>CM068299.1:1512587-2112587 GCA_034768395.1 Linum lewisii
TGATGGTTGGCCAATGAAAATTGGAAAAAACTCAAAATGACTAATATTCTCCAAGATGGTAGGAAACTGCCTGAAATGTATGCACAGTAATTTGTGGCCTCGAAATTTAGAGAAAATCTAGGTATTTAAGCCATAATAACGAAATTTTTAGTTTTTGGCAATTTCGGTGATGGTAAAGCCTATGAAAAATTGGGGAAAACTGAAAATATCCAAAATTCTCCTAGATGGTGGGAATGTGCCTGAAATATATCCCCAATAATTGTTGGCCTCAAAATTTGGAGAAAATCTAGGTATTTAACCCATAATAACGTACTTTTCAGTTTTTTGCCATTTCGGTGATGGTTAGCCTATGAAAAATTATAAAAAACTCAAAATGACTAATATTCTCTTGGATGGTAGGAAACAACCTAAAATATATGTCCAACCACGTCTGACCTCGAAATTTGGAGAATATCTAGGCATTTAAGCTATAATACCGCACTTTTCAGTTTTTGTCATTTCGGTGATGGTTAGCATATGAAAATTTGGGGGGAAACTCAAAATGGCTAAAATCATCATGGATGGTAGGAATGTGCGTGAAATATATCCCCAATTATGGTTAGCCTCGAAATTAGGAGAAAATCTAGGTATTTAAGTTATAATAACGTACTTTTATTTTTTGGTCATTTCGGTGATGGTTAGCCTATGAAAAATTGGGAAAAAACTCAAAATGAGTACGAATTTGGTTTTGGATTCCTTCCCAACAAGCCTAATACTAGTATAGTTGATAGATTTTTTATGCTAGGGAAACTTCTCCTAGTTTGCCGACGTGGCACTTGGGTTGTTATCCCAACACAATACTACCAATTCGACTACCCCAAGAGGGCTAAATTGCTTCGAGCAACAATGCTTTGAGCCAACAATGGCCTGGTCTCTACCGTGCATCTCATGATGGGCGTGAGAACGGTGTGACAGGACATTAAGGTCATGATACAGAGCATCACTACTGCTCATAGTCATAGCCAACAATGGTCTAGTCAATATTGCATCCCTAATAATGGGCGCGAGAGTGGTGAGGAAGAACATCAAGGTCAATCTTGACTGAGAATCACTGTTGATCATACCAACGATAGCATATTGACATGGTCTCTATCGTGTCCATCATGATGGGCGTGAGAGCGGTGATGCAAAGACATCAAGGCCGCAATCCTGAGAGAGCATCACCATCGGCCACTATTCGGCTAAGCCCTAGTGACCGTCACACGAGTCTCTGACCTCCAATCACTCGTCTAATGAGCTCGAATTACAAACTCATTCAATCTCCTTGCATTTAACACCATAATGTAGAAATATATTCTTCTACACCTATTATTACCATTCAAAACTATTGGTACACAAAAAATGAAATCCAGACCAGACCAATGCCTTCAGTCAAATGGGGGCTGTTTGGAGCTGATACACAGTTAAAAACACACAGCTCATCAACTTGTTTCTATCTTATGCCTAATTATCAACTAATTAATGACTGAAAGCTCTTATAACTCTCAATGCCAAGCTAATTAGTCATAGGATTACTATAAGATCAATATACCAAGTTTCAAAGAAGGCTCAACCTGGCATAAACAAAACAAAACAAAACAAAAGAAATTGTATTCACATGATGAGCAACTTCCGGCCTTCCTCTGATCACGTCACGAAGTAATCATCTATGTTATCGCCCCCGAGGTAATTGTACTGCAGTCCAAGTCCATACTCGAACGCTTCATTAGCTGGCACCACCCGGTTAGCAGCGGGATAAGCACCGACCTTGGCATCCATTTTCGGTCTTCCCTTAGCTGGGCGCTTGTTATCAGTTGGGAACTCAGCTGTGAGTCTCCCCATTTGTTTCTGCAGATGAGCAACTGAATCATTTGAGAGTTTCCCCTTAGCGCTCTTCTTCCCATCTACTGCTTTCAGTTCGAGTCTGTACAGTGCACAAGCATCGCATTTGTTGATCTCGTACTCGTAGAGGTGCCACTCGAAGTTGTTCAGCGGCTGAGGGTCCATGTAATAGGATCGTTTCAGCCCTCCAAATTCGTTCATTACTTGTTTCCTTGATTCGTGCCATCCACGTCCACTGTAGTCTGGTAATGACCTTTGCTTCCTGTTGCCGCTCTCGAATGCTCGACGAGGCTTGTCGAAGAACAGCCATTCCCTGATTGTTTCACCATCGAGGACCGAAAGATTGAATAGTTCTGCAAACAAACACCAAAGATACACTCATTGGTCAACATCAATTCTCTGATGTAAAGAGTGATTCTTTACTCACTCAACAAAGCTGTAAAGAAACGATCAAGCTGTAGACTAGCTCGTCTATACGTACCAGGTGCATTCCATGGTGACTTGGCAGTTGCAGCTCCTTCACATTCTGGGATACCGACCTCTTTCCCCTCTGCCTTTGAACCGAGTGCGGCAAACAGAAGGCCGTCCTTCAGGCCAATGCCGCCTGGCCTAAGAACCGGACCCGTTCCTGGTAAGCCTTCATTCAGTGCTAGGTCATGATGGAACCTACTGCAGCACATTTGCCAGAAGTCCAACCCGCCCTGAGCTGGCCGAGCACAATCCCAGAGTGCACACTTTGGGCCTAAGAAAGCTGAAGGTGGAGGACATATACCTGGGAGATAGCTACCAACATTCTGGGTGCCATCTTCACCACATAGATGCATACCGTTAAAGCCGATAAAGAAGTTTTGCTCAAAGTTTTGAGGCAGATCAAATTGATGGCAGTCCAACTGAGTACCTTCCATGCTGCTCATAACTACCCCTCGAGCTGCTGAAGGAGGATCTTTGCATTGACTGACAAATGTGTAGCATTGTTCCTGTTGCCCATGAGGAGTCAATCCGTAGCTCTGAAATCCAATACAAGACAAAGGCAATTAGAAATTATGAAAACATCATTCATGTTCAAACCAAAGCAACAATCAGTTCAGCTACTGTTCTCTCTATGAACACTTTCACAATCTTCGGAACAGGACAACGCTAAGCCGCCACCATGTAGAACCTTAGCCAAATAGCAGGATATCTCTATTTGTGCTCAAGAGTACCAAGTAGGTATCTAACTGGCAACTTCAGTATGTAGCGACAACCATCACCAAATTGAAACACTAACAAGCAACCATAACCGCATAACTTCGGTGGAGGTACCCAACTTTCTAGTTATACATCCATGAGAAATAACAGGAACATAAGAACTTGAACAGTTTCAACATACATCACCAAAACCAGTATCCCATTAAAGCAACGTTCCAAACCAATTAACCAACTTCAGAACCATTGTCTCCATAAAAACTTGCCAGAAATAACCAAACTCGTCAAACTAATTGTGAACCTCTCCTAACAACTCAACCCGAGCTATTGGGATGCAACTGTTCTCCACATGGTATCAGAGTCTTTCAACATCAAATCATGTTAGCCTCCAATAACCAATTCACTTGCACGAGACTTGGTAAACTTGTGCAATGGTAACTCTCCCAACAACTCGAGTTCGAGTTATTGGAATGCAACAGTTCTCCACAACTTGCACGAGATACAACTACGCCCTCTTCATACATGCCACAACTCCACGTAGATAGCTCCACAACACCACCAAACTTAAAAAATTGAACCAATAAGAACAATAAGATATTCACCTGAGCAAACATTGCATTATCAACATCCTGAAGAGTCTGATCATTAGGCTCAGGCTTCGGCACAGCTAACGTGCTAGTGGCATCATCTTCTTCCTCACACAGCTGCAGCAGCCTGCATATGTCCGTGGAGAAGGATCCAAGACTCGCACCCTGTAAAACAAAATTCACAAGACCTAAAATTACTACACACACACAAGACTGGAAGAAGAGATCGAAACTGAAGAGAACGAAACCTGCTGCAAGGAGCTTGCAGGAGAAGGCTCGTTGAGCTCGGACTTCCACTCACGAAGCATCTGATGAACCTGCTCCTCCAGCACTATCACGTCAACATTCCGGCTCTCCTTCCTGGCGAACTGAAGATCCACAAATATCCCTTGAAGATCGTCAACTCGGTTCTTTGCCCTGTCCTTGAACTGCCTGTGTGAGGCCGATTTGCAGTTCGGCTTCGAACCCTTCCCCATCAGTACAAAGAACAGCTAGGACAAAAAAAAATTCAGAATCAGAACACCAGATCAACCAAACCGTATCGAAAACTTAGAAAACGAATTCAACCCATCTCGATTCAAGCACTGATAACTAAAACCTAGAATTCGAATCAGGCAGAGAACGACGACTGAACATGCATGACCCATCAGAAATTGAGAGAAGGGGGGAAATTACTGGGTTCGCGGCAGAATCGGCGGCGGCGAACAGTTAGCTTTTCAAGAGAGGGAAATGGAAATCGGAGAAGTTGCGGATTGAAGAGTGAGTGAAAGAGGGAGAAGTAATAGGAAGAAGAAGAACAATATTCCAGAGGAAGGAAAAGGCGGAGATGAGATGCTTCTCCTAGCCCTGCGTTTTTCTTGCCCCTTTTTCTTTTTTATTTAATTAATTACTTTTTCCCTCCTTTTTTCCTGTTAGCCCTAATTCCAAAATGGCGCTAATTTGTCACGTCGGCATTAAATAAATGTGAATTACTATATGGACTATGGCTTATTAACTAGAAAAAAAAAATCACTTTGCCCCTTACTTTACTTTGAAAACTTAACAAATAGCCCTCTATAATATAAATTACTTTATTTTACCTTTCCTACTATGGTCACTTTGCATTTTGAATTTGGTGCTCATTTAGTACATCACATTAGCTCCAATAGTCATGTATTAGATTACTAAGCATTTTTCAATTGAGAATATATGTATATATAATTACAAATGATGAAGTGGTAGCAGAAAGCACAGTTCTTGTTGAAGATACTCGTTAAATTACATATAGCTTATAACTATTTAAGTAATTTCACCTTAATTCAAGGTAATTAACTCATATATAATCACACCTTTAAAACCATTTAAGATATGGATTTGAATCCATAAATCTATCCATCTAGGTTGTATTGTTCCCTAGAATTGGGGTGGCTGAATTGTCTAGAATTTGGCCCCAATTATATGGGTTGGAGATTTGGGTTAAATGCCCTCTAGAGAATTCAGACCCTCTCTGAATTCCCCATTGTCAATGAGGAAATGTGCAGATTCTAGGGTGAATTAACAAAATTAACCCCCTTTTATGGGAAGATGGAGAATAAGTTGGGGCATTTTGGTCTTTGTGAAATTACTTAATTTTCTTTGAATTAATCATTTTATTTTTTATTTTAATTCAAAAACCTCACTCGTTCACTCATCCAAACAGTCTATTTTCGAAATAGACAAGAATTAATTCTCTAACAATTCTAATTCTCTAGCATGGGCGGAGCCAGGGACTCCAATCGGGTTCCCCGGACCCCACTTGACAAACGTTGTTTTGAAAAAATATATGTAAAAGTGTAACATAAATGCTTATAATTGAATACTGGACCCCACCTGGACTTGATCGAAACTCTTACATTTCGATCTTTTTGCAGACTTTTTATAATAGACCCCACTTAACAGAAGTTCTGACTACGCCACTATTCTCTAGCTGTTTCAATTCTCTCCGATCCAATTCTTAGCCACGAACGAACCACTATGAAAAACAATAACTATTAAAGTCAAATTTAGTGAATTAGTAAAAA
The DNA here is from genome assembly GCA_034768395.1 of Linum lewisii. Taxonomy (NCBI): domain Eukaryota; kingdom Viridiplantae; phylum Streptophyta; class Magnoliopsida; order Malpighiales; family Linaceae; genus Linum; species Linum lewisii. The sequence continues at coordinate 1,518,259 of CM068299.1, forward strand.
GAGCTAGCCTTTTTGTGTTCTATAAAGATTCAATGGATCAATCGGGTTGATTGAACAAGTGGAGTAGAGAATATAGTTTGAGCATGATGCAACACAAAGCCTTTTAGTGGACACCATTCATTCGTTGAGCGGCACACAAAATCAGATGCCATCGTTGACATCTAGGAATCAACCTAACCCAACAAAATACCCACAAAGGCTAAATAACTATTTCGAGTTACTAACGTTACACGGTATTAGAGTCTTTGATCGTTACACGGTATTAGAGTCTTTGATTATCAAGAGGTGAAAGTACTGAATGGTTCTATTTCGAGTTACTAACGTTACACGGTATTAGAGTCTTTGATCGTTACACGGTATTAGAGTCTTTGATCGTTACACGGTATTAGAGTCTTTGATTATCAAGAGGTGAAAGTACTGAATTGTTGTAACCATCAATCTGTGTATAAAGGCTGATATTAAAGCCTATGTGGTTCCAACCCGTTGTGCAAACTTCAGTCTGTTTCATGAATCATCTGTTTGAGAGGGCGTGGTGGTAAATAATATATATATATATATATATTTAGAACGAAAACTTCGTTTTAGGTGATACCAAGTTTATAATGTTTTACGTATACAAATTGAATAGGTGTAAGTAAGTTAAAATTTTACTTTCACTTAATATCTTACACCAACAACCAACAAAAATATTATTATATTTTACTTTCACTGAATATCAATATCACGATATCTTGAATAGCTAGCCATACGAATCCGGGAAGAAAGGTATAAAGTGACTCCTCCACTACCATGATCTCCAACCATATTCCCCACTCATCCAAACTTCATTGATCATGTTCCAATTTGGTTGATCCATATTCATGCCATGTTGTAAATATGTACCATCACTAACACATGGTTTGGTCGGTAAACCGGGTTACAAGTTCGAATCGGTTCAAGACAAGTTCAACGCATCTTCTTGATTGATCAATCGGTTCAAGAACAAGTTGGCTCAAAACACAGAACTCAGTCAGTAATCTACAATGATAATACTCTCATAGGAAAAATCTCGAGATTCGAGTTAGCTCAAGTCTTTGCCAGTACGACGATCCACACTGAAACCGTGAAGGGGTTTGAATTAGAGAGCTCCCAATCCAAATATTAAATCTTATCGGCCAAGGAAAAGAAAGACAACTTGTGCAACACAAGCATATATTCTATGTCCAAAATCGTATAAATCAAAATACTAATGACCATTCCATAATCATCTGTAAGAACAAGGCAAAAAGGAACTCACTTATCAGAGCACAGCTAAAATGCTTGGAAAGGAAGAAAGAAAGAAAAACAAAGCAGCAGCAGCAGCAGCCACTACTGACATTCTGCATTTCCATCGGAATCGATCGGTTCTTTATTCCTGGCATCAGTTCTCTCGGCCATTGTCGACGAGTTAGAAGGGGGGGTGTGAATCCATACTTTCACATTCAATGCATGACTCTTTCAAAGAATCATAAAGAATCAATAACCGTGATCGTTTTGCTGCTAAAAAGGGCTGTAAATATATGTATTAGACGGGTTTCATCGTTCTTTCGGGCTCTTTGCTCGAGGGTTTCAAGTGAACAAGGCCGGTGAGTCCTCGACCTCTAGCGAGTTGCTCGATTTCGTTCAGCTTTTGCCTTAGGTTGTCCACTTCTCTTGCTAAGTCATCATCTCTTTGCCTCATTTCCTACACAGAGAAGCAGGTTAACAAGAAAAAGCTTTAGAATTGTACCATCAATTCACGGTTAGAAATGGCGGTTTGAGTTCGAAAACCTTGGTTAAGCATCTATCATGGTAGAGATAAGATTTAACACCTGTTAAGGAATATGACTGGTATAACGATCAGAAAGGCATTTACAGATTGGTGGCGAAGTGGTGACACAGACCAAAAGTAGATGGAACATAGGAATTGATTCTAGCTAAATTTAAAGGCTAAAGGAGATGTATTATTGTAGTTTTGTTCCACAAGGAAAAAGGGTACCCCTTCACTTTAATCAATCACAACCTAAACCCAGCTATCTCGGAGAAAGTAGCGATGTTCTTCACTGCAATGCTACTTTGAGTTCATGATAGATGTTTGAAACTCAAGTATCAAAAACAAACCAGTGGAGAAATGAGGATAACTTAACACCATTTCATGAACAGATAATGTAACTTGATTCTGATAAACATGTATGGATGCATATAGAGACCAAGAGCAAGAAAAAGATCGTATCCAGAAATGTCAATCAGCCTAAGAATGACCAAACAGATCAACGTCAAATAAGTACCTCGAGTTCTTGCTTCCGTGCTGCTTCTTTACGAGCTTCTGATTTAGCACTTCTTTGCACCTCAAATACCACAACAACTCCTGCAACCTGTGCAAGCATAACGGTTGAACATGGATGAGTACGGTTGTATCAAAACAAGTAAGCTATTAAACTGGCATTTTCCAGAACAATGATCCTCATGATATACACCAAATTATCTACACTTTCAACTAAACACCCATCATGAATAGCATAGTTTCAGCTTTTAACACAAACAAATCTCAACTGTTGCAAGCATAAACGGTTTTATACTGGATGAGTTCGGTTGTATCAAAAAAGTAAGCTATTAAAACTGCATTCCTAGAACAATGAATCTCAGAATACACCAAAATTATCACCATTTCCAATACTAACACTACCCATCATGAAATACATAGTTTACAGTTTTAACAAGAGGATCCATGCATATTGCAATGAAGTGCACTGTTTTTATATTATTTGAATATCGTGTAAAATTATAATATACACAGAAAGTGTGTCATTTTGCAGCAAACAAAGTCCCTGAACAGAACTCTAAAGGAAACAGAGTTCTAGAAAGCATGATCCAGACTACAACGCAATGACAAGAGAGACAAAGCAAGTACACTTCATAGAACATTCAACCAATGCAGGACATAGAAAGGGTTCTTTACATCATGATCAGAATCACATGGATAGTTAATATGTACTGCACCCATTATCTACAGTTTCATGACGAGCTCACAAAGCTTAAATTTTCACCCCGACAGACGAATGTAAGATGTTTCTGAGAGCATCTTCATATAGACAACTGATACAATTTACTTTACGGAATTACAACGACACTACCTAAGAAAAAGCAGATTGATTTCCTTCTTGCCTGTGAGCATTTACTACATTCATCAGTTACAGAGAAGAGAGCAACAGTTACCTCATGAAGTTATTTCCATTGACATTCACATTACGCTTTCAGCCTACAATTACATTCACACCCAAAGAGAGATGAGTACACGACGTGAACGACAACTCGCGATAGATCGACAGCTGCTGGCGCTTTCTCCTCATCCAACGGCCGAATCGCCACATCAGTGGCGTGGCTGTAGATCCGCCGTTGCATCCTCGTCGAGATTCGGTGATTCATCTGAATTCAAACGTCGAAAATCAAAACAATTACAATTAACGGTGGAGCAACAGGAATGGGCGGACGGCGAGGCGCTAACCTGCGCCATGTCGATGATGATTTGGCGGAACTTGGGATGGTAAGCGGCCTGCTGCTTCAGCTTAGCAGCCAGCGGCTTGCTCAGCGTCTTCACCACTAATGTCCCGAGCTTCAGCAATGGCAATACCATCGTAATGCGATTCTAGGTTTAGTGGTAGGAAATTAGGAATCGGAGATGAAGCTTATGGGGAGATCGAGAATCGCGTTTTTGAAGAAAGGTGTTTTTCCTTGGAGGAGAAGGCAGAGACGAGTAGTAAGATGGTGGAGTGTTAGAATGTTTGACGACGGCGGCCGGAGATTGGAAAAGTCAGAGCGTTTCCGGTTCCGATAACGTGTCTTCCAAACGGAATATTATTAAGGCCTCGTTTTCCGTCATGGAATTCAAATATTCCTAAAATTACCAATTATACCGCAATTCAATTACGGAGGAATATACAATTGTAAGAGATTTGAATTCCTTGTTTTTCATGATAGATGACCTCAAGAATTAAAATTAATACTGAAACAAAATAATTATTTTACCCTTAATTTATTCCTCAATACTGAAAAAATTAGAAAGGAAAGTTGTGAAGAACATGAGCTAGGGACAATTTTGAGATAATAGTAAAAGTTATAAGGGAAAGGGAGAATCCCACCCTTTTGCAAGGTAATTGAAATCATGGGTTTCAGAGGAATTGAATCTCCTTCGACTTTCAATGCCGCTGTAATTAGATGAACCATATGTCACCGGAAAACAAGGAATTCGCCAAAGCCGCCACAATTGGTCAAATCTTGCACCCAAATCCGCGACGGAAAACGAGGTCTAAATCCTTATTCGGAGCCGGAAACGCTATTCAGGTTGGGTGTTCACGATCTCGAGTCGGGTCGGTTCGGGTAGAAGACGAAATACTTGGGCTGGGCTCAAATGAGGCCTTAAATAAAAGACTACTCCATTGTTAGAGAAAAATAGCATTTTGCCCCCTACTTTTCCAATTTAACAAATAGCCCCTACACTATGAATCTCTCTTTTTACATCCTCCTACTTTAACTACTTTTCCGTTTGGGTCCTTCCGTTATAACTTTCGTCTTCGTGACGTTAATTGATGCAAACACATATTATCTCCAATAGCCATGTATTACTATTAACTTGCATTTTTAATTGAGAATATAAGTACGTATATATATTAGATAGGATGAAATCGACGACTAAACTGTGTGGTTTTAAAACACATCGTACTTTTTGTGGTACCACCCCAATTTATTCCTCTAACCAACTCTTCATCTCCTACTTCCGATGTCTCTCTTTGTCGATGTCTGGATGTGTCCAGATTTAATGTTAAGATGATGAAATTTGAAAGAAAAGGACTAAAATGGCAAAGTAATTGAAATAAGAGAGGTAAAAAAGATTGATTTATAGTATAAGGTGCTATTTGTCAATTTGGCAACTATTCCCCCAACCAGAAAAAAGACTACTCCATTTCAAATATATTCAGATTTAATTTTCCCGCGCCCGCAATTCTAAGGCGGACCCCGCCACGTCATCGATCCGTGCCAGCTTCACAAGATTGCACCATAGCCGTCGATATCACAAAAAAACACGGCAATCCCAGAGTCCACCTCATCGATCCGACACCTAAACGAATCCCATCCGTAGATAACTCACCATCATCCAACGGCCATAATCTCATCTCCATTACAATAAAATCCCCAATTTCCCTGCACTTCATCTTCATCACTACCAAACACAATCTCCCAAAATCTCAATTCGAATCCCAATTCTCAAAGCCCTAATCGACGATGGCACGCACAAAGCAAACCGCACGCAAGTCCACCGGCGGCAAAGCCCCAAGGAAGCAGCTGGCGACCAAGGCAGCAAGGAAGTCTGCTCCGGCGACCGGAGGAGTGAAGAAGCCACACAGATTCAGGCCAGGAACCGTCGCCCTCCGTGAGATCCGCAAGTACCAGAAGAGCACAGAGCTTCTCATCCGCAAGCTACCATTCCAGCGCCTTGTCCGTGAGATCGCTCAAGATTTCAAGACAGATCTCAGGTTCCAGAGCTCCGCCGTGTCTGCTCTCCAGGAGGCCGCCGAGGCTTACCTCGTCGGACTGTTCGAGGACACCAACCTTTGCGCTATTCACGCCAAGAGGGTTACCATCATGCCCAAGGACATCCAGCTCGCCAGACGGATCAGAGGCGAGCGTGCTTAGATTGTGATTTGCTTGTAATCATTTCAGTTCTATGTATTGTGGTTAGATGTTCTGATTAATGAAAAGCTTTTTCATTTGAATTGACTCGAACGACTTAGACTGTTATTTTCTTGGCCAAATCTTCTTCTGGACTTATTAGATTAGGGAAGACTTTGAGTCTTGCTATGAACCAATCTTCTTGCAAGTTTCCACGAAGCAACTGTTCTTTCTTTTTGTTCATTATTAATTGTTGCCATGAAGTCATTAGGGACCCAATTGACCTAAAGTTGCTATCTTTAATAACAAAGCATAGTGCCCTTTGTTTGTTCTTGAGGTCCTATAATCTAATATACCAATCAAATTGGAGTTGGTTTACTGAATATTTTGTATTCATATGAAATACCATTCAAATCGAATCTTTTTTGTCTAAAGGTTGCTTGTGATTAACCTCGGGTGGTTTAGTTGATGAAATTGAGTTATATTGCAATTATTTGGTCAATTCCCAGTTCCATCAACTAAACGGCCCCTAAGTAAAAAGATGAATTAGCTTGGAGTTATCGGTTGGTAAAGTGAGTAAGAGGCATAAATGAGTGTGCTATTGGTTAGTAAAGTGAGTAAGAGGCGTAAGTGGGTCATTTATCGGTCGGTAAATACCTTCTTTGGGTACCTATATAGGTCAACTTAAATACGGTCCAATATCGATTTGACTCAGGGTCTCGAACCTTTATGAATTTGCCACATGAGTTACCAAAACAAAACACTATTATGTGGTAGTAAAAATATACTCATTCAATGTTCAAAGCAAAGACCTTTGGACCCAATTTATTTCCACATCTTTGATATTTTCCACATACTTACTACTTGAAGAGCTATTCCTCATTTCTTGAAGACTCAAAATTTTCCCAACAAAGGGAAGCTTCCTTTGTCACAGACAAGTTATAAAGTAGAACCCTTTCTTCTTTGAATCTCAGTACTCCTCCAACCAAAGCAATGGATGCCAATGGAGTCACCAACGATCTCTTCCAAGCTCAAACCCACATCTACAAACACATGTATGGCTTCATAGAATCAATGTCCCTCAAATGCGCCATCAGCCTCGGCATCCCTGATATAGTCCACAACCACAAACAACCCATCACCCTCCTTGACCTAGCTTCATCGCTCAACGTCCCACCATCAAAGACCAACTCTCTGGAGCGCCTCATGCGAATCCTCGTCCACTCGGGATTCTTCTCCACCCATGAGAAGGTAGGTTACATCCTCACACCATGTTCCAAGCTCCTACTCAAGGACAACCCGACAACCTTGTCACGAACCGTTAGGGCCGTTCTCGACCCAGAATTTGTCAATCCATGGCTCTCTCTTGGTGACTGGCTTCTGGAAGCCAATGGTCGTGAGTCCGGGAAGCGGAATCATGGTTTATTGGATGGTGATTCGAGAACTGTGAGCTCTATTATACACCAACATGGGGAGGTCTTTGAAGGGTTGGACTCTATTGTTGTTGTTGGGGATGGTGATGGCACTCTAGCTAGAGCTTTGTGTGACAAGTTTCCATTGATGGGTTGTGTTGTGTTGGAGCTTCCACAAGTTGTTGATGGGTTGCTTGATGAGAAGAAACTGAAGTTCGTTGGTGGTGACATGTTTGAGTTTGTGCCCTCTGCGGAAGCTGTGTTGATCAAGGTACGAATTTTGATCCGTTACACCTGCTCTCAAAAATAGAGATTCATCATTGCTAATGGACAGTTTATTGATAGACCCTGTAAATTGTTACTAAGGACTCTGATACCACGTTAAGAAAACATAATACTAACTATTATAAATGAGGATCAAAACAAATCTCTAACAAATCAAAGTGTGGTTGAACAATGACAGTCTGTTCTACACAACTGGGGCGACGAGGATTGCAAGAAGATACTGAAGAGATGTAAAGAGGCGATCGAGGAAGACAAGAAGGGGAAGGTGATTCTGATAGAAATGGTGATCAACGAACAAGGTGAATCGAGCAAGACTAAGCTGTTGATAGACATGGAAATGATGATGCTGTGTCATGGGAAAGAAAGAACAGAATCAGAATGGAAGAATCTGTTCTTGGAATCTGGATTCAGCAGCTACAAGATCACTCAGACTGTTGGAATGAACTCCATCATTGAAGTTTTCCCCTGATAGATTTTGTATGGAGGATGCTTTGATCTTATTGGCTTTATGTATTAATATGTCTAGATATTGGCCCACCCGACGCGGACGAACATGTATTTAGGCTATTTTAAAACGACAAAAGTCTAAATAATGAAGATTTGTAAACAGTCTAAACATATTTTGATCTAAAAGGCTATTGAATGAAACTGTTTGAATCAAATTCGTTCCTGGTTTTGGCGAAAACAACAAACAAGATGTTTGTTGTAGCCTCCTATAGAAACATCATTCATCTATTCTCTTAATCATTTGATTAAGTCAACAGTCATTAATCTAAAGGATTAGTGGGAAGAATCTTCCTCAGGATATAAGTACAACTTTTCAATGACAATCATTTCTTAATTGAATAAACCCTAAACTCAGAACCAGCAACATGGTACGAACAAACACAAGAAAGACTCTGCAAAAGTCTCATATAGAATTTGTTTTCTAATCTACAACAAACTAACCCCCATTTTATTAATTTGTTTGTTAATCAATAATTAGTATCCCAACTAGGCCATGTGTGAACCATGAAAATTCTCAATTAAACTAAGTAGACCTCAGCCAACGACTTTCCCCACCTTCTTAAGCTATTCCAATTGCTTGCCGCAAACACAAGGAAGAACCCCAAGAACACATTCAAAGGTTCTCTCTAATCAAAAGCATTAATGGAGTTCGAAAAGGATTACCTCGACTTGTTCTTGGTACCAACTGGTCTTCTCAGCTTGTTCACTTACCATCTCTACCTTCTCTACATCCACAAAACCAACCCTTGTGCCACGACCATCGGCCTCGAAGCAAATGACAAGATCATTTGGGTTCAGACTATCATCAGGGCAAGTCAACCTCTCCTTAGCTTCCCCGTCTTTGTCGTTCGAGAAAAAGTCAAAGCTTTTGCTTAGTTTAGCAGTGTTTTTTCTTATCTTTTTTCCCCTGTTGCAGAATGGTGAAAAGGGCACGTTAGACAGAGCAGCAACTGTGATCGGAAGCAACACAACATCCGGGACATACCTTGCAACATTCTGCTTAACTCTAAGCTCACTAGTTGGTACATTTCTCGGGTCCTCGAACAGCTTAATCAATAGCAAAAGAATCTATGGTGACACGAGGCAATCGACTCTTTTCATCAAGGACATTGCCCTCCTCTCGTGCTTACTCCTCGCATTCTATGGATTCGTTCATGCTGTCAGGCTTTTGGTCCATGCTAACTACCTGTTGTCGATGAGCAGTCCGGGGGACGAGAACCTGCAGAAGAAAATCCAGTTCATGGTTACAAGAGGTGGATACTCATGGGTGCTTGGACTCAGAGCACTTTACTTTGCTCTCAGTGTGCTTGTCTGGTTCTTTGGCCCCATACCCATGTTCGCTTCCTGCATCGTCATGGTCATCGTTCTGTTCTACAATGACATTTACATAGTCAAGTTGCACGACCTGTATTGTGAAATCCCTGCAAGCTTCAACTACTGAGATGGGAGATATGTACTGTTTTCTTTTTGTTCAAACTGAGATAAATTAAGAACTGTTGGGAGATATAGAACCTGTTTCTTCATGGTATATGCTGATAAGATGAATCCTTGATCATTTGCCTTTTCCTGTAACTCATCCTGGAAAGCGGCAATAGTGTTAACCAAACAGCACCATTTCTTGCAAGTTGATATCTCCATCTGTCTTGGCCCTGAGTCAGCATACCAAAATTGCCAACTGGGTTGTTCAAAGTTTCACTTCTCCATTTTGGCAAATCTTGTTGCTTCATTGACTTTGTTATACAAGTCTACATTCCAATAAGTTAGAACAGCCCTTGCTTCTCAAACAAGACATGATTCCATTCGGAGCCTAACATTAAGATCATCCTATTTACATTCGATGTATCTGAATCACGAAACTATCACGTCATCACATGTCAAAATCTGAAATAACCAAAGGTAAATCTACAGAGTACTCCAAATAAACCCGAAATTCGCTCCTCAAGTTCACTATAATGCAGCAATTTTTTCCTAAAACTTAACCTTGAAAATTATGTTCTGAATACGTCAAACTCATTGAAGGTTATCTACAGTTATTTGCGTGGGAAACAAGTATAAACAAAACAATTCAATATAGGTTCCTTGACACGCTACACCACATGAATATGTCTCTTTTCGTTTTAGCTCAAAACCTCTCATCTTCTAACTCCTGGATCCTTAGAACACGAAAATAAGCTGAAAACTACAGCGCAAATAGTAACTGGTTTCTGGGTCTGCTACCAATCTATTGCTTAATTGTCCACAGTGCCTCCAAGTTGTATATTTCAGTCCAACTGAAGCAATGATTAAACAAACACATGCAGCATGCCCAACTTCAAGCTAATCCCTTTTCTCCAATTAGGAATTCAAGAAAAACACTCAAAGTTCAAAGATATAAGCAACTCACCTGTATCCATCTAACTCGGCGAGGAAGCAGAGGAAAAGCTTGAGATGAGTTACCATAAGGAAGAGCTGGACTTACTTCTAGTCCCTTTAGCATTGATCATCATGTTCAGCTACAACCTCTTCATCCTCTATCGTTACCTGAACCACCCTCACACAACGGCCATCGGCTTCGAGAACAACGACAAACGAGCTTGGGTAAAGAGAATTCTGCAGGTAACCAATTCAACCATCTTTCACGCATTTCGTCGAACAGTTCATGTGCAACACTTTTTTAACTATGATCATTTCCAGGGACAGAAGGAAGACATCCAAATGGCTCTGCAAGTCATTTCATCGAACAGTTCAGCTGCAACGGTCTTAGCATCGATTTCCCTAACCTTGAGCTCCCTAATCGGAGCCTGGCTCGGAGGATCAGCTCCGAGCGTCTTCCAGAGTGAGCTCATCTACGGCGACACGAGTCGATCCACGATTTCCATCAAGTACATCAGCCTCATGCTCTGCTTCCTCCTCGCGTTCTCCTGCTTCGTTTCCTCCGCGAGACACTTCGTCCACGCGAATTACCTCATCAGCATGCCTAGCAGCGAGGTTCCGGCGAGGAGCGTGGAGTGGACGGTGATAAGGGCCGGCGACTTCTGGTCTCTGGGGCTGAGAGCTTTGTATTTTGCTCTGAATTTGCTCATGTGGTTCTTCGGACCGGTGCCCATGTTTCTTTCTTCTGTGATTACGGTTGCGATTCTGTGTACCGCCGACGGGAATTCGAAGCCGTTGCATCGGCACTCGCCGTTGCCGGCGAAGGCCCAGCCCAAAAGTCCGATTGGGGCTGAGTTTGTATAATGAGCCGGGCTAGTGATTAAAAAGCCCAATATACTATAAATTAGGAAAAATAGCACTTTGGCCCCCTCTACTTTGCCAACTTAACAAATAGATCCCTATACTATAAATCGGTCTATTTACCCCTCCTACTTTGGATAATTTGAATTTTGGGTCCTTCTATTACAAATATCAACTTCATGAAGTTAATTCAGTACACCACATTAGCTCTGATAGTCATGTATTAGCTTACTAAGTATTTTTTTAAATGAGAATAAAAGTATATACAATTGCATAGGATGAATAGACGAATAAAAGATGTGATTTTAAAACTCTTCGTATATCTAGCCAACTCTTAGTCTCCTATCTAATATCTATCTTCGTCGATGTGCGGACGTGTCCAAATTTAATGTTAAGAAGTTGATAATTGGAATGGAAGTATCCAAAATGTAAAGTGTCCAGAGTAGGAGGGGTAAAATGAGCCATTCACAGCATAGGGGACTATTTGTTTAAGTTTGTAAAGTACAGGGGGGCAAAGTGTAATTTTCCCTATAAATTATTAGTATATAGTCAAGCCACCATTATTTGGGCTTTTTAAATGTGATTTATTGGGCTTAATGGGCCAGTTCGTTGGGCTTCAAAATTAGATTATTGTTTTGTTCATAATAAGTGAAAAGGTTGGAAATTGGTGGGTCATTAAATTCGCATCCTGAAATGAAACGAAACAGCATCTGAGGAAGAGAGACAGGCACATGAGATGGATGTGGTCCGGTGGTTTACGACCGTACGATCAAAAGAGCGACACGACCTTATATGAAGTTTGGCCCGACAGCTTCTGATTTGACAACGACTCGTCTAGTTCCTTTTGGCAAAACACTTCCACCACTGTGGGCTCCACCTCCTCCACTCATCCTTTGACACGTCGACCATCCCCCTTAATCCTATTAATAAGTTTAATTAAGATTAATCCTTAATCCTTATTGTTTAAAAAAATTAAGTTTAAACCTAGCAAGTATTTTTTTTTACAAATTGAATCGACTGTATAACTGGAATTTTAGTATTCGAGATTCGGGGATGTGAATTTAGACTCAAGATTTTTACCAAATTTCATTATGATGCATGTGTGACTGTAACATGACATGTTATCGTGATTCGATAATTTTATTTCTTTAGAATGTCAATAAGATATTTATTTCAAAACTTAATGAAGCAAAATGAAAAAGATCAATAAATTCACCAAATCACTATATCACTAATATACAAATCGGAGTATTTCCTCAAATCCTAACTCAACCCTTCCACATATCACAACAACAAAACTAGTCGCACAATTCTCGTATCAACAACTCAATTCAATTCACGCCACATTTCCACTTCAAACTCGAATTTATCAAATATCCTACGTAATCAAACCTTCCATTCAAATCTCAAACCAAGTCATCTCCACCCAGAACCGCTCGATAAAAAAAGACATCAACAGTATCACAAGCCATATGTAAAAAAGTGACGAGAAGCACAAGTAAACCTCCAAAACAGAACGAGCATTTGTAGCACTCTTATTTAAATTGTGCGCACACACTGATCATTCACTACAAAAAACTGATCATTAGCTACTGCACAATTACAATAGTATGAAAATGCAGTAGCAAATAGTTAGTATTTGCTACGGCAATCACTATTTTATGTACTAATTTGTAGTAGCAAATATTATTTGCGACGAGGATGTTGTGTGTAGCAAATAGTGGTGTGGCAAATAGTATTTGCTACTGCAAATTACTACATGAAATAGTGATTGTCGTAGCAAATACTAACTATTTGTTACTGCATTTTCATGTAGTTGTAATTTTATAGTAGCTAAAACTAAATTTTTTTGTAGTAATTCCTAACACCTGTTAGTAAATACAACTTCCCAAACCCAAACTCATACAGACTCCATAACAAGTAACCCGTTCTACTCAAACTCACTCATCTCGTAACTAACTAGATAATCCGCTTGAATCAGCGTTAACGAGTATAACGAGTACGTGTGCCCGCTCAGATGGCGCGTGAGAGAGAGATGAAGGGGGGGGCATGGGGTGAATGACAAGACTAAAGGTACGATGAAAGGCTGAGACAAAACTGTTGCAGTCATCCCTCCCGCGTAAAAGTCGAGGGTTTTTTGGCGCACTCTCTCTGCAGGCTTACTGCAACCCTGCTGCTATTAATTAATTAATATTTTTTTCATGAATATTAATTAATTAATTAAAGTCAATTAAAAAACAGGAAAAAAAAAAGCTTTAGTCATAGTTTCCTGCTGTGGTCCTCTCTGTTCTGTCGTTTACTCCTTTGCCTGCCTGCGGAACTATTTACTCTGACGCCATGGTCTTCCTTCCCACGGGAACGACGGGGGACCCCCCGAGCCTGACGCGCTCTCTTCGGCTGTGTAGCTCACGCTCCGGTGACGTGGCAGCTATGGTTGAATTAGTTAAAGGGAAACGATTGATAGAGTATATAGACTCTTCAGAGGTAGAGTTAGTTAGACTTGAATGAATGTTACACATGTTGGTTACGATTACAAATTGATTACATATGCTAATTTGGTGTATATGATTGTTTTGTGATGGGCTCACTAGGTAGACGATCGGGCAACTCGTTCGATATAGCAGTTATTACAGACTGGACGTTTAGTAGTCTATCTTGTAGGTTTACGTGAAACTCTAAGCGGATAGGGTTTCGCTTGCATGTGCTAAAGATCACACGTGTCAAGATTTTTGGACGGCTCGCCTCAAATCATAACTGTGTTAGTTGCCTGATCTTAGCCTATAAATAAGGCTCTAGTCTCATCACAAAAATGACATGTGGATATTTTTGCGGGAAAATGTTTACTCGGTACATAGAAAGATCCTTCTTTTAGGAATGATAATGGGTTAGGGCGGGGTCTCTATACTCAAGTTCGCCATATGACAGGCTGAGACCCAAGCCGGTATTGTAGGGTGGGGTCACGAATCGGGTTGAGTATACCCACCAAACCAAAGGATTATAAAACCATATACTTAAAAATTTGATTTTTATACAATTTAAACCACATTGTAATTATTAAGTATACATCATTAGTATGGAAATAATGAGAAATTTAACAAAAAATATTGTATAGTTGTAAGTATAAAATCAGAAATACTGAAATTTAATTTTAATGTATATTCCAACATATTTAGTAACGAAACAGGTCACACGAGATGTGACGGTCCATAAGAAAGAATCAAACCTAAGTCATACTCATCACGAGTCGGATAATATACCCGTCCCAAAACAGGTCAGACCATGTCGTCAAATGTCAACCGAGTTCAAATTATCATTCCTCTCTTCCATTTATCATTTCGTTATCGCTTACATTACTCTTCTAACTCACTACTATATACCACTTTTACCATGCAGAAGAACGTCGGGACACAAACCAAACGACCAAGCACGAATCAGTACGACCAAGCAAGCAATGTATAATTGAATAGTCGATGAAGTTCATGTCGACCAAGTTGATATTATTAGAGAAAGAGTGCATCAAAGGACCAACTAAACCAAAAAAAAGTGATGAAAAAAAGATAGAAATTCAAAAGCAGCCAAAACCAAAGGGAGACTGAATATGAAGGTCTTGCGTGTACGTTAATTAAAAAAAACACACAGACAGACGACAACTAAATCCACCATTATTAATTACTTTTAATCATAGTTTTGTCCCTTTAATTATTGTAATTCCTTGATTAATTAGATTAATTCATTTATAGTACATGTACACAAAGACCGCAGCTTTTTAATCATGGTATAACAACGTACGTACGTATTGACATGATTAATTGTCATAATTACATCTAGGTTTATTGTCCAGTTTGGTCATTGTTGTATTGGATTGTAACAGGGTGGTCATTAATCTTTAATATGTATTCTAGTTGAATTAACATATTGTATTTGTACCAATGTGGTCATTCCGTCGACTCTACATTCAAAAGTTCTGTTAAGTGTTGATATTATCAAGCCAACTCAACAAAAGGTCTGTTAAGTGTTGATATTATCAAGCCAACTCAACAACTTTTTCCACGTCATCTCAGACTCAACCCAACTAACCAATTCAATCCAACAAGTTCTCGATTTGTTCGATGTTAGATCGTTCATATACGTTTAGAAAAACACAGAGAAAAATTATAAGCATTATAGAGACACTAATAAAAAATTGTCTTTAGCTACTGCAAAATTACAACGACATAAAAATGCAGTAGAAAATTGTTGATGTTTGCTACGGTAATCACTATTTCATGTAGTAACTTGCAGTAGCAAATACTATTTGTCACACCACTATTTGCTACACTCAGCATCCCTGTCGCAAATTGTGGTGTGGCTAATAGTATTTGTTACTGCAAATTACTATATGAAATAGTGATTACCGTAGCAAACATCAACTATTTACTACTGTATTTTCATCCCGTTGTAATTTTGTAGTAGTTATAAAAGTAAACTTTTTTTTTGTGATGAGATCATTCGTAATTGAGTTTTTCTCCCTACCTAATCTTTGCGGCCGACGTGCAACACAGGAACAAACTAGTCACAAATATCTATTTGCAACAAATGTTCCTTTCATCCCTTTACTTTGCTAAATTAACAAACAAAACATCTTATCCTACAAAATGTTCATTTTACCCCTCAACACGACAACCAGCTTAACAACTAGAAACCTTCCATGTGTCTTCAAGTCATTGTAATTATACTGACTTGGAGTTAGTAAATTCTGCTACGCAAGAGATACTCTTCATTACGTAAGGCTTACGTAACAGATGATTATCTCACATAACAGGCTTAATTTGACATGTTACATAAGAAATATTCTTCATTACGTAAGGCTTACATAAGTACATGACATGTTACGTAAGAAATATTCTCCATTACGTAAGGCTTACATAAGTACATAACAAATGATTATCTTACGTAACAAAACTTCAAGTCATCTTACTTGAAGTTAAGTCAAGTCATTGTATCAAGTCATTGTAATTATAATGACGTGGAGTTAGTAAATTCTGTTACGTAAGAGATACTCTTCATTACGTAACAGATGATTATCTCACGTAACAGGCTTAATTTGACATGTTACGTAAAAAATATTCTTCATTACATAAGGCTTACGTAACCGATGATTATCTTACGTAACAGACCTAATTTGACATGTTACGTAAAAAATATTCTTCATTACGTAAGGCTTACATAACAGATTATTATCTTAGTAACAATACTTCAAGTTATCTTACTTGAAGTTTCGTCAAACCAATGTAGGAGATCCCTAACAACTAAGTTGTTACATTGCCTATTTTCGAACATAATTCGACAATGTGTCACCTACACTACATTGTTACTTAATCTTGAATTCGAAACTTCAAAAAAATCAAAACCCTTTAAGCATGAGTCGTGATTGGAGGAATCTAGTACATGTCCTTTGAGCAAACAAAACCCAGAGTACGTATACTTTAGAAGAATCAACCGAGGGAATCATAATGTCGTCAACCGACCAATTCTATAGGATTTTCAATTCTTGCGATGAATTTGACGCACAAAAGTTGATGTTCTTATCCATTATTTAATTCCTGTCGCGGCCAGTGGCGAAGCCGGGGAGAGTCTACTCCTGGCCCAGGGTCCCATGGACCTGGATAGCTATAATATATGTACTTTTCCGTACAAAAATATATTCGATCGGTGTATTTTATGTATCGGGCCCAGGGTCTACTAGGATCCTGACTTCGCCACTGGTCGCGACATCATTACAGAAACCCAAATATCGAAGGTCACTTATGATCAATGTTAGTACTTGTTTCACTTTGGGGTGGACAATGAGGTTTGGTCTTATTTCGATGTAGCTAGTTTGGAAGTAGGATTTTTCGTAAGATAAGATGATGAAAGGTAGTGAGCTCAAAGGGTGATGTAAGTAAGTATATCGGTTTAGAGATAATAGGATGTGGTGTACGTATTGAGGAAATAATATGCTTCATGTGAAAATGTCGGTTTGTATTTCTGTAGTGAGATTAGTGTGGCATTTATAGCAGAATGTTGAGGCGTCACTAACGTCTCGAGCTGGTAAGACATAGAGTTGCGTGATTCTAGTGGTAGAGATAAAACTGATTGCACAGGATTTGTCACATGAGATTTTGCTCATTGGGAGGTGAAACCCTAGCCTAACCATTTCTTAAGGCCAGTAATAGTTTTCTTTACTCCCATGGGCCTTAGGTGATCAATCAGTAAGCTTGGATGATGAGTGACTTAAGATTCAAACTCATTGCACGAACAAATCATTGATCAGATCGTGATCCAGACATTTGTTATAGTCGGTCTCATCAATTGTTCCTAAGTCTATTACCTTATTCGCGATAGGGCAACATGCTTTCTAAGTCATTATCCCAAGTGAATCACTCATTCAATACTTAGTACGATTTCATAAATCATGATATATTTGTATTTATGGTATGATTATGTATTTGACTAAGGAAGGAGAAACCTAAAAAGAGTTTTCTTCCTAGAAATTGAGTAAAGACCTTAGACATAATAATTGAATTTGGCTAAGGTGAATGTTTTACTCAATCATAATTAGCCAAACATTATAATTATCTATTTCTTTTTGTATTTTCAATTCCCACGTGAGTTATTCTCAATAACGTATTATCTGCCTCAACGCTAATCACTATTTTTGTTATAAAATTATTCAATGGTCGTTTTGTTACCACTTCAAACTTGAGTGACCCATTTTGACATTGACCCTTTAAATTTGCCATATAGTTTTATTAATAGAATTTTTTATGTCAAATTAAATCTCAAATACCAAACATCTCATTAACGGGTATGTTAACAAACCACTTCTGAACATTTTTTGGTTTTAGATTCTCATTTGGCCGTCTATGTAGTCATAGTTTCAGATTTTGATCAACACGCCTGAGACTCCAGAGCATTCACTATTTTTTTTTATGTTTTTTCATTTTTTATTGAGGATCATGTTATAAATTATTGTATCTCAATAACTTAGGAATTTCGCGAAGCATTTAAATTAACTCGGATTTTATGAGATTTAAAAGAAGTAATAATGAAACAATCTGAGTGCGAGTGGGTAGTGGGGACTGCTGCATACAGAAACTGACCCTTACTCAGTCCTCAAGGCAAAAAGGAAACTCTACTTTGTGGTCCTTCCCCACGCTCCTCCTAGCGCGTAGCTACACGTTTACATCTCCATGTTGGATATTTTCCCAGTTGGTCCCTTAACTTTGTAAGTCTTTCACAAACAACAAGTTCTCTTGACGACTGTATATGATGGTGAAACATCCAAATACCCACACAATGCAACTTAGAAATTGTTTGGAAGTTAGAATTTTCTAGATTTTTATTATTACGCATTCGGGAATTAGAATGTTGTGATTGTTTATTATTTTGTGATTATAAATGCTATGTTTGAGGCTTGAGACTTTAGATTGTTTTCATAGCCATGAGTAACTAGCAATTAGGGGTGGAAATTTGGTAACAGAACCAAATAATCGATCGAATTCATAAGTTATTGATGAACATAACTTGAATTTATCCAAATTCTGAAATCGTCATAGTCGTATTTGGAATCCAATTGGGTATTTGGTCAAATTAATTTATTGACTCAATTTGACCAAAATTCATACATAGATTTATATACAATAATTATATAATCAAGACCCGTGATAAAATATCCAAAACTCATGATTTAAATGTCTAAACATCATATAATATTGTCTATATTTTTCAAAATAGTACGAATTCAGTCAAATTCAGTTACAACCAGAGTTTAACATAATTCAATTCGCCCACAACCACAACTACAACCAGTGAATTTCCTACCAAATTCGACTACAACAAACCAAAATCACCTCATCTTGATTGTACCTTACCAATAGTGAAAAAAAAAATCCCCAACTCATATATACTAATCTTTTGCAACCAAAATATTCATCCTCGAAAGTACATTCATCATTTTGTTGTGTATTTCCAAAAACCAAAACTATCTGCCTCTATAACTTTACGGAGACAAAAGTCTTTTAGAGATAAATACGGTGTGCCTCCGTAGCCAGGTAATATTGTAGCGTCAATATCGTGAGTGAATCTAGGGATGTCTTGACATGAAAGACAATTCCAAATTAGCTTTGTCTACGAACAAGGAAGCTATAAGTAATGCAACTAAGAATCTCATGTAGAGTCGATCCTCGCTCAAGATGAATGCTTGTAGCATGCTTATTTATTTAAAAAAAAAAACATCAAAGAGTACAAATTTGAGAACCTATTGGCAAAAAAAAATTGAGAACCCTAGCTAGGCATATACAAGATTCACCTCATCATTCCCAACCAAAACCCTAAACCCACAAAAGAAAACTTTCCCAATATCCCAATATCCCAATATCCCATAACCAAGCAAGATGCCACAACCCCATAACCCCACGGCGGCAAAGGCTCAACCTTTATCCACCGCCGGCGGCGGCGGCGCGTGAGATCATGGGTGAAAATCTTTTCCAATAAAGGATAAAAGTGAAGTGAGGAGGAAGTGATAGAGAGCCAAATGGGTAGTGGGTTGTAACCCGTTTTGTCCGGGTTATCTAAGCCCTAGTAGCTTTCGTTACTTTTGTTGTACACATGCTTTTAGGCCTTTAGCTTAGAGAGCCCCACAGGAGAGAAAAAGTGGAAAATCAAATTAGTACTGCGGGACTGTGTCTGCAGCAGCAGCAGCTGCAGCTTACTTCTTCTGATGCTGTTGCTGCAGTTTTAAATTTGCTGGGCTCTTTTGCAATTGATGGTGCTGCTAGCTAGCTCCCCTTCTGATTATGACCCTTTTCCTTTTTTACCGTGCTTGGCAACTTTTATTTACCTTTTTACAGGTGTGAAAACTGAAAGCTTGTGTCTAGGCCTAGCTCAAGGTGTTTTGTTGTTGGGTTGTGATGTGCCGAGTTGGGATTAGTGGGTTCATGAGTGGTTTGGAATGGGGGACGTTGTTGATGTGTCTTGGGTTGGTAACACTTGTAAGGCGTATGAAGGAAGTAAAAAACAAGGGAGAGTGTATGTAAGTGCGGAATGGGTAACAGAGAAGTACCGGAGCGTGCACCCTATATTAAGGCAGAGGTTCACAGCCCTTAGCGTGCAGTATAGGAAGTGTGATCCAGAAGAGTGTTGTCCCTTTTGGCTGACTTGGTGACCCTTTAGGGACCTCATGGAATGGGTCATTCATTCAGGTGTCATCATCTTGTCGATCCTCTGAAGATGTGAGATGTGGACCCTCAGATGAGACCTACTGAGGTAGGGGCATGACCCGTGGTCAAGATCAGTCAAGATGGAAGGTGGTTCTGTTCTGATGGTGCCATGCCCTGTGGTCAAGATCAGTCAGGATGGAAGGTGAACAATGCTGCCAATTGCAGGAGAGTTGGTGGTGGAGTGACTGTGTGCACGCCCTGACACCGAGTTGACGTCTAAAAACCGCTACAGGCATATTGGCAGCAATTAGTTTCACTGAACAGCCTATTTTTGTCAACTGGACCAAATACCGTTACATTCGCCTATTCAATCCTCTAATCCGGTTATGAACACACAGTTTTTTTTATCAAGTCCGCACATTCCACATCACCAACCACTCACTTATTAATCCAACACAATTCAAACCGAAATCAACCGAAACCCATTTCGGGTAGATGGGTAATCAATAGTAAATTCAAACAATAGTTTATTATGAGTCATTGCCCCATCCCAACATAGTTCTCGGGATCAATTTTTTTTAGTCTCTGTAATCACTCTGCCCTACATTTCCTGTTAGGGTTTTTAAAGACCACAAAAAAATTAAATATTAAATAAATTATTTATGGGACTCTGCCTTTCAGTTTTTTTTTTGAACGAGGTAACTATTATATTACCAAGAGCTTCCAATATGCTCAAAAAAGTTGTTCATAACAGACAACATGGCCAACAAAACACCTGTACACTACACAGGGAACAAAGCTTCGACCCAACCCGAAGCTAATAAATCACTGCTGACTTTCTTTGCGACAGCATCAGCTTCCAAAGTTGCAGCCCGACCACAATGGCGTACCGTCACACGATCAACCATCCCCATCATTCGGACAATATCGGCAATGATCGGAGCACATTCCCATGGCCAGTCCTCCACTTTTGAATGCAAAGCCTTAACAATTTCAAGACAATCAGTAAGAATAAGTGAACTACCTTGGAAGCTAATCGCTTCGGGTTTCTGACACTTGTATTCTTTGTTAACCTATGTGCTAAATCATTATTTTTAGGGTCGTGATTAGGGTTCTTAAGTGTGGAATTTGATTTCTAGACATGATTGATAATTACCCCTATTGTTGTTGTTTTGCGTTTATCCCAAGGGAAATTTTTTCCAAAAGCTAAATGAGACATTATTATGATGATGTAGATTTGATGGTGGGGTTAATTTAATTTAAGTAATGATGATTTGCTTCGGTTAGAGAAAAGATTAGGTTAGATTCATAACATTTATCTAGGAAGAGGGTTGAAAAAATAATTATTGAACTGATTTTTGAATCTTAAATATTTGACATGTAGTATGGTGATCGAGTACTAGATAGTAACTAATACGTTTTTGTTGATTTCTTGCTCTGTAAGTATAAAATGTGCTCATTTGAATTGGTAGTTAGATGGATGTCATTATAGGGATCTAATGCTACGAGGATATCAGATATATCCTCATATGAGAATGATTTTACAAACTGTTGGATCTTATAGCAAATCAGACGGTGGTTAGCTGATTAATGGACTGGACAATTTCGTTATTTTGGTACTAATTTCTAGTACGAAGCAATGAAAAAACTAATACAAAAACCAAAATCAAAATAGCTAAACTAAAAAATTAAAAATTAAAAATCCTAAAAATTGTGGAATATATATAGAAGTATCTATTAAAAAAGAAGAATACTATTTAAGCTTATAATACAATTTTATCAATAGGGCAAAGTCAAAACTAGTGGGTAGCAAAATAGGGCAACAACATCATGATCATACAAAAAGATTGAATGTTGTTACTCTCTTTATATCCACAATGGCAACACTTTACACCGTCCCTCGTTTCTTTTTTGGACCACAATGTACTTCGTTGTCTAGCTACAATCTCTTTGTTGTATTCTTGGAGAAAATCTACTATTTATACCCAATACGGTTGCAAAAATATTGAAATCGGTAGGTGTGGCTCGTAACGTATCAGATTAGTATCATCCTGCCTCAAACTAAATTGTATGCAGTTGAACACATTGTTTTGTCACGATTTTCATCTACCAATGTTGTATCTTTATTCTTACATATTCAACTTGGTCGTGACTTCACAAATATAGTTAGATGGATGGAATTTCACCAACAATATTGTGGGGACGCACTATACCGGGTTTCTCAACTGGGTATGTATCTGATCTCACAAATACAACTATATGGGTGAAATTTCACCAACAATGTTGGGATGCAACACACTGAGTTTCTGAACTGGATATGAATCCGATTTCATGAACATTTATTTATATTATGTTCTACGATCTAGTTTCATCAACTGACTAATCTGTGACCCCGTATTAGTTATTAGTATTTTTGGGCCGGAATAGTTTTAATATGATTCGAGTTTATAACCACAATAGGGAAGGAAAAAAGATTAGTGACTAATAATGGAAAAGTTCGTTAATCGTAAGTTTTGTGGAGGGTTTGGCCGATTTCAGGTAAAAGTGCATTATTAAGGTTTGGGGAATATTGTTCCTTAGGTACCTAATAATTATAGTATAGGTAATACATAGAACATGGGTTTTGTTGGTTTTTTACAATTCACTCCCTAAACTATTATCAAACTAATATTATACAACAAATTAATTCATTTTTTTGTGATACACAAAGAACTTGGTCAAAATTAGGGACTACTAATCAAACTTCATAAGTCATTATTGCTTACTTCGCACAATTTAATTAGTCGTTAAACATTGACAAATGACTAACGAGTTGGATCAATGCTTACGAGTAAAGAAGCTAGTATTCTTGTAACCACATTGATTCCTATCACTGATCAAGATCAATCACTCTCGAGTCCAGAACCAACGTATTACAATACTCGTCCAGGTTCATGTACTATCTCCAACATCAAACTCATAATCTAGCTATTCAGATACTGAATTCTACCCCATTAATGTTTTAGTTATTCAAAAGTTAACTTTTTTCGTCAAGATATTGACTTGTCTAAGCACATTTAACTTCAAAATCATGACAAAAACACTCTTTATTTCACCAAAAAGGTTTAAAAATGTATATATCCTCATGTTATATAAAATCTCTTCCTTGCTTTGTCAATCTAACATGTACCATAACTCTCTCCTATTACACTTCAAAATACACATTAGTTACCAGTTCTCTCCCGTGTTATATCGAGATAAGATCCTTCCAGCAATTGTTAGAACCGTCGCATCCCAACATTTGGGAGAGTCTTATATTGTTCACTAATATTCCCCTAAACAGAAGCTCTTAAAAGAGCTGAGAGCAAATTGGCAACCACAATTCACAAAGACTTCACTAAGCCTTTATACACGAATTGATGGTTACCGGATTCAAAACTTTGACCTCTTATTCATCAAAGGCTCTAATACCATGTTATAAACCGTTACAATCACAATAACTCGAGTAGTTCTAAACAAATCTTATATTATCTCCTAACCACCCCCAACAATCATCAACATACACCAAGCTAAGTATAACTCTACTAGTACCTATACAAATACAACATCCATCAATCATCATAAATACACACCAGCAAAACTCTTCACCATTCCTGCACAAATACTACATACCAGTCAAATACAATACACAGTTCTTGTTCTTCCATGGACAGAGAAGAGTGAGGGAAAGGGACAGAATAGACATCCGCCCGGAAATACAGGGGAGATCTGTACACCAACTCCTGGATTTGCCTCCTTCCTTCCCTTCCAACTATTTTCTTGTCCATTTCAATTTTCTCTGTATATTTTTCCATGGAGAAAGGTTAAAGCTTGTCACTTTAATAAGCAGTAGTAATAATACTGAGATGAGATAGTCTCTCTCTCTTTGATGACCATCACCTCCTCTGTTCCTCTTACTGTGCCAGACATCACCTCTCAGTCTCAGCATCAGCAGAATTGCAGGTCGAGAAAGAAAAAAGAAAAGAAAAGCAAAATAAATCCCCATTAATTGCCATCTCTAATTACCTCAAAAGGTTTGATTGTGTTTCAGAAAGGGGCATTTTAGACAAGCGAGGTGAAAAATATAACACATAAAGCTGAAAGCTCTTTTCTTTTTCTTCTTCTTCCTCTTCTGCTACTTGTTCATCCTCCTGTCCTTTTTATTGGGCAAATGCCAAACTAACTTTGCTCCCCACCTCTCTCTTTTCTTTTCATTACCATGAACAAATTCATCTTCTTTTCACCTGCTTACTGAAGGGTAGTTGGGAAAAAAGAGATTTAGGGGTTTTTCTGTGTGTGTGAAGCAAAAAGAAATGGTGGGTTTGATAGATCTTAACACGACGGAGGAGGAGGAGGAAACGACGCCGTCTTCCGGGTCTCTGTTTTCTTCTTCTTCCTCTGCTTCGAATGCTGCTGCTCCTTCTTCTCCTTCTTCTGCTGTCTGTTTGGAGCTATGGCATGCCTGCGCTGGCCCGCTGATTTCTCTGCCGAAAAAGGGGAGCTTGGTTGCTTATCTCCCTCAGGGACACCTGGAGCAGCTTCCGCCGACGCCGCCGCCGCCGGCGGGGAATCTCCCTCCTCATCTCTTCTGTCGGGTGGTTGATGTTAAGCTACATGTAAGCTGCGAAATTTTTGTTTAATTTTTCTTCTTATGATTTGAGAAATTAAATTTGTGTCATTTTCTGAGATTCCTATGTCTCTGTCTCTGGATTTGGGTGGCTGTCGTTGTTTTTAGTTGGGATTGAGGATTTTGACCGAATGTGGCTGTGTTCGAGGAGCTAATTAATCTTAATTTAATTTTTTTCCTTCTGGGTTTTTTTTTCTCCAGATTTTCTCCTCTGGGCTTTGTTGTTTCGATTTAGCAATCTGTGTACAGCTTTTATTAATGGGGGATTGATTAATAAACAATGATATTAAGTTATTAACAATTGTTTATTGTACTGGGTTTTAGGCTGAAGCTGCAACAGATGAAGTTTATGCACAGGTTTCACTTGTTCCTGAGAACGAGGTATGTTTCTTTTGATTGATTCATGAACCCTAATTTGTAAGATTAGAATGATTTAGGGGTTTTTTGTTCTGTGTAGCAAACGGAGCTGAAGCTAAGGAGGAAAGGCAGAGTTGAAGGTTTGATGGAGATGAAGAAGATGCTGAGCTTGCTGTCAAGGCTTCAACACCTCACATGTTCTGCAAAACCCTAACTGCTTCTGATACCAGCACTCATGGCGGATTCTCGGTTCCTCGTCGAGCTGCTGAGGATTGCTTCCCTCCATTGGTAGTGCAGCATTTGAAGTTTGAATCACTCTTGTAAGATTGCGGATTTCGTGGCTTATTATGGATTCTGTGGCAGGATTATACTCAGCAGAGGCCTTCCCAGGAGCTGGTTGCTAAGGATCTCCATGGTTTCGAGTGGAGGTTTCGCCATATCTATCGTGGTATGGAAAGTGCAAGATTTGTTGTAGTAGCTTTTTATTTTACATGGCGGGTTTTGATTGACGGGATATCGTTAATGTATGTGTGTTTCGAGCAGGACAACCACGGAGGCATTTGCTTACTACCGGGTGGAGCGCGTTTGTTAACAAGAAGAAGCTTGTTTCTGGTGATGCAGTTCTGTTTCTTAGGTATATTGACACGATGGGTTTCACTGCGGTTCTTGTTCATCGTAATGTCGGTTCTTATTCGATTGGCATTGCCTTTCTTCAGGGGTGAGGATGGTGAACTTAGGCTTGGGGTGCGGAGAGCTCGCAAGTTAAACCGTCTGCTACATTGCCTGTTTTCTGTAGTCAGCTTTCGAGCCACAGCAGTATCGCTGATGTTGCGAATGCTGTCGCACTGGGGAGCGTTTTCAGTGTCTGTTACAACCCGAGGTAATCTCGGAATGATGAAATACTATACTATAATGTGTTGCAAATGGATCTGAGATCGAAAATGTATCGATTTCTCATTGTGTCAGGGCTAGCTCATCTGAGTTTGTGATTCCACTGAACAAGTTTGTGAAGAGTCTTGACTATTCCTTCTGTGCTGGAATGAGATTCAAGATGCGGTTCGAGACTGAAGATGCAGCTGAAAGAAGGTAAAGTTTTGGTCTTTTTGCAGATATCTCGACGAAATGTTGTTTCTTCGTTGAGATGATGGTTCCCTTTTCCAGGTGTTCTGGGATGATAACTGGGATCAGTGACCTGGACCCGGTTAGATGGCCGCGGTCCAAATGGAGGTGCCTTATGGTATGTTTCTTGCAGCTCACGTTTGTAGCGTACGTATCCTTTTCGTGCATCTCATGTTTGTGTTTGATGCAGGTAAGGTGGGATGATATGGAGGTTACTAGGAACAGCAGGGTGTCTCCGTGGGAGATCGAGGCATCTGGTTCGGTTTCCAGCAGCTTCCTGGGATCTGGTCTGAAAAGGACAAGGTCTGCATTGCCTGAATATCCAGTTCCTGGTAAGCGAAGTTGCGAATGTAACATTTCTTTCTCAGCTGTTTCGTAACGTACTAATAACTCGATACCGCGCCAGATGGAATTGGTGCATCAGACTTTGGGGAATCCTCTACTAGGTTCCATAAGGTCTTGCAAGGTCAAGAAATTTCGAGCATCAACACCCTTTTCGAAGCTGATGCTCGCCACAACCACCACCATCACGAAGGCCAGCATCGTTCCGCTGATCAGATGAGGTGTTTTCGTGGTCACGGGTTAGGTACCAACAACAATGCACCACCACAACATCCTTCCATAAAGGCATAGGCTTTGGCGAATCCGTCGGATTCCATAGGGTCTTGCAAGGTCAAGAAATATTTCCAAGCTCACCATACAGTAGAGCCCCCCATAACAAGGCGGCTCACGACAATAATGGTTGCCTTGGAATCTTACCAGGACTTCAAATCCCTGGCATCACCCGAAACAGCTGGTCTTCTACCACCATGATGCACCCACCTGGCTCACATCAGCAGCATCAGCATCAGCAACAAGCATCATCCTCTCCGTCATCGGTATTAACATTCCACAACCCGTCATGGTTTGCTAACAGCACCGATCCACGGGGAATGTATCCCTCTAATGGCATCCAACAAAGGAGTGTCCATTTCGTCGAACCAACAAACGAGTCGATCAACATTTCACAACCTCTGCAATCATCTTGCAAGAGCAGCTGCAGATTGTTTGGCTTCTCACTGACCGATGATGGCATTCGTAAGGAGGATCAAAGCAGCAATCGAATCCCTTCACCAGTCGGGATGAACCCTGAAGCTCCCTCGAATCTTTTCCATCCGAATCCACCGAACTGCACTAATGTAAGTAGCAAATCCATGAATTCTATCAGTTTGAAGGGACAGTGATTACTGATTACTGATTACTGATTACTTTTTCTGGGTTTTGGAACAGGGGACTCTGCCACAGTACTATCCTGAGAACTATCATATATACTGAACCAAGAACTGGGAAGAAGAATGAACAACTGCAAGTACTGAAGAGTAATCTGGGTAATGATTAGATTGTATGTTTGTCGTATAATTTTGTAAGAACAGATTGATTTTGTGACTGCTACTGTAGTAAAGCGTGTTTTGTTAGTACTGATTGTAGTCTTGTACTGTTTGAAAAGGCTAACTCATTATGAACTTCCTTAGCAATATTGTTCAGTGTTATACTCATTTCTTGAGCTAGCTAAGAAACTTGTGTAAATTGGTTAGTGGTTATAATCACTAATCACATCGAAATTTGCGGTTTGTGGTTAACCACAAGCTGCAAGCGCGGTTTATTTGGTGCGATTTGTGGTTAACCACAAGCTTACTGGCTAGTGTTGCACAATTTTTATAAAAACCAATGTAGTTTACTATAATTAACCACAAAACTACAAGTCTCGATTCATTTGAAAACATACACGAGTCGTAACTGGCTAAATCGTGATTAATCGAACTCATTCAACCTACGTGAATTCGTTACAAAGGAGTAATAAAGTGCATCCTAGATCTCAGAGTTTTGTTTTCTTGAACCAAATTTGAAATCTTGATAATGAACTTTACGTATTGAAAGCTAACTACTTAGAGATTCTAGCTCTAATACGATAGAGATGGTCTTAGTAGTTTGATTAATTTCCAATGTGTCGAGAATCCCAGCTGTACAATTATTTAGACCAATTCCCAATATGCCGGGAATTGTACCAATTCCATCAACCAAATAGCCCGTAGTGAAGTCATGAAAATGTGATAATTAGGGTATATTGATGAGTAAGGGCGGCGGTCAAGATAAGCATTAAGCCATTAATTATATATAATAGAGAGATGGTGTTAGTAGTTTGATTAAGTCTTTAATTAGCCGACACATAACCCCAAACACATCAAATCATTATCCAATGTACATTTGTTGGGAAATTAATTAAGGTCGGTCGGTCCTTTTGTGTTTAAATTTACAAGTGTGAGGTGATCCACTTTGGATCATGTAGGCCCTTTAATTACAATTTTGGATTCAAACGATTAATAAAAATGAAGTATAAAGATAATGAAATGAAAAATTGAATTCGATCAATTTGGTTTGATTTTGATTCAATAGGCATGGACAAAAACTTTTAATATCCAATTCCAAAGGCTAAAAACATTGAGTAATGTAATATGCACTTGTTGTTGCGTCCTCCGAGTAGTAGTGAGTTTGAAGTACCGTTACGCTAGTTAGCTAAATCCGTTTTATCCTTGGGAGAATTATTTCTTTGATAGCAGGAAGAGAATACAATTCATGAATTCTATAAGTTCATATTTCATATTTGCATATTACTTCGTCTCGGCAATGGCGGAGATAGGGGGAGCTAGGGGGAGCCACGGCGCCCCCTCCCCCGGTATCGAGTGTAAAATTATATGTAGTATTTGGTGTTTTCGGAGTTTGGCGCCGGGGTATTTGAAGTTCGGCTCCCCCACTACGATGTTTTGGTGAAATGTTGTCTTAAATTTTACAAAATAGTTACTCAGAATCAACTTATATGTGATCAAAAATCATCCAAATTTGAAAAAAAATTACCGGTGGCACATACAATTCTTTTTTACTAACTAAGTAACTTATAATCAAATAATTTATTGTGTAGTTTTACGTAGTATTAGATTCATGAAATTTTTCTACTACTATTCAAATCCGAATATTTTTTTTTTCAATTTATAATTTGGCTCCCCCTTGTACCAATCCTGGTTCCGCCATTGCGTCTCAGCCTCCACGTCTTTATTTTATTCCCTGGCAGGCGAACTGTGCGGCTCGACACACACTCTAAGCTATCTCCCTAGTCGGAGTTTGGTAAACATCACAACTTGGATTACCACCCTCTCTTAATCGTATGGCTATCTCTGATTCTCTCGTAACAAAAAAAACGATACTTTCATTAAAATTCGTCCAATAATAATATAGCATGCTTAGTCACAAATTACCTTTAAGCCAATTACAATGCAAATGAAACTTATTGGTAGTCTACTAATCGGATTTCGGCGTCCAGGATAACGACAAAACCGCAAGTCCGACAACATACTAAGATTGGTCTTATCGAGTCACCACACATTAAAATAATATTAAAAAAAATTAATATCCTTAATCACCCACTAATATAAATAGCCCTAAAACTTACAGTTATCAAACCCAAATCTTTCTATTTAACATGGGGATCAGATCATCGACGTGGCTAATGATAATCATCATAGTGTTAGCTTCGTCGACCGACAGAACTGAGAGCAGCCGCCGTTTGAGCTCATCTCCGGCCACCGCCGTTGTAAGCCACGTGGCAAGGATTTCGGCGGCGCTGAACCAAAAGGCGGCTGAGGAAGCTAATTACAATATTAGAGGAGGTGCAAACAGGGCTACTGAAAGAGTGAGTCCTGGAGGACCTGACTCTCAGCATCATTAGATTTTTTTAATTAGGGAAATTAATTATCAGTTTTGGTGATTTTGATCAAAATTAAATATATATATTTTATAAAAAAATCCATGAATTTTTCGGTTCATCATGGCCACTTGTGACGATCATGGTGATTTGATTTTGATACACGTATATAATTTATATGTGATGTGTTCTAGCCCAGTTGATGGTTAGATCACTTCGGCCTAACTCATCACTTGGGCCCAATAAATCAAGCCCAATTGTGACCCATGTGCCATATGTCTAGGGTTTCAAGGTGAATACAACCTTTCATAGATGAACGATCAACACTTAAACTAGCAGGTCACAAATATGCCAACAACATGTGACGACTAGGTCCGAATCCCGATTACCTATCAATACAGACCTGATCACTCAACAATGATAGGACATGACTTAGTGCCTGATCAATACGCTCACTCATAGGCACTCCTAATGCTATCACATACTTCTCTATATCTCACTAACTGCACATATCCCCTCTTAATACCAATACGCTTAATTACAACTCTCTTACACGTCTTGTGAGGTACTAGACGACAACTTCAAAACGCCTAGAAAGACAAGACGTCTCTGTCTCAATGAACTAATCAATTTTTTAGATCAACCAACTCATTGAACCGGCCAAACCAACTGAGCTAAACCATATCTAGTGAGCAAAAGCTCAAAAGTTAAGATGTCAGTAAGATCTATGTAATCATGGTAATACCCAAATTAGGCAACAAGTAGGAGATAAATAGTAGTTTATTATTACTTTTTGGTCACTAGTAAGTTGTTTATTTACAGAGTACGTACGTGGGAAACCATTAGGCACTGTTTGGATTGGATGTAAAAGGCTATTGTGTGACTCCTCAATCTCTTTTTTGTTGTCTCTTTTTGTGTTGGCTTTCTACCTACTAAACTATATGATATGAAATCTACTCGGAAAATCGACCGATTTGATCATTGATTTTAAAAAATCGAATCATCAAACCTTAACATTCTTAACAAAATTGATCTGTTCAGTGTGGATTTTTTTTTTCCACGAAAGAGAGATGATTTCATTAAACCACTGATCTTCATGATTGTAAACTATAGAGACAAACAAATGCACAGGCAGTCATGATTAGGAAATCGAATCTGATTCAAGATACAAGCAAGATAGCAATATGGACAACAATGAGTACTTCTGCACAAATAGAAACTCGACAAAAAAACTCTTCTAACCAACCAACCAACCCTCTCATCGATAGTTTTTTCTTCGTATTTCATCATCAATTCTCCAATTTTCGCTCTCTGAATGTCATACTTAAACAACCCATCACACAATACTTTAATTGATGGTTGAATCTCAAATGTTGGAACGAGTGCCTCTATAAGCAACTCATTCCTGCCGAGGTCGAACAATTCAAGACTTTACAATCCATAACATGGTTGGAATGACATAAAAAATTTGTAGATCACAGGAATAACGTAAATAATTTCTCGGTTAGTTGTCATTTAGCCGATCATAACGAAACAAAATGCACTTTTTAGTTGCAATCTACACGATTATATGGCCACACCTTCTTCAACAAAGTTCACATTTATCTTAATCCTAGCTCCTAAGCAATTAATTTGCTAATTAATCTTTTGTTTTCTATTGGGATGTCGACCAAGACGAGTGTAGGAGAAATTAAATAAAATTAATTACCATCCAAGGATTAAATTAAAATTATGCTAGTGATTGGAAGGTTCAACTGTTTCGAGTCCTTCGATTTTTTTCAAAGAGTTTGGACCTATTTGAGAAATTTCCGTCTTTGGCATCTGCTCGCGAGACCTGATTATAGCTTAAGCTGAACAAGCTAAACTTCAAAAGAAGTTTTTTATCGAGTCCGAAACAGGAATATTTAATATGAATCTCCTGGAGTAAGATTAATATTTGAAACAATAGAAGGTATGGTAAAAAAAATGTAAAATTAACGACTATATTTCACTTTTGATGAAACTAATTTGCAATTTATTGGTCGATAAGATCATGATTTAGTGATTCAACCAAGCGTACTATTTCACCACTCTATACGGATTATATGAATGATAGTATGACACACACCATCTGATTGATTGAACAAACCAATACGCCATGATTCTTTAACCACTTATCAAATCTAAAAATTTGCTCAGTTGATGAAAAAAGGGGCATTCCGAGAATCGAACTCGGGACCTCTCGCACCCAAAGCGAGAATCATACCACTAGACCAAATGCCCTTCACGGATGCTTTCACAAACTGCTATGTACAAGTATGTTAACTATGTATAATAATTTAGAAAACATTATTTAACTTAATTTCAAAGTTCAGAATCTTTAATGTCTAACTTATCCGAAGTTTCGAAAATTTCACATCGAATTATATTGTTCTAAAACCAGAGAATCTTAAACAGTGACCTGAATCAACCCACCCAGATCCCGCAATTACACCAAAACTAATCTCGAAACGACTTGAGCGGATCCTCGTAATCCACGTCCGAGAAAACCGGCAAATCAAACGGCAGCGTTTCAGGGCTCAATCCATTCTCCTCCAGCTTCTTCACCACTTCCTCGAACACAATCTTGTTCCCTAACTTGGTCAAGTGCAACCCATCACTGTACATTCAATAATTACAATTACACAACATTACTAATCACAATTAACCCAAAATTAAACATGATTAATAAACAGAGTTTAACCTTAAGCATGATGTTTGCCAATTTGTGGACTGTTGCATTTTGGTCCATAGGTCTATAACAGGGCAGCCGCATTCCTTAGCAACATCAATGCATCCCTTAGCATATTCACCGGCCACTTGGTTCGTCCGCTCGGGTTGATCCGACGGGTTATCCATGTACGGGAACCTGATAAAACCGGTTTAGGATATGAGTCCGTGTTTGAAATTTTTTTTGGGGGGGGGGGAAATGAGATTATGGATTTAATCATACTTGAGGCGTGACTCTTCGTCAATTGGGGGAGGTGTTATGAAGAGAACCACTGCATTTGGCCAACGACCCTGAAATCAAATTAGAACTAGTAACTCAGGAGTCTAGTAGACCCTGACCTCGATACATAAAATACAATGAGTCGAATATATTTATATGAAAAAATATCTATAAATTAGCTATCTGGATCCAGGGGACCCTCGGCCGGGGCCAAAGGTAGACACCCCATCTTCGCTAACGGAACTAATTGTGTAACGAGATCTTCTAAAATATCCAATTAAGTTTAAAATGATTTACTCGAAGGACTACATGCCACAATGCAACTCGGGTTGTTCACGAGACAAATCGAGCAGAATTTCACCAAGCCATCCTTGCGAGACAAATCTAACTATGGTTGGCTGAAGCTCTGCTCATTTACTTTCAAGCAAGTTTTTTAGCATTTTTTATGAGTCGAGCCTCGAATAGTTCATGAGTGACTTGGCACGACAACAATCATATCCGGACTAGTACAATTTAAACACAATTGAAGTTTGTACACTTAAAAAAATAAAGCAATAAATGAGTCAAAATCTAAAACAAGTTACATTAATATTTATAATAATACCATTTTTTCATCTAAAATTTAAAAGGTGTCAACTTACGAGCCACTAAGCAAGTCATTATCGAGCAACTCACGAGGCATAAATGAGCTAGCTCAACGAGCCCACGAGCCAATCCAATTAATTTGAGCCATGATTGACAACTAATTTACTATGAAGCCGAGTTTCAAGTGAGTTTTTACTTTTTAGTAGTTTTTACGAGCCAACCCTCGAATAGTTTACAAGCGACCACTTGACTAGTCAACAAACTAATAAATGCACCTGCAACCCAATTTCAAAGCTCAAATTATTATCGAATTATAGGTGATATTATAAAAAATTATATAAATTAAGCGATATTATCAAGATTTCAAGGTTAATTACGGGTTTTATTTACAATACAGTTTCCAATTAATTAATTACTAACCTTAATTAAGGAGGCAATTGACCGTAGGTTACTCTTGAATTCATCAACAGGCACGTGCTGGAACGCGCCGTACCTATCGGGAAGACACGCGTCGTTAGCCCCGAAAAACACCGTCACCGCCAGTGGTGCTCCGCCGCCCGCCGGAAAAACCTTCTCCGCCGCCATCAACGCCCATCTCGTGTTGTACCCGCTGTACCCTCTAACCACCACATCCACCTGACCGTAAATCACAAATCAAAACCGAAAATTAATCCGAACCCATGATTCGAACCGATCCTAATTAATTAACCCGATTCTCAAAATGGAAAAAGCAATGATTTAGGTTAGTATTACCTTGCGGGAGAAGTGGTTGGTGAGGGAGGCGCCCCAGCCGCCGTCGGCGAAGGACATTTCGGTAATTGAGTCGCCGAACAGATAGATCTTCGGTCTCATCGTGTGATTTTGTTGACTTTTGAGGAATCGGTTGGAGAAGAAGAAAGATCAAAGAGTGAATTAAGTGTATCGTATGATTATTATTAATACTAGCCCACCAGTTCTTATCAACAACCACTTGCGTATTAGCGACTATATTAATTAATTTTCTATATAAATATTTTATTATTTTTGGTCGGTTTTTGACCGAAAATCTCTTATGCACCGACTTTTTTTCGGGTGTTATTTTTAGTAGTCATTATTCATATGTAATTTTGAGTGTTGTTTAATGATTCTTATGGTGTTATTATTCGGTGAGTGTATTCGGCTGTTATTTTGATATCATCATGTGTATTTTTTATTATTTTAATATGAATATTACTCATTAATATTTGAATAACACTCAAAAATCAAAATAACACGTAACTAATGACTACTAAAATAAACACTCGAGTAATACCCAGATAACATTGTCCGCCATAATTAGAGCTGGCAAAATGCTGACCCGGCCCGATAAACCCGCCCAGCCCGACCCGTGGCCCGATTGACCAAAAAGTCAACAATCCAACCCGCAGCCCGATGAACCCGCAACCGATGAACCCGCAACCCGATAACCCGCGACCCGATTAACCCGCAACCCGACTAACCCGCAACCCGGCTAACCCGT
The DNA here is from genome assembly GCA_034768395.1 of Linum lewisii. Classification (NCBI taxonomy): domain Eukaryota; kingdom Viridiplantae; phylum Streptophyta; class Magnoliopsida; order Malpighiales; family Linaceae; genus Linum; species Linum lewisii. Next base: position 1,553,427 of record CM068299.1, read on the forward strand.
AACCCGACGAACTCGTAACCTGACTAACCCGCAACCCGCCCGCCCCGACCCGAATAACCCGATTGTCACACAATTCATAATATTCAGTGCTTCAAATATCAACATTATGTCATTATTGAAGATATAAAAAATTTAATCTACTTCTCACTTCACCAAGTTTATTTCCAAAATAATTAAAATCAATTATATATAACATTGACAATCATAGTTGTAAATACTTCCATCTACCTGAACGAGCACGACTGCTCTGCACCATATGTCCATATCCATGTTTTTTAAGTTCTTTCACCAATTAGCAATACAAGCAACTAATATAGTATGCAACACTACATAATTCGACACCAAACATTCATAATTCATAGAATAATCCAAAAGTCAAGTTTCAAACCTGTTGATATATAGAAACACAATACTGATGAACATTAAAGTTTAAACCACTCATCCATACTTCAACCTTCAAACCAAAATTATAAAGAAAAAGTGTTATAACAAAATATTCATTCTGCATTGTCAACACTCAACAACAATGAATCCTGCAGCAACCAGAAACTAGAATGCATCTATGCAAGACTCACGTCTTCTCCATCAGTAACACTTAGCACCATCAGTAACAGTGTTAAAAATCTTAAGAACGTTGACTATATTTGTCATCTAACATAAAATCAAAACGTTTGGTCTAAAAATGTCATAAAAAGAAAGTCGCTAGATTTGATACTTTTTTGAAAGAATTGACTAAATTTATAAATGAGTCCAATGTTAAACCCTCCTAGACCTTAAAAGCTAAAGTATATTCAATTTCATTTCATTTATTATAAGTATATTTAATTTATAAAAATGAATTATTATTTTTAATATATGAACAACTGCTACAATCCTTAAGAGTTAAGCCTACTCGCGATTAAAAATTTAATATATTTTTAAATTATTTATCACATAAAAAAATTTACATAAAATTTTGCAAATTGTAGTTGAGAGTTGAGACTAGTAAGTAATAACCCGTGGGCAACCCGAGACCCGCCCGACCCGCGACCGATGAACCCGACGGAACCGCGACGGAACCCGCGACCGGCGAACCCGCAACCCGACGAACCCGCAACCCGACGAACCCGCAACCCGACGAACCCGCAACCCGACTAACCCGACCCGTGGCCGCCCAGCCCGCCGTTTGATAGCTCTAGCCATAATGGACAGTAAAAGGTGTCAACCCGACTATGTATAATATAATATGATAAAAGAGTATATTAAAGCTTGTGAAGAATCAATTATTTTTTTTACTATTTATGTACTTCAATCTAAGTTTGTGTAAGAACTAGTAAAGTGTTTGGCTTGGTTAGTTGAAAATTATTGAAACTGGCTAAGAATTAATTAATACATCTTGTTAGAGACTAATATAAATTAGTGGTTTTCACAATGGTCCTATAAAGTCACGCACATTTTTATGGTTCAAATCTCAATTGACGTGAACTAAATAGAGGAGCTACATTTGGAGCTCATATGATTGATTGAAAAGGTTAGACATGTAGTCTTCAAACAAATAATTATATTAGAGTAGGCTTTTTTTTTATTGATTTATATGTCATCGAGAGAGGTGATTAAATAACTAAATTTCCACCTATTTTTATGCAATGTATTAATCGAATGTGAGTTAGGGCAACCTTGATTTGGGCCTGGGCCAGATATTGAACACCTAAGCCCATGTTTCTTCAAGGCTCAAGCATTATGGACCACGTGATAAGCTGATAGCCTATTTTTGACCGTTAAAGGAAGGAGGAAAAGTTGAAAGTAGATGCCTCCCAAGCCGAGGAGTGGTAAACCTTACGGCTTGGGCTGGTATTTACTGCTTTTTGTGTATGATTACCTCCTTTTCTCTTACGGGAGCTATCTCTGGAAAAAAAAAAGTTAAAAGTATTTTATTTTTTTGGGAAATAGCAAATCCGCCCTCTACTTTTCCAACTGAACACATATCCCTTATACTATAAATCGCTAATTTTATCTCATTCTACTTTGATCATTTTTCCGTTTGGTTCCTTTCGTTCCAAATTTTTTCTTCGTGACGTTAATTGATGCACATTCGGTACACCAAGTTAGCTCCAATAGCCATGTATTAGCTTATTAAGAATATAAATATATATAATTAGATATGATGAATGATGAATCGACGAATAAAATGCATGATTTTTAAAACTCATCGTATTTCACCATACTCTTCGTGATACCCTCCCTAATTTACCTTCCAGACCAACTCTTCATCTCCTAACTTCGATATCTCTCTCCATCACTGTGTGAATGCATTCAAATTTAATGCTAAGAAGATGAAAGTTGGAATCGAATGACTCAAATGGCAAAGTAGTCGAAATAAAAGTGGACAAAAGGAGTCATTCTATAGTATAAGAGAGCTATTTGTTAAGTTGACAAAGTAGAAGATGCCAAAGTGCTATTTTCCCTATTTATTTTAATTTCCGACGGTACTCAAAATTAAGACTAGTTGCTACTAGTGTGACTTGTTCAAGTTTTTGTTTAAGATTATCCTCTGGAAACTGTGTTACTATTATATTAATATCACCATTAAGATTATCCTCTCGCAACGAATGTAGTAAGGTGGGTAGTGAGTTCAGGAGTCACGTAAATGAGAGGTGATCCGCTCAGATCTTACTACGTAACCCTGAAGTTCTTATCAAATGAAACCCTAGTCGTTTACGGTTTTGTTGCATGAGTTATTTTCAGCCCAAGTGACTAGGCCAAACGTGGGGCCAAGTAACTTTTGTTGATAGACTTCTGGCGAATTAGAAATCATAAATAATTCGAATACACGAAAGAGTCCAGCTTACCATCAAACAAATTTAGCTTCTTTGATAGTGTCAAGGAACAATCTCAACCATTGATTTATTTTTTCAGATCTAATGGTTTAAATTAAAAGGGTAAAAGGGTCATTTCCCTATTTAATTTAATTGCAGGCTTCCTGGCAATAGCTGCAACTTTCCTCTTCTCCAGAGTCTGGTCTGTAGTTTCAGGGAAGTGAATAGACTATAGAGTTATTGCAGAATCTTGTAACTTAGGTCACGAGTGATGATATTTATCATAACAAGACAGAACCAAGTCACGGGCACACACATAGAGACTAGAGACAGAGCCCCCACCACCATCACACTTTTCAGAGCAGAAAAATACCAGCACAAATATAGAAACGCGCACCCATCATATAATTGGAGAGAGAGGGAGATGATATTCAATCAGTCACAAACTTACAGGTCTCGAGTTTGGCACAATTAAGATGTGCGACATACTTATTTACCACAACAAATTTTGCAAAAATAATTACTACTTAACTTCCAGATGCGCTACAAATAGGTGCAAGATTTCGCTCCTAACAGGAATCCTAGAATGTGGCCTATAAATACTAGTTTGGTCGCTTCATTCTTTTTCCATAAAAGACTTCTAAGATATCACTTGACACCAAAAGATGCTTGGATTATGCATGGACCCAAAATGATAGATTTGCAATAAATGCGCTAGATTTGAGCACAAAATGCGCTAGATTTGGCACAAAATGCGCTAGATTTGGCACAAAATACGCTAGATTTGGCATAAATGAGCTAGATTTGGCACAAAAATGCGCTAGATTTGGAACTAAATGCGCTAGATTTGGCACAAAATGCGCTAGATTTGGCACAAAATGCGCTAAGTTTGCTTTCGAATTGTTGCCCAACCCCAAACCCTGGCCCGTCAATGTGCCACCGTGGAACGTTATGAACCCCGTACTCGTTGTTGCTTGTAGTCATCAGGTCACCGATATCTTCTGGTAAATGTGTGAAATGGCTTGGGGGGTGTATTCTCTCGGTGGTTGTGCATTCACAAAGGGTTGCGTTTCAATGTCTGGCTCAGATACATTTGCTGCGTCCTGCTCCGAGTTGACGTCGCTTTTGATGAGTCTCCTTCGATCTCATTTCCCAAGTGCGCTACAGTACTTTCTTGCCTGCTATCGCCACGAAATTGTCCCGGCTGTGTTTGATTGCTCTGACTGCTTTCACCACTATAACAGGCACTCGCTCCACTGCCCATGAATATAGATTCTCCATGGACCGGCGTCCCACGTTGGTCGAACTCAAAGTATAGCTCTGCCACTCGGTAGTCCGACTGGGTTGCCATGATGTTGTAGATAACCTCCAACCCAGTAACGTCATTAAGAATGAGTGGGTAGTGTGCCACAATTTGGTCATTCGCAAAGACTGGACATCGATACATGACACGGTGTACACGTGTACACACGGTGTACACGTGCACACACTCTTTGTACACATGTACACACGGTGTACACGTGCACACACTCTTTGTACACATGTACACTATATCTTACAATTTGTTTATGTATACGTATACACACATTTTATACACGTGTACACCTATTTGTACACGTGCACACTTATTTTTTACACTAGTGTACACATATTTTGTATACATCATGTGTACACGTTTTATACACGTACACATTTATGTACTTACATTTTTTACACACGTACACTTATCTTGTACACATCTATAAATGTGTACACCTATTCATACACGTGCACACTTATTTTTTACTAGTACACATACTCGTACTCGTGTGTATATTTTGTATAAATCATGTGCACACTACTTAATAATGTAATGTGTGTGCATGTGAACGCGTACACGTGCACACCTATTTTATATACTAGTGTACACATATTTCGTACTCGTGTGCACATTTTTTTACAAACTATGTGCATCTATTTAATAAGATAATTTTATTATTATATAATATCACTAAGTGCTTAGTAGCATAGTGGTAGGAGTTTAATATTTAAATTGAGAGGTCATGATTTCGAATCACATCACAACACTTTTTTTAATATATAAATTATCTAACTAGGGGTAGCGGCGGGCGGGCGGCGGCGGCGGACGGACGGGGTCCAGCGAGGCGGAGCGGAGGTCCGGCGCGGGGCGACGCGGTGCGGAGGCCGATGGCGAGGCGGCGAGGCGGAGGTCCGGCGGGGGCGGCGGAGGTCCGGCGGCGGCGGCGAGGTCCGGCGACGGCGAGACGGCAGAGGTCCGACGACAGTTGAAGGTGCTGGCCACCTTTTTTGAAAATATCTATAATACCCTTCTTTGATGGATCAAGGAACTCACTTCCTTGATCCCAAGCTGAACCCATAGACGAACAAGTTAGATTCATTTGTCACGAAAATCGCTAATGGAATTGGGATGACGTTCAGGTTCATGATTGAAGTGATGGTAATCATAATTTTTGAAAATATGGTGACCATTAATCTGGTAGTTGGACAAAGTGTAGTGATCATTTATGTAAAATGGCGGCAATTACCTTACTAGCGTCTACGGACATTCAATTTTTTGTCCATCCGCCTACGTGGAGGAGCTGCCACCTATCAACCACGTCATCTAAAATCCACATCAGGTAAACCTACCCAAACCTATACACTTGACTCAATTACCCAACCGAGTACCCACTCATCCTTCCTCTCCCTCCTTTATTGATTTTCCAAGGGATGAAACAAGCTATTTATAGTATAAGGACCTATCTGTTGATTTTCCATAGTAGAAGGGTCAAAGTGCTTTTTTCCAAAATTATTATTATTAAATTCCCAACATGGCCTATATATAATATAATTACACCACATTAACAAAAACGCAACCTTTCTATTCCATTTCCATTTCCAAGGCGGCGTAATGGCTCCTCCGGCAGCCGCCGCCGCCGCCACCCTCCTCTTCCTCCTAATCTCATCCGCCGCCGCCGCCGCCACCCCATGCTTCACATCTCTATTCAGCTTCGGCGACTCCATCACAGACACCGGAAACTCCCTCCTCCTCGCCCCACCGGGAAACCTCCCCCACTGCTGCTTCTCCCCTTACGGCCAAACCTTCTTCGGCCGCCCTTCCGGCCGCTGCTCCGACGGCCGTCTCATCGTCGACTTCATCGCTCAGGGACTGGGGCTGCCGTTACTGACGCCATTTCCCGGCGAGGTTGAGAACGACAACTTCCCGATGGGAGCGAACTTGGCGGAAGGAGGAGCGACGGCGCTTGATTTCAAATTCCTTGCAGAGAGAGGAATTTATAATACGCACACGAATCTGTCTTTGCACGTCGAGATTGATCGGTTCAAGCAGCTGTTGACCACCATCTGTTCATCTCCCTCCGGTAATTAAATTACTAAATAATTAATTTGATTAATTTTAATTTCTATTTTATATAATTAATTTTTTATCAACTTTTTTATTTTTTATTAAATTAATGGTTGTTTTAGTTTCCCGGTGCCAGATCTACTTTGCCAATAAGTTCAATTTTTTTTATTACGGACTGGTTCCGAAATTTTCTCACCGATTCGCATTCATATTGATACAATCTTTGGGTGCTAAAATCAATGTGAGTGGAATATTGTTGAATAGGGTAACGTCATTAGGATACTCCGTATGTCTTGTATATGACCATTTTGTTAACGAATTAAAATTTAGGACGGTTGTAACACCACCCTATTAGTTTCGGGCGTTTTAAGTATTTGACCCTGCTTTTTTATACATTAGTATGACGGAAAATGACATGGAAAATGCTGTATATGACTCGTATATTTGTAAAATGATTCAAATTTCAAGACCAGTCTGTAATATTTTAAACTTTGGGATCAATATGTAATCTGTACATAACCTTATTTTTATTTCTGACTACATGGGAATCTGTAAACTTATCAGTTTGTCCTTTTGTAAAATTGAAGAATAAGACTACCATTAGCAAAATCTCTAATCTTGATGGGAGAAATCGGAGGGATCGATTACAACAGAGCATTCTTCGAAGACGTCCGGCACGTACGATCATCGAGATCGTACCTTACGTCGTGGCCGAAATCGGCAAAGCAGTCGAGGTAAGATAACAACGATTACGAAATCGTTTGATAACATGTTCTACTTCGATTTCCTAACGGTAACAATATCATACTAGTGATAACCTGTTGGTAGCTTATGTAGGTGCTCGTTGAGCTAGGAGCCGTGACGATTTTGGTACCGGGAAATCTACCGATAGGATGTTGGCCGGGCTACCTCACCAAATTTTGGAGCCCTAACAAGGAAGATTACGATCCTTTGAGTGGATGTCTCGTTTGGTACAACAATTTTGCTAAGCATCATAATGACCTTCTTCAGACGGAACTCGTCCGGCTTAGGGAGCTCCATCCTCATACCAACATCATGTATGGTGACTACTATGGCTCTGCGACACGGTTCCATCGACACCTGAAAAATTCGGTACGTAGTACTCATCATGACTATTGCATTACAATAACTCGAGTTGTTGGGAGAGAATTCTGAATGAATCGATCTTTTGTTTAATAACAACACGTTAGCTCCTTCAAACGAATGGCTCGTGAAAGAGCTTGATGTTTTGCACAGTTTTGATAAGACTTGTGCAACGACCGTCGGTGACACCATTGCAATACAAAGTCCAAAAATAGACAGTGGTGACACGTGGGTGGCGAGGCGCTATTCAACCCCATAATTAACAATATTTCATTTTGGCGCCAAAGCATGGTTTTGAGCCGTCAGTAAATGTTAACTATGGGCGTTTGGGTGGCAAGGTGCTACCAATCACCTACTCAGTCAGCGCCTCGTCACTCATGTATGATCAACATGTTAGTTTTGGTTTGAGAGTGGTTTTGTTTCTTCTGTTTACATTCTGCATTTTCAGCAGTTTGGCAGAGGGTGTATAGTTTTACTTTGCAGTTTTGTTGATATATAATATTTACACATTCATAAAAAAAAAAAAAAACATTGTCTATTTTTAGATAACGTTGAACAATGTGCTACTGCCAGTACATTGTTACGTAATCTTGACTACGAAACTACAAAATCCCAACAAACTGGGAGTCACAGATGCTTCAATAAACCTTTATACACGGATTGACGGTTACTGACTCTAATACCAATATTTCATCCCAATAACTCGAATTGTTGACAGAGAGTTATATATGAATAGATCTTATATTATTTTTGATACCGAAACTTCGATGTTCGATTTGATTAGGGTTCACGGGGTCGTCTGTGGTGGCGTGCTGCGGAGGAGGAGGACCGTACAACTACAACGAGACGTTGCTATGCGGGAACCCGGGGTCCGTGGCGTGTGCAGAACCGTGGACTTATGTGAATTGGGACGATCATCATTTTACTGAAGCGGCTTATAGGATAGTTGCTAAGGATGTTTTGGAAGGCTCGTTCTCGATCCCTCGGTTCGATGCTTCGTGTCTCGTGGGTCGGGCTACGGGTGATGCTGACGGACATTCTGCGGCCTATTAGTCGGCACTCGGCACTCATATAGGGCATTTTTTGGGTGCATTGATTTGATGTCAACATTGGGCTATATGAACTGTGGATAGTTGTGAAATGCCTGAGATTTGGGCTTAATATGGGTTGTTTGGGCTTGGAAAGAATGGGCTGGCCCATTAAATTAAGCAGGTCAGGTTACAATTTTTAATTGTATGGCTTTAAGTGAGATTAAGGAAATGATTAGGGGTTGAAAATGGGTTGGTATACTCTTTAAATTTTTATGAATCTCATGTTTCTTTACTATTCATATATATTTGGATACTGATGCTATTCATTTTATTCATAGAAAATTTTATTCATTAAATCAATATTTTATTAAACTGATATGAGTGTGTAGGACTTACGTTGATAATTAACATGAGTGTTGTGGGTATCCATGAGTATACTCAAATGGGGTAGTGATACCAACGGGTGAGAAATTAAGGTAAAAGTGTTCTCAAACCCCTCCCCACAGTGGGTTGTGGGTACGCAATATCGACCAAATTTTGAGTTGGATGTGTGAGTACCCACACCTGCATGCCTACTTCTAGATGATATGTTGGGTGCTATTAGGTTTTCTCATTCCAAAAGTTAATTCACGATGAGGTGAGTCATTTTCTCACAATTTTATATAAAATGTGCATCTTGTCCTTTCCAGTCTTCGACATGGGACCAACAACCTTTTCTTCACACATTGGTTTTTTAATAGACATTACCCATCTACTGGCGTGACAAGATCGCCTTTAATTTCTCGGTAGACGACATTACCCATCTACTGATTTTGATTAAATCACAAAACATGTTGTAAATTATTCTCATATATCAATGTTGAGTGCTATTAAACTTTCTCACCCAAAAATTAACTTGATTTTCTCTCCCATTAATTAAATACACTATATATCACTTCCACTTTTCTACGTGATAACCCAAATATTATTTGAATTGCATGAACGCAACTCATATTCAGAGACTCGTTTGCTTCTTCTAACTGCTTGTCGCTGTATATGTACTAGTAACATGGAGCCAGGGCCGGCCATTAGGGTGTGCTGGCCTGCCCTCCGGCACAGGGCTACAAAATTTTGGGGGCCTCAGAATTTTCGGGTTAAGTAGAAATACCTGAGAAATGTATTATAAAATGCTATGGAAAAAAAGATACTAATGTGGTGTTAGCCTAGTGGCTTAACTTGTTACTTTATTTTAGAAAGGCAAGGGTTCAATTCCTTGCTTTGACAAAATGAAATAAAGTTTATATTTCAACAAACATTGTTTTTCTTCTTTCTAAAATTTTATATATCTTTATTATTTTGGTCTTTTTTATATGGTATTAATTTTATTGATTTATATATAAATAAATTAAATTTTCTCAAATTTTTGTTGTTTTAATAAAAATTGATGTAGGCTAGGAATGACATGAATTTTCCAATATGTTATAAATCTATCGCGAGTCAAGTTTTACGTGCCCCAGATCATCTCAGGTCATATTAATACAAGTAAACCGAGTATATGTTATCATTTTTAATATGACTATACTATAATTTTGGAACAGGGCCTCCAAAATTCATTGGACGGCCCTGCATGGAGCAACAAATCACAAGACAAGAACACACACATGATCAGGACATACAAACATGTCACTCCAAACACAACACACTAGGAATTGACAAACTGATCACTTCTGATAATTAAACAGTAGAATGATCCATCATGTGGTCGGTTTCCCGTCTGATATGATCCCGAAAGCGTGCCATTCTGATAGGGGAGACGGGCTGATTCGACCTAGGATTCCGGGTTTGACTCCTCTGGAGAATTTTATTAGGGTTGTGTGGTTGGATGGTGATGAGCATTTTACGGGTACTTTTCGCACGGTTAACCATGGCAACATGGTTAGCACGGTGATGGCTAATATGAACCAATATTTTTGCGACTTGACCAGTTTCGACACCATCTGGTTACTGTACGACGTAGTTTTGGGCTCGTGATCAGAAACTGAGAGTAACACGAACCACCAAAGAAGTGCAAGAGCCGTCCATCCAGCGAATCTATGGATTCTCTCAAACACATTGTGATGCAAATGTCGAACTAGAGGGAACGCGGCGAGGCACGATAAGGAGATGAGCGAAAGAATGACCCAAGCCACTATAATACTTTCTAGTGACGTGTTTGCCCTGTTTTTAAGACTGAGGACCAAACTGTAAATCAGCCACGCCACGGAGGATACCCCACACCCACTGTGGATCCCACCGAGGCTCTGAAGAAATGACGTGGCAGATGTCTTCACCCAGGTTGGGACCCACGTGGGGCCCAACAACCTTACTGCGGCCCAAAACACGGGCCGCATAAAGGCCTCACTCTCCGACACAGAGTAAGAGCAAATATATTCCGAATCGAAAACAGAGCAGCTCTGTTTCTGCCGTAATCGAAATTCCCCGTCGCTGCTGTCAACAATACGACGGCGTTTAACATGAATCTAACGGCGAACAACTGCTTGTACACCGTGAAAAGACCTTGGTCGAGTAGTATGATCGACAGCCTCGACGAGTTCTTCCTCTGCCGTGGCAGAGGAGGCGGTGGCTGCTGTTGTTGTTGTTCTTCTTCTTCTCTTTCTCCTTCGAATTTCCCCTCTTCTAATCGTGCGAGGAAGACATTGACGACCTCGACTTCTTCGTCGCGGTCGAGGTCGCAGAAATGGCTGCTGGGGAAATCGGAGGACGCAATCGATGAGCGCTTGACGACGCGGGGGAATGTCGTTTCGTCGTGATGATTCTGTTTGTGTTGGTGTTGTTGTTGTTCATCGGGGATTGCGAATGGATCGGAATTACGGGGTTTGATCTCGAAGGTTACTCCTCTGCAACTGGAGAATCTGGGCGGGCTCAGCATTTTGAGTGAAATCTGAAATTGATTAGTGTTGTTCTTGGAACAGAGATTTAAAGGATTGGTGTTTCTATTTTTTTATTTATATTTTGGCTTAGTTGGCAATTTAGGATTTTCTGATAGGTTCTCTTTTTTGGACTGGTTTATTTATAATGCATGATTAAAAAAAATACATATAAAAAAAATAGCATTTTTTAATTTTTTTTCTAAACGAATAAATATTCTTTCACTTTTTTTGGGTGCAATAATTTTGACAAGTTAATCTTTTTTACTCTTATATGAAAAAAAAATGTATGGCTCTGTGAACTGTAAATCGTTCATTTTAATTTCTTCTATTTTAATTACTTTGTCTTTTGGGTTCTTTTATCTCAAATTTTGTCTTCTTGATGTTCAATCTTGACATATTCGCACTTCACACCAATAACCGATTCCATAATTTAGTGAGTAAGTATCGCCATCGGGGAAGGTAAATAGAGGATGTATCAAGAAAAGTGAAAATGAAAGATTTTAATACAATACATTTTATTACCTGGTGTTATTTAGTTACATCCCTAATAAAAAACTTGCTTAGCCAGCTAAAATGTGGCTGTTTGAGTTGACATAGAATGCTGAATGCGCATCAATTAACGTTAAGAAGGCGAAAATTGAGATGAAATTACTCACATAATAAAGTAACTAAAGTACGAGAAGTAGAAAGAACTGTTTATATTGTAGAGGATTATTTGTTAAGTTGTCTAAGGACTTAAATACACTGAATACTAAATATGCGTCCATCATTATTTGGATGGACTGATTTTAAAAAGTTGAGTGGTATCCGGTGTATTTAAGTCGTTGTCTAAGTATGAAAAAGAGCTATTTTTCTATTTGTTTTTTTTATTCTTTTTATTTGCAAGCGTTGAGAAGCATTGTTTGACCAGCAATTATCACCTATTTGTCTCTATCATGAATTATTTTGCAAACAATTTAGACTTAATCCTCATTAGATATGTGTATTTAAGTCTGACTAGAACATACAGATTTCTAACAAGTTTTCGTCTTCTTAACGTTAATTGATACGCATTCAGTATTTTATGTTAACTCCAATAACATGTATTAACTTGCTAAGCATTTTTTTTAATTGGGAATATAAATATATATAATTAGATGATGAAATTAATGAATAAAAATGTGTAGTTTCAAAATTCTTCACATTTTCACTATACTTTTCGTTACTTCCCAATTTTACATCCTTGGCCAACTATTCGTCTCCTGCCTCCGATATTTCTCTCCGTCGGTGTGCGGATGTTTTCAAATTTGATGCTAAGAAGATGTTAGTTGGAATGAAAAAACTCAAAAGGCAAAGTGATCAAAGTAAAAAAAGGTTAAAAAAGCGATTTATAGTATAGTTGACAAAGTAGAGGGCCAAAGTGCTATCATCCTGTCCTTTTCAGGAATCTATAGGTATAAACTACATATGAACAATCTTGTCTACACTGGCGATTAATTTCTAATATATGGAATCAATTTTATTTTAAACGTTTCAAGTTATTTTTTTTTTTTGTATTCAAACAAAACCCAAGAGAGACAATTTACTCATATTGAAGCGCTAAGTCAACTTTTTATTCATAAAAATCAGTTTTTTATTAAAAAAAAAGCATATTATAAGGGATATGATTTAGTAAATTAAATTAAAATTTTCTGATTTTTAGTTTTTCTATAAAACGGTGACTCAACGCTTAGTCCATGCCAATATAAAACTGTTTCAGCGTCATGTCAGCCAAACTAACAGAGTTTGATAAAAAATATAACGAAAGAATCTATTAACATGGTTCTATAAGTAGAGGATCTTTGTTTTAACATGCACGACTCATGATCTTTCACGATTTTCATCTACTTAATCACCGATGAGTGGAGAGGTAGTAATTAGTTCTACGAGATGTCAAAAAGTTATTTAGAGAAATATGGAGATATTAAGACTATGTACAGTGGGAAATGTACGTTCTAGTCCTTCTGTAGTCCGTATTTATAGTTTGATCAATACCATTAGCACCTCCCTCTAGCGGAAAGCACGGAACGATATGACCGTCACATTTGGTCATGTCAAGGAAGGGATGGATCTTTATCTATTGATGCTCAATCTTAATATAAGAACTAGCTATAAAATTATTTGAATTATATCTGAATGAAAAAAAAATGTTTGAACGTGATGAGCGGCCAACCAGAATGAACTAATAATCTGCGTATTTGCAAAAATAAGATAATAACCATTAAAAGACAAAATCTCAACGTAAACAAACACAGTGCTGGAGCTTCATTACAAATTCAACAATAAAAAAAAACATAACACAAATTTCTCAGAACACTTAAAGCTGATCATAATTAAGGAGTAGCTTATTAACCATGATTATTGTGATATTATCACTTATTAATTACTCTTCAAATTTTTATTAATTGTTTTAATCACCACCGGTAATTTTTCTTAAACGGGAACATGAGCCACCGGAGGAGGCGGCATAATCTCCTCCAAAGTCCACGCGCCGCTGTCGTTTTGAATCATGGTCCGGTTCTTCGTGATCCACCACTCTTTCGGAACCTTGTACTCATCTTTGAGCGCGTCGAGCCACTTGTTCAACAACGCGACGTCCCTATGAACCACGAGCTTGAACTTCCCGAACCCATTGAACCCAGCCACGCCATGCATGTACACCTCCAAGCTATGAGGGTTCACCAACGGCTTCAAGTATGGCGAAAACGAATGGATCATCAACTCCTTCCCCACATGGAAAAACCCAAAAATTTTCGGGGGAAGGTTAGGTACTAAAACGTCCAGAAAGTTCTTGATCCTCAAGACCCTCAGGTCCTTCAGTTCCTTGAACAGGTTCTTGAACCCAAAGTCCCCACCCGGGGACAGCCGAACACGAAAGCAGTCACAATGCACCCGGTGGTTGAACCGGTCGGCTTGTGAAAATTATTAACCACAATGTCGACCGCGTTCAAAGTAGCCAAAGAGGCCCCCAAACTGTGGCCCGCCACCGTGATGCTGACCTCCTCATCCTTGTAAAGGTCAACCAACCTCTTGACCTCTGCCAGGACCTGGTCCCTGGCAGAGATCTTGTTGTAGGTTGACTCGGGATCATTGTGCGAGTAAACGCTCAGGAAACCCTGGTGAACCCTAGGGTGATGGTTCGTGCCAAGGATCTCGGTGGCCGACACTAGTGGGAAGTTGATGTCCTGGAACCACTCCATGCTGGTGATGGTTCCACGCCAACACACCATGATGTCGCGCCTCCCGAGGATATCCTTGCTGACGTCGGTGGAGACCGCCACGTAGCCCATCCAAGCGGACCCACCGCCGATGTGGAAGCAGTGTCCGAGCTCGAACTCGGAGGTGGCGTAGAAGAACTTTGTGACCTTGTACTTGTAAGGGTTACCGTTCTGGAGGTTGACATTGCTGAAGAAGCCCTCCGGTGGGTGGAGGCTGAAGCCGTAGGCCTTTGACTTAGTCTCGTAGTTGAAGGCGGCGTTGACCGCCTCCACGCGCTCGCCGTAGTGGATTAGGTAGCGGCGGAACTCCGGAGAGAGTGGGTCCAGGAGTCCCTCCCAGTTGTCTTCTCCGCTCATCTTCTTCCAGTTGCTTGCTACGCTACTAGCCATTTTTTTTTTGTTTCTTATTATTTTTTTTACTTTGATTTAATTTTCTTTTTGTTGTTTATAGGATAGTGAGTGAGTGAGTGACTCGGAATTTTAGCGAGTTTATATAGCTGAAAAATGAAGGAGTACTAGTACTGGTTTCCTCATACCATTATATTATTAACTTAACACGTGAAACATGATAAACTTAACACCAATTTCTTAAGCTTGGGTCGGGTTACAAGCTCGGTATAAATTTTTAGGGATAATAGATCGGGATTGGAATGACAGCAGCCTTAAACGATTCCGTTTTGACTCACGGTTATTAGCAACAGATAATCCAAATAGTAACAAATGACATCGTTTAGGGTTGCTGACATTCCAATCGGTTGACGTGTAAACTCTAACAACCTATGGGTCAATGACGTGTCAACTATGTTAACAATTCAGTAACGCCGTTTGTCACATTTGTAACGGAAGGGCTTGTTTGTTATATGTTCTAAGTAGAGGGGCTTGGTTGGTGCAATTAATAGTAGGAGCCTGTTTGTTATCTTTCCATAGTACAGGGGCCTCCCGGCCTATTATCCCTAAATTTTAATATGCTAAAGTGATCTTATTGCTATGAAACTCATTACAGAGTAGTCTTACTGACGCCGACAGTGTATTTGTACGCTCATTTGCAAGATGTCATAAACAATATTATTTGAATTTCAACAATTTGATTGAAAATTTGGGTCAGAATCATTGTGCAGATAGTTTTTAATTTTAAGCTGGATTTTAAATTATAATTTCGATGTCAAATTTAGTTTAACCTAGATTTATTAATCTAATTAACTTTAACTCATCAATGCATTTTGCGCCAGCCATGTTACACTTAATGTGTTTGCATGGCTGACGCAAATGCATTGATGAGTTATTGGTATAGTTAACTTTAATACTAGGCGTTAAAAAATGTGTCACTGTAGATAAATTGTTACAACAACTTCGGTCCAAAAAAGGTTTGACACAACCATGGTTGTTACATTTAATGTGTTTGCATGGCTGACGCAAATGCATTTAATCTGCGTCCAAACTTTCAAGTTTGGACTGGGATCCAACCAATTAAACAGGGGTATTTTTGTCCATTCAAATAAAAAAAATAAACCTAAATCCCTTCCCTGTTCAATCTACATCCACCGACCTTCGTCTCCAGCCTATCCACCGTCGGGCCGCCGGCAAAAGCTCCCTCACCACCGATTCACTCCCTTCCCCTGCTCAAATCCCCTGTGGGCCCCGCATCCAAAATCGCCTGGTCGGAGTGGAGCAGCCCTTTCTTGGCGGCCAAGTTCTTGAAGTACGAGACGTCGAACCTCGCCGGGGTGCTGTCCAGGGAGGCCAGGTTGGTGTCGCCGGAGTTGGCGAAGCAGATTTCCCGTCGGCCGGCGGAGAACTTGGGGTTGATGGTGATGACGGTGTCATTGAAGATGCGGTTTCTGAAGAACCGGCACTGGGTGAAGCTGATGGTGTGGCCGTCGGAGAGTGCGACGAGGTCACGGTCGTTAAGGCCTTGCTTCTGGAAGGATGATCAAAGGGTGGGGAGGTCGAGGAAGGGAGAAGGGATGTCGTTGTTTGCTGTTGTTCGGCTTGCGGTGGTTGAGTCTCGATGAGTTAACTAGTTAAACTTGATAGGTTAACTAGTTATCAGCTAATTCACATGTTAACTAGTTATCTAGTTATCAAATATTCTCGTTAACTAGTTACCCAATCATAATGTTAACTAGTTAATTTGATAAAGTTAACTAGTTAATAATAAAATAACTAGTTAACTAAATTAAATAACATGTGAACTAGTTCAGTTAACTAGTTAACTCGATTGGTTAACTAGTTAATTCGATAAGTTAACTAGTTAATTCGATAAGTTAACTAGTTAACTCGATTGGATAACTAAATTTGATAAGTTAACCAGTTAACTCAATTTTGATAACTAGTTATCAACTAAAATTTTTATTAACTAGTTAACAACTTGATAAATAGTTAACTCAATTGGTTAACTAGTTAACAACTTGGGAACTAATCAACTCGATTAGATAACTAGTTAACTATAAAAACTCAGGTTAACTAGTTAACTAGTGATCAATAAAAAAATCTTGTTAACAAGTTATTAGTAAAAATCAGGTTAA
The DNA here is from genome assembly GCA_034768395.1 of Linum lewisii. Lineage (NCBI taxonomy): Eukaryota > Viridiplantae > Streptophyta > Magnoliopsida > Malpighiales > Linaceae > Linum > Linum lewisii. Next base: position 1,570,391 of record CM068299.1, read on the forward strand.
CTAGTTAACTTGTCCTCACCGGAAAAGTCACCGGAGTTTGGTTGGTCTCCAGAGCCTCGCCGGAAAAGTCACCGGAAAACATGTTAACCGTAAAAACCCAAATTAACAAGTTAACTAGTTATGAATAAAAAATCATGTTAATAGTAAAAATCAGGTTAACTAGTTAACTTGGCCTCGTCGGAAAAGTCACCGAAATAATCACCGGATAAGTCAAATTTTTATTGTTAAACAATAAATGATTGTTAACAATAAAAATTTGACTTATGTTACAAGTTTAATATGACAGGTTAAATAAGAAATATTATTCATTACGTAACAGATTATATTATCTTATGTAATAATCTTAATTTGACATGTTATGTAAGAAATATTCTTCATTACGTATAACTTAGATATGTAACAAAATTCATGTTACCATACATGAAATTAAGTCAAATTACCGTAAGAAATTCCTACAACCTAAATGGTTAATTACTTCACAGTACCTTTATCTTAGAACTATCCTAATCACCGATTTAATTATGGTCCACACATTAGATTAAGTTAATTAGCAATGTTTGCATGCACGATTTAATCATTCAATAATTGACTGGTACAGATTCTGTTCATAATTACTCGGTACAACCACTTTGTAACTAGCATGTGTCGGTACGTAGCCTTCATTAATTTATAGTTACGCATGCAATGAATCTAACGTCGTTTCTTTCTCCATGCTCGTAGCTATCTCCAGTGGCGGTGGAGCCAGGAAATTGCAGTTAATAATCAGTTACGTTGTGGCTGAATTGTTAGTTGTAACAAACATTGGCCTTAAATTATAGGTTGCAGGTTCAATATGTTGTAACAAACACTTAGCTGGATCTTCTTAATTACGATCTATCGGTCATGGTTGACTGTTTTGTGACATAGCTAACCGGTTTGCAAGCTTTGGTTGGATCGGTTTCACAAAATAAAGTTAGCCTACATCGCAACTTGTGCAATATTCAATATGTTCGTCACCAAGTATTTTCATTAATTATGAGGTATGACATTGTTGTTTGATCACTATTCGCTAGACAAAGCAGAGGCTCGTGGGTTGCCCCAAAACTACAAGAAGAATCTCGAAGATAAGGTACTCAATTTGTTGGCTCAAGAAGCAGGTCGTCTGAAGTCTGATGGAAGTCCATGGGTCGACCGAAGATAGTGACTATCGGCCCAACACTAGGCATGGGGGCACACATGAAAACAGCTAGAGTTCTGATAGCTGAGGCTCCATGGGATACATGGTCAAATCAACATTGTTGTCTTAGATCTACTATACGTTCATCGCTCGATATCCCTAACCAATATGAGACAACTACCAATTATTCAGAGTAGACTATATATATGACTCGCTTCGCATTACTAGAGACAAACTGACATTTTAGTAGAAAATATTTTCTTGGTACGTACGATTCAGATCTGGGCCCGATGACCGAATTGTTCCAAGGCAAAAGACAACTCTATTATTTCGGAGACTAAATCTAGATAATTTCATAATCAATTTTTTGATAACTATGAGTATATATTAATTAAATTTATTTAGCACATAGGTACATGATAAACTTATGCAAACTTCTAACATAAATTAAATAAAAAATAGACGTGGCATTGTGGCTTTAAGTTATTTCGAACAACCCATGTCATTCTTGACCTTTCAGATGACGACCTTCAACTTACTGTCGCGGAGGCAAGGAGCGCTGACGACAACTGGAACTGGGAGTTTCTGCGGAGTTCTCCCCCCCCCCCCACACACACACATTATCGGGCTCGTCGCAGGCATGGAGCCGCCGTGTGACACCCTTGGCGAGGATGTCATCATTTAGAGACCGAACCCGCACGGGAAATTCACTTTGAAAACGGCCTATGAGATTCTAGCTTGTGCAGATCACCACACTGAGCAGGACATTTGGAGGATTGTTTGGCGTTCGGAGGGCCCGAGTCGAGTTAGGCATTTTCTCTCGTTGGTTGCCCACGATAGGATTTTGTCTAATGCAGAGCGCCGAAGAAGACATATGACAGATACTGATGACTGCCAAAGATGCAGAGGCAGCACTGAGTACACGCTCCATGTTGTCCAGGATTGTAAGCTGGTGAGAGAGGTTTGGTCCTCCTTCATCCCACCTGAGCTCGCTTCACAGTTCTTTTCTGACAGTTTGCAGGTTTGGCTATAGAAGGGCCTCCTCCATGAGACTTTTGGCCTTTCTTTTGGCATCATCATTTGGATCTTTTGGAAGGCGCGCAATGAGGCAGTCTTTGAGAATAAACTTGCAACATGCGATCAGCTTCGCCTACAAGTCCTTCACTGGATCGCCGAGGTTCGAGAGACAATGAGAGCGGACTCGCAAGTGATCTCAAAGGTGCTCCCACGACGCATTGAGACTCACATCGGATGGAAGGCAGGGCCGAGTGACTGTATCACGATTAATACATATGGTTATGTTCTCCAACCCCACTCCCGAGCTGCGGCGGGTGGCATTCTTCGAGATTACCTGGGACGTCCGGTCAGTGTTTTTGCTGCTAACCTGAGTTGCTGCTCCATCATGAGAGCTGAGCTTCGAGCAACCGAGATCGGGCTCATGATAGCCTGGATAAGGGCTATAGAAAAATCCACCTCCAGGTTGATTCCCTTGCAGCGGTCAAAGCCATCCTTGGTGACCAGGAAGAGGATTCTAGACATGGACGGGCGCTTGCTTCCATCAGTGAGCTCCGGAGTAGAGAATGGGAAGTCTCCATTTCCCATACCTTTCGCGAAGGCAACGGGGTTGCTGACCTGCTTGCCCACCATGGCCACACCTTTAATTTTGGCTTTCATGTTGATTTTACTTACCCCACGAGGTCGATAGAGCCATTTGGCACGATCATATAGGGACTTACTTTCCGGGAATTGGAATTTTGTAGCACAATTTTAAAAAATATGTACCGTCAGTAGCCAAACACGTAAAAATGTCCAGAAATAGCACAATCTGACTGGCAGACAGCGCTGCGCCAGCCAGATGGCGCTGCGCCACCCAGCCAGCGCAGCGCCACCCAGAAGGCGCAGCGCTGGCTGCCAGTCAGAAAATGTTACCGTCATAGCACCGTTAGGGTTTCCTCAATCCCAGCCAGCTATGCGCTAGCTAGGAGGCGCAGCGCTGGCTGGGACTGAAAAACCCCTAAGTCGTCAATTTTTAGTATAAATACCCCCCTCTATGATGCAGTTTTGCACCACACACCTCCCTTGAAGCCCTAAACTTAGAATTTGTAGTAGGCAGCCGTAACCAAGCTTAGAATATGTCGTTCTTCAACTATGGCTCTAGGTCTCGCAAGAGCAAGCGTAAGTGAACTTCGTTTGGGTGCTTTGTACTTATCTTATTTATGCATTTAACGAATTCGTCTTGTGTACTAAGTACTGTTTTTCTGTAGTGACAGATACTGAGAGGGTAATGCACAAGTTGAAGAAGCCGGTGGAGGAGGACTTGTTCGTTTATGAGGCAAGTGTGGTGAACTGCTGGTGTGACTTAAGGGCGACTAGATCCGTTCGACCAAGTGATCTGGAACGCTATTTTGGCTGCCCTCGTGAGAGAGAGGTAAAAAAAAGGGTCTGGATTTAATTATTTGCATTTTCGTAGTTCTCAAAACCCTCTACGTTTGCCTTATGATCTGTAGGAGAAGGGGTGTGGTTATTATGAAAAACTGGAGGTGCGGGAGGCCGTGGATGCTGCGATTAAGGAGAAGGACCAAATCATTCGGGCGAAGGACGAACAACTTGTTCGAGCGAATAGGGAGAAGGATGAAATCGTCGAGGAGAAGGACAACATTATTCGAGATCTGAGGGAAGAAATTTCATGGTTGCACGTTTCAATCAATAGGTTGCTGAGGGAAGGGCCTCCCTCTCCACCACCCGGACATCGTCCTTACAATTGACATCCATGTTAGGCCTGTTGTTGTTGTTGTTGTTGTTGTTGTTGTTGTTGTTGTTGTTGTGTTGTCGTTGTTGGCGTCATTATTGAAGTTAATAAAATGACTGGTCTGTAGTTGCAGTCACTTCTGAAGGATGGACTAATAAAAGTAACTTCACAGCACAACTTGAAACCAAACATTACATTGAAAATGAAACATGAAATTGACAACCAAACATTTCAAATACAGATTACCAAACACAGACTACCGAACACATCATACTAAACATTTAATAGTTCAATTAACCGTTCCTTGTAGGGTTTGGATTCCTGCTGCTTCGCCTCGCACGTCGGCACTCCTCCTATTGTGCCCTTCTTGCTGGCAGTAACTGCAGTGCGGCTCAATATCTTCAACCCAGTCCATCTCGTTGCGTATGCGAGAATGTCGTGGTCGCCCCATCTCCCTGACCCTTCCTGGGTCCGGCATCAACTTAGGCCCTCCATGAGGCTCCCAGTCCTCTTTCGAGCCGATAGGGAGGAAACTCCGTCCATATATCTGGCGTACTGTTTCCAGCCTGTAATGGGCGTTGGCATAGTATAACGGATCTTGATTGGCGGCGTTACATGCGGCCACGGCATGTGAACAAGGCATCTTCCACTGTTGGAACTTCCCGCAGGAGCAATGACGTCCCCCTCCTCGTAGTCCAAGTGAACTTCTTGCCTATTGTTTCCCTTCCCGTTGCTGCGATTTATCGCCGTCTGTATTTCGAATATCCCAGCATCATAATCGAATTGCCTCACTGTGTGGGAAGTGGCCTTATTCACTCTTTTTTCCAGGCGCTTAAGACACTTCTTCGTCCAGATTGCACCGGCCGCCTGTTCTTCTCGAACCCTCTTCCGTCGATCTTCGAAATACGTTTGCAGCCTGTAGAAAGTGGATTCCACCAAGGCTGCAACAGGAGAGCCCGGATTGACTTGAATGCCCCATTCACGCTCTCCGCCATGTTTGATGTCAATTGGTTCCATCGTGCCCCGTCGTGCTGAGCGTCTACGGCTCTTGACCAATATAATTGATCTTCAAGCGCCCACTTTTGATTCACGGGGTCGTCCCTCGCGAATCTTGTTGCCCCCTTTGTGAACTTTCTCAAGGACCGTCGTTTAGCTTCAGGTAAGGGAGAATGGATTACAATGATATACGCTGAAATTGTTAAGTACTTGGTGGAGTGTCATGATACTTACCTAAATTCATAAGGCGGCTTTTCATTCTTGGGTTCTTGGCGGCTTTGTTGTAATTGCTTACATAGTGTCTGGCGCACCACCGCCAATGCCATCCAAATTGGATTTTCTCCATTGCACTCACGATGCCCACATGTCGGTCGGATATGACACATACTCCACGTCTCTGTGTCACTCGCCGTTGTATGCAATCAAAGAACCATTCCCAAGTCGCGAGGCTTTCAACGTCCACAATTGCGAAAGCCACAGTGAAGATGTTCTTATTACCATCGAACGAACTAGCCATGAGTAGTGTGTGCTTGTATTTTCCTGTCATGAAGGTACCGTCGACGACGAGCACAGGAGGACAATGTTTGAAACCTTCGATGGACGGAGCGAAACTCCAAAACACACGGTCGAATTGGGTGATTGTATCTCATCATCCGTTGTGATTTCTTTCGTGACGAATTCAACTTCGTCCCATAGTTCCGATCTTGTATTGCCTTCATTAGGGTAGGTAACTCGTTGTATGATTCCTCCCAATTACCATATATGCGTTCCATGGCGCGCTGTTTGCCGTTCCATGCCTTCTTGTACGAAATTTGTCGGGCGTACATAGTATGTATCTCTGTCTGAAGAAGTTTGATCCGAATATGGGGGCGTGCTTGGACAAAGGGTGTGACTGCATCAGCTATGACATTGACGTCCAGCTGGGTCGGACTGATGTTGTTCTGACTGCCCAAACACGTATGGGCCGGATTGAATTGTTTTACTGTCCACACATCGCTCTCATCTGTAGTGAGCCTTATCCTCCACGTGCATCCATTGCGTTGATATCCATGACATCGTTGCTCCAGCAACCATTTGCTAGATCGTGTCGTGCATAACATGCGGTTATTCTTGAGTGCATATTGCTTCAGACTAGTTTGAGCCACAAGTTTGCTTTCGAATTGTTGCCCAACCCCAAACCCTGGCCCGTCAATGTGCCACCGTGGAACGTTATGAACCCCGTACTCGTTGTTGCTTGTAGTCATCAGGTCACCGATATCTTCTGGTAAATGTGTGAAATGGCTTGGTGGGGGTGTATTCTCTCGGTGGTTGTGCATTCACAAAGGGTTGCGTTTCAATGTCTGGCTCAGATACATTTGTTGCGTCCTGCTCCGAGTTGACGTCGCTTTCTGATGAGTCTCCTTCGATCTCATTTCCCAAGTGCGCTACAGTACTTTCTTGCCTGCTATCGCCACGAAATTGTCCCGGCTGTGTTTGATTGCTCTGACTGCTTTCACCACTATAACAGGCACTCGCTCCACTGCCCATGAATATAGATTCTCCATGGACCGGCGTCCCACGTTGGTCGAACTCAAAGTATAGCTCTGCCACTCGGTAGTCCGACTGGGTTGCCATGATGTTGTAGATAACCTCCAACCCAGTAACGTCATTAAGAATGAGTGGGTAGTGTGCCACAATTTGGTCATTCGCAAAGACTGGACATCGATACATGACAGTCCTCAAAACCCGAACATCCTACCCCCATCTTTCGCAAGAAAACTGGACATGCCTGTTGTAGTGAAGGTTGCCTCGTCATTTTGAGGCGACATAATTTCCCCCACTGTAGCACACCCCACCGTGTTGTCCGTGGACTATTTCGCCATCCCATCGGAGCCAAAACGCGAAATTCATGTCCGTGGAATATTCAGCTTGGAAGAGTTGAGGAATGTGATTGTGGACTCACGCCTCAATATAATGTGTGTGAATTAGTGGTTGCAACAATTATACCTATCTAAATGTTAGCTGTTGACTTAATGAGGAGCTCCATCTTTTATCACGTGTATTGTCAAATCAGAGCTTGCATCAATTATACCTATCTAAGTGGTAGCTGTTGACTTCATAAGGAGCTCCATCTTTTATCACGTGTATTGTCAAATCATAGTTTGCAAAAATTATGTGAACAGATGCATTCTTTCACAAATGTGTTCTCAATTTTAGGTTGCATTTCTAGGGTGTTCTGAACTCATAACATACAATGAAATATACAGTTAAATACCATGAAACAAACGTGCACTGTTTAATACGAAATACAATGACAGAAACAAACACAATCATCACTACTCACGACCCCTCCCATCACGACCCCTCCCCTCTCGGCCCCTACGCCGACCCTGCCCCCTCCAATGTGCCCCCAGCTCATGGCCTCCAGTACCGCACATCCTCTGTGCAGGCTCTCGCCTCAGTCCATATCGATGCTGCCCGTCGCCGGCTGGAGCTTCATCCTCATCCCACGCTGCCTCATATGTCACTACGGGTGGTGTGACGTACTGAGACCCAGATGGAGCTGCGTGAGATGCGGATGGAGCCCACTGAGACCCAGATGGAGCTGCGTAAGATGCTGATGGAGCCCACTGAGACCCAGATGGAGCGGTGTAAGGCTGTGTAGGAGTGCTATATGGCTGGGTCGGACCTGAAGGATGCGTGTAATCCTGATGCTGTGTGTCATCCTCCGGCTGAGTGTAGTCCTGACTCCCCATGTAATCGAAAGTCGCGTCACCTGTAGTGTCGAAAGGATAGTGCTCAGAGTATCAGCTTGCTGCTGTTGTTGATCCCACTGCGGTAATGCCGGCTCCCACAACCGGGGGACAGGGGGCACATCTACATGCTGTCGGACTCTACGTGTAGAAGGAATCCTGGCAGCTGGCGGGTCAGGTACTGGGTACTCAGCATGTCGTGGATGGGTGGCCTGCCGGGGTGCCCTCCTAGACTCAGCCGTCCTATGGATCCCGCCTGAAGCATGCATCATTGACCTCAATGTAGCATGCATCTCCTGCTGCTCCTGAGGCGTGATATGTGACTGACCAGTAGTCACGTATAGCCTCTCCATGCCATCAAGCTACAACACATAATAAGAATGGTTAAACATGTAATTAGAATTAGTTGTAATAATTATGACGAAGCCTACGTACCAAAGACTGGTCCACGGCTCCTCGGCGAGAAACTGTACGTCTAGTGACTCCATGATACCACTGGTTGATCTCGTCGTGGAAGTGATAGGACTCTCTCTCCTCGCTCCGCAGCCACGGGCCTGAGGCGACGTGGTCAAGACGAGTGGACCAAAGGTCCCGATATCCAGCAAATCTAGCTACCACATCACTACGATGCCATCCACGCTGTGTCAGCTCCAGGTTACTGATGACCTCACCTACTGGCTAATCGTACGTAGGGACAGGCTGGTCCATCCCAAACTGACGCAGCACTCTATCAGGTCTATGCCACATAGCGCTGAACAAGCAGATGAGAGGTGCGACGACGCGATGGTTGGGGAATGTCCCTGGACTGTAATGCTCACGGTCCGCCGAGTACGGACACCACTATATGAAACAAATGTGACAATTAGACAACTATGAAACCTAAACTATAAGGGAAAATGACATTGCCTTTATAAGAATACAATACCACGAATGGAGTCCCATCGTCAAACAGCTGGCGGTACCCCCCAACAAGGATGTATCTGGTCTTCGCGTGATACCATTCGGACCAGCTAAAAAAATGCAGAATGAACCACGTCATTCATACAACTTGATCAGATTGAATAAACTATGAAAATGGAAGAAAAAGTCGAAGCCCGAACCTAGTCATACGTGGAATGGGGGAGTGCGTCGGTGCAATCTGTCGACTCTTGTGGACTCGACGAGCAATGGACGTAAATCTCTCCAGGGCCCACGCCTGAACCAGTGCCATCCAACCTCCAATGTCACCTACGTGGTCGCGGGACGGGTTGCTCTCTATGCGGAAAGCACACCGGCCAAGCTCCCTATATAGCCATGAAAGTGCGGCAGCCCCCCAAGCGTTAGTCGCCTACCTGGCTCATGTCCTCGAGCAGTGGAAGGAAGAAGAGTGAGGCGTGTGATCCTGACCGATCAGCAAAGATGCAGCTGCCGAAGAAGTCCAGAATGTATGCTCGACAGTGCTGCTCGATAGTCTCCTGATCGGCGTCATCCCTGATGGTGCCAAAGTGGTTACGCAACCACGTCATCTTCAGTCTGCCAGCAGAAAGGTCAGCGGTAGATGGTTTCTTCCCAAGAAGGCGCTCAACGTAAATCTGCAGATCAGAATCCACAGTCGGAATGCGCCTCTGTGACTCCACAAGCACACCATCGATGCTCAGACCAGTGAGAAAGTGCACGTCCTCGAGTGTTATGGTTGCCTCACCGTGGTACAAGTGAAAAGTGCTCGTCTCGGGACGCCATCTCTCGACCAATGCGGTGATCAGCTCAGAATCAGGGGTAAAATCCAGGCAGGCACGCAACTGATCTAGACCTATGGGGGCAAGGTATGTCTCGAACCTAGGATCGTACTTCACGATCTTCTTAGAGAAGCGACAATTAAGCGTCATATGTGGGTCCTAATAGTTGGGGGAAGAAGATGTAACATAATTAATAACTAGTACTCAATTTCTGAGTGCACCCTAGACACTTAAATGTAATTAACATTCAAATATAATTAAACATTCAAATATAATTAACGATCAAATATAAATAACTTTAAAATATAACTAACATTTACATATAACAAACAGTTATATATAACTAACATTTCAAATATAAGTAACATTTGAATAATTACTATATACTAACATTCAAACATAAATACTATGTAAATTTAAATAACAAATAAATATAAATAACATTAAATTATAACTAACATTTCAAATGTACTAACCTGAGCTTCGAAAATTCCCGACGCTCGATGTCGGTCAGTATCACCCCATAAAATCGAAGGGTCCTCGGGACTACCACTTCGAACCCCAACCGGCACCTCTCCAAACATGTAATCCATCTACAATTTAATATCCACAACCAATGTTAAGTACATATAAATTGGTAAAACATAATTCATTTGGATATAACTTATATCATTATACCTTTTCAGGGAGGGTTTAGGCTTTCTTCAAACGAAATTTCCTCGACGGCCAATTGCTACGAACCTACAAATAAAAAACGTCATTAGCGTACAATAATCCTAACTAGAAACTTATGACGAACAGAAACTATCATAAAAAAATACCTTAGAGACAATTGTATTTGAGAGAGTATGAGAGGAGGTGTGAAGATGGTATGGGGGGAGGGGGTATTTATACAAAAAAAAAACGGTAATATTGATCCCAGGCAGCGCTGCGCCACCCAGTCAGCGCAGCGCTGCCTGGGATCAATACTACCGTTAGTTAACGGATAGTTTGTAACGGCTAGTGTGCCACATGGCGCAGCGCTGCAACGGAAATAATCTGACTGTGCAGCCAGCGCTGCGCTGGCTGGGTGGCGCAGCGCCATCTGGCTGGCGCAGCGCTGGCTGCCAGTCAGATTGTGCTATTTCTGGACATTTTTACGTGTTTGGCTACTGACGGTACATATTTTTTAAAATTGTGCTACAAAATTCTAATTCCCTTACTTTCCCAGGTTTATTCCGATAAATGAATAAGGGTGTTTGACACATGCTTCCCTAAAAAAAGAACAACCCAAACTATAAATTGGATTTGCTAACAACTGCCTATAATTGTGATTTGTCGCTAGTGCGTTGTACTAATAAAACCATTTATTTTCTACCAACAAAATAAACAAAAACAATTTTTAAGCCAATAAAATAATTTCTACTCATATAAAATTGTTTTCATAGCTATCATAAATCGATTTATACCGATAAAATAATTTTTTTTACCTTTCTCGATTGGCCTCTTCCTCATTAATTTCCATGAATTTGGGATTTTTTATAATTAAATATTATCCCATGGCGCCGTACGGCAATTTTTTCGGTGACAAAACCCAAGTGTTGTCACCTAGACAAAATTGAATCCAAACCATCCATCTAATCTCTATTTATTACTGAAATATTGTTTTAATTATTATTTTGATTATCCTTCCATATTTTGTGCTTTCATTACCTTATCTAAATTAATTTTTTATTTTACAATTAATGTAGATAATAACTTCCATATAACTCACCTTAAAAATTCTATTTATATATTTTATACTAAGGATTACATAGCATCATACGTCTTATTCACAGAACATAAATACTAGTATTACAGTAACCAACAAATACTAGTATTAATCCTAGTGTATCCCCTTAAATCCTAGTATTACAGTTAGTAATCAAGTAACCTAAATACTAGTAATACAATTAAGCTGGAAATTGAACAAATCACATGTTTAAAAAACCACAAACTCATGAAATTGAACAAATCTAAATTAAAATTAAAACACGCAATCCTAATTCCATAATAATATTATAATTAGTTATCAAGTAACCAAAATACTAGTATTAAAGTTAGTAGAATCAACTAACCTAAAATTACACCAATTGAAATAGGAAATTGAACAAATCCCAATTACAAAAATCCAAATTTCATGAAATTGAACAAATCCAAATTACAATTAAAACAAAAAAATCCTAATTCCATACTAGTATTACAGTTAGTATGGAACTATTTCATGGAGACAATAACATAATAACCCAGTATACTAGGATCTGAGCCATTGGATGGTAATTAAATGTGTAATTAAATGACCCATTGAAAAAATGGTAATTAAATGTGGCAAAAATATTATTTTATATTTACTAGTTATGAGCCATTGGATTAGAAGGAGTTAATGTAAGGCCCATATTAACTTTTGTCTAGGGGACAAAACTCTCATATTGTCACCCACCCCGGTCCCGCGCCGTACATAGTCAATTATCCTCTAAAATATCTTGAATTTTTAAAAGATTACTACTTCTTAAATTATTACACCATTTAATCATACAACATTAAAACCCCACATACAACAACAACCAAATTAATTTCTTAAAATAATTGAACTTGCTCAAACCATAGATCTTACAACCATACAAAAAAAAAAAAACACATCTCATCTTGCAAAATTAAAAAAAGGTTCAAACTCCAAACAATAGAGTCCAAACGATTCCGTTTCGATCATTGACTCGATTCGATCACATTATTAATTTATTTCAATACGCCACTTCCTTTGTCCGTACCAGACTTATTCATCACAACGCATCATTACTCCTCCAATCTTATCTGTCGTCGTCCTTTACAGGACGACATCTTCAGGAGGAGGAGGAACATAATCACGCATCCCCCACGACCCATCGTCCAATTGGTACATAGCCTTGTGCTTCACATTCCACCACTTAGGAGGAACATTGTACTCATCCTTGAGATGATCTTCATCCTTGTTAACCAATGCAATATCTCGCTCGACCACGAGCTTGAACCCTGCCAGACCATTGTAGCCCGCGACCCCATGCATGTAGAGCTCCAAGTTGTGAGGGTTCAGGAGAGGCTTCAAGTAAGGAGATAAGATGAAGATCAGGATCTCATGCCCGACCTCGAAGAACCCGAAGAGCTTAGGTGGCAAGGTGGGGACCGGGTCGGGGAAGTTTCGGAGTCGGAGGAGGCGGAGGTCGGTTAGTGAGTTGAACATGTTGTGGAAACCCAAGTCGCCTACTAAGGGGCTGCGTAGACAAAGGCTGTGACTAGGCAACCGGTGGTCGAACCGGTTGGTTTGTTGTAGTTGTTGGCTGCTATGTCGGTTGCGTTTAGGGTTGCTAAGGAGGCTCCTAGGCTGTGGCCGACGACGGTTATGCTTGTTTCCTCGTCGCGGTATTTGTCCACTAGCCTCCTCACTTCTGAGAGCACCTGTATAGAGATTAACAATTTTTCAATCCGCACGTTGAACCAGTGAGTTTAACAGTATGTAGTTCAAACGTTAAAATTGTGATATATTGAACCGTGATTAAACTACTAAGATTGATTGTGAGATTAATTACCATTTTTTTGATAAAAATTGTATCAGCATGTTGAACCGGTGAGTCTAATGGTACGTGGTTCAATCGTTAAAATTGTGATTGAAACGTGATTAAACCGTCATTATATCGTGTATTTTTACTCCTTTTATTTCGACTACTTTGACATTTGGTTCTTTCTGTTCTAACCTTCGTCATAAATTAATGTACCTGCTCACGAGCACTAGTCTTGTTGTAGATAGACTCAGGGTTCTTATGATTATAGCAACTGAAAAACCCTTGATGAGCCTTAGGATTATGTTCTTTCCCGTAAACGTCCGACACCGACACCGCCGGAAAGTTCACGTCTTGGAACCACTCCATCTTGGTCAACGTCCCCCTCCAACAAACCATGATATCCCTCCTCCCCAAGATCGACTTGCCTTCCTCCGTCGACACCGCCACGTACCCCATCCACGCTGACCCTCCGGCCACGATCCAGTCTCCGAGCGTGAACTCCGACGACGCGTAGAAAAACTTGGTGATCTGGAGGAAAAAAAATAAGAGAATGGTAGAAAAATGTTTGTTAAAATTTGGAAAATATAGTAAAACCGGTAATTTTTATGGTGACAACACTTTTTAATAAAAATGAAAATTCTCAAGACACACATTTTAGACACAATAAAAATCTCTATATATGTGAAATAAAAATACTCTACTCCATTAAACAGTAAGCAAACAAGAATATCTCGGATAACATAGTTTGATTTACCCTATAACAAACGACCCCTTAGTAAAAAATAAAAAATTAAAGATGGTGACCTGGTACTCGTACGGATTCCCGTTCTGGAGGAAGACGCTAGTGAAGAAATCCTCGGGAGGGTACCGGCTGTACCCGTAGGCCTTGGAGAGGGTCTCACCGTTGAAGGCGTCGTAGACAGCCTGAAGACGCTCGCCGTAATGGATAAGGTAGCGGCGGAAGTCCGGGTCAAGCGGGTCGGTCAGACCTTCCCAGTTGTCCTGCCCGCTCAGCTTCTTCCAGTTCACGGCTATGCTGCCCATGGTTTGATTAACCGGTTTAATGTGTTTCGGTTTTGGGTGTGATGGAAAAGATGAGGGGGAAGTGGACGGTTTATATAGTTGAGGATCCGGGGGATGATGACGTGGTGGCCATGTCACCATTGGTGGGTCCCAGGGTAATTTTGTGACGCCCATGCATGCAAATCATGGAGAAGATGGATTAATGCGGAGCCACCTATAATTTAAGACCAATGTTTGTTACAACTAACAATTCATCCACAACGTAACTGATTATTAACTGCAAGAGAAAATAGCACTTTGAGCCCTTTTATTTTGCAAACTTAACATATAGCCCCCTATATTATAAATCGCTCTTTTACTCTTTCATTCCTTTCGTTCAAACTTTTATCTTTGTGATGTTAATTGATGTGCATTTAATACACCATACTAGCCATGTATTAGCTTACCAAATATTTTTTAATTAGGAATATAAATCTATATAATTAGATAGGATGAAATCGATGAATAAAATGCGTGGTTTTAAAATTCTTCGTATTTTGTCATACTTTTCGCGATACCTCCCCAATTTACTTCACTGGCCAGCTCTTTCTCTCTACCTCTGATATCTCTCTATGTCGGTGTGCGGATGTGTCTATATTTAATGTTAAGAAGACGATAGTTGGAATGTAAGGACCCAAAAGGCAAAGTGATCAAAGTAGAAGAGAGTAAAAAGAGCCGTTTATAGTATATGGAGTTATCTATTAAGTTGACAAAGTATACGGGGTAAAATGCTATTTTCTCTAAATGGAATAATGATTTAACCTTTGGAAGGTATTTCTAAAGTTATATAATATTGTGAAATTGTTCAAGAAACAAAGCATTTTTTATCTAATCATATAATTCTCTAACCAAAAAAAAATTCAACTCTTTTTCGATTCATTTCTTGAGTTCTTATATGAATTTTAAGTATTACTTTGTTAAATTCTTTGCTTTCGTTTAGAGTTGAATTTTTTATTATTTACTATTTATTTTTGTTACGAATAAAGCACCTCTTGACCAATTTTCTGGCTCCGCCACTGCATTCAGCTACTCAGTCAGCTCCTCGCCACTCACGTGTGATCAACACTGTCTATTTTTGGATAACATTGAACAATGTGCCACTGCCAGCACATTATTACGTAATCTTGATTACGAAACTACAAAACCCCCCAACAAACCGAGAGTCATAGATGCTTCAATAAACCTTTATACACAGATTGACGGTAACCGTGATTCAAAACCTTAACCTCTTGCGGACCAAATGATCCTGATACCATATCCAGAACCTGATTGACGGTTACCGTGATTCAAAACCTTAACCTCTTGTGGGCCAAATGATTCTGATACCATATCCAGAACCATCACAACTCAATATCCTGAGTCATTGACAGAGAGTTATAAATGAATCTTATATTGTTCTTAATACCGAAATTTCGATTTGATTAGGTTCACGTTGCTATGCGGGACCGTGGACTTATGTGAATTGGGACGATCATCATTTTACTGAAGCGGCTTATAGGATAGTTGCTAAGGATGTTTTGGAAGGCTCGTTCTCGATCCCTCGGTTCGATGCTTCGTGTCTCGTGGGTCCGATTACGAGTGATGCTGACGGGCATTCTGCGGCCTATTAGTCGGCACTCGGCAGTCGTATAGGGCATTTTTTGGGTGTAATGATTTGATGTCAATGTTGGGCCTCTGAATTGTGGATAGTCATGGAATGAATGAGATTTGGGCTTAATATGGATTGTTTGGGCTTTGAAAGAATGGGCTGGCCTATTAAATTAAAGCAGGCCAGGTCACAATTTTTACTTCTATGATTAAGGTGAGGTTAAGGAAATTATTAAGGGTTGAAAATGGGCTGGGTATACTTATTTTTAGACCTGATAAGTTTGGACCCGACTTGAACCCGCCCGAAATTTTAGGGTTGGGTTTACTATTTTGGCACCCAAAATTTGGACAAGGGATAAAACGTGGATGGTGCTAAGTTTAGTTATAAGTTAGATAATCATTGTAAGGTGAAAAAAAATGTAATTTTGTATCTATAAGTCGTACTTAGTAGACTCGGTTTAGATAATTACGTTGGGTTGGGTTAGGAATTACGGTGATAATTAGTATGAGTGTTATGGGTACCCATGGGTACAGTGCGTGAGAAATTAAGGTAAAAGACTTCACAAACCCCTAAGCACAGTGGGTTGTGATTGCCCAATATACCCACTATTTACACCTGATCACATTCACATGCCCCCCCCTAGACAATATGTTGGGTGCTATCGAGTCTTCTCATTCCAAAAGTTTAATTCACGAGGTGATGTTTTCCCTCACATTGATATATAATGTGCATCTTATCATCCATTCCATTTTTCGACGTGAGATAACCCAATATCCTTTTCTTCACAGATTGATCTATCTGTAGACGTTATTCATCTACTAGTTGTGATTGGATCCCATCAGTCTCTCATTAGACAATTCCCATCTACTAACTTAGATTGAATCACATGACATATGGTTGTTGCTAAACTGATCAGGACATACAAACATGTCACTCCAAACACCAACCACGTAGGAATTGACAAACTGATCACTTCTGATAATTAAACAGTAGAATGAGCCCTCAGGACACTGCATTCTACCCTATTGCATGTGTATTTAGCTGTCGGCTGTGCTCGTTGCTGGATCTGCCGCAACTAATTAAAGAATCTATTATGTAACATCATGTCTAAAAGAAAGTAAAACAAAAAAAAAAGAATATTAAAAACGAGAAATAAGATTACCATATATAAGATTTTTTTAAGCCCAAGGGTGGGATCATTGTCCAAGAGGTCACCCGTCTCCTGACTTTAAGTTCAAGTTTCAAGCTGCTCTCGGTCCGCCGTTCAACAAACAGAGCAGCCCACTCAGTGGCGCGTATGACTCTTAGATATCTTCCATAGGTGTTGCCAGTAGTCCTCACTCCCTGGGTAGATTGTAGTTGATTTACTACTTACTGCCTTGATTCTCCCCCGGAGCTATCTTCGTCAAAAAAAAAAAAAGATTTTTTTGGGTGTTTAGTGGTTAACATTATTCATTAGTGTTCAGAATTCAATGTTTTTTTTATAGCTTAGATAACTCCTGCAAAGAAAAGAGATAACTATACATGAGAAAAAGTTATGTGTATACCCAACCCGAAAAATTTACCAAATTTTGGCTTGAGAGGCAACAAACTGGATGGCGAGCTATATAGTAGGCTGCCGTATTAGTCTAACGTGGGACTCCTATCAATTTGACACGGGGAAGGACGTCCGGTATGTGCATATATATGTCACCAAAGCTCCTCCTCCACAAGAGAACAGTTGAGGCTTCGTGGCCGACTGAATCACTTGGGATGCATCCCCTTCTATATCTATGTACTAAAGATAACCCATATCTCAGCAAAGAGCATAAACATATCAGTGCTCAGGTTCATTGCAATCGATTTATAACTCATTATTTGAGGTATAAATTTTAGAAATGAGAATTTTTAATGCCAGAGAAATTGAATTATTACCCATATATACTAATTATTCTAATTTAGATTATTTGAAGATGAGATATTATTATTATTCATAAATTAAAATTATTCTCGTACGAGTCTTATACATGTTAACAAAAACGTCATTCAATTCCACTAGGAATCCCAAATCGGTCCGAATGCCGGAATTCCAGATTCCTTACACGCATTAACAACATCACGACTCCCTTCAGGATTACTCGTCACAACAACAACCTCAGCTCCCCATTTCTTGGCAACTTCCACGCTCATTTCCGACACATTCGGCCGCCCCAACAACATCGTATCATGTACAATCACCTTGTCTCGTGGATGCCTACTCATCATCTCCTTAATCTCGTGCCCGGAATTCTGTTCAATCCCTTTAGCAACCCACACGACATATACATTCGCCCTGCACGGTTGAATTAGGAAGGACAAGAACACGCAGATCCCTGACCCTGTCGCAACTAGCAGGACCTTGTCGTACATGTTCACCAAGTATGGAAGCCCTGCGAAGTGGACCTGTCGAACCCACATGTGGGTTGGTGGGTTCGAGACTAGAGACTTGGTGAAGTCGCCTACAGCTCCACATAGCATCATGTGGTCGGTTTTACCGTCTGATATGATCCCGAAAGCGTGCCATTCTGATAGGGGAGACGGGCTGATTCGACCTAGGATTCCGGGTTTGACTCCTCCGGAGAATTTTATTAGGGTTGTGTGGTTGGATGGTGATGAGCATTTTACGGGCACTTTTCGCACGGTTAACCATGGCAATATGATTAGTACGGTGATGGCTAAAGTGAACCAATATTCTTGCGACTTGACCAATTTCGACACTATCTGGTTACTGTACGACGTTGTTTTGGGCTCGTGATCAGAAACTGAGAGTAACACGAACCACCAAAGAAGTGCAAGAGCCGTCCATCCAGCGAATCTATGGATTCTCTCAAACACATTGTGATGAAAATGTCGAATTAGAGGGAACGCAGCGAGGCACGATAAGGAGATGAGCGAAAGAATGACCCAAGCCACTATAATACTCTCTAGTGACGTGTTTGCCCTGTTCTTATGACCGAGGACCAAACTGTAAATCAGCCACGCCATGGAGGATACCCCACACCCACTGTGGATCCCACCGAGGCTCTGAAGAAATGACGTGACAGATGTCTTAAACCCGGTTGGGACCCACGTGGGGCCCAAAACTTACTGCGGCCCAAAACACGGGCCGCAGAAGGCCTCACTCTCGACACAGAGTAAGAGCGAATATATTCCCCAATCGAAAACAGAGCAGCTCTGTTTCTGCCGTAATCGAAATTCCCCGTCGCCGCCGCACAATCGACGGCGTTTAACGTGAAGCTAACGGCGAACAACTGCTTGTACACCGTGAAAAGACCTGGTCGAGTAGTATGATCGACAGCCTCGACGAGTTCTTCTCCTCTGCCGTGGCAGAGGAGGGGGGGCTGCTGTTCTTCTCCTTCCTTCGAATTTTCCCTCTTCTAATCGCGAGAGGAAGACATTGACGACCTCGACTTCTTCGTCGAGGTCGAGGTCGCAGAAATGGCTGCTGGGGAAATCGGAGAGACCAATTTGGAGGACGGAGTGTTGGGTCGCGGAAGAATCGAGGAGGCTTAGGCAATGCCGTTTTGTCGTGACGATGCTGTTTGTGTTGTTGTTGTTCATCGGAGATTGCGAAGGATCGGAATTACGGGGCTTGATCTCGAAGGATACTCCTCTGCAACTGGAGAATCTGGGCGGGCTCAGCATTTTGAGTGAAATCTGAAATTGATTAGTGTTGGTTCCTTTCACAGAGATTTAAAGGATTGGTGTTTCAAAAAAAAATTTTTTGGCTTAGTTGGCAATTTAGGATTTTCTGATAGGTTCTTTTTTTTGGACTGGTTTATTTAAAATATATGATTAAAAAAAATACATATCACAATAAAAAAAAATTAGCATTTTTTAATTTTTCCTAAACGAATAAATATTCTTACACTTTTTTTTGGGTGCAATAATTTTGAACATATCTCCGAGTTAATCTCTTTTACTTTTATATGGAAAAGAAGAACGTATGTCTCTATGAACTATAAATCGTTCATTTTAATTTTTCTTATTTTAATTACTTTGTCTTTTGGGTTCTTTTATCCCAAAAATTTTGTCTTCTTAATGTTCAATCTAGACATATTCGCACGCCACACTAATAACTGATTCCACAATATAGTGAGTAAGTATAACCATCGGGGAAGGTAAATAGAGGATGTATCAGGAAAAGTGAAAAATGAAAGATTTTAATACAACACGCTTTATTTCCTAGTGTTATTTAGTTATATCCCTAATAAAAAACTTGTTTAGCCAGCTAAAATGTGACTGTTTAAGTTGACGTGGTATGCTAAATGCGCATCAATTAACGCTAAAAATGCGAAAGTTGAGACGAAATTACTTACATAATAAAGTGACTAAAGTACGAGAAGTAGAAAGAACGGGTTATATTTATATTGTAGAGGGTTATTTGTTAAGTTGTCTAAGTATGAAAAAAAACCTATTTTTCTATTTTTTTTATTCTTTTTATTTGCAAGCGTTGAGAAGCATTGTTTGACTAGGAATTATCACCTATTTGTCTCTAGTCATGAATTATTTTGCAAACAATTTGGACTTAATCCTTATTAGATATGTGTATTTAAGTCTGACTAGAACATCCAGATTTCTAACATGTTTGTATTGGTTGAAAGGTTGGGCCAGGCCAGGCCAGTCGATTTTTCAATTGGGCCTTCCTGGGCCTGAAACTTTGTCAACTTAACAAATAGCCGCTATACTATAAATCCCTTTTTTATTCTTCTTATAAGTGGAGGTTGTGAAAAACAGAGAGAATCCTTTTCGAAGATGGAGCTTCAAAACACCGTAATCTTTATAAATATTAAAATGATCGAAATGTCTCGGGTGTGGACGAAATACTTGATAAATACAAAAATCAAATGTAATAACAAGAATCTCTACACAAGCATAAAAAATAATCCCAAACAAAACCTAAATAGAAACAGAAACAACAATTTATATCATACTAATTAGGATTAGGAATCCCAAATAGGACCAAAAGCAGGTATTCCAACACCTCTACATGCATTAACAACATCTCGACTCCCTTCAGGATTGCTCGTAACAATAACAACCTCAGCTCCCCATTTCTTGGCAATTTCCACGCTCATTTGTGACACATTGGGACGTTCTATCGAACCCGTATCATGTACAATCACTTTGTCTTGTGGATGCCTACTCATCATCTCCTTAATCTCGTGTCCGAAATTCTGTTCAATCCCTTTAGCAACCCATACGACGCATACATTCGCCCTACACGGTTGCAGTAGGAAGGACAAGAACACGCAGATCCCTGACCCGGTCGCCACTAGCAAGACCCTGTCGTACATGTTGACCAAGTAAGGGAGCCCTGCGAAGTGGACCTGTCGAACCAGAAATGGGTTGGCGGGTTCGAGACTAGGGATTTTGTGAAATCTCCTACAGCTCCACAGAGCATCATGTGGTCGGTTTTACCGTCAGAGATGATCCCAAAAGCGTGCCATTCTAATAGAGGAGACAGACTGATTCTGCCTAGGATCCCTGGTTTGACTCCTCCTTGGAATTTGATTATTGATGTGCGATCGGATGGGGAAGAGGTTTTTTACCGGTACTTTTCTAACGGTCAACCATGGGATTATGGTTAGTATAGTGATTGCTAGTGTGAACCAAAATTCTTGTGACACAACCAATCTCGCTACTAATTGGCCACGATACGACGTAGTTTTTGGATCGTGATGAGAAACAGTGAGGATAACAAAACCCCACAAAAAGCACAAAGCTGCCCATCCCGCAAACCGATGGATCCTCTCGAACACATTATGACTCAAATGCCGAACCAAAGGAAACGCAACGAGACACGACAATGACACGAGCGAAAGAATAACCGAAGCCACTACAACAATCTCGGGTGTCGTACTCGTCATGTCCTTAAGACCAAGGACCAAACTGTAAATCAGCCACGCCACGGAGGATACCCCACACTGTGGTTTTCAGAACCGGACCGGGGGTCGAGCCGGCAAGGTGAAGGGTTAAGGGTTTAATGGTTTAACCGGGGTTGGACCGTTTGCATACCGGGGTCGAACCGTTTTAATTATTAATTAAATAAATAAATATAGTTAAGCCGGACCGGTCAACTTTTTAATTAAGCCGGATCAAACCGGAGGTGCAGAGAATTAATTCTAAATACTTTAGGTATAAAATTTTAATAATACACACACACACATCTTCTAATACATTAAAGCATTTTCGTTTTTTTCAGTTGACACGTCAGCGTTTTGGGGATTTTAGAGCTTCTCCTTCATTCTAGGAATGAGGGTATTTTGGATAAAAGTCGATTTTGGCAAACAAAATTTTTTGATTCTTTTCTCACGAACAAGGATCGAACTCTCAACCTCATGTTTAAGAGACAAAGTGAACAACCAACAATGCCACACCTAATGATTGGAGTAGTTTACTATTTAATCAAAGAAAAGTTGCAGTGTTTTCAATGTAACAACAATAAAGCATAATTATAATGCTTTTATTTATTATATTCCAACAATTGATAACAAATTTATAATTTTTTACCAACATATGAATTAAATTATTATATATTAAAAAGTAGAAAAAATTCAACCACACTTCTAAGTAATCTAAATAAAAATAAAAATAAATATTTTTCGGTAAAATATTAACACAAAAAATCGGTCAATGGGCTGTCTACAATTATTTTTTAATTCTTTGGCAGATATATCTTTAATTTTTTTAAATATCTTTAGTTTTTAAATTTCAAATTATATTTTCTATTACATGTCAACAATGACGTGGTAAAATTGCCAAAAAAATACACCGCTGACGTTAGTAGGACTGCTCTGAACCCGTATTAAAGTAATGAGTTCACTTTGTAAAGAATTTAAAATTTAGGAGGTACGAAGACACTCGACTGAGTTTGGAGAGGATAGGAAGCCCCGTGGCCAACTCGAAGGGGTTATGTCCAGACGTATTAAATTTAATGTTTTAAATTTATCTTATGTTGAAGTCTGCCAACAGGGCCGCGACTAATCTAGTATATATATATATATAATATTCTAGTAAACCCTAATTTTTTCTCAACTCCCTCCCTCTCTAATCTCTTCCTGCCGCCTCTTTACTCTTATTTTTTGACAGATCTCACTTTTCTCTCTCAAACTTCTTTTGCTCTTCCTCTCAATGCTCACCCAAACACAAACCCTCTTCTTCTCAATCTCTCTCTATTTCATCATAACAACATTTTTCCGATTTAATCATATATATTTTGAAAGCCACAACCAAACAATCTATTTTTAAGGAAGAAGACGTAGCTTACGACCTCCGAATGGAAGCTAGCGCTCGACGATGAAGTAGGAGCTGCTTGCGGACGCCGGCTGCTGACGGAGTCGGAGTTGTATGCGGCCTCCGGCTGCCGATGGACATATGAAGAACGGACGGAGCGACTGGGTTTTTAATCGTGATTTTTCATTTTTCAGTTACCCAAACGTCGTCGTTCTTTTTTGTGTGGTTTGACGGGTTTTATGTTTTGGTTGAACCGGCCGATTATCGCGGTTAAACGGTCAGACGTCCGGCTTGACTCCATGTCAGAGAAACCGCTGGCCGTTTTCGGTTGAGGGGCCGGCTCGCGGTCGGACCGGCCGGCCCGATCCGGCATTGAAAACAATGGTGTGGACTCCACCGAGGCTCTGAAGCAATGACGTGGCAGATGTTTTCATCCAAATGGGGACCCACGTGTGGCCCAATAACATAACCGCGGCCCAAAACACGGCCCGCAAGAAAGCCTCACTTCTACAAAGAGTCAGAGAGCAAATATATTCGCAATCGAAAACAGAGCAGCTCTGTTTCTGCCGTAATCGAAATTTCCGGTCACCGCCGTCACAACTCCGACGACGTTTAACATGAAGCAAACGGCGAATAGAAGGTTGTAAACCGTGAAAATGCCTTGGTCGAGGAGTATGACGGATAGTCTAGACCAATCCTTCTTCTGATGATGATGATGTTGATGCTCTGTTTTGTCTCCGATTCTCCCTTCTTCTAATCCGGCGACCCCGGCGAGTTCTCCGTTGCCGGGGACGGCGAATGGATCTTCATGGAGTGGTTTGATGATCTGCATGGCGTGTTTGTTAATTCAATCGTGGAGTAGTTTATGGGAATTTATATTTCGGATTCAGCCGAATTATATTATTCTATAATTTTTTTTTATTTATTATAAAGAATTTGAGTTAACGGCGAGGTTGCAGTATTTTTGTTTTGGGAAAATATCATTTTGCCTCCTCTATTTTGTCAACTTAACAAATAGGCCATATATTATAAATGGCTCTTTTTACGAACTTCGACTAATTTGTCGTTTTGATCATTTCATTTCACCTTTCCTCTTCTTAACATTAAAATTACAACGGCATAAAAATGCAGTAGCAAATAGTTGATGTTTGCTATAACAATCACCATTTCATGTAGTAATTTGCAATAGCAAATACTATTTGCCACAATAACATTTGCTACACTCAGCATCCCCGTGCAAAATTACTACATGAAATAGTGACACCGTACTAACAAAGCATACATTAAACTCGAACCTGTCCCCATGCATCGTCACTCTTATCTTGTCCCCACACAGTACGATGGAAAGTCCCATTTACCCACATCAAATTATTAGCCACCAAATCCAGCTGAACGTGGTAGCTAGATTTCTACACGTTAATAAACGCTACGATCCATTCAAAACCATCTCCTAACAACTCGGGTTATTGGGATGCAACTTCTCGTGACATGGTAGCAGAGCCTTTGATAACCGAAATGTCTTGACTTCGAATCTCGGTAACCCCCAATATAAAAATTTATCTTACATAAGGCTTGGTAGACCTTTGTAAACTTCAATTCTCTTTCATGAGTTTTTCTCCTAACAACTCAAATTATTGGGATGCGACGGTTCTTGACACTATAGACCGTACATTTTTGTCGTGCTATGAGGGTATCTATTATCATCTACTTAATCATTGTGCCCTTGTCGTCGTTATCCGACAGTACTGATTAAATTAACAAGTGGGTAGATTGCATCCACGCCGCCACTGATTGCGAGTTCGTGTCGTTTTAATATTTCTAATGATGTTTTTTTTTTTTTTTTTTTTTTTTGGTGAGAAAGCGGCGCTACGCGCCTTAATCATTAATCAAATGTTCCTGACCTCGGATATACCCAGGGAGTCGTAACGAAGGAAATACCCCAAATTACAATCTGTAGTAGGAATCAAATGAAGACCAATAGGTAAAGAAACTCCTCTGCTAGCAAGGTGGTCAGCAGCCTTGTTGCCTTCTCTGTAAGTGTGTCGGATCGAGATAACCCAGTCTCTTCCTCTTAGCTCGCGGAAATCCAGAACCTCTGAGCTATGGTGGTGAGTAACGTTTCCCTCTTCGGAAAAGAGAGCAATGGCAGTAGTTGAATCCAATTGTAATTCAACTCGCCGGAATCCCAAGTCCCACGCAATCTTGAGACCAATGATAGCTCCCCGCATCTCTGCTCGAGTGATCGAGCAGTTACCAAGGTTGGCCGAGAAGGCCATGAGGCAATGCCCAGCCTCATTAGAAGAAGGCCGCCTGCAGTCGCTCTTCGAGAAGTTTGATTGACAGCCCCATCCGTGTTGAGGGTAATCCAATCCTCCGGTCCAGGCTTCCAGGCGATCGGAGCCTCATATCTGGGAGGAGCAGGAACAGAGAGCGAGTCTTCCTAGTTCTAGCATCAGCAATTGATTTAATCCAGCTTCGAATCCGGAACGCCAGGCTCACCGCAGTCGTCCTCGTGTTGGAAAAAATACGCTCATTCCTAACTTTCCACAACAACCAACACGCCACCCCAAAAAGCATCCGACGATCATCTTTAAGCAAGAAATCCAGCCAGCCATCAATTGGATCGGACCAGGTCGGAGCAAGGAGGACTGATTCATCAAGAGATTTCCAAACATCATTTGCAAAGGGACACTCCCTTAGGATATGAATCAGATTCTCTTCAGGATGATTACACAGACTGCAGCTAGAGTCATTAGCCATGTGTCTCCTCCTTCGTTCACTATTGGTAAGCAACCTGCCATGCTTTGCCATCCAGAGAAAGTGCCTAATTCTATTAGGGCCACTCCATTTCCAAATAGACTTCCAAGATTCGGTAATAGGGAGCTCATCGTTATCCAGAATAAGCTTATACGCGGATCTGATCGAGAACTTACCAGACTTCTCAGCTCCCCAGCTCCAGCCATCCTCTCCTCGATCCGGTCGTGGTGGGGACATGCCCGAGACACAATCGACAGCATCTGGGGGAAGGTACTGATTCATAAGATCAAGGTCCCAAAGGCCATCTTCATTAACAAGCTCTGCCACCACAGCATCTGTATCTTCTGGGAGATTATCGCGGCTCACCAGGTCAATGAGGCGGACACCTCCATCAGTCCATCGGTCCGTCCAGAACTTAGTCTCCAACCCATCACCAATCGAGGAACGAGCAATTTCTAATGATGTTTAATACTTCTAATTACAAAGATAATAACAACTTAAATTTAATTAAAATTTGTTATAGATTGCAGGATCCAGGTCCTTGTCAAGGAAGGGATAGATCTTTATCTATTGGTGCTCTATAAGAATTAGTTATAAAACCATTTGAATTATATTTAAATGAAAAAAATGTTTGAACGTGATGAGCGAATAAATCATAATAAACTAATAGTCTACATATTTGTAAAAATAAGAAAATAACCATTAAAGACAAAATCTCAACGTAAACACAGTGCTCGAGCTTCATTACAGATTCAACAATTGAAAAAAACAGAAGACAAATTTCTCAGAAGACATAAAGCTGATAATTAAGGAGTTGCTTATTAACCATAATTGTGATATTATCACTTATTAATTACTCTTCAATTTTTATTAATTGTTTTATCACCGCCGGTAATTTTTCTTAAACGGGAACATGAGCCACCGGAGGCGGCGGCATAATCTCCTCCAAAGTCCACGCGCCGCTGTCGTTTTGAATCATGGTCCGGTTCTTCGTGATCCACCACTCTTTCGGAACCTTGTACTCATCTTTGAGCGCGTCGAGCCACTTGTTCAACAACGCGACGTCCCTCTGAACCACGAGCTTGAACTTCCCGAACCCATCAACCCCAGCCACGCCATGCATGTACACCTCCAAGCTATGAGGGTTCACCAACGGCTTCAAGTACGGCGAAAATGAATGGATCATTAACTCCTTCCCCACCTCGAAAAACCCAAAAATCTTTGGGGGGAGGTTAGGAACCAGAGCGTCCTGAAAGTTCTTGATCCTCAGGACCCTCAGGTCGTTCAGTTCCTTGAACAGGTTCCTGAACCCGAAGTCCCCCACTAGGGGACAGGCGAACACGAAAGCAGTCACAATGCATCCGGTGGTTGAACCGGTCGGCTTGTGGCAATTGTTGACCACAATGTCGACCGCGTTCAACGTGGCCAATGAGGCCCCTAGACTGTGGCCTGCAACCGTGATGCTGACCTCTTCATCCTTGTAAAGGTCAACCAACCTCCTGACCTCTTCCAGGATCTGGTCCCTGGCAGAGATTTTGTTGTAGGTTGATTCAGGGTTACTGTGCGAGTAAACGCTCAGGAAACCCTGGTGAACCCTAGGGTGATGGTTCGTGCCAAGGATCTCGGTGGCCGACACTGGCGGGAAGTTGACGTCCTGGAACCACTCCATGTTGGTGATGGTCCCGCGCCAGCACACCATGATGTCGCGCCTACCGAGGATGTCCTTGCCGGCGTCGGTGGAGACCGCCACGTAACCCATCCAGGCGGACCCACCGCCGCCGAGGAACCAGTCTCCGAGCTTGAACTCGGAGGTGGCGTAGAAGAACTTTGTGACCTTGTACTTGTAAGGGTTTCCGTTCTGGAGGTTGACATTGCTGAAGAAGCCCTCCGGTGGGTGGAGGCTGAAGCCGTAGGCCTTTGACTTAGTCTCGTAGTTGAAGGCGGCGTTGACCGCCTCCACGCGCTCGCCGTAGTGGATTAGGTAGCGGCGGAACTCCGGCGAGAGTGGGTCTAGGAGTCCCTCCCAGTTGTCTTCTCCGCTCATCTTCTTCCAGCTGCTTGCTACGCTACTAGCCATGTTTTTATTTTATTTTTTATTTTACTTTATTTTTCTTTCTCTTGTTTATAGGCTAGTGAGTGAGTGAGTGAGTAACTCGTTATTTTAGCGAGTTTATATAGCTGAGAAATGAAGGAGTACTGGTTTCCTCATACCAATAGGCAATAATTGAAACTCTATATAATTAAGGGAAAATAGCAATTTGACCCATTTACTTTGCTAAATGATGCGCATAATCGTCTTTGTGATCGTTTCAACTATCGTTCTTTGTGACGTTAATTGATGCGCATTCAGTACACCATGTTATAAGCTCCAACAATCATGTATTAGCTTACTAAGTGTTTTTTAATTGAGAATATAAGTATATATAATTAGGTAGGATGAAATCGACGAATAAACTGTATGAGTTTAAAATTGTTCGTATTTCGTCATACTCTTTGTGGTACCTCCCTAACCAACTCTCCATCTCCTACCTCCTGTATTTCTCTTTGTCGGTGTGTGGATGTGTCCAGATTTAATGTTAAGAAGACGAAAGTTGAAATAGAATGACCAAAACGGAAAAGTAGTCAAAGTAATAGAGGGTAAAAAATAGCAATTTATAGCATAAGGGACTATTTGTTAAGTTGGCAAAGTAGAGGGGCCCAAAGTGCTATTTTCCCTATTATTAACTATTTAACTTAACACGTGAAACATGATAAACGATATGACTATAGAACTTAACAATTAACTCCACAATCAAAGGTATAAGCTTTGTTCAAAGTTATCAAACTGTCATCATCCAATCTCCACCCTTGGATAAGATTTTCATCCAAGGGTTGAGATCTACAACTCCATTTCAACACCAATTTGTTTAACATCATGATACAAGTATTAAAGCAATTACGAACCCTTTAACTGTTTAACTGTTGAATGTTTAGCCGTAAGAGAAGCCATAGTGTGGAGTTTTGAGTCAAAATTTAAAGGAATTGTACAGGACGATGATGTTGAACAAGTAAAGAACAGAATTGTCCTCGACGAAATTTTTCATAGCTCGACACGAGATATCATACATGAAATAAGACAAATTATAACGAATTTGGACTTTTTTTTTAGTCTAGGACCATTTCTAGAATACAAAATAATATTACGCATAACCTAGCTAAGACCACTCTTTTACTTCTTCTAATCTTATCAATCTAGATTTTCGACAAATTTTCAAATTTGAAGATTTAATATTGGACATAAAATTTAATTTCGATAATTTCACTTGAAATTTTGTTGAAAGTATCCTATAGCCCATAGGCAGTGGCCGACTTAAATTGACCCACCCCAGGCCGGTTTAGGTTGACCCGCCTCAGGTTCGCTGCCGAAATACATGTAATGTGGAATTCTCAATTGCACGAATATATATGATCTATGTAATGAATTGAATTGAAATGTTAAATCTGAACTAAGAAAAAGGTAATTGATTAATAATTTCTTCCATGAATGTGCAAAAAAAAAAAAAAAAACAAATTAATTCATTGGAAATCAAGTGAGTCAAAACTAAAAAATCACAAATCTAACCAGAAACCAACCACAGCAATATCGGTTTAACACAGCCAACAACCACCTACTACTAAAGAGAAATAATGCAATTTGTGACAACTTAACAGTAATGTGTTATTTAATGCTACATGCACAAACAAAATATTTCAATGCAAAAAATGTGGAAATAATTACATGCAATAATTGAGGATGGGTAATAAAATATTATATATCTCTTGTAGATGTGTATAAATAACCACATTATATGTGTGTGATGTATAGATTGAATTTTTTAATATATATAGATATATATGTGACAAATTTAAGATATATATTGTCTTAATCAAGTGATAACATTGGATAGGAGTTAACAGATCATGTTAATGTAATTATTATAATGAATTGGAGCTAACATTGGTCGCTGTTCCATCATGATAGCCGAGCTTTGAGCAGTTGATATCGGGCTTATGATTGCTTGGGACATGAGTTACAAGAAGGTCTATCTCCAACTTGATTCTCTGGCAGCGATCACAGCCATCCTAAGGAACCAGGAGAAGGAATCCAGACATGGTTGGACATTCGATATACCATCAATGAGCTCCGTAGTAGAAACTAGGAAGTCACCATTTCCATTTCCCACATTTTTCGCAAAGGCAACAGAGTCGCTGATCTGCTTGCCCACCACGGACACACCCGTGATTTTGGTTTTCATGTTAATTGTACCTGTCCTCACGAGGTTGATAGAGCTATCTGGAGTGACCATGTAGGGACCTGTTTTCCCAGAACTATTCCGATGAATGAGTAAGGGTGTTTCGCACCCGTTTTTCTACCAAAAAATAAAGAAATAACTTTTGTTACGTAAAGTTTACGTATATAATTATCTTACATAACAATTATAAATGATTGTTACGTATGACTTCAGTAATAGCCTTTGATCTTAGGTAACAATGTTAATTTCTTTTTCTTACGTAAAAATTATCCTTCACTACATAAAGACTTACGTAACAAATGATAAATGATTGGCCGTGAAATTGTCTATTCGATCTAGCTAGCTTGGTCGTGAAACCGAATCATTCAATAATTGAGTGGTACAGATTCTGTTCATAATAACTCGGCGCAACTACTTTGTAACATTAAGTAGCATGTGTCGTGTCGTAGCCTTCTTTGATATATAGTTACGCATGCAATGAATACATATAACGTTTCTTGGGGAGATTTTAAGGTGAGAAATCCTTGATATTTCTTATTTAAGAACTCGAATCTGGACGTTGGATTTGTAACCGTAATAACCATAATCGAATGGTACTAAATGTACCAAAGGGTATATTAGTAAATGTAAATGTATAATAATAGTAAGTTATGTAATTAATATTATTTAAATATCAATGAACGTGGGATAACTTCCCACTTAGTTGGCGGTTTTTTTTTTGTTTTTGTAAAAAAAAAATTCTAAATGCTAAACTTTTTTGTCAAAATTTTCCTATCTCTACTTGTTTGTTTCGATTTTTACCCTAATGATATGGATTTATCAAAAAAATTAAATTAAATTGTACTTTTTTCATATTTTGTGAGCGATATGATTTTATCATTTTTTAATGTGGTACCACTCATTGTTAAATTGTATTACTCATATGTTTTGGTACCATTTGTTGTTAAATTGTACCATTCATATTAATGATATCATTTATTTTTAAATTGCACCATTCGTTGTTAAAATGTACCATTCATATAAATGGTATCATACTTTTTTTAATTGTTAAATTGTATCATTCATATGTTTTGGTACCATTTGTTGTTAAATTGTACCATTCATATTAATATATCATTTATTTTTAAATTGTATCATTCGTTGTTAAAATGTACCATTCATATAAATGGTATCATACTTTTTTAATGTGGTACCATTTATCGTTAAATTGTACCATTCGTATATAAATGGTACCAGCCAACAACGAATGGTACCGTTAACGCTTTTACTGTAATAGTTATTGTTCACGTTTTAGCGGTATATAGAATGTGGAAATTGTATTATTGTAAGCAATAGTAATCGGAAGGACAATAATGTAGTGCTTAAAGAAACAAAGGAAATAATATTTAGTTTAAAGTTTCTAATATGTGAATGGTAAAATTTAATAAATATAATATAGTTTTACACTGAATGAAACACTATGATATAAAAACGTAAACTACATGAATAGTACACTAGACTTACGAATGGTACGTGCAAATTACACGAATGGTACAAAATACTAATGAATGACACGAAATATGTGAATGGTACAATTTAATAATGAATGGTACAAAATACACGAATGATATAAAATACACAAATGGTACAAAATACTAACGAATGGAACGAAATATGTGAATGATACAAGAATGGTACAATCTCAAACCAAAATAAAACATAAAAATCAAATATCTTTGGAATAGTCAGTTGGAGAACTAATAATAGAGAAACCACAATCAATGTTAAGAAAGTATTGTTTAATATTAATGCACCATAAGAAGAATCATGTGCAAAAACAGTTACTCTGCCGCACCACTTCCACTGTCAATATACCATTCTCCCGCTCGAACCGGAATCCGAGTAGCATCCACCCGGACCACGAAACACGTCCGTGGAAAACAGCCAGATACGAAAGTAGAGCTTCCCGCCGGAGGACCACGAATTCCAAGAAATGATCATACTACAATTGTTCATACCGATGGACCACAATTGCCATGTTTTTTAAATTATCATTCATACAATGGTACCATTCTAATTTACACAATTTTAAATGTACATTCATATAATGGCAATCGTTTTTAAATGATACCATTCTTGAATGGACCATTCGGTGTTAGATGGTACCATTCTTTCTATACGAATTCTTAACATATTGAGCCAATAGGTAAGTCCATTCGTGTTGAATAATGCACCATTGGTTAGATGTAATTCGCTGCTTCTCTAATAAATTGAACAAAACAACCTTGAGTAAGTCTTTGTTAAGTAACTGAGTTATTTAAGTAACAGTTTATAACCCATATAAGTAACTGAGTTTATTTAATAGCAAATAAAACCCCAAACCCCAATAAAATTAATACACTAAATATGTGAATGGTACAATTTAATAATATATGGTACAATCTCAAATTGAATTACACAATAAAACCCAAATACCGTCATAATCACTGTCGTCATCGGAGAACTAACGTTGCTGGACGAGAAGAGAGGCTGAACGGAGGATGAAGATAAGCGGATCGAAGTAAGATAACTCGTTGCGGACCTGAGAAGCACGAGCCACCGTCGTACCAGCGGAAGAAGATAGTCGGACTGAAATAAGAAGACTCGCCGCCGGAGGACCACGGACCGCCGTCATGCCGAAGGAAGAAGGAAGAAGAGTTGTCGCCGGTGCCGGTGACACGAAACCTTCAGTGGAAGAGAGGCCTGGCGCCGCCATGCCGGACGAAGAAAGAGCCGCTGGAAATATGGAGCAGAGCCGGATTAATCACGTCGTCGCCGACCACCAAAAATTAAATTTCTTGTTGCAACGCCGGCTAGAGCACGTTGCAGCAGCAGCGGTTACTTATTTTTGGAATTAATTAGAGTTTTGAAGATTCAATATAATACCATTATTATTTTATAATTATTTTATTTAGGTATTTTTTAATAATATATTTGACAAATATATCCTTTTAACTAACTAAGTTGTACCAGCCGTAGGATTAGTTATATAAGATCTAATGGTCCACAATAAAGTTCTTATATAAGAAATCTATAAGATTTCTCACCATACACTATCTGGTTTCTTGGTAGCTAGCTATCTCATTCATATAATTAAAATTAAATCGTAGTATGGTCTATCCTTATCCACTTAGCTGGATCTTCTTAATTACGATCTATCGGTCATAGCTACTAACCGGTTTGCGAGCTTTGGTTCGATCGGTTTCACAAAAGGTTTGGACTAATAGCTAGGTTTTCTTAGCCAACAAGAGTTTTGTTGTGCTGTTCTAGCATGCATTTTGATGGGCTCAGTGGGTGACTAGGCGGGCACGGGTCAAGCAGTTCGCTTGATACGATAGGAGTATGTTCACGGCTGATCTCTCTCCTGGTATCTAGCTTATGGGTGTAGGTGGCAGCTCGCCTAGACTCATAAGAGTCGTTGGATTTTGCAAAATATCAAAGTAGGTTTTGAGTCCGACGACTGGATCAAGGATTCATAGGCAGTCGGAGTCTCGTTTGTTGAAATCCTAAGGCACACGTGGCGAAATCTAGGTGATTGGCTCGGATTCACTGCGCATGTCACTTCCGTACTATCAACCATACGAGGTGGTCACCAGTCGCTCAGAGCAAACCATAAATATGACTTGTATCCCATGTTGCAAAGGATCGAGTGACTGACACTTTGCAGAGAAAATATTTCTTCGGTACGTGCGAGTTGTTTCGAACCCGGGTCAAGCTATTGACACATTCCCAACTATAGTGGGATCTGAAAGTACACATATTTTTACACATTTGATGGGCTTTTTTTTGTCTATGTGCATATGATATACAACACCACCATTCATCGGGAAAAGAAGTCACAATTAATCTATAGAGACAGATAGGGGGGAAGACATTAAATGTCAATCGGTCACTTACTCGATCATTGTAGGGCAAGGACGATTGATTGCTCTTTTGGTAGTTTGTACATGAATACCTAATTATTTGATTATGATCATTAGATTGTGTGCTATAACTCAGCCATTCACCCGGCAACTAGAGCGGTTCGAGTGCCAAAGGTTACAAAAATCTGATGAGCCCATCGAGGGCGATGTTGGGTTGTCGATCAATAGCTTCGCCCGGTAGGTTGAAGGGTTTTGTCTAGTCGTTCGATGTTCAGGCTCATCAGTAACACACACAGTTAACCATCTGACTCAGAAGAATAAGTAGCCCAGAAGCTCAAAGAGACTCTCTCATGATCACTGGCACTGCGACTAGGGGTTTCGCCCTCCGGGAATAGTAGGATCTATGCCTTCAAATAACGGTTGAGATCACTTTAGATCTCATCTACAATTGTGAGACTTTCACCATGCCCAAAATTTCAAGCTATAAATACAACACAACTCACATTGAGATGGACAAATTTTAGTTCATAGATTTTGTTTCTTAGAATTTGAAGTATTTCAGATTATCGTTATAATCGAAAATCAACATGTATGAGTTGTAGTGGAACTAAAATGGTTAGACATCCTAGACGAATATTCAAATTTAAAGATTAAACACTGAGCATAAAATATGTTTTCAAATACTTTTTCATAGCATTTTATCATTTTAAACCCGTGAGACTCTGGATGATGGTCTAGGTTGGTCCACCCTCATTTAGTCAAAATTTGAGTATGATATGTGTTATACTACTCATATTATGTATAATGATTATTACTCATATATATTTTTTACTTAGATAATTCCGTGGGGAGAATCAAAGATAGAAAGCTGTAAAACTACAATCTATCCAAAGAGTGAGGACTACTGGCAACACCCCTGAGAGATATCGAAGAGCCATACGTGCCACATAATGGGCGGCTGATCTGTTAGCTAAACATCAAATCGAGAGCAACTTTAAAGAAGGACAGACAGCCAACAGCAACTAGATCACCTTTTGGATGATAACCCTGCTAATGGCTCTGGAGATCTCATTGAAACGATTATTGCTCATACTCGAAACCACACTAAATAAATATCAACTATACTAACTCGAATTGAAACATTACCAACCCTACTCACACCTACATTAAAGCAAAATACTAAAACCAAAATTAAAATATTAAAATAATTTAGGATGGGCACCAATTAAGCTAGTGAAAGGGATATAAATCTACCACCATAATAATTATATGATAGAAAAAAAATTCAAGATATTGGGCGGCAAATCATTGATGAGAGTAATAACGTTTTCTCGAATATATTCGATTGTAAATTATGAATCTATCTAATTAATTTGTTTGACATGATTGACAATGAAATCCGAATTTTGTCACATGTGCCGACTTTTTTAATGATTAACTCAACAATTAGTAATTAAATATTAATACTCTCAATATATAATTGATATCTTGACTGATTAATTATATAATTGATATAATTTAGTTTCAACGTTATTTTTAGTATTTTAGTAGAGATTTTTCTAAGTTAGGCTACATCGCAAAATGTGTAATTTTCAATTTCTTTGTTATGGGTCGCTTTCAGAAAGCGATAAAATGTTAGTCCCAAGATGTACTTCATTCTTATGGACAATGATCGAATTTTCGACCCCTATGGTTAAGAGACAGTAAGCAAGCAGGATGTATGTCATTATTGGTTGCTCATTGTTCGCCAGACAAAGCAGAGGCTCGCGGGTTGCCCCAAAACTACAACAAGAATCTCGGAGATGAGGTACATAGTTTGTTGGCACAAGAAACAGTTCGCCTGAAGTTTGATGGAAGTCCATGGGTCGCCCAACACTTGGTTAACGCTAGGTATGGGGAGCCTACATGAAAACGGCTAGAGTTCTGATAGCTCAGGCCCCATGGCATACGTGGTCAAATTAAATTAACGTTGTTCTCCTACTACGTTCATCTCCTCCAACCAATATGAGACAACTACTAATCATTCATAGTAGACTATATGTATGACTCGCATCCCATTACAAGAGACAAACTGGTATTTCAGTAAAATAATTCCTCGGTACGTACATACGATTTCAGATCTAGGTCAGATCATATATCTTCTAGGATTTTTTTCTTAATTTGGGGACACCGATGAACAATCATAGTCTCAAAATTTACTGTTTTTAGGCAAACAAACACGTCGTTGTATTTATTGATAAAAAGACATATAGTTCAACTTTCTCGATTGGCCTCTTCCTCATTAATTTCCATGAATTGGGGTTTTTTTATTAATTAAATATTATAATTTTTTTAATCCTCGAAAATATATTGAATTTATAATATTATTAGTTCTTAAATTATTATACCATTTAATCATACAACATTAAAACCCCACAACAACAACAACCAAATTAAATTCTTAAAATAATTGAACTTGCTCAAACCATAGATCTTACAACCATTGACCAATACCAAAAAAAAAAACACATCTCAACTTGCAAAATTAAAAAAAAAGTTCAAATCTCAAACATTAGAGTCCAAACGATTCAGTTTCGATCATCGATCCGATCACATTATTAATTTATTTCAATACGTCACTCCCTCTGTCCATACCAGACTTATTCATCACAACGCATCATTACTACTCCAATCTCATTCTGTCGTCGTCCTTTACAGGACGACGACATCTTCAGGAGGAGGAGGGACATAATCGCGCATCCCCCACGATCCATCATCCAACTGGTACATAGCCTTGTGCTTCACATTCCACCACTTAGGAGGAACATTGTACTCATCCTTGAGATGATCTTCACCCTTGTTAACCAATGCAATATCTCGCTCGACCACGAGCTTGAACCCTGCCAGACCATTGTAGCCCGCGACCCCATGCATGTAGAGCTCCAAGTTGTGAGGGTTCAGGAGAGGCTTCAAGTAAGGAGATAAGATGAAGATCAGGATCTCATGCCCGACCTCGAAGAACCCGAAGAGCTTAGGTGGCACGGTGGGGACCGGGTCGGGGAAGTTTCGAATTCGGAGGAGGCGGAGATCGGTTAGTGAGTTGAACATGTTGTGGAAACCCAAGTCGCCAACTAAGGGGCTGGCGTAGACAAAGGCTGTGACTAGGCAACCGGTGGTCGAACCGGTTGGTTTGTTGTAGTTGTTGGCTGCTATGTCGGTTGCGTTTAGGGTTGCTAAGGAGGCTCCTAGGCTGTGGCCGACGACGGTTATGCTTGTTTCCTCGTCGCGGTATTTGTCCACTAGCCTCCTCACTTCTGAGAGCACCTATATAGAGATTAGCCGTTTTTCGATCAACACGTTGAACCAGTGAGTCTAACAGTACATGATCAGCACGTTCAAACGTTAACATTCGTTATAAATTGTGATATATTGAACCGTGATTAAACTGCTATTAGAATCGTGTACCATTATGACCGGTGAGTCTAACAGTATGTGGTTTCAAACATTAAAATTGTTATAAATTGTGATATATTGAACCGTGATTAAACCGCTATTAGACTTATGTACCATTTTGACCGGTGAGTCTAACAGTATGTGG
The DNA here is from genome assembly GCA_034768395.1 of Linum lewisii. Classification (NCBI taxonomy): domain Eukaryota; kingdom Viridiplantae; phylum Streptophyta; class Magnoliopsida; order Malpighiales; family Linaceae; genus Linum; species Linum lewisii. The sequence goes on from CM068299.1 coordinate 1,607,683, forward strand.
TTTCAAACATTAAAATTGTTATAAATTGTGTTATATTGAACCGTGATTAAACCGCTATTAGACTTATGTACCATTCTGACCGGTGAGTCTAATAATATGTGGTCCAAACATTAAAATTATTATAAATTGTGATATATTGAACCATGATTAAACCGCTATTATACTCGTATACCATTTTGACGAGTGGTTCATGGTCCAACCAGTCAGATCAATCTGTTGTTATAGTCTTCAACCACTAAACTTTATTGTAGATAATATAAGAGAAATTAGCCCTTTGACTCCTCTACTTTACCAACTTAACAAATAGCTTTTTTTATCCATCTTATTTCGATTATTTTACCATTTGGGTCCTTCTGTTCCAACTTTCGTCATATCAAAGTTATAAGTTTATTCCTAAATGTTTCGAATTTTCGACAGAATGTACCTGCTCGCGAGCACTGGTCTTGTTGTAGATAGACTCAGGGTTCTTATGATTATAGCAACTGAAAAACCCTTGATGAGCCTTAGGGTTATGTTCCTTCCCGTAAACGTCCGACACCGACACCGCCGGAAAGTTCACGTCTTGAAACCACTCCATGTTGGTCAACGTTCCCCTCCAACAAACCATGATGTCCCTCCTCCCTAAGATCGACTTCCCTTCCTCCGTCGACACCGCCACGTACCCCATCCACGCCGACCCTCCGGCGACGATCCAGTCGCCGAGGGTGAACTCCGACGACGCGTAGAAGAACTTGGTGATCTGAAGATAAAAAAATCATTAATTAATTAATTAATTATCAGGGTTTTTCCCTACTTAGGGTTAGGGATAGTTTGGTATAGAGAATTGAAAATCATGAGAAATATGAAAATAAGAGGATGGTAGAAAATTGTCTGTTAAAAATTGAGACCGACAACTTTTGTGGTGACAACATTATTTTTTTTCATCATAATAACACTAAAATTAGAACTTATTATTAACAAATTAAGTACCTATTTTGAAAAATTGATACCTAAATTTAACGAATCAATTACCTATTTTGAAAAATATATTTCTGAACTCAAATCAAAATACCTATTATGAAAAATCGGTAAAAAAAAAAAAAAAATTTGGTACCGTAACAATGTGCAAAAAAAAATGTTGTCACTATGGTAGATCAGCAGTGGGACCGATTATTTTATTTCGGAAAAAGTCAAAATTTTTAATAAAAATGAAAATGTTTAGAATACACATTTTTGGGTAAAATAAAAAACTCTAGACATATGGAATACGAAAACTCTGAATATCTCAGAATACAAACAAACACACACGGTTGAAATTTACCCTACGCCAAACAACCCCTTAGTAAAAAAAAATAATAATAAAGATGGTGACCTGGTACTTGTACGGCTTCCCGTTCTGAAGGTAGACGCTGGTGAAGAAATCCTCAGGAGGGTACCGGCTGTACCCGTAGGCCTTGGACAGGGTCTCACCGTTGAAGGCGTCGTAGACGGCCTGAAGACGCTCGCCGTAATGGATAAGGTAGCGGCGGAAGTCCGGTCAAGCGGGTCGGTCAGCCCTTCCCAGTTGTCCTGCCCGCTCAGCTTCTTCCAGTTCACGGCGATGCTGCCCATGGTTTGATTAACCGGTTTAATGTGTTTCGGTTTTGGGTGTGATGGAAAAGATGAGGGGAAGTGGACGGTTTATATAGTTGAGGATCTGGGAGGTGATGACGTGGTGGCCATGTCATCGTTGGTGGGTCCCAGTGTCACGCCCATGCATGCAAATCATGGAGAAGATGGATTAATTAATGGATTTTTTTATTGTGTGTGGCGATGAGTCATTTTGATATTTTAATAATGTTGATGGTAGTTGGCAATTGATGTGTAGTATTATTTGCTCAATTTTTTTTAATTCAAGTTGGAAAAAGAAATTGGTTGGAAATCGAAATATAATAGACCACGTGATTAAGGTGAAAGATAATTAATTTTCATAATTAAGTTAATTAGGCAGTGAATTAAGTGTTTTAGGCTTGCTTGTCTTGACTCGATTGTAACACAATTGGTTTGTTATCCAAAGTTTTATCCAAGTAATTTTAATTATCTTCTTTGTTGAGTTGTTAGCTTGTCGCGATGCCTTAGTTCTGGAATCTTGCAGGTTGATATCGAAGGATATGTGAAACAAGACCAACCTATTTAGATCTGATAGGCTTTCTCTAGCTTTTAGATGAGCAATTTTGCAGGAGATCTCCCATTTCTAATAGTTACTCTTTCAATTTTTCTTCCCTTCGTTTGTTGTTCAGCAATCGAGCTGTCCATTTAGTGACATGTATGACTCTTATATATTTCTCAGGAGTGTTTCCGATAGTTCTCTTTCTTTGAGTCAGTTTTAGTTATTTTGCTACTTACTATTTTTTGCCTCCTCACAAAATTATCTCAAAAATCAAGTTAACATAGAAAAATCACGAATAAGACGCTTCGAAAAAAACTATGAAGATAATGGGGACACATCTTCCACTTAGCTACATGGAAAGCTAAAGTGACAGTAGGTGAAGTATATAATTGAGAACTGCCGGCTCAGTTTGTAAACACAAATTCATTTAATTTCAATCATAAATAAAAGAAAGTGATAGTCTATAGTATTAGAAATGCATTCACGAAAGAGGAAAATAATTGTACACACTAGAGTTCTGTGTTGGACTGGACCACGACAGCGGGTTCAATCGCGTAACTAGGATTAGTACACGGAGAAAGTCAAAATTCTAAATGAAAATAATTATAGAGATAGGAAAAAGAATTATGAAATTAATACTAAAAACTTTGATTACATGTTGCTTGGTACCATAAGAATTGAATATGCCACACCGTCGTACTAGATTTTCAGAGCATTAGGGCTTTGAGAGAAAACATCGACAGACAGTTCGATCAATGAGTTAAAGTGGAAAACTAGTTGATTGAAAGAGAAACTGAGTCTTGCTAGTCCATTAAACACATATTATATATTGTGACTACTATACGACGTTGTTTCATACCAGGTATTCATCAAATTGAGTAAGAGGCAGATACCTTCAAACTCATCCCATTCATTCTAGATACCAATTGCAAAATCTAATCTACGATATGCTATCAGAACTTTTAATAACCGAGAGATCTTAGTTTTGAATTTGGATAACTATCATTATCGGTTGACTCTTCTTTCTGTCTCCACAACATTTAAGAGGAATTTTTTTTTGAAACATAGCATATTCCTAAAATTTATTAGCATGGATCACCCACCCACCACTACCTACAAAGTATAAATGACAAATTAAGTAGTGTATATTCAAAATTATGGGTAGCTAATAATTTGATTGTAAAGTTTTGATTTTAATGTCTTAGCTGTATCCAAGTGATTATGCTACTATACAATTTTACTAACCCATAATTAACTAGTAGGACCCACATCACAAATAATTGTTGAATTGCTTTCAAACACATGATTAATCATGTTTCTTGACAAACTAACAAAATATACTTATGACATAAATTTTTATGAGTTTTAGTTCGACGGTTCAACGAAAGGTATATCTTTTAGATTATAGATATCCGCTATTATGGATCCACCTTCACGTGAAAGTAAGAGATACTCTGAGACGGAGTTAACCACTTGAGTAGCATACAAAATCATTGTTATTGTGATGTGATATATAGCAAATAAACAAACAACTTTGCCAGGAAAAACACATAACAAAACAAATTATCAAATTAGTAGGTAGCTATTTCTAGCATTATGATTACATATAAAAACATTTTACTACTCATCACAATCCACGTGGGGGGCTAGTTGGTTTGGTGGGTGTAAAATAAACAATAATGTGAGCATGATCATACTAATGGGTTGTTTGAATCCTCTATTTATTAGAGAGATTTGTATTAAATATAGATATTTCAGTAAATCACTTGTTTGGTGTAACAATTAAGACGAGAGATTTTAACCCAAAGAGATTTCGAAATATCTCTATTGAGCTATTTAGAAATATCACCTACTACCCCATATATTTTAAAATCTCTTTCATTATTGACAATATTATCCCTATTAATCATTAAAATTTACGTATTCTGGGTATATAAAATAACAACACGGCTCACTAGGAAATAATAAACCCTACACCATTCAGCTACCATTGAACCTTGTTCTGCATCTGCTGCCGCCTAACCACTGCACAACAACCAAGGTAATACCAAGTGATTTGCTTTATTCATTTACTTTATTCCTTTGCTTTTTTTTTTGTTTAATGTACATGTATATATGAAATGGAGGAGCTGGAGATAGCTACAGACCATTTTAGTGATGAGCACTTGTTGGGTTCAGGCGCTTTTGGGAATGTGTATAAAGGGTTCTTTGAAGCTGAAGGGATTACTATGGCGGTTAAGAGAGCTCATGCTAATTCTTTCTAAGTGATGTAGAGTTCATAAATGGTAATGAAGACATATCATTTTCATAATCCATTGCTTCAACAGTTCAGCTTCCATCATCTCTAATTCATAGCCACCAGTGTAAAAAAAGGGTGCAAAGGAAGTATGAACACTTTTATCTTGACTTTTGGTTCATGCGAATTGCCAAGTCCAATACTTTATTATAAGCATCACCTCTTAATAAGGGTAATTTAGTATTTGTTATGTAATCATTAAAAATCATCATTTACAAATCACTATTAAGAAAATGACATACAAACGATATATTGTTACAAATGAGCGATTTAAGTTACTATCTATTTTCAAATATAGATATTTAGTCAAATATCTTAATAATTTCTACATTATGGGATCCAAACGACCCATAAGTCATGAAAAAAAATATTATGTATCGGGTACTCGTGAGTTATCCTTAAATTTCGTATTACTCATACGAAATATGCAGATAACTTAACCAGTACGCAATACATCTGTTTTCAATCTCAGTTCTTATTTTATGTGGGGTACTCAAGCTCGTTAAAAAAAATGAGATAATGGTTATACCCAAATAGACAAATACCCATTACTTATTACTCACCTCGAATTTCAGTTAACCTTATCTTCATCAATGAAGTGACATAACATTCGTTAATTCACTAAATCACACAAGTCGTAATAAAAAGGAAAAAAAAAATTATAACGAGCCACAATATTTTTTAACTCATAAATTATCAACAATAATCTAAATCATACGACAATTCCAAGTTAAAATACTCATCAACACTCTATAATATGCATTTATATTTTTTTTCTTTATGCCACGTATGCTAAAACCCACACTTCCACTTCTCCCCATATTCTTCTCATTTCAGCCAATCAGAGGCATTCTCACCAATTAATTTTTTTTATTCTTTTCATTAACTTTTTAATATTAATTCCCACTTTCTTTATAACCCCTCATCATGGAGAAAAAACTAAAAAGTATTCTGAAAAATAGTCCAACTCCTTTTCATGATTAAAATGAAAAAAAAAAAACTCCTCTTCTAATCTTCTTCGTATTAAAAAATGTATATAATTTGTTTTACAGTTTTAGTGTAGGAAAATAACTAATGAAGAAATTTATTTTATTTTATTTTCTGTTTTCATTTCAATATTCATACTCTTTATTAAGATAAAAAAAATAATATAAGTTCACGTAAGACGTGAGAACCGGGTTCTACTAAGGTTCATCTAAATTCGAGAATCGATTTATATTGACGATATTTTTTTCTATTAAAATCCATGTATGAGAGAATGATATAATTTCATATAAGGTATGAGAACCTGGTTCTACTAAGGTTCATATAAATTTGTGAACCAATTTTTACTACCAATTTTCATGATCTATTAAAATCCATGTATGAGAGAATTATATAATTTCATATATGGTATGAGAGCCATGTTAAACTTCATGATCCCATTTATCATAATTCATAATTTTTTTTTATCAATATGGTCTCCTTATACTATGGAAATATTGATTACTATGATTTCTTAAATATATTTTAACTCAATAATAAAAAACAATACGAAAATTGGATTCTACTAAGGTTCATATGAGTTCTCGAAACCGTTGGTTCATTAAAATGAAAAATGAAAAAAAAATCTTTAATAAAATCTTTCTATTTTTCCTATGAGAATGGAGACTAATAACAAATAAAAAGAGTGTGAGAATCGGCTTCTACTAAAGTTCATATGAGTTCTCAAAACCGTGTAAGGACATGATATAATTTCATATAAGGTATGAGAACCGGGTTAAAATTCATAATCCCATTTATCATAATTCATAGTTTTTTTTATCATTATGTAGAGTTCAAGTCAATGATAAAAAAGATTATGAAAACCATGTTCTACTAAGGTTTATATAAGTTCTCGAAACCGTCGGTTCATTAAAATGAAATTTTAGGGAAAAAAAATTAAGATAATAAATATGAGAACCGGGAACCAATAACAAATAAAAGAGTATGAGAATCGTGTTCTACTAAGGTTCATATGAGTTCTGAAAATCGTGAAAGGACATGATATAATTTTATTAAGATTCACATGATTTATAAAATTGATCAATGACATGTATGATGTGCTTTTATGAGTATGTATAGGCATGCACTTCACCTTTACACACAATATGCAATCATACACATCTAAACATGCATACAAGTTACAATTGATACTAACCTTCATAAAATATTTTTAAACTGACATTCTGACGAGGACTAAAATTTTACCCCGCCATTAACAGATCTACATAATCTTAACGATTAAATATTTTTATAGTAAACTATTTAAACACATTAAATAAATTTATACTGAAACCGGCTAACAGGCCAGTTAGAAATAAGACATAAAGAGTTAAAAAAATTAGTTTGATATCAACCGGCCAACGGGCCGATTAATCTAGTTAATTTTAATCAAATTAAAATTTCCTTCAGCCAGAGACAATAATGGGCCTCCAAAACGGTAATTACGGGCTCTTTCACCAAAAGGCAGATCTGGGACTTCGAGAGTGCCATTGTTATTGGCTTAAGATAACAGTTGCATTCCTTGGCCCAATGGGCCATGTCTTGTAAATAGCCCATTTCAGTCTTTGATGAAAGATCCAAATCTCAGTTCCTACACACACCATTGAATTAGAATACATGCTTGGAATTTAATTATAGAAAAATTGACCATTGAAATAGAATTGAAAGACTTGTTTTTCATCATAGATAACATACTGCTATTGAATTTAATTATGAGATGATTTTTTTTTTGGGGAAAACGACATATCCCAGATGTTTGTAAGGGATTTGAAATCACGGGTTTGGAAGAAAATGAGCCAGTTACGGATTTCAATTCCGGTGAAATTCAGTGGATTATTTCAACAAGGAAAGTAACAATACCGTCAGAATTGGTTAATTCCAACTCTCAAATCCTCTGTGAAAATCCGCTGGATTGTATCAAAGTGGGCAGAATCCGCCAAATCCTGTTTCCCGGTCGTTAAACCCGTACATGAATTGGACGGATTTGAAAATCGGCCTACTTTAAAAACCACCAAAAGTCCAGTTTTGAAATCCCTCTTAACAGGTAAGGATTTGAAAATTTTGGCACAACCCAATCAATAATTTTTTAAATTTTTCGTTGTTAAACCGCCACATTATTTTACTTTTGAAAAATTCACAGTTAATATAATAAAACTCTAAGTGTAGTAGTGCAATCATTTCTTGTAATTAAGGAGTTCAATTCCGGGAAAATGCTCAATTCCTCTTGAATTCAATTACAGTGAAGTTGTCCAATCCCACGAGTATTCAAATTTTGCACGAAAAACAAAGCCCATAGTTTCCTATAGAATCATTTCAAGCATTACACAATCTTTTTTTCTTTTCTTTTTCATTTCATAATATTTAAACCTCAACCAAAATCTAACCCCAAAATTAACCATTTTCTTTTCCACAACACAATAAAAATCAAATTAAACCTTACTTAATAAACCCTAATTTTCTCAACCCTTTTCAAATCTCAACATCTTGTTCATGATCAATCAAAACCCACGACCCATTAGCCTCTTGAACCATCCCTTTGTTCTTCAATACCCGCCACGAAACCGGAACCAAATACTCATCTTTCAACGCATCCATTGACTTATTCATAAGTGCCACGTCCCTCTCTACCGCCAGCTCAAACTCCCCGTCAGCACCGTGGGTCCCCGCCACGCCATGCATGTACCCCTCCATGTTATGCCACGACGACAAGTTCCCCGGGCTCTTCAAGTACTTCGACTTCCTCGTGTCGATCTCCAGTTCCTCCCCGACTACCTCGTAGCCAATCAACGGGTAGTTGGGGACCACGTCCATCGCGTTTCGTACACGTAGGATTCGGAGGTCGTTGGTTTGGGAGAAGAGCTTCTTGAATGCTGAGTCACCGACTCGTGGACTAGCGAAGACTATGGCTGTGACTGGACATTTGGGTGGTTTGTGTGAGTGGGTGAGGGGTTGGTTGGACCGGTGGTTGAACCGGTTGGTTACTATGTCGATTGCGGTTAGGGTTGCGACTGCTGCTCCTAAGCTGTGGCCGGTTACCGTTATGCTGATTTCCTCGTCCTTGTATTCTTCTAGTAGTCTTCTTATCTCATTCATCACCTTAATAACAAAAATTACAAATTAGTACAAAATTAGCCACGAGTTGTAATTATTTGACCACAATAATTTTTTATTCAAAATTGGATGCCTTGTCTTACAAGTTAGATAGAGTGTAGTGCAAAACAAGTCTTTGAATAATGTTAGTTTTTGGATAGAGTATAAGTTTACACATTTTTCAGTAAATCTTGTACAATTGTTTTGGAGTTACGGATATTATGTCGTGAATTATTGCATTAAGTTATTAGAAGAGGTTTTAATATAGGTCTTATATCATTTATTAACAGATTTTTTCCGCTAAAAAAAACTTTGATGCAATGTGAAGAACGGAATTATATTACAATAATTCGAGTTGTTGAAAAAGTTACGTTCCATAATTGATTTATATAACATTCATTCACAATATGATCATTGTTTAGGTGATGTCATGAACCATTGCATCCCAATAACTCGAGTTGTTGGGAGATGATTCTAAATGGATGATCTTATATTATTTACTAACATGTTCCTCAAACGAATGACTCATGAAAGAGTCTGAATTAATTAAGTTCGCACAACTTCGATAAGATTTATGTAATGAATGGGGCCACAGAGGCTTCAATAAGCCTTTATACACAAATTAATATTCACAAGAATTCGGAATCTTGACTTCTTTGTTGTAGTTATCAAAGACTCTAATATAATATCATGTCGTGAACCATTGCAGTCCAATAACTCGAGTTGTTGAGACAAAGATTAACGTACTAATAGGTATTGTACGTTAATGTATGATTCGATGTCGTACCTGGTCTCGAGCGCTTGAGGTGTTGTACGGAGACCGAGGGTCGTCGGAGGTGTAAACGGAATACCAACCTTGATGAACCTTAACATCACTCTTCTCTCCGAACACCTTGTCGCCGGAGACCAAGAGAAAGTCCAAATCATTAACCCATTCCAATGTCTGCACCGTCCCTCTCCATGCCACCACGATATCCCTCCTCCCTAGCGCCGCCGCACCCTCGTCGGTCGCCACCGCCACGTAGCCCATCCAGTTTGACTCCTTGCTCCACGCTCTCCCTCGACATTGACCTATTTTTTAAAGAATTTATAAATAATGTTGTCATAAAATTTGTATATCTTCATTAAGATTTATTAATTTAAAAAAAATTACAAATTATCTGGGTTCCAAATTTATAGATTTTATATCGAAATTAAAAAATTATGCATGAAATTTATAGCCATACGAAGTTCCTGAAAATTTCGAGCAAGATTTTAAGTTATCAAGGCTCTGATGCATGTCTGACGTTGATTCAATAATCGAGTTTTAATCTGAACGTTTATATTGTTTACTATAATCAACACGAAAATACCATCTTAGCAATGTTTTCATTCAACCAGAGTTCTTATAGGATTCGGTGCATCGGGACTATATGATTGCACAAAATGTCGATATCCAAACCAACATAAAATGAAAATCGTGCAATTTTACGAGCAAGATCAAAACTTCGACCCTCGAACGGTATCTTCGACCAATTTCGTACCGACATACCTCAAGAGGAAGCCGTCGGGAAGCATGACGGCTGAAGTAGCGTACAAGAACTTGGTCACCTTGTACTTGAACGGGCTATAACCTAGCCCGACCTTGTCGAAAAACCCGGACTTGGAGTAGAGGCAGCTGCCGGCGTATTTAGAAACCTTCTGTGTGTTGAAGGCGTCGTAGGTGGCCTGAGCCATCTCGCCGTAGTGAATTATGTACCGCCGGAGGTCGATGTCAAGTGGGTCGAGTAACCCTTTCCAGTTGTCTTCTCCGCTCAGTTGCTTCCATCTCTTTGCTATTCCGCCGCCGTTGGTGTCGCCGCCGTCCGTTTTGGGACTCCGGTGGAGCCAACTGCAACAGCTGGGATTCATTTGCTTTACACATGATGCGCGCAACGACCGGTTGGAGTACATTTATAGAAGAGGTTTTGGATATTAGGCGTAATTGACTTTTCCACGTATTGCCAGGTAGGATTATATGTTAGTGCGACGCCACGTATTTGCCAGGTAGGATGTATTGTATAATATATGGTTTTATTTTTTTTATCAATTTTATAAAGTATAAGAACCATTGCTTTTATTGGGGGCGAAAAGGAACATTAGGATTTTTCGAGGTCAAAAATATTGGTGGTCACCTAAATTTGGGGTTGTTACAGAGTAGTTATCTAACTTCGTTTTGTAATAGAACACTCATCTATGTTTAAACAAGGTAACCGGGTAATTGTTCTGGTCACTTTTGATGACAATTTTGACCAAATTGACAACTAAATATACAAAATCATCAAACATAAGTCTCCCTGATCAACTCGGTTGAACCCTCAAAATAAATTGATCCAACGAAAAAAACCAAACCAATACCTACAAAAATGGTTGACTCAAACATAGATGAGTGTTGTGTTATAAAACGAAGTTAGGCGACCACACTGTTACAACCCCAAACTTAGGTGACCGTCAATGTTTTTCACCCGGATTTTTCATGATTCTTCGTTTTATGAGAACGTCCTATTTCGAGCGGACAATGTTATTCGAAATTAAATGATAGTTATTAGGGGGTTTTCCAACTCTTTAGTTTAGGTTTTGGTTCAGACATTTTGTTTTTTGGTCGGGTAGATTGACGATTTGACACATTTTGACAGCAGTTTTTATCTGATGGATCTCATCTCGATTCTGACCGATTACTAAACCCTCTGTGACCCCCCCAATCCGTTGCGTAAGTCTTATGCAAGTTGTGCAGACTTCAAATCGAATTATTAGGATCCAATCGTCGATGTAATTCCTAGTTTCACTACAACAATTAAGTGAACAAAAATTAATATGAGATTACTAATACGTTTGGTATATTTATTCTTTAATGAAATATTAAATCAGTTGATTAACGATTTCTTGGGGTGTATAGTAAACACCTAGGAGTAGTTAAAAAAAACACAACACATGTACACTTAACTCATGTAGCTTGTCAAGTGAAACAAAAAAAAATCTTGGAACATAATTTTAGGTTATTTTATAACATAATAATTTAAGATATAGCTGACACGTAACAACTTAGTGTCACTTTCTAGCTATTTGCCAACACATCTAAGTTGGGCTGGCTAGTAGTGGAAGGTCAGATTGCACAAACCCTAAAAATAAAGGGAAATTAGCATTTTGCCGCTCTCTACTTTGCGAACTTAAGAGATAGCTCCCTATAAGATAAATGACTCCTTTTATCCCCTCTTACTTCGACCACTTTTATGTTTGGGTACGTCCTTCTGTTCCAACTTGCATCTTTGTAACGTTAATTGACGTGCATTCGGTACACCATATATTAGCTTCAATAGTCATGTATTGATTAGCTTGCTAAGCATTTTCTAGTTGGGAATATAATATATATAATTGAATTGGATAAAATCGACGAACAGTATTTGTGATTTTAAACCCTTCGTATATTTCAGCATACTCTTCATGATACACTACAAAAAAATTGATCTTTAGCTACTGCAAAATTACAACGGCATGAAAATGCAGTAGCAAATAGTTAGTATTTGCTACGGCAATTACTATTTCATGTAGTAATTTGCAGTAGCAAATACTATTTGCCACACTAATATTTGCGACGGATGCTGAGTGTAGCAAATAATAGTGTGGCAAATAGTATTTGCTACTGCAAATTACCACATGAAATAGTAATTGTCATAGCAAATACTAACTATTTGCTACTGCATTTTCATGTCGTTGTAATTTTGCCGTAGCTAAAGATCAATTTTTTTTGTAGTGATACCTGCCTGGCCAACTCTTCGTCTCCTACCTCTGAAATCTCTCTTTGTCGGGTGCGAATGTATGGCCACATTTAATGTTGCGAAGATGAAAGTTGAAACGGAAGGACCCAAACGGCAGAGTAGTCAAAGTAGGAGGGGTTAAAAAGAGCGATGTATAGTGTGGGGGCTATTTGTTAAGTTGGCAAAGTAGAGGGGTCAAAGTGCTATTTTTTTTCAAAATCAAATATCAATCTTTAGTTTTCTTTGTTGCCAATCCCTTGTTGGTCCTAATCAATATTTTTCTTGATGTTAATTGATTGTTGTAGAAGATCAGTCATGGAAGTAACTAAGGACGATTTTGAATTATTAAAAAGATTCCAAATTGGGATGTGATACTTAGTGCATAATGAATCCTCTTGTTACTTGAAGTTGAGACCAATGTGTTAGATAGAATCTTGCTTGTAGATATCAATCTTAGGTTATCAATATCAAATAGAAAGATCATGTACCAAATTACCCAAGTGATACTCACTCTTTCATGAGCCAAAACTGAGATTAAGTTTCCGAGTTCTGCAGTACGGCACCTTGATCCGGGGGGTGGGATGTGCGATTTTTGGTTTGATGTGTGGATTAGAGGGGCGAGGCTTTGTGAGATTTTCCCGAGGATTGCGGTTGCTGCACAATCCTCGGCTTCCTTTGTTTGTGACATTTGTTTTGTTGATACAGGAGAACGATCGTGGATCATTCCCTCACCACTACTCTGAGGGAGGTGCACTGTCAGAATGGAACCACCTCCTCGACCAGCTTCAGAGCTTACCGGCGGACATCATCTCGGCCGGCCCGGCCTCGTTGGTTTGGCCTCTGGAGGTTCGGCGTCTTCTCGACGAGTGTTGACAAAAGAGCATTCCTTGGCTTCCCGACTTCCTAGTGAGGTGATTTGGGCAAAGGCGGTTCCCCCAAGATCCAAGGATTTTGCTGGATGGTGTGGCACGGCAAGATTGCTTCGATCGATAACCTCCAGAAACGAGGTATGATTTTGGTAAATCGTTGTGTCTTGTGTGAGAAGGATGCGGAATCGGTGGATTATCTATTCACGCAATGCCTCTTCACTTCTTCGGTTTGGGATAGGGTGAGTTCAAAACTTTCCTTGGGACATAACAATGTCAGAGGTTTACTCGCTTCTTGGAAAGGTATGAACTGTATCTCGTCATTCCCTGAGGCGGTGCGTATTCTTATCCATGGTTTGTTGTGGCATATTTGGTTGGAAAGGAACGAACGAATTTTCAAAGATAGAAGGAAAGATGAGCGCCAAGTTACTATCAAGTTGTTATGTAATTTGGGTAGATGGTTAGGGGCAGCAAGAATTTTCTCTGCTGCAATTGTGTCCAGCTGGAATGCTTTTGTTTTCGATCCAGGCTGAGACTCCTTCTTTGTTTTGTTTGTTTGGTTGGCTTCCTGCACATTTCGCAGTAAGTTTCCTTCCCTGTACATTTCTTTTTACAGCAATATATATATCTCAACTTCATCAAAAAAAAAAAAAAAAAAGGCTCAATCTTTGCTCATTTACTATCGAGCCAAATTTTTAACAAATTTTACGATTCAAACCTCAAATAGCTCATGAACAACTTCACTTGTCAACATCCCTAAACTTGTTACACATTCAACTTGTTTCAATTTAGGGAGAGTGCTTAGTTTATTTCCATTAATTCTATATTAACATGTCAACTAATTATTTTAATTTTGTATGATATGAATGTATAACTAATTAATTAAAAAAATACCGACAAACAGCTAAGCTCACTACTTATAATAATTATTTATTTATTTATAAGACAAACAACGAGAAACTTTGCTTTCAAGTTATATTCAATTTTCAACGATTTGTTTTGTACTCAACCTTTTGTTGATGCTTTCATCAGAAATAATGGTTGCAATATTCAGTATAATAAATTCTTAATTCATTTTAATCAAACATCAATCAATATTCAATATTAATATATCATTAAATCTCGCAATGCAATGCGTAATTCAAAGAAACACGATCTCTTAATTAACTCGTAGGCAACTTTGTTCCCATTTCTCCTAACAAACACTATTTCGAAATTCATGCATACACGTCAAGAGTCAACCAGTACTCTGAATTCGGAACAATGAACAAGAGTCTGTACCTAAAACCGGTTACAAACCGTCTCCGTGTTGGATTTGAAAACCAGGTATTGCTTATTATCTTTCGAGTTTGAACCAATATTGAGTAAATTTTTTTTTTTTTTTTTGTAACTTTAGGATAGGTGGGATTTTATATATGTGGCCTATTGGCTGGTGTTTAATTTTTTAACTTTAAGATGCGCAAGCTTGGGCCAGTATGATGGCCTTTTAGGCCCAAATAACCAGCATGAGTATCTTTCCTCAGTCCGGCCCAATCGTCACGATATCTATATCTTCATAGAATTTTTTTTTAATAAATGTCATCATAGATTTTTTGTAGTTTGGTTTATTACTACACTAAGTTCAGGTCAAGTTCGAGATGGAAAAGACCCTTTGGACAAGTTGAGAAGCGCCAGATTTAGCTTGGGAAACTCAATTGATTGTGGCGGTCGACAGATGAGGGGCATTTTATCCATAATTCTGACGTATCCCTCTATTCACGCTCCACCGTTGTGGTGGATGGATGATTGATTAGAGACGAAGTCAGACAATTTGTGACGGCCTTTGCAGCTAATTTGGGTTCCTACTGAGCTCCGCGGAATCATCGAAGGCACCAAGCTAGCATGAGAGAAGAGTATCAAGAAGTTTTGCATCCAAACAGACTCCAAACTAGCAGTCGACTTGCTTTCCAAACTAGATTGTACGAACCACCATCAAGCAAATTTGATCGAGCAGTTTTTTTTCCTCGCCAGTAGAGACTAGAAAATTTCCATCACCATCGAGGTACGTACGACAACAAGCCCTTACATATCATGAACTTCCGAAACAAATACTCCAAAGAGTAAAAGCTTTATATTATTGAGAGAGTTCCCCTCATCTATGTATGAAACATAGACATCAAAAGGAGATTTAGGTGCATGATTTTGTAGTAGCTAGGGTGGAAGAGAGAATGAATATAAACCATTCACGTTTCCCTTTCTCATTTATTTTGTAACATTCCTTTCATCATCTCTCAAACCACGTTATCATTTATTTCATTCATGAATTCAGGCTACCGGCTAGTCTTACAATGGTGTGATCATTTCAATTTGTTGTCATTTATAAAAATGTTCAAGAAAGCGCTAGGCGCTAGATGAGCGGTGAGCCTTCGACTAGAGCCTAGGGTAGCTTAAGCGGAGTTTTAAAAAGACTAAGCGTTAACGTACGTAATAACAAGCATAATAGTTCACAGAGAGAGATAGAGAGTTTCCGATTTCAGAGGGACTAGATGTTGCTGAAGTGGAAATTGAAATTCAGCTGAAGATGATAGGCTGAACTCCAAACATTTAGGATTTTTTTTCATCTGAGGCAAAACGGTGAGTTTAGATTTTTTTTTTTTAAATCAACGCTTAATCGCTGCTTAATCACCACTTAGTCACCGCTTAGTGCCACTTAATCACTTTCATACGCTTAAATAAGCACCTATGGGTTAAGCAAGGTGCACCGTTTAGTGCTTAAGCGGATGCTTTTTCCCGCTTTTTTAACAGAGCGAAACGACACAATATTATAATTCTATCTTTTTTTTTTTTTACTAAAATATCATGATTCATCTTGGTTCCCCAATAGTTACTTTTTTTTATGAAGGGAAGGAAGACAAAGGAAGTCTAAACAAAGCCAAACCGCAGAGAGAGGAATTTGACTTGTGTCAGGGTCCAACTTGTTTAATAAGCCGACCGTTGCAAAGGATCTTTTGTTCTTCAATTAAAATAAACGCTGCATGCTTAAATCTCGTACATGTTTTTAAATATATATAATTTAATCATGTTGTGGCGAGGAATTTTGAAGGTCATGTGTTAGAGGCGAGAGCGAGAGTTTTTGAAGGACAATTCAATGTTACTTTTCTATAACTTCATGGCTTTCGTGACTCGTGAGGCAGTCATTTGGGCTCGAGCAAATTAATAACCTTGATTTCGTTATCTTTGAAAGTGACTCTCTAAAAGTTGTCTCACATCTTCGTCATCAGAATTTCTTCCACTCCACTTGTGGTGCCATCTTCAAAGAAGTTCTCACCAGTTGCTCTCCTTTACACACTACACTTTTCATATGTTCCCCACCGTTGTAATCGAGCCGCCGACAATTTTATGACTAAAAAGGCTCTTTCTTTGTATCATTTGCATGGTGTAGTGGATTACTATAACAATGGCTCTTCTTATAATCAACTCTAACAAGTAACAACTAGTCCTCAGGATCGTCATTGTTGACGACACTGATCGTAAGATGAGGTTTTAAGAGAGATGTCTGCCTTGTATATTTGTTGTTTTAAAGTAATTTAATCTAGTTATTTTACAAAAATATTAAGTAATAAACTCACACTAATGGCTTCTCAAAGAATGTCACACCCTTAATTACATTTTATTCGACACCCAAAGAATGTTCTTAATTAATTGACCTTTATGAAAGATGACCTAATACCATGGAAAATTTTCATCAATTTTTCAACACACTTTGACCCCAATTTACTTGCCAAAAACGTATCTGGTCTATAATACGACGTAGTTTAACATAGTTTAACTTCATTAATAAAGGGAAAATAGCACTTTTTCCCCTTTACTTTTCCAACTTAGCAAATCACCCCATATACTATAAATCACTCTTTTTACCTCCTCCTACTTCAACTACTTTGTTGTTTTGGTCATTTCGTTTCAACTTTCGTCTTCGCGGCGTTAATTGATGCACATTTATTATACCAAATTAGCTCCAATATCCATGTATTAGCATACTACGCGTTTTTTTAATTGGTAATATAAGTATATATAGTTAGATAGGATGAAATCGATGAATAAAATGTATGATTTTAAAACCCTTCGTAATTCACCATTCTCTCCTTGTGATACCTCCACAATTTGCCTCCACAATTTACCTCCAGCCTCCATAACCAACTCTTCATCTCCTACCGTCGATATCTCTCTTTGTCGGTGTGCAGATGTGTCCAGATTTAATATTAGGAATACAATAATTGGAACGGAAGGACCCAAAAGATAAAGTTGTCAAACTAGGAGGGTTAAAAAGTGCAATTTATAGTAAGGGGGCTATTTGTTAAGTTGGAAAAGTAAAGGGGTCAAAGTGATATTTTCCCATTAATAAATAACATTTCCTTTTCAAATTCAAACCGGATCCACAGAAAAGAAGACCGTTCCTCGATCCTCGTGTCGTTTTCTTCTTCTTCCTCCTCCTAGCTCACTCACTCTGTGTCGAGAACTTCTATCTTCACTGTAATAACTCACCTTCGTTCTCTCTCTGTCCATCTTTCAGAATCACGGACACCTCACAGACAACGACGTTATCTTTTGCATTACAAACCAGATCAACCCCATCCCAATTCCAGCCAGATTGACATTGAAACAACCCCGATCACAAAAATTAACAATGGTCTCCGGCAAGGTCAGAGTAGCAATGGGCCTCCAGAAATCACCGGCGACAGCGGTATCCAGCCCAAAATCAGAAATTCCACCGCCGGTGAATAAAGGGAAGTCCGGATTCTCCCGCTCATTCGGCCACTATTTCCCGCGAACCTCCTCCCAGGTCCAGCCGAAGCCTCCTGACGTGGCGGAGCTCCTCCGCCTCGTCGAGAAGCTCCGGGAACGGGAGTCCCGGCTGAAGACGGAGCTGCTCGAGTTCAAGATTGTGAGAGAGACCGCCGCCATTGTTCCCCAGCTGGAGGCGGAGATTGAGGCGGCGGGGAGGAGGATTAAGGAGCTGGAAGACGAGAGAGATGAGAGGGAGAAGAGGTTGAAGGCTGCGGAGGAGGAGATTCAGGAGATGAGGAAAACGGCGTCGGATTGTAAGGAGAGGTTTCAGTATCAGGGGTTGATGGAGGTGACGATGAAGTCGAGTCTGATTAGGAATTTGAAGAAAGGAGAAGGGAAGGCGGCGGCGACAGCGGCGGCGAAGTGGTGCTGTTCAGACGGCATCGTTTTGAATGAAAACGGTGCGTTGAAGGCGGAGAATGGTGGGAAGGAGGAACGAGCTGTTCCTAGGCTTACGAGGTGCGACTCGGTAGAACTCGCTGAGTCGACTCTGTCGAGTCTCCGATCTCGCGGCCCGAGGATCCCGAATCCTCCGCCGAAGCGGTCGGCTTCGTTGCCGACTTCCGTCGGCGGTCAATCTGCTGCAACTTCTGCGCCTCCTCCGCCGTCGGCTGCGAGAACGACTGCGCCACCACCGCCGCCTCCTCCGCCGAAGGGGCTGAGAGCCGGAGCGGCGAAGGTGAGGCGTGTGCCGGAGGTGGTGGAGTTCTACCACTCGCTAATGCGGAGGGATTCAAGGAAGGATTCCGGCGTCGGAGCAGCGGCCACCCCCAGCTCCCGGGACATGATCGGAGAAATCGAGAACCGGTCCACGCATTTACTAGCGGTAAGTATGAAATCTAGATTCCTCAATTGCAATTTTCTTCTGATTGCTTGAAGTCCAAGGCAATTTTCGAATTAGGGCATAATTTGATTCAACTCTGTTTCGTGCTTGATTCCCATAGATTAAAACAGACGTAGAAACGCAAGCAGAGTTCATAAAGTTGCTCATCAAAGAAGTAGAAAGCGCTGCATTTACAGACATTGAAGAAGTAGTCCCCTTTGTGAAATGGCTGGATGATGAACTCTCCTTTCTGGTAAATCTTCCTCTCCTCAGCTGTTCATTGACATCGAATGTTTGATAACATTGAACTAATGGAGCTCAATGTTTCATAGGTCGATGAAAGGGCGGTGCTGAAGCACTTCCAATGGCCGGAGCAGAAGGCTGATGCACTGAGGGAAGCAGCATTTGGGTACTGTGATCTAAGGAAAGTGGAATCAGAAGCATCATCTTTCAGAGATGTTGCTCGAGAGCATTGTTCTTCAGCTCTCAAGAAAATGCAGACTCTGCTCGAAAAGTACGAGTCCTTTTTCGTAGATTGAACACATTGGCACTTGCTTTACTTTAGTCTTTACCGCCATTGATTGTTTGCAGGTTAGAGCATGGAGTTTACAGTCTATCGAGAATGAGGGAAACAGCGACGAAACGGTACAAGGAGTATCAGATTCCGATCGACTGGATGCTCGAAACAGGGCTAGTTAGCCAGGTAAACTTTGTTAACAACTCCGAAAATTTGCTGAAGCCTATACATAGACGGGTCCCCATTATGCCAACGAGTCAAAATTGTTAATATTGGAAGAGAGACAAACCAAACTTTATATCGACTGTGACACAAACATGTACAGAGACATTGACACGATCTAGTATTGGCATCATTGGACAATGAGTCGTGGCCAATGTGTTTAGCCCAGAATGACAAATATGGATGGTCACGTGTTTCTGTGAATGTCTGCTTCATTTTGCCATCTGATCATCTTTGCTGCAAACAGATCAAGCTGGCATCGGTTAAGCTAGCAATGAAGTACATGAAACGCGTGTCTGCAGAGCTCGAGAATGTCGATAGTCCTGTCGAGGAAGAGGAGCTGATCGTCCAAGGTGTTCGATTCGCGTTTCGAGTGCATCAGGTATGCAACTGGTCTTATCGTTGCTGGAAATCGAATCGTTGACATTCGACTGACTAACTGTAATGATTTTGATCCAGTTTGCGGGAGGGTTTGACGGGGACACGATGAGGGCTTTCCAGGAGTTGAGGGATAAAGCGAGATCCTGCCATGGTAGCAGCAGATCCACAGCTTGCTAAAGGGTTTAGCTGATGAGTCTGTATGTAGCAAACTCTGCTTCAGATAAATGTTCTGTACTAAAAGCACTTCAGAACTCATCTACTGTAATATATAGACAGTAATGTCGATTCTTTTGTCAATATAAAAGGGTCTCGCCCTGCATCATTGATTCATTCGTTAACATCTGCTGCTACTGCTAACTTGTTCAAGATTGATTCTTTGCTGTTCTGGGCTGGGCAAGCCTGGGCTTTTCGTAAATATAAAGCTATGGCCCGTCAAAATTGATTTGAACGAAAACCAAATATCGTTATCAGAAATGGTTACAGTCAATCAAGCTACTGATCCAGATGACTTCAACGAGCTCATCTCTTCTACTGCATTTCCACTTTTTTCTTCTACAAAGCTACATCGATCCAATCCAAGCAACCTCCTATCGTTCCCTTCCGTCCCGAAACCAAATCATCGGCTGAAAGCGGCGGCGGCGGCGACTGGGATGGCTGCCAAGCAAAGCGGAAGCGCGGTCGTCAATCCCGATGGACCGATGAAGCTCTTGTTCGTGGAGATGGGAGTCGGATATGATCAGCACGGGTAACTACTGAATCGTAACTACTCTAAGATTGGAGTTTCGGGGGCTTTGTTAATGGCGATGATTGAAATTTAGGGTTTTGATCGCAGACAGGATATTAATGCTGCGGCGATGCGTGCGTGTAGGGATGCCATCACTTCCAATTCGATTCCTGCTTTCCGTAGAGGTATGGCTTTGTTTTGTTTTTGCTTCAGTTTGTAGCCATTAATCTCAGAATTGCTTCAAATGCGATGACGCCATTTGGTGTAGGGTCGATTCCTGGGGTTTCAATGGAGCAAATGAAGCTGCAGATCAAACTGGGAGTCCCACATTCTCTGCAGCAATACTTGGATATTGAGAGGGTTAAGTCTGTGTTTCCTTAGTAAGTAGCTATGGTCTCGTCTCGTCTGTATTTCTTCCATAATGGTTAGTGTTCTAGGGTTCTTCCGAATTCTGATGCATATGCTGTCCATTTACTATACAGCTTTCACACTGTTTATGTACCTTGAATCTGCAGAAGCTGCATATGATTAGGATATGATGCTTGATTTAGATGATTGGAATGGAGCTTCACTAACTTCAAATCTGAACATACGCTTCTTTCGATTTATATCATTAGAAAGGAGCCTTAATCCGTTTCGTAAAAGCTACATATGTTCGGCATACAGTGCTTGTTGTCCATCATTGGAGCTTAGCTTCACTTGTTTTGAGCTATCTGTGCACTCTCTCTGCTCTGAGAACTTGGACTTAGATGTAAAATACTAATGCTGTTCTTTCTTTAAATTTGCAGTGGGAAGATTCTCAGCGTTGATGTTGTTGATGGAGGACTATTATGCTCAAGTGGTGTACTTGTTGAAGAGATGGGGGATAAGAACGATGACTGCTACATTGTGAATGCTGCTGTCTATATTGGGTACTAGTTTTTGTTTTCTCCAAGGTCAGCGTCCTCTCTTGCTAGTCAACCCGATTTTATTCTTGTAAAATGTTCCGACTCGTACGAGCTTTGAAAGATAAGTAGATAACCATGGATTCATCTGGGTGTGTTTCTTCTTGTATCCTATAACATTTCTGCTAGAATCATAACTCATTGTTGTTCTGGAATTTACGTGCTTTGATTTCGTACCGAGCTAGAATCTCTAGGATTGCTGAATATGAACCTCTAGTCTTCTGTTTTGAAACATGCATTAGGATATAGAACAGAACTAACACATGAACACCAGATTTCTCATTTCTAGCCACACCAACTTAGATGATTACAAGATGTAAAACTGCACTTAAGTTATGACCTATCTATCTGACAGATTATTGTCTTTTGGGAACCAAACCAATCACTTTGCAATCAATTTCTACCCTTCTTATTCACACGCCTACCATTCTTAGTATAGAGAGAGATATGTAAACCTTTAGAAGAAAGAAACCAGGAGCTTGTTCAGGATATGAGAGCTGCATAAAGGAGCTGGTTCCATGTATCGGGCAACCCGGGCAGGCACCAATGGCTGCAATCAGTGCCGCCTCCACCTCCATAAGCAGACGGGTGAGCATCTTTCCTCAACTGTGACAATGTCGTTATGTCCAGTAGATAGACTTGGCTTTTCATCGTCATTAACACTTTGTTCACAACTGCTGCAGATGGGGGTTGACCCGCTGGATAGCTTGATCCTGATAAGGGCTGTGCTTCCCCGTTACATGTCCTCTTCGGTTGACTCCAGTCCTGCCCCCTGTTTTTGTTTCTCCCACGGTAAGTTTCCCCAACTCTCGAATGCAAAATCGATACATACTATGAACAGAAAATTACTGCAATCACTTACTGGTAATGAGTAGGAGAAATCCCCTGGAAGAAGACCTTAGTCTTGGCCGGGTCGACATTGCTATCCACCCATCTACCCCATGTGACTAACCCTTTGTTAAACGCGTCTAGCCTGTCCATGTCCTTGTACAGCTTCGACCCGTCCCTGATATAGTCCCATCTGCATTTCCATTCCTCAGCAACCACATCAACATCACTACATCGAAATCGAAACTGATAGCCTAACATTAACCAATCTTTCTTCACTCACCCTTGCGATTTCGCCCCGTTATGAGTCCACCAATGCCACGAATTGAAAACGAGCACATCCATCCCTCTCCATGCATTCCCAGCCTTGATCGAACCCAGATTCAGAACCCGCCCAACCTTTTCCTGTACTATGTCCACCAAATACGGCGTACGGTACATGTACACCGTCACTTTGTAGTCCTGAAAACCATACGGATTCCACAGCTTAGCAAAAAATGGCAAAAAACACATCTGGTAACTGGTGATTCCCAGAAAAATTCTGCAGCTGTTCTCAGTGATCAATCATTTTCAGGACAGCAAAGGGTCACGTGTTCTTGGAGAACATGCTTCAGTAAGGGACAAAACATATCACGAGTATGAACAAGAACAACACTAGTAGCCAAGCTATGCCCATTGTTTTGCCAAAACCAGACATTAGATCGAGATTATACCGTCGTTCTCACCAGTTCGATGTTTTCGGTACCACGAACAGAATACCACCGTCATTAGTTGGACAAAGACTGCGTCTTTCTGTTTCTGAATAAATGAACACAGCTGTCTAATGTGCTGAAATCATTGCTGAAGGGGACACTTAATAGAGAACTTTTAATTCTCCTACTAGTGGGGAAGTGTAGGGTTTTGCCAACTAATCTGATCTAACTAAGCAGTTAAGGTTGCTGTCTTTCTAGTTAGTTCATGTTTCTTTCATCTCTCAGCAACATGTGCCAAAAGAGCAGCAGCCCCGTCGTTTGGTTCTGATATCTATATCACCCAATGTCGAGATATTCGAGATATCAATTGCTTCCAATATCGTGATATTGACATTTGAGATTATCACGAACCAAATGACCTCTAAGGTAAATGAAATCAACGAATGTGAAAATAGTCCGTTATCGACGAAGAAGCCACTATATGCCCTTCAATCATCAACAATGTGGGTCAAATTTCGACGACCGGCTGGTGCAAGTGTTCAACTAAGACATGAACTCGTGACTTTTAATACCGTCAACAACTTTATCAACTCGACCGGGAGGTTTTCGGGTTTCGGGTTCACTATCCAAGTGGCTTTTACAATTATAGCAATTTGTTTCATAAGTTTTGATTGGGTGACTAGAAAAGAAACAACGTCATTAGTCTCTGTCTGTCCACTTGTCCCGACAGACAAGTCCACTCTCCACACGTTAGTTACTACGTCACGTTTCAATTGTACTAGTAGTTAGCTCTACCATTATTCAAACCGAAATCGGAACAGGTTAACTACCTAACCTAACCCTAGACATACACGACTCGAGCTCGTGACCTCTAACACCCGTCAACCAATCAACAATCACAGTCTAGCAACCGTTCATCCACGGCTCGATCAACGTAGTAATGTTAGTCTCACCCGTTTGACCAAATGAATCCAACAGTTGAACCTAGCATCGTAACTCAATTTGTTTCAAAACCGTAACATCCCAAATGGCTCAATCCGTTCAAATTTTACCGAACCCATTTGGTAGAATCGCAGTCTAGTAACAACTCAATAACAAATTAGACAACCAAAACCTAGCATCACGACGATTTAAGCAATTGAACCTAATACCGTAACTCAACGTTTTCGAAACCGTAACATGCCAAATGGCTGAATCATTCGAAATTTTATCAAACCCATTTGGCATAATCGCAGTCTAGTAACAAATCAACAACAAATTAGACTACTAAGCCTAGCACCACGACGATTTAAGCAATCGAACCCGTAAATTCCGAACAATTTAATTCGAATTTTGATAAAAGAAAACTAAAAAGAGAAAGGAAGAGACAAGGGTGTATCTCAAAAGCAGAGCCAAATCGAATAATAAATCATTCCCACAACACCTTCAGACAAACCGTGACCAATAAGCCAAATTACCAAAATAGTGTTTAGAAAAAATAAAAATAAAAAATAATTTCTTTTTTTTTTGCAACAAATTTACACCGACGGCACGGGACACATATTTTGATATTTTTTCACATTTTTTCATAAATAAAATTTAAAAACCGTACCGAACATCAAACCAGTAATTAAAATTACTCACCACGAAGTTAACTGAATGAAGCGTCCCCGAGCGAGAAAACACGGTCCTAGCCTTAGGCACCGAGGCATGAATCATACACGACATCGACTCCCACATGTTCAAGCTCAACGAGTCGCCCACGAACATGATCTTCTTCCCTGCCCACCTCCTCAGGAAATCCAGACCGTTAAACCTGTAGTTATTACCCGAACCCGAAATTAAAAAAAAAAAGTATCCACATTTGAACCATAATTAGCTAGCTTAGCAATACCCATATCCCAAATTTACCTAGGGAGGCTACATGAGTTAGGCCTCCATGAGTACTTGAGGTACTGCTTATCGGGTCGTCCGAACTTGAGGCAGTCGAACTCGTCGTCGATGAAAGGGCAGGCTTTCGAGTCGTAGAGTGGGTACGAATTGTCCGGGACCCACCTCCCTTCGAAGAGGTTGCATCCTTTAGTGCCTGTGGTGGCTTTGGTCACATTGTAGAGCTGAGTGTTGACGTTGTACAGCGACGTTTCGGCCGCGGTGGAGATTGTTACAATGAGGAGGAGGAGGACGGCGGTGGGGAGGTATGACGGCGGCCGGTGAGTGTACTTTGTAGGAGACATTATCAATGGCAGAAGAGAGAAGAAAGGATGAAGAACAAGCAAGGAAGAAAGAAGGAAAAGAAAGAAGCTTTTTATATAGAGATAGTGTGGGCTCACATGGAATTATTGGGGATTTTTATTTTTATTTTTTGATTTTGTAGATTAATTAAATGTTCTTCTTAATATGAATACTATGTATATTAATTTGTCATTAAATCATTAACCCTTGCGTTTATGTGTATAATTATAGTTGGGAGTAACTTATGAAAGAAATTATGTAGATAATGGAGGTGTATTATTTTTCATACGGTTAACAGATAGCTCCATGTATTATAAATAGTGGTGGGTTCACGAGTTAGCTTCTCGGGATCACGACCCAACTCATCTTTGGGTTCATAATTCTAACCGCATGTACTTTTTCGTATGTTTATGAGTCAATTGATAAAAGAAAAAAAAATATGTGCAGCTCAGTGAAATTTGAATTCTATACGATTTGGTCAAATGTCTTGACTCATTCTGAATTCGCCGTAAATGCTTAATTTATCTCCGAGTAGTATACCCTACTTAATTAACGAGTAACTTCTTTTGATATTTATTCTGTTAGTATATTGTTAGTTTTTGTCTGGTCAAACAGACACATAAAGTTAATCACCCACATGTTGCTGACTCATCGAATAAAACAAATTACATTTTTTATTTCGCAATTGACTAGGCAAAAGTACCATTTTGTGTGTCATTACATTGGTAACTACTTGGACATTTTGTGTCAACTGTAGTTATTTTAGTACCTTATCAGCACATCGAATTAAGAAGTCTAATAATATATATCACCAAAATCACTCTAAATTATAGCTGAGTCATGACTAAACCATCATTATATCAATATTCCACCGTACACTTTTAACAAGCGATTCATGATTCTACCGATCGAACCATCCATACCGGTACAATTTCGAAAACAATATCATCATTCTAGGTAATAATGAGATTATTATCTAAATTGTAAGGTGTAGTGGGCAAGTGGGTTAGTTTGACAATTCAGATGGGCCAAAGCCACGGGTCTATTCTCATGGTCACGGGCAGCCTAAGCTATATTTGGGACTTTTAGCTATTAAGATTTAAGTATGCACATGCTTATTCATCTCTCATGGCCCCTATAACCTCTCCTTCGATTTCTTAGTAGACATTACCCATTGTGACCATATGCCTTTAGTTTCCAGGTCGGAATTGTCCTCTACCAGCTTTGATCAGATCTCAGGCCAAAAGGTTGTTCTCAACCGGAATTTGATACCACTGTTTGGTGTTATCGAACTTTCTCACCCTGAACAGCTAGCTCATTAGGTGAGGTTTTCCTCGGTGACAAAGCCAGGACAGGCTACTATAAGCTCGAGTTCAAGGTTCCATAGACTCAAACAGCTAAAACACGTTATATATTACCTATTATAATTTATGTATCGTACGCAAAATTCTAATTTCATCACTACTTTTCTCTCACACTAATATATTACATCATACCTCTTTCACAAATGTGCCATAAATTCCAAAACTTTGAGTGGGAGAAACTCTTTGCATCGAAGGGTTTTTTAGGTGTGGATTTGATTCTTTACCAATTTTTGTCGTTTTGAAACTGATTCTTTTCCCAATTATATATTTAACCATTTTTTTCAATTAAAAGGAAAATTGGTTAAATATTTGAGTATTATGTGTTTTTAGATTGAAGGGCATGTTTTTGAATTAAAGGAAAAAAACAGAAGCATTGTACTTTAAAGTGTATTTTTTACTTGTTTAAGATCATTTCATAACAATTTATTTGTTGGGGGACTTATTTAGTTATTTTATTTGTACTAAAGGAAGAAAGTGGACCTCTATTTTATACTAGATTAGTTGCGGCCTGTTGGCCGACTTCAACATAAGATAAATATTTAAAACATTAAATATTTAGTACGTCCGGACACAGCCCCTTCGAGTTGGCCACGGGGCTTCCTATCCTCTCCAAACTCAGTCGAGTGTCTTCGTACCTCCTAAATTTTAAATTCTTTACAAAGTGAACTCATTACTTTAATACGGGTTCGGAGCAGTCCTACTAACGTCAGCGGTGTATTTTTTTGGCAATTTTACCACGTCATTGTTGACATGTAATAGAAAATATAATTTGAAATTTAAAAAACTAAAGATATTTAAAAAAATTAAAGATATACCTGCCAAAGAATTAAAAAATAACTGTAGACAGCCCATTGGCCGATTTTTTGTGTTAATATTTTACCGAAAAATATTTATTTTTATTTAGATTACTTAGAAGTGTGGTTGAATTTTTTTACTTTTTAATATATAATAATTTAATTCATATGTTGGTAAAAAATTATAAATTTGTTATCAATTGTTGGAATATAATAAATAAAAGCATTATAATTATGCTTTATTGTTGTTACGTTGAAAACACTGCAACTTTTCTTTGATTAAATAGTAAACTACTCTAATCATTAGGTGTGGCATTGTTGGTTGTTCACTTTGTCTCTTCAACATGAGGTTGAGAGTTCGATCCTTGTTTGTGAGAAAAGAATCAAAAAATTTTGTTTGCCAAAATCGATTTTTATCCAAAATACCCTCATTCCTAGAATGAAGGAGAAGCTCTAAAATCCCCAAAACGCTGACGTGTCAACTGAAAAAAAGCGAAAATGCTTTAATGTATTAGAAGATTTCTCAAAATATAGTGACCGACAATATAAAAAAAAAACCCAAATATTGTGCGTAGTTGCACCTAATTGGGCACCTAACATGGAAATGGGAGATTGGAAAATTACAAATACATAATTTGACTTATTATGCACAATTGATAATATTGATATTTAAGTAACACGAAAATGAATTTGTGTGGGCTTGACCAGAGCGGACAATATCATATTACTGTTGGACTTTGGTGGTGATACAATCCTAACCAGTGGTATAAAAGTCCGGTTGACAGTCAGGGAGATGGATTACGAAAGCAAGATGCGTGACCTTCAAGTTGTTCACAAAGAAGGTTATGCGGTGGTTTCTTATGTCAAAAGTCTTTTTGACGGGTGAAGGTCAGCCAACGTGTCTCGTTGGTGTTAATGGTGGTCCAAGATGTCTACAAATCGGGGTATATTTGACTAGCTTAAAATTTAAAGAGTCCACCAACTACACTAGTCCGAGGACTTTTGGGAAGGAACCCAAAAATAAATATGTGCGAACTTAACCTAAATCGGACAATATCATACTAATGTTGAATTGCTGGTGCAATGTGATCCGATGGGTTGCATATACAAATCAAATACTTGGAAAAAAATTAGAAGATAAAACCTAATACATAAATAATAAATTATTATAAATTTTAAAAAAATTGTTTATTAATTAGTAGATATGATGTTGTGAGGTGTAATCGCATATAAAACACACATTAATTAATAATTAGGTATAGAAGAACCAAACATGCACGATCACCATTTGAGGTTGTTGTCCACAGAAACAGCACACAACTAGTTTTGCCCGCTCAACTCAATCCACCTGAAAGTCAAAACGATCGACATAGTTAATTAGAACTAAATTATCTAATTAGGGGGTTAATTAGTTAACCAATTAAGTTGGTGGAATTTGGTCAATTTGTTGTTAGATATCTAAAATTATAGATGATAATTAGAAATTGAAATAAAAAGAAATTAATTAGAATTACAATGTAACTCGATCAACATCTAACTCTTTGATGTGTCTAAAATTATAAAGTATCACGTGGAGAACTGTTGCATTCAATAACTCGAGTTATAGTATGTAACGGTTCTCCTAACGCCATCCACTTTGATGATAAGGAAGAGTGTTGAAAAATATGATGGTTTACATTTCAACTAGACATGTTAAACCACTACTAAAGCATGCACATCACTGGCGCATTTGTCTTCCACCTTCACCACACAAGTTGAGTAACCACGTTGTTATACAAACCCCAAACTTGGGATGACGACAAATGTATTTGACCCATCACTTCAGATTCTCAACAAACTCAAACCCTTAATTCATACCCCTATTCCTTTCTTCAAATTAAGATAACCGAAGATCATAAACATTATGCTTATTACTAATTAAGATAACGTCATTTTTACCTACGATTTAGTACTTGGTATAAACGGAGGAAGGCAACCGAAGCTTCCCCAACTTCCCCTAACTAATTCTTCCACTACTATCACTGCCAGAGCCAGAGAAAGTCTACCCTGAGCCCGAACTCAGCATCCCATCGAACATCCTAATACCGCCACAACCCTCGGGAAAAAAAAATCTTTGGCAAATTTCACTTTCGTACCCCATCACACATAAAACCACGTCTCAATGTCCCAAACTTTATGGAATAATTTGTTTGTTACCTACACACATATCGCCATGGGACTTTCACTTTGAACCATCACAACTCCCATGTAAAAAGCCACGTAGCCAACTCAAAACCCATTGGCGGCTAGCTAGGCCTAGCCAATAGCATGACGACAAATATCTCAATTAAAACATAACTGGGACCCACCACCACGACGACCACATCGCCTTCTCCGCCGTCGCCGGCCGGGCATGTGGCAGCGGCTGAGTTAAGGACACCTGCCTCTGTTTGTTAGTGGAGTTTGGTTTCATATCTGAGAAGCCAAACAAAAAAAAGAAGTCGTACGTCGTCGTATAAAGCCATAAGGTTATTTTGGCAGGTTTTTAATTAAGTGGTCATTTAAATCTGTGTTTTGTTCGGATTCTAGTAATGTTACATGTTGATGTTAATTTACCAACAGACTCGATTGTGATTTGTGAGTGACTTGAGAGGATATGTCTTGTACTATACCGTAGTCTGTATACATACTTTTGTAGCCTATACTTGTTCCGCTAAGATTTCTGGTTGGTTCAATTAGGAGTTCGACCCTGAGGATCAAGTGATGAATTGAGTGTGAGTCATCAGCTTCTTTCTCCTTGGACGTACGAGTCCTTGCAAAGGCGTGTAAGGCAAGGAGTACTAGTAAGTGTCTTGATGCATTAGAGGTAAGCGTATAATATGACAGACAGAGAAGTACTAGCTAGAGGATTGCATGTAGACTTATGATATGTATGAACCAAGACGTGCTGCTAGAGAGTGTGAGCCTTAGGCTTATTGAATATGCATCTGACGTCTTGTCCTATTAATATTGATTAGTGACCTGGTTCATCATTCTATCTCATCCCTTAAACACCTTGAACGGTCAAGATCACTGATAGAGCAACTGGGCTCTGTTTCCTCTATGGACTTTGGTAGTTGGCCAGGGCCGTTCAGTTGTACTCGATCGACTAGGGCAGCTGGGCTAGGGGCCATCAATACTAATTAGCCAGTGATTTAAAAGCTAATTAAGCAAATGTCTTGTACTTCACATTAACACTTTACTTGTACATATTTTCAAGTTTACCTGTATCCTAAAGACCATCAATTGAACTCGAATTTTACCTTGTTTAACTAGTTTGAATTCAAACGAATGATTATACTAAGACATTCAGATACTGTTTTGTATACATAATTTTTTTTGTCTAACATTAAAAAATCCTAATTTTAAAAAAACTTATATAGAAAATTAAGAAATTCCTAGTTGCCCATATAGGGATTAAAGTTTTGTGGAATAATAATAATAATATTTATAGGACAAATTTACTTTAGAAGGGTAATGATGAATATATTTCACGAGTGGAATGCTCAGAAACGTTGGAAAACGAAAGATGAGAAAAACCCATCATGTCCGGCCGGCTATAGTGCTCCTTCCATTTACGGGTGGGGTTTACGTACGTGACACCAGGCCAGCTGCATTGTCTGCCTTTCATTTCTGGGTTAAACTAACCATGTTCAAATATACCACCAGATCTAACTCCTGAACAATAAGAGTGAAGTTGTCTCATCCTCGAGATTATTCGACTCCGAGTCATCTCGTATAAGAATAATAATGAGGCAGTAGTCAGTTATAAGTGATAGGACAAGGGTAGTTCTTGGAAACTGAGTGGATAGTATTACGTACCGAGAGAATTTTTCTTGCCAAAAGTGTAAGTCCGTTCACCGTGATGGGATTTGTGCAGTATTTTATAATCGTTTCGCTTGTTAGGGTTGCTTGCTCTGATTGTCTCTTCTCCGTAGGTGATTTGCATCGTCCATCTTTATCATAGTAGCTCAGATCATGCCATGTCGCTCTATAGGCGTTCAAAAAAACTCTGGGCGGCTAGGGCTTTCAGTGGGCCCTTCTTATCTATTTATCGGGTTGTTGCAGGACATATCTCTCCTTGTGTGCCCTAAGGGTTAAGTGACATGAACCTCCTTGGGTGGTTTAACTGGACCGCTTAACTCGTTAACCTTGGATGCCCGCTTATTGACTCGTTCCGTTTGCCTTGGGCCTTTCTTGAGACCTTCTTGGGCTACATAGCATTATGGACTTAGTTCATGAATCCTACTTTTGTCAACCAGTCTCGTAGCGTAGCATATAGGACTTTGTAGGCGAACCGACCTTCTTGGCCCATCGTCCTAGCGGGCGCATCAATTGCTGACCACTGCTTGGAAACTCTTGTATACTTCTACATGTATTACAACCATACTTTGCCGTATATTCCGGCTTCATGTACGTATTCTTCTTTGTTTAAGAGAAAACAAAAACAGATCTTTCTGTGTAATTAATACAATAATGGCAAATTACAATTAATAACCAAGATTATAATAGAAAACTCCAAATTCCAAACAGTCCTTAAGCATAATTCCAATCTTGATAAAAGATTCTGTGTTTGTGTGGGAAGATTCATCCAACGAACCCACCACATACACGTCGCTATTCTTTTTTAGGATACTCTAGGAATTGACTATTCCTGTTTGGGAGTAGGCCTTCCTGTCCCTGAACAGCCACCAAAATTAAATGCCATTTTTCTAACATCCAAACAACACTTAATTAATTGATTTTCAAGTATATAATATAAATTCAATGAATGCCTTATTTGAATTGTACATAGACAAATTGTTACAAAATTACTACTCCCAAATTTCTTTAAAATCTTTTGTACCGATGTGTCTAATCCCCCAATGACTTTAAAGGTGTACATGACTATGTGGTTTCGCCGATGGTTCGTGTTCTACCCCACGCCATTTGTCGGAAAAAATTGGAAGGAGCGTAACAATCGTATCTTCAAGAATGAAGAGAGAAAAATCAAGTGCATATATTTACTAAATTTGTAGGTGGATTGCTTGTTGGATTAACTTGATTATTCATGAGTTTGTTCCCTACTGCGCGGAGTTTTTGAAGCTAGCGCATTCTGGCGATTTTTTTTTGAGTTGGTCATTGTCGTGTTTTTCTTTGTTTGATGCTAGGTTCGGGACTTGCGTTGGCTTGTTGATGTTCTACTCGGTTGCTAATCTTTATTTGGTGTTCGACTTAGGTTGTTTTGGTCTGTGTCTGCTGCCCACTGCTATTAACTTTGCTAGCTCGTCCTTGTTTTGTATCGTTGTTAGTGCCAACAATGGTAACGAGAGAGGGTTTCAAATATGCTATCTGTCTCAAAAATTTTACAGGCAAATATGGTATGCCTCCGTAACCAGATTATCTACCAAATTATTCTCTAAATATAATAATATTGCATGAATTGTGCATTATGATATAAAAAAAGGGTTAATACACCTTTTTGCCCCTCTACCATGCAAAGTTAACAAACATACCCTTCTACTATTTTCTAACCGATTTAACACCCTCTACTTTGAAAATTTTAACAAATATGCCCCTCCATTTATCTTTTCATCTATTTTTTCGTCTAATGAGTTGATTATACGTGCTACGTCATATTATTTGTCCACAAAATCGGTAATTGGGATGTCCACAAAGTGAAAATATTTAAATTAAAAAGAAAAGATAAAGGAAAAGCACATTATAATCAGTATTATGTACAGAGGCGTTTGCGGTATTCTTTTTTATTTTTCTTTCTAATTTAAATAATTTTCGATTGTGAACATTCCAAAAGGCGATAAGGTGTACAAATAATATGACGTGGCACGTACAATCAACACATCGGATGGAAAATAGATGAAAAATTAAACAGAGGGGCATATTTGTTAAAGTTTTTAAAGTAGAGGGTGTTAAATCGGTTAGAAAATAGTAAAGGGGTATGTTTGTTAACTTTGCATAGTAGAGGGGTAAAGAGGTGTATTAACCAAAAAAAATTAAAAAAAGGTCTTCCATTGTCTCCCTTTAACGTTAGGAGAAAGAAAGCATAATTACATTCCGACACACTAATCTTTTCTAAACCAATCATTCGATCCTTTGCTTTCAACGCTCGTCATTCCTGACTCAATTAATCATCATCATGAAACATCAACAACAATACTAAAATTCAAAAGCATTTAATTAAAATAAATAATACAATTTTTTTGGTTTTAATTAATCAAACTATTTTTAGGGTATTTCCTATGTTTTCCTATATATTCCGCCATTGTTGACCTAAATTAATTGAGTGTCTAATCTTCTTACTAATTACCTATACGTATGAAATGCTTAGAATGGACTGATTGATGTTTCATTATGATGCAAAATGTCTTTCCACTTTAATTAGTCCTAGGACTGGATAATGGAACAGGGACGAGTATACGCACTCATTATACTTTGGGTAGTGCGTATCCAATACATGCGAACCTCATCCCAAAGCCCGAACTCATTCAGTTAGTCGGTACGTACCCTTTGATTCTAACGGGTTTTTGCCGGGTTTCGAGACAAGATACCCACTAAGCCCGAAAATGAAGGAAAAAACGCAGTACCATAAGCAAAAACATAATAAATAAAGAAGCAGTAGCATAAACATTAGCATGTACAAGCTCATAACAAATTAAGTAACCTTACTTTAAAAAACTATAATGAACAGCGTAATAACAATCATATAGTATTAACGGATTTAAACTTTAATGTAATATATTTCGGGTAGTGAATCCCAATACACACGAAACCCGTCTTAAAACTCGAATCTTTTAAGTTACCGATACTCGAATACATGTATACTCACTACCCACCGAGCCCGGATTTTCTTATTTTTGAGGTACGAGATGAAGAGTTGGTTATGGAGGTAAATCAGGGAGGTATCACGAAGAATATGGTGAAATACGAAGGGTTTTAAAACCACACATTTTATGCATCGGTTTCATCTTATTTAATTATATATAATTATATTACCAATTAAAACACGCTTAGTAAGCTAATACATGACTATTGGAGCTAATGTTATGTACTTACTGAATGCGCATACGAAGATGAAATTTGGAACAGAATGACGCAACTGGAAAAGTGGTCAAAGTAGAAAGGGATAAAAAGAGCGATTTTTAGTATAGAGGGATATCTGTTAATTTAGAAAAGTAGAAGAGGTAAAATGCTATTTTCCCTTGAAGTAACAAGGGGAGAAAAGGCAGCAGTTGGATGTGGGCCACGAAAATAGGCTGGAATTCAGTCCAACTTAGGTGGGCTCGCCTATGGATTAAAACGGGTTGGTGGGCCTCGAAAAGTATAACAGTTGGTGGAGGCCCACTTACATTTTTCAGGCTTTTTTAATTGCCAAGTTGCTCTATTGCATTGCTATCAAAAGACTTAGGTTGGACCTTGTACATTGAATGTAGCATTAAAAGTTGTTCACTCCATTTCTTAATTATAAGATAGGATTGGGGTTTTACTCTTTCAAAATGAATAGTGGTGAAAATTGGATTTTTTTTTTAAAAAAAATTTCAATAATATATTCATATACAAATGAGAAAGATAGCTTACAATAATCGAGAGATTAGGAATGAAGAGTTAGTTATAAGAGAGGTTTCTGTAGCGGGCTGCTGAAGCTACCCAGTTCGCTGTCTGATTCAAACGTCAAGGTACCATTCATGAGTTAGGAAAATGCTTTCCATAACAAGGAGTGAACCAGGACGAGGCAATTAGACTTAATTTTGGTTTACTCTGAACTCCTTTCCGAAATCCATTCTTTCCTTGGATGATCACTACCTACGGAATTGAGTGTCTGTTTTATCCTAATGAATCATGACATGAGATTTGATTATGAGTTTCTTATGAGTTATTCATATAATGTATTTGGATAAAACGAGTTACTCATCGTGCATGATTCCCTAATCAACTCTTGTAATTTTTCACTCTCAATCAAGTGAAACATGTGATTTTTTATCATGAGATTTTTTGGTAGAACGAGTATTCCTATGACTCGATCGAAATGAGTTTGTGGGTATCGGTTTGATTCGTTAAGGATGAAACATGTATATGAATTCAGGTTCAAAATGGTATTGCATACTTGTTTAAACCAAGTTGGACGCTTTCTTATGGCTCTAATTGGATTACAATGTACCAAGTAGCAGCATCAGATGATCCATTGGCTTAGGTTTAAGCAATAATTGGCTGCATTTGCTTTCAACGAATTCTCAACATCCACTACATTCATCCTTTGAACATGACATAAGAAATAGTATGATTCACTACCAAAAAGATAGGGTTGTTTGTTGTTCGTTTTAGCAGTTGCAATCATCCTTCTCTTGATTTTGATTAAAAAAAATCAGGATCGAATCAAGTTAGCGAAGTGGTGGTTTGGCCTCATCTTTACCTGCGAAAAGATCGTTTGAATTGGGTCGAGAAGTGTTGAGTTTATCTCGACAGACTGAATTGATCGCGTGGTGATAGGGAGATGAGGGCTGCTTTACTCTGAACACTGACGTACAGATCCAAGTATACTATGTGTGGTCTGATTAGAGATGATCGAGGCAACTTTATTCTGGTGTTCAATGCAAATATCAGCATCTGCTCAATTACACGGGCGGAGATTAGAATGGTGGTCGAGGGATGAAGTTGGCTTGGTCCTTTGTCATCAAAGACATTCACGTGCATACTAATTCCTCTACAACAATGGCGCTTTTAGCAAACCGAATTAGCAGGAGTAGCCAACATCTGATTTTGGACTTTCGTGAGCTTATCAGCCGGTATTAATAGGTAACAATTTCGCATGTATATCGTGAAGCGAATTGTGCCGCATACTATTTAGCCAACTTAGCTCACAACTTAGATATTAACATCAATTTATTTTTCTGTTCTAGATACCCAAGTCTGGGTCCTTTGACAACGCTCATGGGCTCAACCAGATGGACACTTATGGGCCTATGGGCCGTTCCTCACACTCACGGGTCCATTAGCAAACCCGGCCCATTCAAAACTCGATTAGCCTTCTGTTTCAAAGGAATCGGATAACACAGAGCTTCCATTTCTTTCTTTTCTCATCATCCTTTCGCGTTTCAGGATAAGCTAAGCAAGAAAGCTCACAGATAGCCATGGCAGCTTCTGTGTCAATTATGTCCACGTCGACACCATGGGTTTCATCATCGTTCAGAGCAGCTCAACCTCCTTCTCGCCTCTCCGCCACCGCTTCTCTCTCCCTCACTAGAAATCTATCCATCCACGCCGCCGCATCTCGCTCCGGCCTACTCCACTCTTCTTCTCCCGCTTCATCCTCTTTCTCGTTGTCATTCTCAGGTACTTGGTCGAATTCGTGATTTTTGTGTTCTGAATTTGGTGTCTTGATTGATTTTTGTCGAATTGGGAGTAGGTTTGTCACTAGGGATTGGGGATTTTAACTCCGGCAATGGGAGGAGCTTCCGCCGCGGCGGCGGCGGCGGAAGGTTTGTTGTGAGAGCTGGGAAGGCGGCGCTTTGTCTGACGAAGAGGAACAGGTCATGTAAGTCTCTGGCGAGGACCCACGGGTTCCGGAAACGGATGCAAACCACCGCCGGTAGGGCGATTTTGAAGCGCCGACGAGCTAAAGGTCGGAAGGTGCTCTGCACTAAGACTAACTCTAACAGCGGCAAAAAGAGAAACCTTAACAAGTTCAAAAGGAGATGATCTGATATTCTTCTGTACTTTGGAATTTTCATTACCAACTCTCAAATTGTTCAAGCTTTGATTATGAATTCTACACTCTGCATTTTTGTTGAATCATATCTGATGAACCAGAGTTTTTATTTGCTAGTGATAAGCTCTGTATTCTGATATATCGTTCTATATCATTCTTACTCGTTACAGGTCAATGCTTTATGCCATCTTCGTCGATAGATTACCAGTCATCGTTAATTGTTATGAACCCAGTGATGAAATTGGTAATGCAGCTCCATTGATCAAGTAAATAAGGATATCCATATCGTTAAAGAATACAACAATAAGTGAATATCGGTTGCGGCCTACGAACCCGTTCCTGGATTCGTCCTTACGATGATAGGTTCAGCGAGGCTACTCCGCATTTGTGCTCATGTGTCTTCCAATCAGATCAGCTAGTGTGTTGATCAACAAAGCAGGGTCGAAGATGATGCCCACTTTCGGATCATGGATAGAATCGACGAAAATCTGCAGACCCGAAAAAGGAAAGCAATTTGTCTGTAACTTGTTCAAGCTAACGTAACTGAACACATGGATAAAGTAAAGAACTTTACCACGTTAAAGATCCCTTGAGAGTTTAGGGCTTGAATGTCTATGGGAATGGCAGCACCACTGGGGACTAGAATGGTGTTCACATATTGACTTGCCTGCAGAACAAGATACATTAGGGTTTTGAATAACCATAAACTAATCTTTCTATGGTATACCGGGTTCGCTTACCGGGTTCTCGAGGCAGTTGTGGGGATCTCCGTATCTGCGATTCAAGGCATCCGTAACGGCAGTAACGAAGCAGGAACAAGAGAACCCGGCAGTCTCTCGATCATGCGTGCCATTCAACAGAAGTACCTGAAGGTTTCTGTTACACATCAGTTCAGCAATTATAGGGTTCATCTAACTGGAAATGGACGGAATTCGATACCTTGGGGCATGTCCTCGACGATATGTTCTCCCCAACGCCACGTAAAACCTGATAATAAGGCAATTACCTCAACAAAACACTTAAAGAATGTAGCTTTCAATATCACAGTAAGACAATGAACATTAGAGAATGTTTTACCAGTGATGGGCAAATCGAAGTAAAGAGCGATCCCATAGCATATACGACGCAATCCACCTTGCTCAACTGGTCTAGTACAGTAGCATTGACCGAGGGGAAGACCTAGTCAAAGCCAGATCAATCTTAGTCACACATAGTTTGAAGAGATGACTATACGATTGAGTACGAATTCATATGCTTACCTCATGAAGTGAATTTCCACCCTCGCTCGACATGTAGAAAACACGCTTTATCCTCGAAGGAAGCGCCGAACAACATCCCTACACAAGTGAACCGTCATATTATATCAGACACGTCACATAGGGCTTGAAGAGTTAACGCTATGTTGTGATTACCTTATCGATGATCTGCATAGAACTAATCGTGGGATGAGAAATTTCGTTCTGTCCTCGCATAATAGTCCCATCCTTTATGAACATAGAACACCAGAGTAGTAGGTATAAGAAAGGGAAAGGACAATCCCCAGAAGCAGAATCAGATCCCAAGTGAAATGATTACCTGTAGTTCACATCCCAAAGTGAGCCTGTCGTTCGTGGAGATCACGGGAAGGACTAAACTCTCGGACGGGATATCTGAAACACGAGAAAACAGGAAGATTGCAGCATCCAAAGACTGGAAAAATATGCGTGCTCCTGCAAAGAAGAAATTCCCAATGCTGTAACAAAGATGGCAGTCAGTTCCTGTTCAGTTTGAGCACATCGTTTTCCAGCAGAATTGTGACATTCTCCAGCACATAGTCATATACAATCTGACCATTACAGTACCTTCCATTGCTAAAGCAGAACCGTTCATTCGGCCTCCGCATGATCTGAATAAAACAAAAAACCAGGACATGTAACAGTTAACAGCCATGATTAAGCAGAATCATCCAAACTTTAGTTCGTCTCATAAATTGTCCAAGAAGCTTGTTAAGCAGAGTAGTTTCGTCAGTCAATCTCGTGATCTGAACAGATTCTAACTGCTTCTATGCACATCACAATTCATCCATATACTCAAATTCCAAATCCAACTACCTCATTTTGAAAATAAACCAGAAAGGCTCGGATGGTTTCACTGTATGGCCTAGATAAACCATTCCATAAACCATGCTCTCCTTCCACAATGCTATACCTGCAGAAAACTTCCCAAATTCAGCTCCTATGGACATGTTCAAAGTATATCTATATCAGCTGGAGGGAGACATGGATTACCACTCTGACTTGGCCTCCTGAGCATCTAGAGGCAATCTATGACCAAGAAGTCTACGAACAGCCAACGCCTCTACCGTACTTTGATCAGACAACCTCAAACACCTCGACCTTATGTCTCCAACAGCCGGACCACCTACCACAATTACAGACACCACAGTCCATAAACTCCTACTAAACTCAGCAATCAGCAACATTAGGGAGAAGATGGTTCTTGACATGGTATCAAAGCCTCTAACTGAAATCAGTCTTCTTAGCCCCCAATATAATCATTACTAGCACAAGGCATGATGGACTTGTGCAAACTTCAATCTTGTTTCACATAAGCTTTCATTTGAGGATGAGAAGGTATGTTAAGGAATGTCATATAAATCAAATATGAACCTTTCTCAACAACTCGAGTTATTGAGATGCTTTGACCTAAAGGTCCTGACATCAAATCTTGTTAGCCTTCAATATGATTGGTTTACTTGCACGAGGCTAGATGGACCGGTGCAAACTTCAGTCTCCTTAGGTCTTCCGATTGAAGCGGATCTTAGGAATGTTGTAAATCAATTTTGAACCTTTCTCAACGACTCGAGTTAATAGACTTCACTACTCTGCACAAATTACACACTCCATAAACTCCTACTCAGCTTAGCAATCAGTTAAAATGCAAGGGTTCTCCACGAATTACACACTCCATAAACTCCTACTCAACTCATCAATCAGCAACATTAACTCAAAAACTCACATCACCCAGTTGCTAATTCAAGACTTAAGAAACATAGAGAGGGAAATGGTATAAATGAGTGGAGATACCAAGGACACGGACAATCTCAGCTGTGCTGCCGCCATCATCGGAGACAGGAAGAACATGAGCTACCCGAGTTGTCAACTTCTTGAGCTCCTCCACAACCCCATTGAACGCCGTGCCACCGGAGAAGACGAGGAGGGAAGGCTGATTAGGCCTAGGGCTGGAGACTGAGGAGGAATTGGCGCATTGGGTTGTCTGAGAGACTGTAGCCATGGAGACGAATCTCGGAGGTCTGGGTTTTGATGATGTTGAGGAAGAAGGAATGTTGTTCGGAGATTGGAGGAGAAGGAAAGAAGTGGTCTTGGCTATGGAGGAGGAACCCTCCGCCATGTTCCCGCGAGTTTCAGACCACTGAAACTTCTGTAAAGTTGAGATCTTTTCGTGTTTAATACACAAAGGGGATTTGTAGATTTCTGTTAATGTACTAAACAACAAATTCAAAATTTTGACTCTTTATACCGTGGTATTTTATTACTATGAAACGTGTTACAACCAATCTAACTCACTAGATTTAGTTCTGAACCGAATTTTACGAGTTAGATGAGTTTAGATTTAGATTTGAATTAGATTGTCGAATTTTAAATTATATTTTTGATAACATGTCAACGGTAATGCGACAAAATGGCCGGAAAAGTACACTATTGACGTCAATAGGACTACTTCATAACACGTAGGATCACTTGGAACTGATTAAATTTCAGGACTAATTTGTAACCAGCCTATAATTTTGAAAGAGATGTTTATGGACATAAAAGTATAAAACTAATGTAATATGTAATTCATATACAGTAGAGTGACTAGTTCTGTAATCTGAGTTTTAACTGCAACCAAAAATGATGAATGTATACCAAGACTATAGACTTCAAAAAGTTGAGAACTTGCTTTGCAGCTACATATGCTTCAATGAACTTTACTTTGCCTCAAAACTGCTAACTATTTCTAAAACTCACATCCTCCTCCTCTCTACACTCATCATTGCTTGCTTCGATAATAATTCGATCAGAAAATCTAGACGATTTCCCAGTCGGATTCGGAGTTCTCGTCTGCAATCGGTGGCGAAAATGCAGCTTCTTCATGTTCTCTAGTTTCCAAACATGCTACTGCAGAAGGACAAAGGCTGTGGCTCTGCTTCTGCTTCATGGACTTTGATGCCAAGGCCAGAACTGGCTGCTTCCAGTTTTTCTGCAAGAAAAAGTTAACCACTTTGATCATCTCATTTCTCGGGATGGAGACGGGAACGAGAAACCGAGCAACATACCTTCCTATACCAGTGTCTTTTTTCGCGACGCGAAAGGACATAGTCCTCGTCGTCGTCCACAAGAATGCAGCTTTCTTCGAGCTTAACTGCACTACGAGATATTGAACTCGAAGCTTCGTTGTTGCAATGGTCGAGGTTTCCTGCAGCTGAAAGCATAGAAGTGAAGCGAAATGATAAGTGTAAAGACTATGGCTTTTCCCCTTTACTAGGGTTTTCAAGATCAGTTGCAACTGAGAATAAGGGATTCGTTACTTACTAATTTCATCTTCGCTGGAGTTCCCCAGGTCGACAGCTACTAGAGACTGAACGTCCAAGGACGAGACACTCACAAATAGTTCGTCAGACAGGTCCTCGGAAGGCTCACTATCACCCCGGGAATCGCTCTCTTCGAAGCTCGACTTGGAACCCTCATTTTGCAGGGAAGACAGCTCAGTTTTTGTGACATCTGACTTGCCAAAATCCTTCTCTTCTTTAGGGAAGTCAAGTTGGTTCTCCTTCTTGTTCTCATCAGCAACATCAAAGCTCACGTTCGTGAACGAATCGGTAGTTTCGTTTAAGACGAGATCAGGCTGTGCAACCTCTGTAGATTCATCAGAAAGGACTGAGGAACCTGCACATCTCGAACAAGATCCTCGTATAACTGCTTGACATTGGCACTCACTGGTTGTAGATGGTTTTCCATGAAGTCATGTGCTTCCTGCTCACCACACAGGGATTCAACATTAATCAAACTAGCCTCTTAGGCATTTCGAGTCTCGATTATACAGAAAATTGTCTAAATAGAACAGCTGAAAACATACAATCTCATTCGACTAATATGATGAGCAGCGTCGGATATCAAGATCAACTCGATTTTGCAGTAAATTCAAAACCATATTTTCAATACAAGGACATAACAAGAGCAACATTAACAAACAGCTTCAACACGAACTGCAATTGGAGGATAAACAACCGATAAGGATAATGATGATCGATGATACAGCACTCGTTCTGAATCGTGTTTTCGATATATCCAAGGAAACAAACAAGAGCAATACCTGTCGAATCATATCATCAGCTTCCAGATACAAAGCTTCGATTTTTCTGTATATACCTCCAACCCAAGACACACTTGTTTCTTTATCCTTCATCTTGTACACCTTTTGCACGTTTCTCCCTCTTCACTGACTCAGCCAGATGTGTATAACTGCATCAAAATCAGCTTCAGCAAGTCAATTATGGTAACAATATAACAACAGCAACAAAAGGGCACCACAGAACAGGATCATCCAGCAAATGCGAATTGGATTTTCGAGCTTGGTTGATTGAAGATAGAAAGGAAACAAAAAGGACACATGGTGGTGATTAAACTAACACAAGCTTAGAACTATGGAACAACAGATTCTACTGTTCAAAGATCATAATGGGAGCTTGTTTCATGAACTCTTTGATTCGGAGAACCAGACTTGCAGCTATCTGGAAAGTGAACCCTGTAGAAACCCCAGAAAACCCATAATCGCAATTGAGGAACCCCAAAGCCATGATCGCTCAGGGAAAGCACACATAAACCCTTGAGGAAAAAACTGAAAAACCCAACTGATGAATCAT
The DNA here is from genome assembly GCA_034768395.1 of Linum lewisii. NCBI lineage: Eukaryota > Viridiplantae > Streptophyta > Magnoliopsida > Malpighiales > Linaceae > Linum > Linum lewisii. The sequence goes on from CM068299.1 coordinate 1,650,809, forward strand.
CACAGAGAAGGAAGAGGAGAAGAAGCTCACCAGTGAGGAGTTGGGGTTGTGCTGAAAACGGCCAAAAAGCAGAGAGGGAGAGGGCCACACACAGTAGAGTTATAAACGAAGAAGAAGAAAGAAGAATCAGGGAGAAAGTTGTTTGCTTTCCTAGTAGAATTTGGCTTCTTCCTTTTTTTTAATCAATTTTATTTTTGAATAAAAAGCCTTTTTCTTCCTTTTCGTTTTCGGATATTGTGAAATTAAAATAAGAATTAAAGAATTAGCGTTTAATTAATCGGGGTCCGACCTACCTACCACTTTGTTTAATTGTTAATTAATCAGTGATATACAAGTTTATAATCGGTTTCAATTTTATTATTGGGATTTGTGTGTGTGTGTTTTTTTTTATTTGGACCTATGATGAAAAATTAGAATTTGTCATATGATTTAAGAAAATCTTAATATAATCTATGAGAAATCATCATATTATTTTTGTCACATAGGACAAAGCTATTCTCTTAATTTTTCACCTCATCTACAAATTTTAATCAAAAATAAAATTTATATCAACTCTTAATAAATGCTCTCACATTAAGAGCTAATTAATAATTTGGTTAATAACATTTTTGGTCATTCAAGTTAAGGCAATCTATCAGATTGGTCACTTAAACTTTCATCTTTAACACATGAATGACTCAAGTTTGATTTAGGAAGAGATTGATATTTCATCCACTTTTGTTCAATTTCCATCCAAAATCTTACGGCCAACCACGTCAACTAAATAATAATTTTAAAATTCCATGCAAACATTCAATCATTAGATTCAACTCATTTCGATCCAACATAACTCTTTTTAGCATGGTTGAAGATTCTCTTTCCTCTATCTTCTTCGCCTATAATCTTCATCTTTAGTAGGCTCCATTCCTTCTCGAGTTTAATACGTAAAGCAATACGTTTATCATTCTCCCATCTCCAACCATCACAATCTATAACGAGTCAAAATTTAGCGACTCAAATCTCTGCAACGAGAGAGATCGAGTCATTATGTCCATCACACAATACTAATATTTGAGATTGTTTCGGCCATCACGTCTAAGGCAGCAACAATGACTCCATTGGGTTTGCAGTAATTGGTGGATGGGTTCATTAATCAATCTCCATGGAACTGTAAAAAAAACATGGATAACCATTTAAATCAAGAGTACCAACTTTATCAACTTCATGACCAATGATTTCCCCTCATTCGTCGTTGTTATGGACTAGATTTGTAAAAAAATTGGACTAGATTTGTCAAAATTTTGGACTAGCTTTGTGAAAATTTGGACTAGATTTGTTAAATTTTTGGACTAGATTTGTCAAAATTTTGGACTAGATTTGTCAAAATAGTACTAGATTTGTCAATATTTTGTAATAGATTTGTCGAAATGTGGACTAGATTTGTCAAAAATTGGACTAGATTTGTCGAAATTTTGGACTAGATTTGTGAAAATTTTAGATTATATTTGTCAAAATTTTGGACTAGATTTGTCAAAATTTGTCAAAAACTAGACTAGATTTGTAAAAAAATTGAACTAGATTTGTCAAAAATACTAGATTTGTCAAAATAGACAGATTTGTCAATATTTTGGAATAGATTTGTGAAAATATGGACTAGATTTGTCAAAATTTTGGACTAGATTTGTCAAAATCTTGGACTAGATTTGTCAAAACTTTGGATTAGAGTTTGTCAAAATTTGTACTAGATTTGTCAAAATTTTGTACTAGATTTGTCTAATTTGGACTAGATTTGTCGAAATTGGACTAGATTTGTCAAAATTTTGGACTAGCATTGTCAAAAAATTGGACTAGATTTGTCAAAAAACTGGTCAGATTTGTCATGAAACTGGATTTACATAATTGTCAAAATTCTGGACTAATTTGTCAAAATTTTGGACTAGCTTTGTCAAAATTCTGGACTAGATTTGTAAAAAAACTGGACTAGATTTGTCAAAAAATTGGATCTAGATTTTGTCAAAACAACAATGGATATGAATTTGTCAAAATACTGAATTAATTTGTCAAAATTGCTAGCTTGACTATATTTGTCAAAATTTTGGACTAGCTTTGTCAAAAAACTGGACTAGATTTGTCAAAATTTTGGACTAGATTTGTCAAAAAGTAGACTAGATTTGTGAAAATTCTGGACTAGATTTGTCAAAATTTTGGACTAGATTTGTCAAAACAAACTGGATTAGATTTGTCAAATTTTTGTACTACATTTGTCAAAATCTGGAATAGATTTGTCAAAACTGGACTAGATTTGTCAAATCTGGAATAGATTTGTCAAAAACTGGACTAGATTTGTCAAAATTTTGGATTAGATTTGTCAAAAAACTTGACTAGATTTGTCAAAAACTGGACTAAATTTGTCAAAATTTTGGACTAAATTTGTCAAAAAATTGGTCTAGATTTGTCAAAAACTTGGACTACATTTGTCAAAATTCTGGACTATATTTGTCAAAATTTTGGATTAGCTTTGTCAAATCTGGACTAGATTTGTCAAAATTCTGGACTAGATTTGTCAAAAACCTAGACTAGATTTGTCAAAATTATGTACTAGATTTGTCAAAAAATAGGACTAGATTTGTCAATATTTTGCAATAGATTTGTCAAAATGTGGACTAGATTTGTCAAAAAATGGACTAGATTTGTCAAAATTTTGGACTAGATTTGTCAATAACTGACTAGATTTGTTGAATGCGGACTAGATTTGTCAATAACTGGATTAGATTTGTCAAAAACTGGACTAGATTTGTCAAAATTTTGGACTAGATCTGTCAAAAAACTTTATAAACGGTTTCTTGTAATAGATTCCCTATTGAACTTTATAATCAGTTTCATTTTTATTATTCAGTTTGAGGCTTCTGACTTGTTTTTTCTGTTTTCATGTTCACCCAATGTGTAGTGAGTTTATCCAATACCCATTTAATCTAGCGAGACAAGTATTACTCGCAAGTTCTACACGTTTCAGAGATCGGTACCATGAAAGTCATGCTTTTAGTCTTCTCTTCCGATACATGTTATAATTTGATGGTACGAATCACCATTGCCATTGACACTTATGAATGCATTGTATCTTCCTAAATAATCTCACAAAACTCAGAACTAAACATTCCATTAATAAGTTTACAAGTTACATCGCAAACCCGAATCGATCGAAATTACAAGCCAACAAGTACAGCCCTAAGATCCTCGTTGCAACTATTACAAGCCAGCCAACTCCCAGCCACAGATCTTCTCCAAGCAGCCTCTTCTTCGATGATCCTCGAGTGCCCACAGAGCCACAAGAGGCAAGAGGTTCACCCAGAAGACGATGTCGAAACAGACAAAACAAATCGGCACAAAGGTTAGGCAGAAAAGGTCTCACCACCAAACCCAGTACAAGTTAGAAGCTGCTACCCTTTGCATATAAAGCAGATTGATCTCAAACCATATAGGCAATATAAGATTTCAACCATTCACAGCAAATAAAGAAAGCCGGAAACTTGGGAGATTGAAGATAGCAATTGCAGGCTCAATCAATTACGAGGAAATCCAGTGAACCAAGTATCCAGCAATGATTAATCAACTACATTGCACATGACTTCCAGGTTGTCACAACAGTTCAGAAACAAGCACAACATGGGTCTCGGTTACAGCTGAGGTCGCATATCCACGAAAAGAATATACTAAAGGAACATTCAACACAACCATGGAGAAAAATCTTGCTATCTGGTTATTCTTGTCTAGCTTCACTAGATTTCTTAGCACCCAACAAGGCCAGGACTCGAGGAAAAAAAAAGCAAATATGCTAAATAAAGCTTATCTGAGATACAGAACAGTCAATTTGTCTTCGTGTGAAGTGAAATTAGATCATAGAACTAAATCAATTAGATCCAATTAGTGGCTGTAGATCACAAAAAATGATCTACTAGCAAGTTAATGATGAGGAAAAGCCAAAGAAATTCAAGTCATTAAGATTGTTTCACTATACCAGCTGAATTCCTGAGCCTCAAATCAATTGTAAGATAAGAAACAGATAAAGAAATACACAATATAAACTCGAAATATCAAATCATATAGGTTGAACATCTCTCCACCAAAGAAAGTACGAATTCCACTACCATATAAAGTTCTAGCAAGAGAAACACTCTCAAGTCAGCCAATGTGAACAACAATGGAAAAGAGAGCATATCAGCATAAGCTAGTGCATCAACTAGATAAACATATTCCAGAACAGCAAGTAACTTCTATAATCCTTCTCCTCAAGTACTGATCTAGATCAGGGAACCAGATGAACCGAAGCAGCAACAAAAGAGCACAGCAGTCCACACAATAAAGCAAGGATTTCAGTGTCTGCAATCATGATATCACGACAACCATTTAAAGCATTGTGCCCAAGAAGCTGTCACACACCTGAATGAAAAACCTATCAGCAACATAAACACCACTCAAGTCAAATCATAACTACAGAACAAAAAACAAAATACAGAGCATATAAGATAAAGTAAGGATCTCCACTATGTAGCAGATAATGTAGATGAATACATGTATGCATGCAAATGTGTAAAACATGAGCAGTTTGAACTACCATTTGAGACAAAGTTATACAAACAGCGAGACGAGAGACGAATAACAACAGGGCTAATAGATTAAGATGCTTGACAAGAAGGTAAGTGAAAACACACAAATGCATGTTCAAGTAATTTGCTTCCTCTCTGGCACATCAACATAACAATTTGCCAACAATTTACCAAACGAGTTGGCAAGAATCATATGGTGTTCATAATGAGCGAATTTACAGTACAGAAATTACCTCAGAAGTACGGTGGACCACCAGGGTACATCCCACCCGGTGGAATTCTAGGCGGCATCGAAGGTGGCTGGTGTTGCTGAGCCATACCATACGGCCCACCATCTGCATATCCAGCTGCACCCATGCCACCAGAACTCGGAGGAGGACGGAACATCGTACCAGCTGCACTATTCAATCCATACTCACCCGAACCAGGCCCTCCATACTGTGGAACACCATACTGGCCACCATAACCACCATTACCCATAGGTCCAGGCATTGAACCATTCATCCCATAGTTACCACTGTTCACTCCACCAGCATACCCTCCATATGAAGGCATATTGCCAGACCCATAGGGCTGTTGATGTTGCATAGAACCCTGCTGCATATTTGGCTGAGCCTGTGCATTCTCAGCTCCATGATTCTTACCTTTCTTATTATCAGCAGCCAGCTTACAAACAACTTGAAACCCGTTAATATTCTTCATCGGCTCAGCAATCGCAGCCCTTGCACCTTCCTCAGTCTTGTATATCATAAAAGCAAACCCCTTGGCCTTCCCTGAAGACTTATCAAACCCTAGAGGCCCCTCCTCAATTTCACCATACATAGAGAAAAACGCTAACAACCTTTCAGACGGAATATCATACGGCACATTACCTACATAGATCTTCCTCAAGGAAACATCAACAGCACTACTTCCAGAACCCGACTGTCCAGCTGACGCCAGCTGCGTTACAGTCATCCTCCCGTCAATCTTCTTGCTCGGCTCCTTCAACGCCATCCGAGCTCCGTCGATGTGCTTGAAAGTTACGAACCCGTAACCCTTCGATTTTCCGGTGTTCTTATCTAATATAACTATAGCTTCATCGAGCTCACCGTAACTGGAGAAGAGACCGCGGAGAGTCTCCGTGGTGGTATCGGCAGAGAGGCCTCTGATGAAGAGCTTGCGAGCGGTGACGTCGCTGTCGGCTAAAGAACGTATTGCATCGAGGACGTCAGAGTGGTGAACGGCGGCGGTTTGGAGGATGTCGAGAAGCTGGTCCTTGGTGAACGGCTCGATGATTTTGCGGATGTCGTCAGGGGTTAAGGCGGATGTCGCGGTGGTGGCGACGTTGGCGTCCGGTGAGGATTGGACGCCGAATTCGTCGATTTTGCGTTTCTTGGAGAAATCCATGGCGATTCGATTGGAGGATTGGGATTGAGTGACGTGACAAAACCCTAGCAGCAGCTAATCAATTTTTTTTTTTTGGGAGAACTAGCGGCTAATGTTTCGATTGGAGAAGATGAAGTGAAGGAAGCATAAAGGGGTTCTGTATTTAACTGCTAATAAGGTGAAGCCCTGGGCTCGGACGGATCCGGGTCGGGTCAGGGGATCACTGACTACGGATTTGTTTTGGATAAGGGTCCTCAAATTTTATTAAACCGTTTATTTAGTCACTAAACTTCTTTTTTTCTGTTTTCTACTTTTCTTGCATTAACATATGAGTGATATTAAGGGTTAAATATTAATCCACCAAATCAAATCATTTAATTTTGTATTAATAATTATGTTATTTTTTGTGGTTCAATTTGATGCATGCTTGCTTGCTTACTTGTGGTTCATTTGGCTTGAACGAAATGCTAGAATGTTTAGAGACACGGATAGTTAGCTATGACAAGTAATCCTTGCGAATTACGGAGCTCGGATTGAACTTGATGCTAGTGCCCGAAGGCGAAGAAGAAACAAAGGACTAACAACAATGCATTCCCATTTATAATTACAAGTTACATCGCAAAAAAACCCAAAATGCTTGAAGATACAAGCCCGCAAGAACCCCACCTGAGCCCTAGCCAAACCCTAGGGTCAAGCCAGATAAATAATACTACGATAAGCCAGCCATCTCTCGTCCAAGGGGGTCTCTCCAACAAACCTCGATTGCCCACAGAGCCACGAGAGGCGCACCAAGCAGATGATGCCCAAGATAGACAAAACAAAATCGTCACAAAGGTTAGGTAGAAAGCTCTCAGGACCGAACCCAGTAGCGGGTTTCATAAAACACAAATCATATATTGTACACTAGAAGTTAGAAGCTGCTACCCTTTTCATATAAACCAGATTGATCCCAAACCATGTAGACAACAGATGATTTCAACCAGGCACCTTTAGTGAAGACATTTACAGCAAATACCGAAACCCGGAAACAACGGGATGAAGATAGAAATTGCAGGTCAATCAAGCCTTCAACAATCCTTAATCAACTATAGAACACGTCAATTCCAGTTTGCCACAACAGTTCAGAAACGAGCACAGTGCAGGTATTGGTTATAGGCTTATAGCAGTGGTTGCAAGTCCTCAAAAAACATATAGTAAGTGAACTTTCAACACAGCTAAAGAGAAATCTTGTTCTTTAGTGATACTTCTCTAGTTTGACCCAATTTGCTAAGCAAAGATACAGATGTACAGAACAGTGCAATTGTTCTTGTATAAAGTCAAATCCAAACACAGAACAGTGCAGATCAGCAGATGTAAAATCCAATTAGAAGAAGTGGATCTCATAAGTAACATTCATCGTCAGACAAGGATAGTTTCACCATACAAATAAACACGAACTTCAGAGATATAAAATCATATAGACTTAACATGGCTCCACCAAAGAAAAATACGATTTCCACATTAAGAACAACAATCTCAAGTACCAAGTATCAGTCAATGGGGAGAACAAAAAGAGAGCATATCAGCATAAGCTAACGCATCAACTAGATAACATATTCCAGAATAGCAAGAAACTTCTACAACCCTTCTCTTGAAGTACTGATCTACAAGGAACCAGATGAACTGAAGCAGCAACAAAAGAGGACAGTAGTCCATACAACAAAGCAAGGATTTCAGTGTCTGCAATCACGATATCACGACTACCATTTAAAGCATTGTGCCCAAGAAGCTGTCACACACCTGAATGAAAAACCTATCAGCACATAAAACACCATTCAAGTCAACTCATAACTTCAGAACAAAAACGAAACCAGATAGCATATATCAGATAAAAGAAGGACCTCCACACTATGTAGCAGGCACAAACTGTAGATGAATTCAAGTATGCATGTCAATGGGGAGAAGGAGAACTTGGGCAACTATAACCACCAGTTTAGACCAAGTTATGCAAAGGGTAACAAATTTACACCAGAACTATTCGCTTATGATAGTGAAAACAACATATGCATGTACAAACAAATTGCTTCCTCCCTAACCCATCAGCATAACCATTAACCACTAACCAGCACATCATTGTAGCAACTCATAAAGTGATCACAATAACAGCAAGTCTAGTGCAGAAATTACCTCAGTAGTATGGAGGACCACCAGGGTACATCCCACCGGGAGGAATTCTAGGTGGCATCGAAGGTGGCTGGTGTTGCTGAGCCATACCATACGGCCCACCATCTGCATATCCAGCTGCACCCATTCCACCAGAGCTCGGTGGAGGACGGAACATCGTACCAGCTGCACTATGCAATCCATACTCACCCGAACCAGGCCCTCCATACTGTGGAACACCATACTGACCACCATAACCACCATTACCCATAGGTCCAGGCATTGAACCATTCATCCCATAGTTACCGCTGTTCAGTCCACCAGCATACCCTCCATATGGTGGCACATTGCCAGACCCATAGGGCTGTTGATGTTGCATAGAACCCTGCTGCATATTCGGCTGAGCCTGTGCATTCTCAGCTCCATGATTCTTACCTTTCTTATTATCAGCAGCCAGCTTACAAACAACTTGAAACCCGTTAATATTCTTCATCGGCTCAGCAATCGCAGCCCTTGCACCTTCCTCAGTCTTGTATATCATAAAAGCAAACCCCTTGGCCTTCCCTGAAGACTTATCAAACCCTAGAGGCCCCTCCTCAATTTCACCATACATCGAGAAAAACGCTAACAACCTTTCAGACGGAATATCGTACGGCACATTACCTACATAGATCTTCCTCAAGGAAACATCAACAGCACTACTTCCAGAACCCGACTGTCCAGCTGACGCCAGCTGCGTTACAGTCATCCTCCCGTCAATCTTCTTGCTCGGCTCCTTCAACGCCATCCGAGCTCCGTCGATGTGCTTGAAAGTTACGAATCCATAACCCTTCGATTTTCCGGTGTTCTTATCTAATATAACTATAGCTTCATCGAGCTCACCGTAACTGGAGAAGAGACCGCGGAGAGTCTCCGTAGTGGTATCGGCGGAGAGCCCTCTGATGAAGAGCTTGCGAGCAGTGACGTCGCTATCGGCTAAAGAACGGATTGCATCGAGGATATCGGAGTGGTGAACGGCGGCGGTTTGGAGGATGTCGAGAAGCTGGTCCTTAGTGAACGGCTCGATGATTTTGCGGATGTCGTCGGGGGTTAAGGCGGAAGTCGCGGTGGTGGCGACGTTGGCGTCCGGCGAAGATTGGACACCGAATTCGTCGATTTTGCGTTTCTTGGAGAAATCCATGGCGATTCGGAGTGTGAGGATTGGGATTTAGTGACGTGAAAAAACCCTAGCAGCTAATTCGCGATTGGAGAAGATTGAAGTAAAGAGATATATGTTTTAAACTGTTAAGCCTGGGCTTTGGCGGGTCCGGTTCGGGTTAAGGGGTTCCTGAAGGCGGTCTTTTTAATATGGATCCTCAAATTTAGTGTACCGTGTCATAGTCATCACTAATCCTTTCTTTAATCGCTAAACTAATACTAAGAGTTTTTTTTTTTTTTTATTTGTGTTATGGAATTTTTTTTATCACTATGGAATATGGATTAACCACATTAACTTATGATAAATATTATTTACATTTAAAAATATTGTATTTGGTGCCTATTATCAAGCTATGTGTTGTCCCATATCCTAACCACATCTGGATTGGTCCCCATTAAAACTGCTCAGTTGATAATGTCTTAACTTCTCAAAGTGGATTAGGTCTTCATCTATTCCCTCCTTAATCTTAACTTGTAATCGATTTTCCCACAATGAATGAATACAACGAAATTTTATTGTAAAAAAAAATTCTCAAAATGATCAGTTAGGTAAACATCACACCTTCCACTTATATTGTTTCATGAGTTGTATATTGTAGGTGTCTTCAGTGGCCGAAACTAGATTCTAGCATATCCTGGGCCAGATACATAAAATACAATCGCCTAAATATATATTTTATACAAAAAAAATACATATATTTCAGCTATTTGGGTCCAGGAGACCCTGAGCCAGGACCAGGGGGCCACTGGGTGTCTTTCATCTTGTGTATTACAGGTCAACATGAAAGAAGATGTGAAGTTAGGTCCTTTCCCATTTCAAGTTGAACAAGTCATGTGCATCCCAAAAGGCGCTATTATTGAAGAGATACTTCATACAAGGCTACTACTCATACACGTCCCTCTGAAATGGTTCGTTGTACAAGTAACAAGGTCGTCTGTTATGTGATATGCATGACCCTGGATAACCTCACATGTCTCTATATATGTATTAGCTACCAAATATAGAAACAATCTGTTAGCAAATTACGTATGCAACACCGACTTCCATTAATGCTTTGTCGACCTCCTTCTTATCTTCCTATCTAACATTGATTTGATTCATCCGATATAAAAACACATGCCTAGGATTCAATTTGATCCTGTTCAATAGCAACCTTAGCTAGCTTACAATCATGGCCGAATCTCGAAAAGCTCATGTGGTATGCGTCCCATACCCAGCCCAGGGACACATAAACCCGATGCTCCAGCTCTCCAAGCTCCTCCACTCCCACGGCTTCCATGTCACCTTCGTCAACACCGTGTACAACCACAGGCGGCTCCTCAAGTCCCGAGGAGCCGCCTTCTTCGACTCTCTGCCGTCGGATTTCAGATTTGAGTTCATACCCGACGGCCTGGATGACGAAGATGACGTGGAGGATGCCACGCAGGATATCCCTTCGTTGTGCGATTCAACTTCGAAGAACTGTGTGGGTCCGTTTCGCGAGCTTGTTGCTAAGCTTAGCGAAACGGGTCCTGCGGTGAGTTGTATTGTGTCGGACGGTTCGATGGCGTTCACTATGGAGGTGGCTAAGGAGGTTGGGGTTCCGGAAGCTCTGTTTTGGACGCCGAGTGGTTGTGGGGTTTTGGCTTATGTTAACTACCACGTTCTTGCTGAAAGAGGGATGTTTCCTCTCAAAGGTATGGTGCATAGTTTTGATTATTACTCGGGTTGGTTCGACTTGTTCGAGTTAAAACATGGCTCGTGAACCAGCTTGTTTATGGTTTGAGAGTTGGTTTGATTAAGATGGCTAGCGAGCTAGCTGCAGGATGGTTTAGCTCGCGTGCCATCTTGACTGTGAAATCACATTTATAACCTTTTATAACATGAGCTCGAATTCTGTGGAGCATGGGGTTGTAATAATACTATGATTATAAGAGTTATCAATACGATTATAAGCGCTCATCTTAATTATTGAGTTGACCTTGTTAAGGTTATTGAGTCGGGTTCAATATGATAATCAAACCAAACTTGTTATATGTGATTTCAAACCGAGTAGGGGGGACAAAAAAAGTTTGGGTGGACTTGCCTCGTGAATAGTCCTACAATTTAGTTTGTCTTCTTGTTTGGGGGTCGTTTGGTTGGATGATATCTACATATCATGATATGTGAGATATATTGATATGTTAGTATATTGATATTGGTAAAAGTGATTCTTTGATATCACTGTTTGGGGTAGTGATATTTAAATGAGTGGTCAATTGTGAGTGCATGGATGAATGTACCAAAATACCTTCATTTGCTTGAACAAAGTATAAAAGTAGTCCTTACATTTAATTAAAAAACATGTGTGTTTAGATATTAAAATTTGTAATCTCTATTTTTTAATTCGTGAATTTATTTATAAATTAATTACTCGATTTAATTATACTTTTAGAATACTAAATGTCCACATTAAGAAAATAATTAGTATTATGTTTACTGCTAACACATCTCCCTCTTCAAGTCAATATAAAATAAAAAGTTCAAATAATTTTCATGGTGAATTCTAATTCTAACTAAAAAATTCGAATTAAGTAATTAAAAATTAAATCATAATTATTTATATTAATTAATTAATAAATATAAAAATACATAAACACGAGATAATATAAAATGAGAAAAAATAAATTGGGGGTAATGGGGTTTATGACATTATAATTGTGAAGGTTGGGTGAGGATAGAATTGTCCAAAAACTGTGATATCAATATCACTCTGAAGATATTCACCTCCCCACGTGAATATCTGTTGAGTGATATTGATATCACTTTTGGCCCCAGATATCATGATATTCAGGACAGAAAAAACGATGATATCCTGAATATCATGATATCTGCAGTTATCAATATCAATATCAATATCACTGCAACCAAACGACCCCTTGGTATTTTTAGTGGTTTGATTGGTTGATAAATTTTGCAGATTCGAGCTATCTGAATAATGGATATTTGGACACAACTGTAGACTTCATTCCGGGATTGAAGAAGAACATCCGTCTGAAAGATCTCCCATCGTTTATCAGGACAACAGATCCAAACGACATCATGTTCAATTTTATCAAGAGAGAGATAACAAAAGGTCGCCAAGCATCTGCTCTACTAGTCAACACATTCGACCTTCTAGAGCAAGAAGTCGTGAAAGCTCTCTCGTCCTTCTTCCCAAATTTACTTACCATCGGTCCGCTCAACTTACTTATCCGTCAAGTCAGTCAAAACAAACTGAAGGACATAAGCACAAACCTATGGGAACAGTCAGAATGCGTCCATTGGCTCGACAAAAAGGAACCCAACTCTGTTTTGTACGTGAACTTCGGGAGCATTACCGTGATGACTCCTGGTCAAATGACCGAATTCGCGTGGGGACTAGCCATGAGCAAGAAACCCTTCTTGTGGGTAATCAGACCAGACCTTGTTTCCAAAAACTCGACAGGACAACAGTTTGTCATTGCCTGACGAGTTTGTGGAGGAGACCAAGGACAGGGGCATGTTAGTAGGGTGGTGCAATCAGGAACAAATCCTGAAACACCCATCAATAGGATGGTTTTTGAGCCACATGGGGTGGAACTCGACGATCGAGAGCTTGACGTATGGAGTGCCTATGATATGTTGGCCGTTTTTCGCTGAGCAACAGACGAATTGCTTCTATGCTTGCGAGGAATGGGGAGTTGGGATGGAGATTGACCCTGAAGTGAAGAGGGAGGAAGTTGAGAAACTTGTGAAAGAGGTTATGGGTGGGGAGAAAGGTAAAGACATGAAAAGGAAAGCTATGGAGTGGAAAATGAAGGCAGAGGAAGCTATTAAGTTCGATGGATCGTCCTATCGGAATGTTGAAAACCTTATTGAAGTGTTATTGCAGAATAAATAAACTAGATTTCACCGATAAATCTTGTAACGATAAGTTGTGAAAATATTAAAATAAAAAAGGGGAAAATTTTGTTTTTCCCCTCTGTTTTGTCAACTTAACAAATAGCCTCTTGCACTACTACAGATCACTCTTTTTTACCCTTTTCTTACTTGAACCACGTTGTGTTTTAGGTCTTTCCATCTCAACTTTTGTATGCTTAATGAGGATTGATGCACATTCAATATACCATATCAACTCTAACAGCCACGCTATAGCTGACTACGAATTGTTAATTATTTGAGATACAAATATAGATAATTGGATAGGATAAAATTGAGGGACAAAACTCTTCGTATTTCACCTGCATTCTCGTGATTTCTCATCAATTTATATCTCTCAATGTTTACTCGCTAAATCATGGAAGCAATTGCTGATGTGGTGTGCGGATGTGTCCATTTTTAACGCTAAGAAAATTGAAGTTGGATGAAAAAATTCAAAAGACAAATCCGTTGGATCATTGTTCTTATTAATTTTGATAAATCCGTTGACAATTATTATTTAGTATTTCACAATTTCCTACATAATAACAAATTGAAAATAAAACCCCAACAACTTGTCTAAGTAGCTAATTAATATTCCCTAGTTAAATTAATCAACGACTGATAACACACTCTTGTTTTGTCGTTATCCCCTTAAAGCATAATTTGGTACATGAATCATGATTCCTCTGTTCACCTATAAAAAAATGTGTCACATGAACTGTGAAATCAATCGAACCAAAGAAAACAAATCAAAGCAAACCCATGAGTGTCGAGGCCAAGCCACACGTAGTGTGCGTCCCGTATCCAGCTCAGGGCCACATAAACCCGATGCTCCAGGTGGCAAAGCTCCTCCATTCACGAGGCTTCTACGTCACCTTCGTCAACACTGAGTACAACCACAGACGCCTGCTTAGAACCCGAGGAGTCGCATTCTTCGAGTCTCTGCCTCCCAACTTCAACTTCGATGCTATTCCTGACGGCCTAAAGTACTCGACCTTGGGGGATGGTGACAACATCGACGTCACTCAGGACATTCCTTCTTTGTGTGTCACCACCTCCAAGAACTGTCTGGTCCCGTTTCGGGACCTCGTGAAAAGGCTAAATGACGATGTCGTTTCGCCCATGGTTAGTTGTATTGTGTCGGATAATGCAATGACTTTTACTCTAGATGTAGCCAAAGAGTTGGGAATTCCTAATGCACGGTTGACGGTTCCGGGTGCATGTGGGCTCTTGGGATACCACAGCTTCCCTGCGCTAGTAGAGAGAGCTTGGTGCCGCTCAAAGGTATTATTCTGTTTTTTGTTTATAAAGTACAAATTATTTAAAAATACGCATATTTTAGCTATTTGAGTTTAAGATAGTCTCACTTGATCAATTTAATTGGTATTGCTTCTGTTCAGAAATTGTTCAATTTAGCTATAGTTCAATAATGTAACTAACCATTGTTTGGTTACAAATTTACAGATTCGAGCTGCCTAACTAACGGATATCTAGAAATGGCGGTAGATTTCATTTCAGGAATGAACAAAAACATTCGCCTGAAAGATTTTCCTACTTTCATGAGAATAACGGACCCAAATGATATGATGTTCAAATACGTGTTGGAGACTACTCCACGAACTTACGAAGGATCTGCAGTATTGTTGAACACGTTTGATCCCCTAGAACATGAATGTCTAGCTGCCCTGTCGACGGTATTTCCCAATGTTCTAACCATCGGTCCACTCAACTTACTAAAAAAGGGAGACAAACTTAAGGATATCAACACAAGTCTATGGATAGAACAACCACATTGCCTTAATTGGCTGTACTCAAAAGATCCCAACTCTGTGTTGTACGTGAATTTTGGGAGCATTACCGTTTTAACTCCCGAGCAGCTCAACGAATTCGCATGGGCCTCGCGAAAAGTGAGAAACCCTTCTTGTGGGTGATCAGGCCAGACCTAGTTGCAGACGAATCACCAATTCTACCTGTCGAATTCGTTGAGGATACCAAGGACAGAGGCATGTTAGTTGGGTGGTGTGCTCAGGAACAAATCTTGCAGCACCCTTCGATTGGAGGGTTTTCGAGTCACATGGGTTGGAACTCCACGATCGAGAGCTTGTCTTATGGAGTGCCCATGATATGTTGGCCCTTTTTTGCTGATCAACAGACGAATTGCTTCTATGCTTGCGAGGAATGGGGAGTCGGGATGGCGATTGACCCTGAAGTGAAGAGGGAGGAAGTTGAGAAACTTGTGAAAGAGGTTATAGGTGGAGAGAAAGGTAAGGAGATGAAGATGAAAGCTATGGAGTGGAAAATGAAGGCAGAGGGAGCTACTAAATTTGGTGGATCATCACATCAAAATGTTGATAGACTTATTGAAGTGTTGTTACAGAACAACTAGTCAATTGTTGTATTGTGTCTATTTTTGGGTCATTTTCAATAATTTTATGTTCCATAAATTAACATGAATGGTCCAATTAAATCAACATGGAAGTAAATTTTAGTGAATTTTTCTATTTCTCATGATTTATAAACATTTTCCTCATCGTTAGGGAATTTTGTCGAACATATGGAGTGCTATTTAGTTTTCTACTAATCTTCTCTTTGGTTTAGCGCAATAAAGAGACAATGAAGCTTCTTGAATGAATTTAGTCGACAATGACGAAAACTCAAAATTGGTGTCAAATTAAGAAATGTGTTTACAATGAAAATGTATGTAATGTGATGGATCATTCAACAACAATTTTGAGTATTTAACAGAGGCAGAAATGCAATTTAACAGTAGCATGTGGCCGCTGTTAAATTGACCAACGTTAAAACAAATTAACAGCGACAAAACAGTGATCGCGGTTAATCTGAATATTTTAACAGCGGCCATAGGCCGCTGTGTTCAATTTAACAGCGATCGAAAATAAGCCGCTGTTAAATACTTATATTCTTGTAGTGATAGTGAACTTAACTTGCTTGACTTTCTTTCTTTTGTTTGATTAATATTAAATTTTACCAAATACGTACATCACCTAATTAGTAAGTTTGGGATCTACTACCATTAGGACACCCCTTAGTGTCCTCATATTAGGACACCCCTTACAACCACAAGATTAGAAGGTAGATCTAATGGTCTAAATTAATCTGGACAAAATAGTAATTTGAAACTCCTATATATACTAAATCATATTAGGGTTTCAGAAACCCTAATTCTATTTTACATCTCCCTTCAAAGCTCCAGCCGCCGTGCTCCAACCTCGCCGCCGCCGTAGCCTCGCCACCGCCATCATCAACCGCCAGCCTCGCCGCCGCCAGCCTCACCACCGCCATCATCAACCACCAGCCTCGCCGCGCCATCATCAACGCTAGCCTCGACGCCGCCATCATCAACCGCCAGCCTCGCCGCCGCCATCATCAACCGCCAGCCTCGCTGCCGCCAGCCTCGCCACCACCATCATCAACCGCCAGCCTCGCCGCCGCCATCATCAACTGCTAGCCTCATCGTCGCAAGCCTCGCCATCTACATCTCTGCTGCCTCAAACCGCTAGCCTTCGTTCGGAGATCCGGCTATCTAGATCGGGGAGAAAAGAAGGGAAGCCGCGCCGCTGCATCAGATCTGCCGCCGCGCTCCAGCCCCTTAAGGATCAGATCCCCCGCCGCCATCATCAGATCTGCCACCGCGCTCCAACCCCGCTGCCGTCATCAAATCTGCCGCTGCCATCATCAGATTCGCCGCCGCCATCATCAGATCTGCCACCGCGCTCCAACCCCACTGTCGCCATCATCAGATCTGCCCCCACGCCGCCACTTCTTCATTTTTCCTCCCTTGTTTCTGTGCAACTTCCCCCCTCTTACCACGTTGTTCCATTTTGACAATTTAGGAACATGTTTGTATTGTTCCATATAGTTAATTATGGAACAAATATTTGATATTATTGTTTCATTTTCAATTTGATTCAATGTTTTATGATTTCCTATGTTCCGAATTGGTAATAAGGAACAAATTCGATTTTCAACACGTTCCATTACTTTTAAAATGGATCACTGTTTCGAAATAATAAAAGAGGAACTGTTCCGAAACAATAAAAGATGAACTGATTCGAAACAATTTCCACAAAAAAGTGTTAGAAACTAATCTCAAATAAAAACCACCGGAGATACACAACAAAAACCGCCGAGCATAGAGAAGAAGATGAAGAAGTAATTAAAAAAAGATAATTAATTTAATCATAAATTAAATGGAGCAAAAAAAGGAGCAGAAAAGGAATAAAAAATCAGCAATGTAACTGCAAATCCGAAAATTAATAAACAATAATTAAAAATCTGCAATAAATAAAATATTGAAATTACCCTTATGTCCAATTAATATTGACCTTCAGATCTGTAAGATTAAATCCTACGGCCCTAAGAGGTGTCCTCATATGAGGACACTTTGGGGTGTCCTACTGGTAGATTTTGCCGTAAGTTTATAGCCGTCCAAACCGTTGATGTATCAAATCAATTATTGGGCCATTGGTGTATTTAACTAATAACAGAGTGATGAAATAGTATCCCTAACCGCAGGCAGAATTCAATATTTCATGTATGTTTATTGATTATTGATACCATTTTTATATCATTATAATTAGGTGACACCAATTATTAATTAATCCATAATTTATAAAGTAAAAAATAAAACACTCGAGTCTATTATATTCTCATTTCCTAGAAAACATTTCTTGTAACTTTTGAAAAGAAAAATCTTTCATTCCAATCTCCCGAAGGGGGCATTAAGGTAGCTCAGCCAGGAGGAATCCGTGGTCCACCCGTCTAGCCACCCAGTCCGTTGTAACGTTCCGAGAACGAGGAATAAAACCTACAATAACTAAGGGACACGAGCGAAGAATGATAGCAGAAGCCGCAATACGGGCCACACAGTCCGAACGTCACAAAGTAGGTTGATTCTCGACGATTTCCACCATGACCTTGCAATCAGAAAGCACTCGAACTGGACCACACGGGGAACGGGCTAACACCAGGGCTTCATGCATAGCAAAGGACTCAGTCCCATGAAAATCAGTAATGACGATACCATAGGCCGCCGACTAGGTCTCGTGAAACAAAGACTCATCACTGTAGCTTGTAAGACTTTCAATTTTCTCTCATAGAACTTGTAAAATCTTTTTTTCTGTTAATTTTTTTTTTATCTTTTACTATTCAAAGTGTTTCCTCACAAAACTATCTACGAAAGATTCAAAAAAAAATGGCAAACTACTTTTTCTTCCCGAGAGGGACATTTCATAAGTAATCTTTGTATGTACTAAGAACCTTGGATTTATTATATTTCATTTATTACATGGAATAATCTTGTACTAGATTTAACCTGCACGTTGTAGCGAGAAGCATTGATTAGAATAACACAATACTACAACAGTTATATTTCAAATGGAGAAAAGTAATTTTTTATGGGTAACTTATTATACCAATTAAGATGCATAGTAAAATAATAGAAGTTAATTCTTTGATAGAGTGAAAAAGGGGTTGAAGGTGGGTGAAGTTCGCTGATTTCATGGGAGTTGTACAGTAAAAAGTAAGGAGATGGTAAGAAAATATTTTTAAAATGCAAAGGTACATTTTGAAACCATGTGAACTCATGTACAAAAGATTTTTGTCTTTAATGAATAGTACGGTTTATATAATTTAACTATTTATTTATTTGTCGTTTATTGCCCGAATATAAATAAAAAAGATTCCATTTTAAAAAGATCCCACTCTCGTCCAATATAAATCCGCCACGAATCACTTTAGCTCCTACGAATTCGTCTCCCAAGAAAGACAATAATAGCCTAGAGAAGCGGATAACAAAAATGAGTCCGCCACACGCCGTCTGCGTCCCATTTCCGGCGCAGGGCCACATAAACCCGATGCTCCACGTGGCCAAACTCCTCCACTCACGTGGCTTCCACGTCACCTTCGTCAACACGGACTACAACCACAAGCGCCTCCTCAAATCCCAAGGCGGCTCCCTCGCCGCCTCCCTGCCGCCGGGGTTCAACTTTGAGTCGATCCCCGACGGCCTGTCGCCGTCGGAGGACTTCGACTCGACCCAAGACATCCCTTCTTTGTGCGGCTCCATCCCTGAAAACTGCTTGGCTCCGTTCAGGGATTTGTTATGCAGGCTCAACAACGACGTCGTTTTGCCTCGTGTTAGCTGTATCGTGGCGGATGCTTCCATGGCGTTCACTTTGGATGCGGCGAAAGAGCTCGAAATTCCCAACGCGCTTTTTTTGACTCCGAGCGCGTGTGCGAACCTAGCCTATCTCAACTACCATCACCTAGTTGAGATAGGCTTGGTGCCCCTCAAAGGTAGAGTTGACTTTTTGTTGATTGAGGGTTGACTTTTTAAATTTATCTGTCGATTGTCTGATTATAGTTTGGTTACATTATTTGCAGATTCGAGCTATCTAACTAATGGGTATCTAGAAACCATAGTAGATTGTATTCTAGGACTAAACAAGAACATTCGTCTTAAGGATCTTCCTACATTTGTGAGAACTACAGATCCAAATGACATCGTTTTTAATTTCTGCATGAAAGAACTCGCGAGGATTCCAGAGGGATCCGCTGTAATTATGAACACATTTGATCTCCTAGAGAAAGAAGTTTTGGCATACCTTTCGCCGATTTGCCCTAATCTTCTCACATTGGGCCCGCTCAACTTACTCGTCCATCAGGTGGTAGGAGACAAACTGGAGAACATCAACACAAATTTGTGGACAGAACATTTAGAAGCGCTACAATGGCTTGATTCGCAAGAACCCAACTCTGTGTTGTACGTGAACTTCGGGAGCATCACCGTGATGACTCCTGAGCAGCTCACTGAATTCGCGTGGGGGCTGGCGAATAGCAGGAAGACCTTCTTGTGGGTAATCAGACCAGACCTCATTTCCGGCAATTCAGCAGGTGCTCTGTCAGTGCCTGCAAAATTCGTCGAGGAAACCACTGGTAGAGGCTTGTTAGCAGGGTGGTGCAATCAGGAGCAAGTCCTGAAGCATCCTTCAATTGGAGGGTTCTTGAGCCACATGGGGTGGAACTCGACGATGGAGAGTTTGTCGAATGGACTGCCAATGATCTCTTGGCCATTCTTCGCGGATCAACAGACGAATTGCTTCTATGCTTGTGAGGAATGGGGGATTGGAATGGAGATTGATCCTGATGTGAAGAGGGAGGAAGTTGAGAAGCTTGTGAGAGAGGTTATGGGTGGGGGGAAAGGTAAGGAGATGAAAAGGAAAGCTATTGAGTGGAAAGTGAAGGCAGAGGAAGCTACTAAGCCCGATGGATCGTCGTTTAAAAGTATGGAGAAATTAATTGAAGTATTGTTGGATAAACAAAACTAATTGATTCCTTTGCATGTACAACCTACTACAGCCCAAATCACAATGTTACAAGACCACAAGGCCCAACGGCCCATTAAGGCCCAAACATCAAAATGATGTTTCCATATGTCCACCGGAGAAAGTAGCCGTCGACGGCCAGCTTCCGATCAGACTTGTAGTATTGGAATGTACTCTTTAGACTATACGTTTTCAACCCTTTTGTTTTCTGGTTCTTGGACCAGTGTACGTGTCACCTTCTCCTGGGTCTTTTGCTCCATGTCTCTTGCTTATTTTGTTAAACCTTTTCCAGTTTTCCGGCTGTTTCTTTTGTTCTTCAGGTTCCGGTTCCTTTTTCCGATGAATCTTCTGCTCTTGTTTCTGTCGCCTGACTTTTTGTCCTTTTTGTAGTTAGTTCATTCTTCTTAACAAAAAAAAGTTAACATATATAACTACTAAATCCAGCTTGCCATCAAACAAAATTGGCTTCCTTATGGGGTCAAGGAACAATCTCAACCATTAGATTCATTTTTTTTTAATCTAATGGTTTAAATTAAAAGGGTAAAAGGTCATTTCACCATTTAATTTAATTTAATTTCTTTTTTAGTTTTTTTTTTAATTTAAGTGGAAAGAGCAGTCGACCGGAGCTCCGGCGACTTCTCCGATGAATTTCTAGACGATCAAAGCTCCGATTTTGAAAATTTTTTCGGCCACCGGACCACCATCGTCGGACCTATTTTTCTGGAATTTTTTTCGGTGATGCTTCGTACTCGTTTTTAATACGTGTACACATTTTTGTACATGTGTACGTGCACATTTTTTTACATAAACTGTGTACTCATTTGCAAAGATTTTTCGTACACATGTTATACATGTGTACATGTTTTATACACGCACACGTTTATTTACTTACATTTTTTATACAGTACACTATCTTGTACACATGTACACACGGTGTACACAGTACACATGCACACACTCTTTGTACACGTGTACATATTTTGTATAAATCATGTGCACACTACTTAATAATGTAATGTGTGTACATGTAAATGCCTATTCGTACACGTGCACACTTATTTTTTATACTAGTGTACACATACTCGTATTCGTGTGCACATATTTTGTATAAATCATGTGCACACTACTTAATAAAATAATGTGTGTACATGTGTACACATATTCCGTACACGTGCACAATTATTTTTTACGCTAGTGTACACATACTTCGTACTCGTGTGCACATATTTTGTATAAATTATGTGCATACTACTTGATAAAAAAAGTGTGTACATGTGTATTTTTATATATTAGTGTACACATACTTTGTACTCGTGCGCACATTTTAGTACAAATCACGTGCACACTACTTAATAAAAGAATTTTATTGTTGTTTAATATCAATTAGTGCTCCATAGTGTAGTGGTAAGAGTTTGATTTTTAAAGAAAGAGGTCATGATTTTGAATCCCATAAATAACAAACATATTTTTTAAATTATTTTATTGAGTGCAATGGTGGTGGAGGCACGGTGGCCATTTATTCAACGTTCTAATAGTAATTAATATGCAAATGTGGGCAGCTGATCCACATCCAACCATTTCCAAGGGTTGGAAACTTCCAACCTTCATCTCAACCATTAGATCACTCTTTGACCATTTGACCAATCTAATGGTCTAGATTATTAGGGGTATTTAGGACTTTACACACATAATTTAATTATTATATTTAAAATAAATAATTTAATTCCAGGGGACCACCGGCGGCCGGCCGCCGTCGCCTGCGACTTTTCCGGCGAGGTGTTTTTTTTTTTTGAATTTTTAAAAAAAAATTTAATTTTTTTTTTTAAAAAAACTAGTTAACACTTTTTTTTGCCGTTAAACTAGTTAACACTTTTTTGTGCTGTTAACTAGTTAACAGTGATTTTTTAACAAGTTAACATGGTGTTTACCTGATAACTAGTTACATCGTTTTTTGTCTGATAACTAGTTAACATCATGATTTAGATAACTAGTTAACAAAAAATTTAGTTGATTACTAGTTATCAAAATTAGTTAACTAGTTAACACATTTTTTTGTTGTTAACTAGTTATCAAAATTAGTTAACTAGTTAACACATTTTTTTGTTGTTAACTAGTTAACAGTGTTTTTTTAACTAATAACTAGTTAACATGGTTTTTATCTGATAACTAGTTAACAACGTTTTTTGTTTGATAACTTGTTATCAACATTAGTTAACTAGTTATCAAATTAACATAATTAGTTAACTAGATAACTTATCGAGTTAACTAGTTAACATCATGACTAAGATAACTAGTTAACATTTTTAAAGATGATAACTAGTTAACCAGTCGAGATAACTAGTTAACAATGTGATAACTAGTTAACTCGATTGGTTAACTAGTTAACTCGTTAACTAAATTTAACTAGTTAACTCAATTAGATAACTAGTTAACAACGTGATAACTAGTTAACTCGTTAACTAAATTTAATTAGTTAATTGGTTAACTAGTTAACTTGTTATATTTAACTAGTTAACTCGATTAAATGACTAGTTAACTCGATTGGTTAACTAGTTAACTCGTTAACTAAATTTAATTAGTTAATTGGTTAAATAGTTAACTCGTTAACTAAATTTGATTAGTTAGTTAACAAATCAAGTTAACTAGTTATCAATGTCAACAACATAAAAATTAGTGACTAAAATTACAAATTTTAATACATCAATCAAACTATCTACAAATAAAAATATAGTGACTAATTTTAATACTAGGAATGTTCATTTAACTAACTAACAGTCGAGTTAACTAGTTATCAATCTTAGATGATAATTTGTTATCAAAATTAGTTAACTAGTTAACATATTATTAGATAACTAGTTAATGGAGGTATTTAGCCGATAACTAGTAATCAAAATTAATTACTAGTTATACGAACTAATTAACACTCAACTTTCAATTATATGAAAATTACTCCTAAACATTTAAATTTATACATGATGACCCAGAATCCCCAATTATCAACCATATGAAAATTGGTTACGGAAATGGTTAACTTTCAATTATTACTAAACAATCTCCACATTTTTCCTAATTACAAACTAGTCACTCAATTTTAGTAGATCACAAAATCATCCTTCTTCTTCAACCTTCCACTCCTTCCTGTTCAGCTGCATCTTCTATGAAAATTAAGTCACTCCTTCCAAGGAGAAGAAGCTACGGGATGAAGGAACAAAAGCACGATCTTACAAAGTGCTTTACTCCAATGGGATCGTGTTTGAGGTTCACGATTGCGTTATCAATGTAGTAGATGTTGAATCAAGGAGATGCACATGTATGGAATGGAATCCGAATGAATTCCCTTGCCGCCATGCCATTGTTGTCTGCTACGCCGCCGCAAGAGAAAATGAGAGAGGAGGCGGCTGGAGGGGAGGATGAATCGGAGGAGGAGGTGGTCGGAGAGAGGTTAGATCGGAGGAGGAGGAAGGGGCCGGAGAGAGGTTAGATCGGAGGAGGAGGAAGGGGCCGAAGAGAGGTGAGATCGGAGGAGGAGGAGATGGCCGGCGACAAGGGGAAGGAGCCGGCGTGAAGTTTGGTTCGGCGGGGGACGGCAGGGGAAGGGAGCCGGCGTGAAGTTTGGTTCGGCGGAGGACGGCAGGGAAGAGTTCAGTGTGGGCTGGTAGGTGATTAGGTTTAGACTTAAATTAATTAATTTTCCAGTTTTACCCTTATTGGAATCGTCCAACCCGGGTTGGACGTAGATCACGTCCCGCAAATGTGTGTGATTAAAGGCTTGACAAAGACTTTTCTTATTTTGGATTTCCTCTTTTCTTTATTAATAAAGTCAACTATCACGTATAAAATAAAATAACCCGAGAAAATGAAACTCTTGCCAAAATTACTGAAAAAATAGCATTTTGGTTCTTCTACTTTGTTAACCTAACATATAGTTATACTATAAATTTCTCTTTTACTCTTTTATTTCGATCACTTTGCATTTTTGTCTTTTCGTTCTAAATTTCATCTTCTTAACGCTTAATTAATGTGCATTCACCACATCAGATTCAGTATCCAAGCATTAGCACTACAAAAATTTTGATCTTTGGCTACGGAAATTTCCGTCGCCTAAAGTCATAATCTGGTTGCCAAAGACCTTCTGCGACAAAAATTTACCGTCGCAAGGTTGGTCGCGTATACAGCGTCGCCTAATGAACTTTGCGACGGTTTTATTATTTTGGTCGCTAATTGAAACTCTTCTGCGACCAAACTTTTGGTCGCCAAAACACACCTTTCTGCGACCACTGTTTTCGTCGCAAAGAGTTAACATTTGGGCGACCATTGCTTCGGTCGCAAATGTATTAACTTTCTGCAACCACAACTTGGTCGCAAATGGTTTACCTTTTGGTGACCAATTTGTTGTCGCAAATAGTTAATCTTTCTGCGACTACTTTGTGGTCGCCAATAGTTCCTATTTCTGCGACCACTTTTGGTCGCCGATAAATTACTTTTCTGCCACCAACTTTTGGTCGCCAATAAGTAATTTTAATTTGCAGCTTTCACTTACAATTCAAGACCCGTGTTCACCAATTTTAAGTCCAAACAATATAAATAAGACATTACATAATTCACTCTTTCATAAACCCAAATTCATTAGCAAATATTTTTCTAGACGTGTCATCGATGACCAACGTCATGAAGTTCTTAACAAAAATGTAAATATGTCATCACACAATGATGAACAAACATTTTTCCATCACAAGTATCTAAATACTATGGAACAAATGTCATAGACTACTTATATAATATTATGGAATATAATCGAAACCCAAAATCCGGATGCATGAACAAAACTCCTTTTAGCATCCAATCTTCTTTCTCACCTGCAAATATAATAATAACACCCAAACAGTAAAGATACATCAATATATAGGAAGTGGAACTCAAAATTGAAATCAAATCTAAAATTGCAGCAAAACTATACTCAAACTAATGTCACCACCTTAATTTAAAATAGCAGCAGTACTATACTCAAACTGAAAATAGAAAGTGGATAAATGTACAAAGTTTTTTTGATGAATGTAAATGCCAATCAGCTATACAATGCCTAAATTAATAAAGAGCAAGACCAGAACATCCAAACAGCCTACTGCTCCTCAAACCAACAGCAACAGTAAGGGTCTTTCCAGCAAAACAACAACAAAGAAGGATGCCTTCCAGAACAATATCATCTTTCCAAACAGCAGCTCTTAGGGTGGATTCCATGGAATTCTACTTCTTTTGGTTTAAATTTCTCATACAATAATATCATCTTTCCAAACAGCACCTCTTAAGGTTGGATTCCAACTTCCACAAGCAACTACAAGATAATCAAAATGACTGGTAGCAGGAACGACAACCAAACAACTATCAGAGAACAAAACTTGGAGAGAAAGAACAAACTCGTCACTTATCTCTAGTAAAAGCCAAAGATGAACCATCAAAGAATCTAATCCACCCAATTCTAATACCACTATCAACAAATGCAGACAAGGCAAACCTACAATTAGTCATTCACACAGCAAAACCAGAAATTTGTGTATCATAATAAGTACTGAAGATGGAGAATCAAACCAAATCAGTTTAAAACACTAACCAACAAAGAGTCACTCAGGCTGAAAACTTACTCGTGACTTGGCATGTCTCACCGGGTTCGAGCCATCATATCACGCAATAACTTCTCCAACTCGGCTTGTTTTGCATCAGCTACTGCCTGTCTTGCCTCAGCCGCTGCTTGTCTTCATCTGAGTGCTTTATGATGCTGCTTGCCTTTCATCAACTATTGCTTGTCTAGCTTTCAGCTCATTCACAGTTTCTCTAAGTTCTTGGTTCTCTTCAGCGAGTTTGTTGTTTTGCTCCCTTAGTTCTGCATTTTCTGTTTCCAAGTATTTTTTCTTTGCCGACGGAGGAGTAGGACCATATCCAAGTCCTTTGATGTATCCATGCCCAGTTCCAAGTACCTCAAAAAAAGCAGCATCGGGTTCAATAGGATCGTCTGTATCCTTCCTCGCATTGACCTTTTCATTCATTTTATCCTACACCAAAGCACATAAAGAACATATAATATTTGAAAGTTATAATAGGTTCAAACAAAGCAGACAATAGTGTTCAGTATGACTAAGCTACATTTTATATAATCCAAAGGCTTAAAGAAAACAAATATGTAGTAGTATTGTGTAAATGCACAATAGAGAGGGACAGCTGGCTATGAATGAAATCAGGTTGTAATATTGTGTGTAATGTGTAATGTTGAATGCAATGTTTAGAACTAGCCACAGACAATCAATTAACTAGTTAATGACAATTGTTAAAGAGTGAACTCACATATTCAATTTGACATGCATCAGTTGCCCATTCACCAGACTTCTTAGTGTGTGATTTCTTCCAGAATTCTATCAAGTTCAAAGCACCACCATTCTTCTTCCTCTGTCAATAAAATCAAACAGAACTATTATATTGTTCATTCATTATTTTAATAAGAGTACTGTAATTGTACATATAAATGCCTTGACAATGAAACTAGTTGTAGACTTTACCTCCTCGTGATAACTCGCAACAAAGCAAACTGGCCCTTCAGTGTGAGGCTTGGTCAGATTAGCTCAATTGCTTTTGTTTTTCTTACATACAGCCTGCAATACAAATACATCAAAATATGAGAATCAGTTTGTGGTACAAAATAATCAACAACTCAGCCCTTACAAAACCCATGCACCAAAATCAATTAAACATGCAGCAACCTACTTCATTGTGGTAATTAAGAATCATACCTGCACTTTTTCATCATCCCAATAATCACACATTGAATTCCACGTAGCTTCAGGAACACCGTTAGGCTTAAACTTATTTGCAGTTTCACCATCACCCTTACCTAGATAAATCTTGTGCAACCTTTCCCTTCTTCCCTTCACTAGTAAGAGAAAATGTTGCCAAATTTTCTCTTGGACAACAAGATCTCTTATATTCACAATATTTAACTTAACCTACAACAGAAACATATTTATGTTCACAAAAATGTTGACATCTCTTACTAGTACTAATCATTAGAAAATGAACTCTATGATTGACCCTAATAATTGAATAATGAATAGAAGATTGGCACTTCATAGAAGTACCAAGTGGAAAACCCTGCACATCTTACAACCACCAGCAAAGACAAACAACCAAAACATAATTATTTATATACATGATTAAACCCCCTTCCCTAGCGAAAAAAAGGGGTTTATTTATAATGTATGAGTGAACAAAAAGAGGGAGAATAGCAAGCCCCTGCACACTATTAACTAAAACCCAAACCAACCCTCTGTACACTTCAAATACACTTGAACAACCTTGGTTTTGTTTTTTTTTTTTTTTTTGATGAATGAATGCTAGTATATATAAATCAATAAGTAACTGTACAAGGAGGTTAGGCAATCAGAACAAGCCCCCTCCCAATCTCCCAAACCGAATATCCCCTAACCCAATCCCAAAATCAAACTCTCCCCCCAAAGCAGATGCCAAAACGGCTGGAGGTACAGGGAGTAAAGCACTCCACTATACATCCACTTCTCCAATTCCCCAAAACCCAGTAGCCACAATGAAGCCCCAAAATCAGAACTCTTACTCTCTCACACCAACCCCCAAGCCGGAACCAACCCTATAACCCACTTGAACAACCTTGTTAAGTCTGCCATAAAGTCATACACACATACACCAGACTAACCAACACTTAAACGTTTTTTTATTTGTTCATTCATTTCCTACAACTATGGAGTGTGTTCTAATAATCAACAAGTGGTTAGCAGTTTCCATTTCCTTATTTTCCCTTAGCAAAAACCTATCCCTCATTATTTTTCCCTACACCACGTTTATAGAGAAGATCTTATATATATAATTAATAAATTACCATAGTGCTTACACAGACCTCGGTTGACAAACCATGAATGAAAAACCATAGTGCTTACGCATAAACACTAAACAGAAACCATGAATCAAGTACTGACGATTATGGTAGTTGACAAACCATGAGTTAAAGGAAGAGACAAAATGAAATAGAATGACCTATTTAGTTGAGAAACACTTCAGTTGAAGGAAGAAACAGAATGACAAGCACCAAGATTACCTGAATTCAGAGCTCACTGCAAGTCATTGCTCCATTCTTGTTTTCTTCCTCGGTTTCATCTGCGAGACAGTGTGTGAAAGTTTTAATCAATAGATTAACTCAAAATCTCCAAAACAAAGAAACTTAAGTTCAAATAAGAAGCAACATAAACCTGTTCGTAGTTCAAATTCGAGCAAATTTGTGAAGCAAGAAGCACTATCGGCACTGGAGGAGGGCAAGAAACTGAGATCTAGGTTACGGAGAGGAAACTGGTTCTGCGTTCAAAATCTCCAAAACAAAAGCTAGGGTTCAAATAGGTCACGGGTGAAGAGGATATTGGTTCTGGGTGAAGGCATTAGAGCAAGAAAGGGTGACGAGGAATTCGGGAGTAGAGAAAGGGGTGACGAGAGATTGGGAGCAAGAAATACGAGATTCGGTGTAGCAGGAAAGGGTTTGCGTTGAGGAAGAGTTTGGCTAGGTTCGTTCGCGTTCAAATCTCCAAAAATAAATTTCGAATTCGCTGAGCTGATAGACAAATGGAATTTTGGACATTCGAGTTGTAGAATATTAAGAAATGGGATTCGAAGAAAGAAACATAATTCAGAATGGAAAGATTGACAAAAGATGTAGTAGCAAACGGATGAGGAAATGTCGAGGGAGTCAGAAAGTTTTGATCAGAGTTGAGTCGACCGCAATGCTAGCAATTTTAATATTAAGTCGGGTTGAGAACGACTTTCGACAAGAAGAAAGAGTTTCATTGGCGAACGGATTTTGCCGAGATAAGCAAATAAATTTCGAGGTTACGCAAACAAGATATGTCGCAGAAACACCCAAGTACTTAAATATTGACGACAAAGTATCGATACGTCACAGGCTGCAATCTTTCAATATTTTAAGTCGTTAACCTTCTGCGACCAAGAACAGCGCCACAGACATAAGTTTATGCACGGATTTTCGTCGCTAATGCAAAAAACTTTCGGCTACCAAACAGACTTCGCAGTAAACACAAACAAGACACAAAGTATGATAGTAGTGACCAATATACTCTGAAAGATAAGACCATTTGCGACAAAATGGGACCGTCGCTAAATATTTTAAACTTTCAGCGACCAACTTTTGAAGCCGTCGGCAAAAGCTTAACTTTTAGCGACGGTATTTTTACCGTAGCAATATTTCCGTAGCTGAAAACTAAGATTCTTGTAGTGTAGCTTACTAAGCATTTTTAATTGAGAATAAACTTTCATATTTCACCTCCACCAATTTGCTCCTGGGCCAACTCTTCATCTGCTACTTCCAATATCTCTCTTTGTCGACATACAGATGTGTTCAAATTTAATGTTAAGAAGACGAAAGCTGGAAGAAAAGGACCCAAAAGGAAAGTAGTTGAAGTATGACGAAATAAAGGGAGACTATTTGTTAAGTCGGCAAAATAAAGGAGTAAAAATGATATTTTCCTTCAATTATTTGCAACAATTCCCTTCTTTCAATATATAAAAACCCGATTGGTTAATCATTATTACCTCCACAAAACTCGCTTCAAACCTAACCACATAACAATGACTCCGCCGGTCGCCACCGCCGCCGGAAACAACAGCCACACGTCGTTTGCGTCCCGTTCCCGGCGCAAGGCCACATAAACCCAATGCTCCACGTGGCAAAACTCCTCCACTCCAGTGGCTTCCACGTCACCTTCGTCAACACGGAGTACAACCACAAGCGCCTCCTCAAGTCATGGGGAGTCGTCGTCGGCGACGGCGGCGGCATGATCACTTCCTTGCCGCCGGCGTTCCACTTCGAGTCAATTCCCGACGGCCTGCCACCGTCGGAGAACATCGACACTACCCAAGACATCCCTTCGCTATGTGAATCAATCCCTAAGAATTTTTTGGCTCCGTTTAGGGACTTGGTATACAAGCTAAACGACGCCGTGGAAGTGCCACGTGTCAGCTGCATATTGTCCGATGCTGCCATGCCATTCACGTTGGATTTAGCTAGGGAGCTCGGGATTCCTGACGCGCTCTTCTTGACTCCTAGCGCGTGTGCCAACTTGGCATTCCTTAGCTACCCTGTGCTCGTCGACAGAGGATTGGTGCCTCTCAAAGGTTAACATTTTTCACCTTTTTTTTTATTAGTTTTGATTCATGAATTATCTAGTTATATGTTTGTGACGATGTTTTCAGATTCCAGCTACCTAACTAATGGGTATCTAGAAACGACTATAGATTGCATTTCGGGACTAAACAA
The DNA here is from genome assembly GCA_034768395.1 of Linum lewisii. Classification (NCBI taxonomy): domain Eukaryota; kingdom Viridiplantae; phylum Streptophyta; class Magnoliopsida; order Malpighiales; family Linaceae; genus Linum; species Linum lewisii. The sequence goes on from CM068299.1 coordinate 1,681,682, forward strand.
GGACATACGTCTGAAAGATTTACCAACGTTTGTGAGAACTACGGATCCAAACGACATTGTGTTCAATTTTTTGCGTGGATGAGCTTGCAAGAATTCCAGAGGGATCGACACTAATCATGAACACATTTGACTCCTTGGAAGAAAAAGCTTTAGCATCTCTTTCACCAATTTGTCCTAATCTTCTCACCATCGGTCCACTCAACTTACTTCTTGATCAAGTGAAAGAAGAAAAACTGAAGAAAATCAACACAAATTTGTGGGTAGAACACCCTGAATCTCTTGAGTGGTTGGACACGCAAGAACCCAACTCAGTCTTGTATGTCAACTTTGGAAGCATTACAGTGATGACTCCTGATCAGCTCACTGAATTTGCGTGGGGACTTGCGAAAAGTGAGAAACCTTTCTTATGGATAATCAGGTTTGACCTTGTGTCCGGGAATTCAGCGGGCGCTCTGTCAGTGTCTGCTAAGTTCGTCGAGGAAACAAAGGGCAGAGGCCTGATAGCCGGGTGGTGTAATCAAGAACAAGTCCTGAAACATCCTTCCATCGGAGGGATGGAACTCCACGTTGGAGAGCTTGTCGAATGGAGTGCCTATGATATGTTGGCCGTTTTTCGCGGATCAACAAACGAATTGCTTCTATGCCTGTAAAGAATGGGGGATTGGAATGGAGATTGATCCCGAAGTGAAGAGGGAGGAAGTTGAGAAACTTGTGAAAGAGGTTATGGGTGGGGAGAAAGGTAAGGAAATTAAAAAGAAAGCTATGGAGTGGAAAGTGAAGGCTGAGGAAGCAATACGACCTGGTGGATCGTCGTTTCAGAATATGGAGACATTAATTGAAATATTGTTACACAACAAAATCAATTGATTGGTCAATTGGGTATCAAATTATGGGAAATTATTTGATATTTGCTACCAAAGATCAATCACTATGTTAATTGCTCTGTTGCATATTTGTTTTTTATAATGTCTTAATCTTCAATAATAAACAAATTCATGTACTCATACTTTACTTATTAATCAAAATCGATCGAGAGTTTATAATGTAATCATATTAGAGAAAATATTACAAGTTACAATCACAATCATCAATACTATATGTCTCATTGAAATAATCATAGCGAATATCGGCTAAGTAATCTGCCACCATCTTTCCCTCTCCATACTTGTGGCGAATGATAATCTCTCAGGCACGCGAGTTCAACTCACGGAAACAGAACACTTTTACCACATGTTGGCGAACCTTAAAATCCAACTGAAGATGGATTTATCTAAAGCTTACTTCCCATGAAAGTTCCAACCCGATAGTCGTTCCTCAAATCTCCCCTCTTATAATTGAGCATCTCCCTAGGTTAACAAACATCTCCCCATGTCATCACACAACTCGTATGCTGATCGGATTCCAAACACGAGTATCTCGTATACTGATCGGATTCCAAACACAAGTATTATTGATGATATCGAACACCATTTACACCACAAATTTCCACCTCCTCTACACAAAGGGAGCAACCCATACAAAACCCAAAGACACCCAACACAAAAAATTTCACTAGTACTAGTACGGCAAGCTCTTAGAACTAGTACTAACAACCAAACTCTTCACCTTAATCCCCTCTCCACCACCATTAGCAAAAGCTCTCCTAGTAATTATTTCCAAATTCTTATTCAAACTCTGCCTCACCAAATCCTTTATCATCTTCCTCCCTTCATGGGCCTCCCTTGGGTTTATCGGCGACCCGATCCCGAGCCTACCCGTTTGCGGCCCGGAGTGCGGGCGGCCCATCTTGGTCTCCCTCTCATCTCTAAACCACTGCAAAAGCTTCAACGCCCGCTTCTGGGCCAAAGGGCTTCCCAAAAGCCCAACTTCCAACAACACGGCCACAATCCCACATTGGGCCATCTTCTCCCTTTGGGCCGAGCTCTGGTAGGCCAGGATCATCAACACGTAGGCCGACAGCTCCTGACACCTCGGCTCGTCTTGCCACGTCAGTACCTCGATAAGCGCCCCTGGCACGAGGGATGATGAGTTGTCATCCTCCATTGCCCTCTTCCCGTTTGCCGTCACCACCAAGTTCCCCAAAATGGCTAACGCCATCTCCGAGAGAGGTTTCGTGGAGATTAAGTTAACGAGGGTGCTGGCGACGCCGTTAGCGACCAAAACGGCGGCGTTTGCTAAGGCGGATGAGAGGTTTAATAATGCGGATAGGCATGATTGCTTGGCTGACGTGGATGAGGTGGCGGATTCGAGCGTGCTGACTAGGAACGGGAGGACCTCGGATGTGGAGAATTGGAACTGGGTGTTTGCCAGCGTGGATAGTGACTGGATTAGTTCCGAGATTTTCTCTACACCGTCGATTCTTTTGGGGAGTTTTGATAGGATTCCTGCTTCCAGGATTAGAGCCTTGTTCCTGAAATTAAAGGGGAAGAAAGTAATAAGTGGAAATAGTAAATGATGATAATAACAACAATACTAATGATAGGCATACAATGAAGCGATGGAAAGCTCTTTAGAAGTCTGTTCCCTAACACAGTCAGACAATAGACTTAGTAGTAATTGATAGGTCCGATGGAAGGAGGGGATCATTTACGAGCATGACTCATGAAATCTGGTCTACAGTAACTACGACGGTAAGTAGAACCTAGAGTCAACGGGTCAGGCGATTCGTTGACTCTATCCAAAAGCAGATAACTTCAAGATAAAACTCTACCGGCATCCCAGTAAGAAGCAAAAGGGCCCACCCATAAACCATAACCGCTTAGGTTTTCTGCAGCAATATTAAAGTAACGTGGCACAATCCAAGCAAACGAGGCGAACGATCCAGACCGCCTCTCAAGCAAAGCCACCAGGAGGAGCCACGTCCACAAACATATGGACTATAAATACTGCACCGACCCCTTGTAGATGGACAAACACTTTTGGCAGGGAACATTCCCTCGGTACATTCACTCACATACTCACATTACCAACTCTACCCCTGATAATCGCTTAAAACTAACTACTACCCCTCCAGGCTCCACATTTTCTCATACTAGGTAGCTTGAAGCCCAGCTCGTTGATAATACCATCTCTATTAGACCAGACGACTAGACCGGGACAAATATAATAATAATAATAATAATGTGCAAATAATTAGGTGTGGTTACTGACAAAGTGTTGAAATTTAGGTGCACGCCAACCAACTAAATCTGAATTTTAACAATATAATAATATCTTTTCGAAACCTAAACTTATAGACCCAAAAGTCAACTCGATTCTGTGGTGTCCTCCAGATCTGCGTTTAGAGAGACAGGCACAGGCTGGTCAAGAAAGAAAAATCTTGATTAAATCGTTGAAATTAACGATCAGGATTAATTTTTAATTTCGTGTCTAAGCTGCGCATGTGTGGAGGATAACTCAATCCCATCTTTCTCTGACACCGCCACTTTGGGAGATAGTGGAAGAGGAGGAGTAAACGCACATTAGTTTTCATGATTTCAAAATTAGCCACTCTAATTTAAAATTTATTGCTAATTTTTGCTTTGGTGTTAACGGCTAAATTCATTCTCACAGCAAACGGATGTTATTTACTTGAATATATTTTGTATGTTACTTATGTGTTATTCGAGTGAATGATGATGTAAATGAATATTTAAGACAAATAACGTTTAATCGTGAATAAAGCACAAATACTATAGAGTTTAGTGGATGATGATGTTAAAGAATGTCGAGGACAATTTGGATTTGGAAAAGGGTTTGAAATTAAATTAGATGGTGACAAAGGCGGGCGATTGTTTGTTGACTTTTTTTTTTTTTGTCGAGTTTTGTCAGGACAAGAGAATCAAGAATTTTTTTGTTGACTGTTATGAATAAGTAGAGGTCATTTTGATTATTAGGTATGGACCCATAAAATACAAATAATAGCCGTCATCATCACCTCGTGTTGTATATGAGATTGAGAATTAGGGTATGTATACCAATGAAAAAGTTCATGTGAATTTTTTTTGTTTAATATCTGGGACTGGGATTGAGAATCAGGGGAAGTATATGTTCGTCAAAGTTTGAAAGATGTTAAATTATCTTGTCTAATATGTATATTTGGTAAAGAAAATAATAAGGAAAAACAGTAGGATCGATAATTCTGTTCGGGAAGGTCGTAATTTTTAATAAAAGTATAAATGCTAATAATACATATTTCGTATAGAATCAGAAACTCTGATTATCTGAAACGTTATTGGTTATCAATCTTTCTCATTTCAAACTGTTCAAATTTTAATTTAATCCAATCAATTAAAAAAGAATTAAAGAATGTGAACGAAAGAGACCAGAAACGATGATTCTTGGACAAAGGCTAGTTTCCGATGAACATGACGATCAATCAATAAGAAAACACCATTGGATAAACTCTGATCAATTTAAAATCCCAATTTGAAAAATTTCATAATTTAACTTACGTGTAAGTTCCGTCGGCCAGCTCGATTAACGCCATCACGGCTGCACGCCGCCGGGAATCAACTTCGGAACCAACCATCGTCACCAACACCGGAATAACTCCAAGCTCAACGATTAATTTCCTCGTTTTCACATCCTCCTTAGCGAATCCAGCAATATCAACAGCCGCCAATTCCTTCTCCTCCCAGCTCCTCCCGAAATGAAGCTTCTTCACCGATCTCTGCAACCCGTCCCCCGCTGCCGACGAGTCATCCTCTGTTCCCGGCGACTCTGTTTTTAAATCCTCCAAATCAGTATTCTCCGTTTCTATACTAGTTGCTGCAATGGTTTTCAATTTCCCCTTGTGGGCAGCCTTCGATCGGAGGAGTCGGCAGACCCGAGCGAAGAACTGGAGCTTGGCGTACGAGCAGACGGAAACAGAGGAGGAGGAGGAAGGTGGGTCGGACATGGCTAATTGGGAATGAGAAGTCGAATTAATTGGTGGGTTTTGATTCAGATAGTTTGTGTGATTTTGGGTATTTATATGTGAGAAAGAAGATTAAGAAATGAGATTGGAAAGGTTATAAAGGACGGAGCTTCTGTGGGAAGAAGATGGAACAGAGGAACGGGAAGAACGGTGATAGTCACATGAAGGGAACAGTTTCTGTGTGAGTGTTAATTAATTTGGAGACAATGGTATTTAAGGAAGGATTTGATTAAGTGATTAATTAATGAGTTATGAGCCTTGCTTGCTCCCTCATAGCTGTTTTTAGAGTGATTAGGGGTGATGATTTGGATCGGTTTGGTTGATTTGGGAAGTAGTTCGCGTTGATTCGGTTGGGGTTTGTGTATGGATGATGTTAGAGCTGTTGATTCATACTAAGTTGATCGGGTTAATCATGATATCTGTAAACTGTATATCATTTTGGTCTTCAGTCACCTAAAGACTTTGTTATATGTATGACTAAGTCGGGATTGAATAGCGAACATTGGTAGTCTTAGAATTGAAAAATTCGTTCAACATGACCACCGTATGGGTTTGAACTTGGGGTTATGGTTCGTTCAGGTAAATGGCTCAAACAAACAACTCAAGCCTAGTGTAAAAATGTTTTAATGACGAAGAGACTCATGTACCATAGGACGATGTCGTACACTAAAGTTTGTCATGGAAGTTAGCTACTATGTGAAGAGACGTTTGTGTAGTATATAGGGCCCTCGAGCATTTAAGGGTTGATGAGATAGACTAATAAAAGTTATTTTGCTTCGTTTTATATAAATAAGACTTTATGCTTACTTGATGAAGGATCACATTTTGTTGTGCTCGGTCATTAAGTTCTCCTTCTACTCATTCTCTACATCTCACCCCACACGTTTTCCTAGTGTTCCATAATTGGTACAAAGTCCACTAGTACTAACATTATATCGTCCTCTAGTTAACACTAGATCAAAACGCCAAGTTTCCACAAACATACCAACCTATGTTATTTACTGACCTATAAGAAAACAGTCATGATCTCGATTCTCGAATGAGTTCATGTGCTCTAAGTTAGCATTTGAATCAAGACAACAAAGGAGGTTAGATGTTTTGACACCATTAACAAAGATCTATCTCTAAGATTTTGTCATGTAATCATCACTCAAATTGACAAACGATGTTTGTTCTAAGTGTAACAAAAAAGTTAATAAACATGTATTTGTGTAATTTGATATAATTATAAACTTGGAATTTGTTTCCTAGGATAGACACAATTGACCATGGGACGGTCCACAAGGAAAATGAAAATGGAGAACATGATCATCGGAATCATTCAAATTATTAAAAGCATTTTGCGATTTGGGCCGGTGATTCGCCGCCGCTAACGCCGATCTTCCATATCTTAGCTCGTGCACACTTTGCCGGCCCGGCCCATGGAGTGGATTTCATTTCATGTGGCCTCTTCTTATTGGTTCTGCTATTCAGACGATCGGGATCGTTCACCCTAGTTTTTTGGATAACGTCACGTTGCCTTGGTATCGCTGAGAAAACTTTAGGCAGCTATGATTTTTTTGGTGGGTCTTTCTTTGTTCTTGTTGGGATAATGCAGGAGAATATGGGACGATCCGTTCCAAGGATGTCAATGGACCGTTTGGCTTGTTGACTTCAAGGGTTTGCTTGCTTTGTTATAGTTGTCGTGGACCAACCTCTTGGGCTTAGCTTAGGAGTAAGTTTACTTCTCCATAGTCCTGGTGGGCTCATCAATTACCACCAAGTCTATTACCTAATTTCGTTAAGGAGCAGATTTCTTAAAGAATGTTTATCGCCTAGGAACGACCTATCATATATTAAAAATATATCATATATTAAAAATATCCCACTTATTAGGATTACATAACTATGATTTGTTGTAGGTAAAGATCTATTTAATTAAGAATTTCCCTCTGATACGCCCACATCGTGATCGATGACCATGATTAATTAGGGCATATTTTTTTTTTTCAATTTTTCAATTTTAATTTCCCCCCACAAAAAATTGAATAATATAGATCTAAGGTAGCTAATAAACGTACATGCAAATTCAATTATTAAGTTGGGTATGATGTGCTAGTGGACATTACTTGGAATCGTGTTGGAGCTATAACTAACCTACCTATAAGTTAGAACAATAAATAAAACCATAGTTGAATAAATGTAATTTTGGGGTAGGGAAACCAACCAACACCCTTTATTTGATAGAGTAGGTGCTGACCCCTGGCCTCAAGTCATTTCAGTAGCAGGATGCTCGTCCTGTCATCAGTCATACCAGTTTGGTTCGCAGACTAGTGACATCATGTCAGGGACATTCCCGGCATGTCACTGTCACCAACCGCCTATCTATTGCTGGCTAGACCCCATTCGATGGTACTCCACGCGTCAACGACCGAAATCGCACCAAATGCACCACTCAAGAGTCAACGTGTGAAGCTCTAACCCCATGCTACAAATGGTCCTATATAAATACAAGACTGACCACTCAACAGTAAAAATGAGATAACCACCCAAACCAATCACCTAATACTACATATCCTATGCTTTACGCTAAAGACTTTGTCCCGCGTCCAAACACCGATATAGCACCTATCCGCTTAACCCCAAACTCATACATATACTTTCTAACTACTCTGATGTATTCACCTTATAAGGAACCACCCTCAAGAATCTTAATCAAAGCTGAGTGATCCATTTCAATTGGTTCATAAACCAAGTCGACAAATTGGATCATGATCATCGCCCACTATACAAAAATCCCACAAACATTGAACCTTTGTCCTTTTCCGATCGATCTAATCTATCTATCTCAGATCATTGGTGGGTTTGTGAATTATTAGTCAGAATTCCACTACTCAGTTTGTTCATCACGGGAATCCTGATCACATGTGGAATAGTAGTCATATTCTTCCAGAGACATGGCATCATCATGAGAAAAGTTAGTTTCAGAACACAAGTTCATGACTCATCGTACAGATTCTTCACGAACCGACGACTGTACGTCTGTGTGTTCGTCTGACAGCTGGCTTACCCATGAGACCACAGCACATAAGTACTGAATCTTGCTGATGCATCATCTCTTCTTTCTTCTTGCCTAGATGGGTACTTGTTGGGTGTTCAGATTTGTTGTCGCTTAGTAATGGTGATGATTTTTCTTAGGAGAGATTTAGAATGTTTAATTTGAGGATGGTTTAGTGTTGGATGGTGTACTGGTTCTTGTTCGATTATGGTATTAGGGTTAAATATTTTAGATTCGAGGATCAATTTGGTGATTATGTTTGCTGTTTGATTCTTAGATGGATGTTGGGATCGAACAGTAATCCTCTACCCAACGTAGTGTACCATCAACCACTAGATTGTCCCTACTTGGGAGATGTTTGTTTGATTCCGAATTCAGGATTCTTAAAAAATCCCATGCTTTTTTTGCACATTTTGGAAGTAGAATCTATAGATTTAGAATCTCAAATTTTCGTGCAAAAATAGAATCTCACCTTTTAGTTGGGATTTGGTGCAACACTACGCAGTCTCAAATCCCAAATTTAGCATCTATAATCACAACATAATATCAATATGGAATCACAACATTCTAAATTTCGGATTCAAAAAAATTCAAAATTTCAAGAATCCTAATTTCCAAATAACCCTGGGGTTTAGACTGTTTAATACTAATAGTGGTCTAATTGGTGGATTAATAGCTCAAGTAGGTACTATTTGGGTTCGGAGACCATGGATCTGGGCCCAAAGGCCAAAGTGGCCTCCCATAACCCTGCCACTGAATGGTATTCTTCTGCCCAACATATGATGAACATTCCAGACATATAAGATTAAAGTGCTTTAATATGTATTATAGTAATTAATAATCAGCCACCATCAAATTTGCCCAATGACTACCAAATTGGATGGATGATTGTTATGTCTAACTAAGTCTAATTAAGTGGTTCAAGCAGAAAAGTGTTTTTGAAACATATCTCTTGGCCAGTCTTTTCAAAGTGGGCACTATGAATCCAATCTTTCTATTTTTGAAAAGAATTGATCAGAAAGAAGAAAAGTTATAAGAAATCTTTTGGACTATGAGGATAAGAAATTAAATATCTTCTTCGTAATGGGTTGGTTGGTATGATCATTACAGTAAAATTTGCCTTTCGCTACCGTAAAATTATAACAATATGAAAATGCAATAGCACATAGTTGATGTTAACAACAATCACTATTTTCTAATACTAATAGCTAAAGATAAATTTTTGTAATTTTGCTAACATCAACATTCACTAGTCTAAGCCAAAAAAAAAAAAAAATTCACTAGTTGATGTTAGCAAATACTATTAGCGACACCACTATTAATTGTTATAATTTGCAAATAGCTATTTGCAACAACACTACATGCCGGGTGAATACTCCGGTGACGCGCGTCACCGATGACGCCGACACGTGGCAGCGCGTGAATGGCTCACATAATACTAATTTTTTTAGCACATATTTAGTATTGTAATTGTTCTGAATGTATCAAATGGTCACCCAATTCAATAAAATCGTCAATCCAATTTTCTATCCAACATTCCATTTGTTAAGTCAAAGATTTGTTTGGACATCACAATTTATTTACCTTGTTCAAACAGTCAAAGAACATCAACGACCCATCAGCATCAACGGCAGGCAAAGAACGGCGGTGATACTACTGAACCAACATTCTTCCACCGGACTTGTACCCACTCCGCCTCCATCTTATGCAGCTAAGTGGAAAAGGGGGGTGGTCCAAATTCATCACGCAATCGTAGGCCATCATCATCATCACCGCCACGCCATTTGCACAAGAAACACAAGACGACATAGGAAAGATTCAGCGGGCCATCTTTCGTAACCGCATCACCACCTCCTAAATCTCTGCCATTCCCCACTTTCTTACTCACTGCGGAAGCTAGTTCGATTGTTGGTAGTAATAAAGTTGGTCACAGATACTCCAGGGATTTGCTGATATCTCTATCGAAGAATGCACCCACTTGTCTACCTCCTCAACTCCATCGTTCTCAAATCCGTGAATTAGACAGCCGTCGCTGGTATTAGTACTACTACTACATCCATCTGCCTTCTCTTCGTTTCTCAATTACGTACTGAGATTTGTTTGTTTCGTTTATGGGCGTTGGAGATTTACTATTCTTTGTATTGTACAGCTTTCCATTACCATGAATTGAATTGATTAATTTCCTTGATAGTTGTTATATTAATTTACCATTCTCTGGCAGTTAGGTTTGGCTTCTTATCATCATCACTAAATTTCCAGGCCTCCTCCATCAGTGTTTATTTATAATATATATCTAGGCGTCCGATTCCAGCTTTCTTGTTTTCCATTTGCAGATGAAGACCAAAAGGACAGTACAGCGGAAAAACCCGATGACGAAGGGACTAAAGATAGCAGCAAGATTGACAAGCTAAAGCGAGCTGGAGCTGCTGCAGTAAAGGCGAAACTTCTGGCGAATCAAGAAGAGGACCAAATCCGCCAACTAGCTGCTGTTATGATCGAAAAACAAGTATTTTGAATTCGACTTCTGAATGAGGTTTCATATTGTTTCAACTACATAAACTTGAACTGAAGCTGCCTTTCTTCAACGATATGGACACTCTAATTCTTCGGGTAAAGGAGCAGCTTGACAGGTCAAGACAGGCAAGATGCGGCATGTAGGGTTTTAGCGATGTTCGGAGTTAGTTGTATGTCAGTGTAAATGATAATGTAGTACCTAGTTTGCAGAACTGCAGAAGATGTTTCTGAAACTGTACTGTACTGTTGTAGAAACTGAAGAATGTGATGGCTTCTTTTCGACTTTGTGTTGTCTTTGGAAATTTCGACACGATTAGCACACTTACGATTGTTAATCCGCTGAAACAATGAGCGAAAACAAACTGGAAAACGAAGCAAATAAATGAAGTAATAAATTAATCTGTGTGCAGAAATCTCCAAAATTTTGAACTGAAAAATTTAGCTCATGATTTTTAAAAGTTTATAAAATTATGACAAATCTAGCCTTTTTTTTTTTTTTAACTTGATAAAACTATTCATTGAAAAATTTAGCGGATGGAATGTTTAAGAGAAGGTAAATAAATTGTGATGTCCAAACAAGTCTTTGACTTAACGGATGGAATGTTGGATAGAAAATTGGATTGACGATTTTATTGAATTGGATGACCATTTGATACATCCAAAATAATTAGAATGCTAAATATGTGCTAAAAAAATTAGTATTATGTGTACCAATCATGCACTGCCACGTGTCGGCGTCACCGATGACGGCGTCACCGGAGTGTTCACCCTACATGCTGTTGTAATTTTGTAGTAGTTAAAAACAAACTTTTTTGTAGTGTATTTTGACAAAAAATAAAGTTCTAGACACGTTTTTTCGTCATGACGGACAGGTTATTTGAGTATTACCTGAATAATAGGCAAATAACACCTAAGTAGTCAGATTTTGTTTTATAATGAGGCAATGATTCATATTAATGATCAAACGAGAACCAACAAAAAGGCGTAGAAGTTCAAACAAACACCCAGGAAAAACAATACTCTAGTAACACCTAGGTAACATGTTGTGAGGGAGAAAAAAGGTGTGCATACACTAATTATTTTGGCACCCTAGCAAAGGAGGCTTGTGTGTAACGACGACTTTCTTTCAAAATGTTTTTTTTTTTTTTTTTTTTGTCAAGCCCTCTTACGAACAAGAGAACAGAGTATATTTAGTTAAACAAAAGATCGATCAATCTGAAGTTTGGGAAGCAATCTTATCACGTTTAGCCACCCTTTAGTTGGAGTCTACCTAATAGTTTGGAAGTCTTAGATTTTGTGGGTTACTTGTCAAAGTAGGCCTGTTTTATTTATTGTTAATGGAGTTTGAATCTTTGGTCTTCGACTTTGAGTATTGTTTGAAGTGGACGATGCTGAATTTCAAAGACTTGTTTTACGAGTGATTTTTGGCTTTCGAATTCATGTGTTCAGCCTTTTCAAAGACTTGTTCAAGGTAGCGTTTTATTTCATAAATGTGAGCTTATATCTTAGGCCAATCAGGAATACTAATAGCATATGATTGTCGATCACGATAGTGAATAATCAGGGCCGCCCAATGAATTTTGGAGGCCCTGTTCCGAAAGCTGGATGTGGTACAAATTTTTTCCGCAACATATCGCCTAGAGTTTTTATAATTACTAAAATATTTAAATTTATGAAAAATCTTATGTTCAAATTACGACCATTCTATCTCATATTAGACATGTTTATAACGGAGTGTAAGATTTATTTAGGGGTTGTTTGTATTAGAGATTTGGGGTGGAGATTTTGGGTGATTTGGGGTCAAAATCTCTTCCCTAGAGATTTCAATAAAATCACTTGTTTGAGCTACAAAATTGTAGGGAGATTGAGAGAGATTTTAAATCTCTTAGGTGGGCCCATAGAGATTTGAGAGTGATTTTAAAATCTCCACATAAAAGTAGAGATTTGGTGAGTTTGAGAGAGATTTGAGGCAAATTTACTAGTTGCCCTCAACTAATTCCCCTATTCACAATTTTAATGAAGGATATTTTTGTCATTTGTTATATGAATGTAATTTTTAGTTTTTAATTTTTTTAATTTCTTCCCTCAATAATCTCTTAAATCACTTAACCAAACAATCTATTTTTCAAATAGCAAGGGGACCTCAATTCTCATGCTATTTCAAGTCTCTAGCCATTTGAAATCTCCTCCTCCCAAATCACTCATCCAAACGACCCGTTAGTATCTTTGTTTTTGTTTGTTACTTACATATTTGAGTGGTAACTTATTGAGGAAATTTAATCTAATAATAAGATTCTTATAAGATTCATTTAAAAATACGTTCATTTTGAAATTATTGTTTGGTAATAAGGAAAACTAAAATAATTGAAGACACTGGCCTAGACTATTATAACTAGATTGAAGCCCCTTCGAAGGAGAGCCCTGTGCTGGTGGGCCGACCAGCACATGCTATTGGGCGGGCCTGACTTAACAACATATTTATAAGATTGGTAGAGAAACTCTTATCGTTTTCCTAACCTATTGAGCCACTAATTCACTGGTCTCATGCTCCACATTGGATTAGGTCTTTTAGTTGATGTGATTCATACTATATGACGCATTTTAATTAGTCATGACTTAAACAATTAATGTATATGAGATTTTAACAAGATATATTATTTCCTAACTAACTCGAATTAATCTCAGTTAATGAAGTTTAATGTGTAATTAGTTTTTATACACACACGGAATGAATTACATAAACTTTTCGGTCTCCCACTCGACAAGTTCTCACTTTTTTATATATTTTTTTCATTTTCTGGTCGACCGTTTTGAAAACGTGATAACTCGAAACGGTTATTTATCCATTATTCACAATACAAAACCAAATAAAATTTGGAAAGACTGTTGAACGATCTCTATCATTAATATATTTATCTACCTTTTATGGAAATTAATATATTTATATACAACACCACTTGTCATTTGTCATATGCAAAATTGCTAATTAATTCCACCACAACAACCTTTTTTTTCTGGCAAAACCACAACAACCCTATAACATTAAAAATTAGGTACCTAAAATTTATATATTAAGTATTTATTATAATAATTGATAATGTAAATTCAAATCAGGTATCTACTATGATAAAATTAGTACCTAAATTCCATCCCTACTATCACTCTCCTCTAATGCTTGCTCCCACGCCTTGCAAGGTACTCCCTACCGAGGTCAAGGCGGATTCAGGCAAGACCGGTTCGACCCCACCTAAGGTTGAACCACCTCTTAATTGAACGGCCCAACAGGGCGGATCAAGTCTTAATTTATAACATTTTTAATTAGGGATCTGCTACGGTGACTTGACTTTAACTCACTTGACTTAACTTCAAGTAAGATAACTTGAAGTTTTGTTACGTAAGATAATCATCTGTTACGTAAACCTTACGTAGTGAAGAGTATTCTTACGTAAAATGTTAAATTAAGCCTGTTACGTAAGATAATCATCTGTTACGTAAGCCTTACGTAATGAAGAGTATCTCTTACGTAACAAAATTTACTAACTTAAAGTCATTATAATTACAATGACGTGAAGTCACCGTAGGAGGTCTTTTTTAATTAATGTAGGGGTCTTTTTTAATTAATGTAGGAGGTCTTTTTTAATTAAAGTAAGGACCAACTTCCTTCGGATTTGGAATGGAGTGACAGATAATATGTGCCACCGTATTTGCCTCTAAAGACCTTTAGCGACAGGAGCATTGGTGGCACTTAAGTTATCTGCCTCTAAAACTCTATAGAGACAGAAAAATGACTTTTAGAGACAAATACGGTGTGTCTCCGTAGCCATGTTTTGTTGTAGTGTATTTGGCGAATAATATTACTGATTCTGCTGATTTGGGATCTTCAAGTCTCCTTGTTTATTTACTCTGATTTTGAAGAGAATAGTATTTTGTGTGTAGGATGACTAATTCTCCGACTGGGAAACGTGGGAAACGGATTAAGGGGAACAAGTGGGAGACGATAAAGGGGATTAGACAACGACATTGGAGTTCTTTTTGGGAGACTACCTCATGCAGAAGTTTGAAAATGGGATGGAGAGGTTCGTTCCTGGATGGATAAGCAGTGGAAGAATGTTGCAGAAATTCAAGCTCTCAAGGAAATCGTCTTCCTTGAGATGTTTGCAAATCCCATGAACAAGAGATCGAAGGCGGTACTCGAAACAGGGATGGTGCACTACACGGTCAATCCATCTCAACTTCCAACTCCGCGCTAAATTAAATTTTAGTCCGTATATGGGTTATGGAACAATGGCGGATTTCAAGAAACTTTTTTGTTTAAGCAGCAACATTTCTACTTGGTCTAGTTGATTAGTAGTTTGGAATTTGGTTTGATTTTTTGTTCCCTTTGAATAGTGTAATTGGATAATAGTATTTGGCTGGAAAATATTGCTCGGTGACTTTGAATATTTATGGCGGAGTTAGCTTTCTATAGTTGGATAATATGTGTAATTGGATACTAGTATTTGGTTGGAAAATATTGCTCGGGGCCTTTGAATATCTACTTGGCGGAGTTAGTTTTCTTAAGATTATTGGCTTTCTCGATTGGCTAGGGTTGATTTTCCTCGACTGGATCATCAGTAATGAGATTAAGATCAAAATCACCGCTCAATGGAGAATGCTTTCTCGATAACTTCAGAAGGCTCCATGAGGCTTGGAATTTGCTGAAAAAAATAGAAAGGATGAATGAAAATTCAACTCGTTGTAGGCACAGATGATATTCAACTATAACTAAGAATATTTGGCAAGTTGATCAATATTGATTACCCATATTACATAAATAGAATATGCAATTATTATGTAAATGCGATTTGTGTAAATAAATATATACCACTGAATCTATACACTGACAGCAATTATGCTAATTAATGTATTGATGAAGCATTTTATTAAAGCAATAATGAATCGAATGACAGCAATGATTAGTAAGAGACATAATAAATTATGTCACCATACTTTGCCCACGTCGTCGGAGGTCTTTTTTTATTAATGTAGGGGTCTTTTTTAATTAATGTAGGAGGTCTTTTTTAATTAATGTAAGGACCAACTTCCTTAATCCCACAGCTTTCTACTTAAGTATAAGTAAGCCATCTAATGATGTAATTAAGCACACTAATCTTCTTCATTCAATCTCTCTCTAGCTCCCATCAAGAACCAGAGCAAGAGAAGATTAGCCATGAGAGCCTTCTCGTGTACTTCTGCTTCCCTTCCATCTCTACCAATTCGAAGATCACTCATCAATGGCGCCCATACATTCAAACCAACTAATCATTTTCCTTCTTCTCCAATACCCATTTCTTCTTTTCCTTCAAAACTGATTCCCGCTTCATCAAGATTCAATCTTTTCACCTCCTCTGTTTCCCTGAAACCAATACTTGAATCTGATTTAGTCAATTCTGCCTCTGCCGCTGTAGTCGACTCTGCCTCTGCCGCTGTAGTCGAGAAGTTCGATTGGTACGCACAATGGTACCCGTTGATGCCAGTGTGCGACCTGGACAAGAGTGTCCCACACGCGAAGAAAGCGTTGGGGATCGACGTGGTGGTTTGGTGGGACCAGAGCGAGAATGCATGGAAGGTGTTCGATGATATGTGTCCTCACCGTCTGGCTCCGTTATCGGAAGGAAGGATTGATCCGTGGGGGAGGCTGCAATGCGTTTACCATGGATGGTGTTTTGATGGCTCCGGCAGCTGCAAGCTCATCCTCAATCTCCTCATGATGGCCCTCCTGTAATACTCTCTCATTTATTCTGGTTCTGGTTCTGACCTTATTGATAATTAATTATTTAATGAGATGAAAATTTAGGCTATGTTCACTATAAATTATCTAAAATTTTATAATTAGAAGAATTTTAAAATTTACGTAATTATAATTAATAATTAAAATTTTGTTTACTTGGTGTTTTGTAAATTATGAAATTATATAATTTTATAATAATAATTGTGTTCATTACTTTAGTTGAATTACAAATTATGCATACTTCTAGAATTCAAGTATAACACTCGTCTAAACTCGACTTAGCATGCTACACCTCTGTTCCACCAATCTCCACAGAGTCGTCGGATTGTTGTTGTACAAAATTCATACTAAATATGACTATAGACCAATAACACTACAAGAAAACAGAAGATTAGTCACAGTTTTTTTGGCCTATTAGTCACGGTTTTAACCGTGACTAAAAAAATTAGTCACGGTTTGCAAAACCGTGACTATATTGAGCCAAAATAGTCACGGTTTATATAAGAAACTGTGACAAAGAGATTAGTCACGGTTTTTGGACGAACCGTGACTAACCTTTGTCACGGTTTTCCACTAAACCGTGACAAAGATTAGTCACGGTTCGTCCAAGAAACCGTGACTAATCTTTGTCACGGTTTAGTGGAAAACCGTGACAATTTTTAGTGATCAAAGTGTAAGCTCAAAGTTTCCAGTGACTGAATTTGTAATTTTCTCGAATTATAAAACCAAACCCTCAACTCCTTCTATTATGCACACTAATCCATAAACTTTTAAGGTTAACAAAATGTCCCAATTTTAGTTGTCCAAGTATAATAGTTTAATGACCAAAGTGTAATAATCCTATAATTCTAAATCTGAATGTGGGTTTTGGATTCTTGTATCGTCGTCCACCACAACGGCCGTCGGCTGCCGGCCGCCGACGTTCGGTTCCATTGTCTTCTCCGACGACCTTGCCGCCGTCGATGAGACCTCTGACCGACACCCACGACAGAATCCTTTGCTTGACTTCGTCTCTGATCTTGTTCGACATCGCCGAACCTCCTCATCACCCCATCCAACCTCAACCTCCTCCACAACTTCTGCCGCTCCCACCCAACTCCGCCGCCGCCGCATCAAACCCATCATCAACATGAAGTACTTCCGCACCAACCACTACCCTCTTCTCGTCCAATGGTTCAAATACAACCTATCCCCAAACCCTCCCTCCGCCATCATCGCCGATTTCTTCCTCTGCTGGATAAACTAATTAGCCTCCGAATCAGGCATCCGCCACGTCCTCTTCTCCTCTTCCGTCGAGTTGAGGTTGGGAGGATGGGAGAAAGAAATAGGAAATGGGATCTGAAACAGAAGAGATGGGAGGAAGAAAGAGGAGTTGGTTGGGGGAAGAAGAAAGAGGAGAATGGGAAAAAGGAAGGAAGGATAAAGCCACAGATTGCCAACGTGGCGTCAGCGGTCATGAATTAATTATAACTTAGTCACAGTTTATGAAAACCGTGACTAAATTAGTCACGGTTTTCATATAAACCGTGACTAATTTAGTCACGGTTTTCGTAAACGTGACTAATTTAGTCACGGTTTTGTAAAACCGTGACAGATTTGTCACGGTTTATACAAACCGTGACTAGTTTGTCACGGTTTACCAATGAACCGTGACTAATTAGTCACGGTTTATACAAACCGTGACTAATCTGCCACGGTTTATTAAACCGTGACTAACAAACCGTGACAAAAACCCAATTTTCTTGTAGTGTAACCTCATTAATCATATTGCTTAATGATGGAATGAGGCCAAATAATAATGGGTGAGCAAGAACACATAATCAATATACAAATGATATGAAACGTAAATTCACCAATCGTAGAGCTCATAAACGTGATAAACTTTAAATCACTATTTAAGAAAGACATATGTGATTATGATAGGTATGCCACTATATAACACAACAACCTCTATGGTGACTGATTAGCCCATGTTATAAAGTAAATGACTAATTTAAAAAATTGCTTTGCTTCCTGTCCTTATTAAAAAATTGATTTTGGTTTGTTGAGAGTGGGAGGATGTGAGGATTTTGCATTAGAAAATGTTGTTGCTGGGAGTAGGGCTTGAAAGGAGAAGTTGTTATGAAAATTTACATAATTTCCTATCTCCGCATTTCATAATGTGAATTTTATAATTTTCATAAGTGACATTTTTTCACTTTTTTAATTTGGACAAAATTGTGTTAAAATTATATAATTGAATTTTTAATTTACAACTAAACAACATTTTAGGTGTATTATGAAATTAATTAATTTGATTATGTAATTTTGATAATTATAAGTGATAGTAGTAAACAATATAAGATCCATTCAAAAGCCTCTCCAACAACTCGAGTTGTTGGGATGCAACGGTTCATAACAGACCCCACTCTCGAAGTTAGCTAGCATTCCTCTAATGGGATAAAATTTCAGGTTCACACCAAAAGAGGGCGTGTGTTGCATCATATCCAACCATAGTGCATCATAACATCGTCTGGTTTTGGCCAAACTCTGATCCTCAATATAAAGACATCTTCGAAATCAAAAGCCTCCATTCATTTCTGAGTTGGATGATCCTTCATTCACTGCAGTATACGGGAACCGAGATCTTCCTTATGGGTATGAAGTATTGCTGGAGAACCTTATGGATCCTTCTCATCTTCCCTATGCACATTATGGACTGTTAAACTCTCAACCACCAGAGGGTAAGTAGTAACACTTGTTCTTGTACTACTTGGCTTCATCACATTCTCAAAGTCACTAAACTTATATCTATTTTACCAGTAAAGCTAAAGCGTGACAAAGAAGGGGGAGGACCTTATAATTTTACTGTCAAGGAACTCGAGTTACGAGGGTTCGATGCAGAACTCGATAACGGTCGTGGTAGATTCGATGCACCCTGCATCTTTTCCACCTTTGTTGAAGTGCCTTCTGCTACTAATAAGGTTAACTAACTTCGTGTTACATTCACCACTATATATAACTATGTGTTATATCACATGAATTTTTTTAAAAAAATTGTTTCATTCTAATTATGTACTATACATGCAGCCATCGATGAAGATATTAGTAATCCTCATTTGTACTCCAGTAAGCCCAGGGAACAGTAGATTAATCTGGGCATTTTCGAGGAACTTTAGTATCTGGATTGACAAAGTTATTCCTAGATGGATGTTTCATATGGAGACAAACCTGATTTTAGATTCAGATTTATATCTTCTTCATGTAGAGGTAAAATTTTGTAATTTTGCTAATTGAATCTCTCTTATGAGCTACCGATTCCAATTCCAAGTATTTTAATGAATAGGAGCACAAGATCAAGGAAATTGGGACTGCGAACTGGCACAAGTCATGTTTCGTGCCAACTAAAGCGGACGCTTTAGTGGTTGGGTTCAGAAAATGGCTCAACAAATATGCAGGTGGTGGAGTTGACTGGAGAGGCAAGTACAGTGATGATCTTCCTCCAACTGCTCCCAAGGAACAACTTATGGACAGGTACTACAGTACTAGTACAACCTCACTTAAAAGTTTTGGACCTTTGAAACCCATGAAATCGATTGTGATTTTAGAGTTTAAGGTATTGCTGCTAAATCAAATTTCAAAACCTGCCATGTTTCCAGGTACTCGAGCCATGTAGTGAACTGCAGCAGTTGCAATAGTGCGTACAAGGGTCTCAATGCTCTCGAGGTCATTCTCCAAGTCGCTAGCGTTGGATTAATAGGGATCGTTGCTGCAACCAATCAGGGTACATTGTCAACCGTAGCAAGAACTGGACTTGGAATATTGGCTATAGCTTGTTTTGTAGCTTCAAGATGGTTGGCTTTTTTCGTCCACAACAACTTTGGTTATCATGGCTACAATCATGCGTTGCCTGAAAAAGTTATGTTCTTAGTCCGAAAATTAAGCATATTTAGTTGATTGATGCATGAAAATTATTATTATTATGGTGTTTTAAGACTGATATTTCAATAAATATGATAATGGAAAAAGTTACTGAATACAAACTATTCACAATACCACATTGTTGGAATGGAAATGTTGATGAACCTTGAACGAAGTAGTTACAACTATTCTTAACATGATGAGCTCGACGAATCGAGATAGCTCACTCGCCTCTTATTGTTTGAAAATCATTGTTCTTGTTTTAGGTGGTTAAGGGTTCAATTCTAAATTTTGGCAAAATAAAACTAAGTTTTTTGTTCTAATCACTATTATTTTTTTAAAGTGATATTTCTATTTTCATTATCATTATTTTTCTATAAATTTATTATTAAATATGTAAATATGATTAGTTGTGTTTTATATAATATTTTACTTTTTCATATTTTTTTAATTGTTAATAAATTATATATAGTTTAGGAATGACAATGAGTTTAAGTCAAGGTACCTCAACACCCAAAGCCCACTTCATGGAAGGTCGGGTCTAAAAAAATATATTTTTACTGGCATAAGGTTAGACACATATACCATTATGAATGGATATTATTATTGCCCCCAATCAATGGGTATACCCGCCCAACCAAGGTATTTAGGTTAACACAAACAAATTGAGTTTAAACTATCATTTTTAATAACGCCACATAGTAAATTTAGAACAGGGCCTCCGAAATTTCAGGAACGGCCCTACAGGTTCATTAGTCTTAACGGTCGCCAAGATGTTTACAACAAAACGTGTCGATGGAGCAAATGACACTAGATTGGGTTGTCCTATATATCATCTTCATTGGAATCCGACCATTATATATCCAGTCAACTAGAGATAGTAGATATACAAGAAAAGACGGATGCCATTTATAAACACATGGAATGAATTACATAAACTTTTCGGTCTCCCAATTGACAAGTTCACACTTTATATATTTATTTTATTTTTTGGTCGACCGTATTGAAAACGTGATAACTTCGAAACGGTTATTTATCCATTATTCACAATACAAAACCAAATAAAATTTGGGAAAATTGAATAGTTCATATATTTATTTCGAATTTAACTCAAATAGTAACTCTAAAGATTTTTGTCATGAGAGCTAACGTGCGAGGTAAAGAATCTATCCATTATGGGTTGCTTAGTTTCTGAATTGGGCTCACGGCCTTTATAATATAAGATCCATTAACATTATCAAAGCAAGCCTTTTAGTCGAAGGCCCAATTATCCATTGTTTCCCCCCCTTTTCTCTTCTTTTGTACTCATTCAATTTATTTCTCGTTCTAGAAATGCTCGAACAGATTGAGTGGCTAGACAGATTTCTTACGGATCTCTTTTAGATTCGTGGCTTACTTATCTTAATGGTCTTCTTCCTCGATTGTGACATGTTCTCTTGTGTCTTAGTTTTCGATTGGAAAAATAAATGGAAGCGTTTTCTTGTAAAAAAACGATTTAAAGACCTAAATCTGATGGCTTGTTGGGACAAGGCTTGTTTTCTGGCAACTAAATCTGATGCTTTAGTGATTGGATTCAGAAGGTGGTTTGTTAGATATGGAGGTGGTGAAGTAGACTGGAGAGGCAAGTATAGTGGTGATCTTCCTGCAACTGCTCCCATGGAACAACTCATCGATAGGTACTAGTACAAAGTTCTAACATTTTTCATTTAGGGTTTAAGGATTCAATGTTGATTGGTTAGTTTAATAAGCCATGATTAGAATTGAAGTTGCGGGTTTGGTGAGTTACATGTTGGGTTAGTTCGGTTAACCGGCTGCGTGTTGTTGATTTTTTATGAATTTGGTGTTGGTGGGTTTGGACTAGACTGGATTCGGTCAGTTTTTGACAGCTCTAATTTGATAAGTCAAATGAATGAATCATAATGCTCATATTCACTAGTGGCGGGCTAGAGAGTGGCTACCTTAGGCTCGAGCCTGAAGTCCCCGTGAGGCTTAGTACAATTACATATTATGCCCAATGTACTTTATACTATCGAGCATTGTCTGTAATCGGCCTTGTTTGCAGGTACTCGAGTCATGTAGTGCACTATAGGAGCTGCAAGAATGCATATAAGGGTCTGAATGCTATCGAGATCATTCTCCGAGTTTTGGCTGTCGGATTGATCGGGATCGTTGCAGCAACCAAGCATGGTGCTTTATCAACGGGCGCAAGAGGTATACTGGCGATATTGGCTACAGTTTGTCTTGCGACATCGAAGTGGTTGGCTTATTTTGTCCATAACAACTTTCGTTACCATGGCTACGATCACTCGCGCCCTGAGAAACCGATGCTCCTTGTTCGAATTTGGAACACTGGGCTCAATTTATAGCTAATCATGTTCTTATGTTTTGTAATTTTCAATTAACTTGTCTTGTCTTGTCTTATGAAACTCTTTAAGCCATGTCAAACTATAAGGTTAATTGGTATTGTATAAATAATTACCTAGCTATTATATGAGCATTTAAAATTAGAGAGATACGATTTAAAATCATTCCTTTAATAATAAGATACTAATCAATCACATTATTTTGTTTCTTCTTATTTTAAATTATTTATTAAATAAAGTAATTAATAAATAAAAATTCAAGTATTTTTTAAACATGGGACAAGTTTAGGGAAAAGTCAACTTCTCTATTTATCATAGTTTAATTTCAAATAATTCATGTATATTTTAATGTGCAAATCAATTTTTAATTTTAGATTATTTTTATATTTAATCTATTTAAGTTTTCAGTTAAGTAACATGTCAATCATTTTCACTCATTCAATTTTAGTTTAATCTCAATCCTTCAATTCAAAATTTTAGTTGATTTACAGTTTGCTAAACATAATCTTAAATCTATCATTATACAAGACCTATGCTCATTTACAATTATACTAAATAAATAATTAAAATATCACAAGCTTAACGAAAAACGCTAGTTCTGTATAAAGGGATATGTTGCGTTGATTTTACAACTTTTGATCTGCGGCTCAACCTTGCTATTACAAACTCAAACCACACATATTATTCATCCATCGGAGAATCTGGTACTACAACATCAAGATCCATTCACAAGCAACCGAAAAAAAAAACTATAAAGAAATATACAGAAAAATAAACTAAAATAGTATATTATTATCTTTCGATCTCCGCGAGAATTACGACGACATTAAAAAAAACATGGTAGATCAAGTATTGAAATTGCCGCCCGAAGATCCTCAGCATCAAACTCAAAAGTCACATCAGTGTAATTAAGTCACATCAAACCCAAATTTAATATTAAATTTCTTATTAGTCTTAATCTTCAAATAAATTGCTGTTAATGCAGTGTTCCAATGATCATATTAAATTGATAACTGTTTGTTGAGTGACTGATTAATAATTTAATATAATGTATTAATGTGTCATTTGCTGTCTTTTGTTTTTATGTAACAGTTTAATAAAAAAATTATTATAATATTTTGTATTTAATTAGAAAATCAAGGAGGTGAGAAAATAAACAGTATACACTTAAATAAATTTATTAGATACATAATAAACCTTATTGCAGCAAAAATATGAAAAATATCTAACAATTTAGAAGACTGATATGGGTACAAATCAATAACAAAGGAGGATTATTATGATTTATCACTTGAATTGTGATTATTTGTTTGACCACTAATCACTACAATTTTTTTTTTACCTTTAGCTACGACAAGATTACAACGGCATGAAAATGTAGTAGTAAAGAGTTGATATTTTTTGTGGCAAATAGTATTTGTTACTGCAAATTACTACATTAAATAATGATTGTCATAGCAAATATCAACTATTTGCTACTGCATTTTCATGTCGTTGTAATTTTGCAGTAGCTAAAGACAAACTCTTTTGTAGTGAATACTTGTCGAAACTTTTGAACCAATTATGATAGCTCCAAGTGTAGCTACTCTACTTAGTACAAGTTGGTAGGGATTCATATATTTCCTGTCAACACTTGCTAGAACGCTTGATCGAAAAATAATGACTAGAGATTTCTCAGAACGAATATTTATTGACTTAGGATAAATTGTTACACTTAACAACATATTTATAAGAATGGGACAAAAACTCTTATCATTTTCCTAACCTATTGAGTTGCCAATCCACTAGTCCTACTCCACATTGGATTCAGTCTTTTTAATTTATGTGATTCATACTACATGCAAGTGACATTGCATGACTCATTCTAATTAGTTGTGGCCCAAATCACTAATGACTTTAACAAGATATATTATTTCCTAACTAACTCAAATTAATTTCAATTAATCAAGTTTAATCTGTAATTAGTTTTTATACGGTCATGGAATGAATTACATAAATTTTCCGATCTCCCACTGGACAAATTCACACGTTAATATTTCTTGTATTTTCTTGTCAATTGTTTTAAAAACGTGATAACTCGAAACGGTCATGTATCCATTATTCACAATACAAACCAAATAAAATTTGGGAAAATTGAATAACCATGCTCTTGAACGATCTCTATCATTAATATATTTATATACAACACCACTTGTCATTTGTCATATGTTAAATTGCTAATTAATTCCACCTCTCCAACCAACGCAACGCCAAATTTATATGCTATCTGCTGAGATTTTTTTGGAAAGCGGCATTGGTGCCTTAATCATTAACTGTAATCAAACGAGGCTGAGCGATGCCGAAGCAATCGTTCCGCAAAAAATAACCAAGTTTACAATCTCAAATCTCAAAATTGTGACTCCCAAAAGGGTAGTCATAAACGATGCCTGCTAAGAAATCGGTTGCCTGATTCCCTTCTATGTAAACGTGCTCAACCTTCAGGTACCAATCTCTGCTCATGAGCTCTCGGAACTGGAGAGTTTCCGTAGTAGTTCCGTGCTATCTTCGACTTCTCGGCTTAGTGTTCAAAACAGATTGTTGCTAATCTGGGCCTGAATTTTAATAATCATATATATTTAAACAATTTCATATGCATATACAGTTATAGACATAGAGACAAAATTGAGAGTCATAGGCAGATCAAGTGTAATCAAAATCACTGGGCAATTTCGAAAAGAACAAATTAACTGGTCAAATCTAAAACTATATATAAGCATTTTAGATAAAATCTATTTGACACATCAGCTTTTGGAGGCTTCTCCTTAAATGTAGGTAAATATTATTATTATTATTTTTTTTAACTCTCTCTCTTCCCTAATTCTTTTCCCTTTTAATTAGTTTTCTTATCATAATATTTTATGTGTTACTCAAAACATATTGTTTCCTTCACAAATGTTGTTCGTTTTAATTTTTCGAATCCAACGACATCAATTTTAATATATTTTAGTAAAAAACTAATATTATATTAAAACTATGTAGAGGATAACCAAACTGTTACTAAGCATTACTTACACCTACACAATAAAGAACCAAATATCACCCCCCTTAATACACACTTTGATAATTTTACAATCTACTATACACTAAAATTTTCCAAACACTTTCACTAAATTTGTTCTCTAACATCGTCAACGGACCTAACATACGATTCATTCAACATATTAAATCAAGGGAAAATGGTACTTTACCAAGTTAACAAACAATCCACTATGCTATGAAATGATCAATTTACCCCCTCCTACTATGCCAACCTAACAAACAACCACTTCCATCCAAAATTTCGTTAAGTGATGACTCACCAATATGACTCATCCTTAATTAATGACAGTACATTGCCACATCATCGAGTTTAATATATGGTACTTCATCTAAAATTTTAAATCGTCCAAAACAGTTTCAATTTCCAAGCATATTCAATCATATTTTAACTAAATTATTTTATATATGAGTGTTATAATTCTATATTATAAAATCATTCATATAAAAGTAATATATCAAGATGTTAATCAATCAACTAAGAGGATCATCAACATTATAAATTGGATTTTTCATATTAAAATAATATGATCAAGATGGTATAGTGACTTTGAAGTAAATAATTAATCAAATATAAAATTTAGTTAGAATATTTATTTCCCAACATTCTCATGTTAAAGGTATAAATATACATCATGATTTTGAAGTAAATAATATGGTTTGTTTTCCAGCTTTTTTAAGTTAAATTTTTTAAGATACATCGGGCCTTTAAAGTAAATAATATGTATGGCTCCATAACCTATAATGGATTTTGTTCATGACACGAGTTGGAATATAGTTTGAACATTCATCTAACTCGATACCTGTAGAAAGATTTTAAGAATTAAGTGAGTTCATGTGCCTCAAAATCATAAGAACAACCATTTGTTCGTCATATATAATTAAAATATATATGATACTTAGATATATAATTTCACTATTATTGTTTGGTTCGAATAACTAAGGAAATATTGGTAACTATTTATTCAGTTGATTTATTTAGGTTGTCAATGTGAAGTGAGAGAAAAAATCTTGAATTGGCCAATAAGCCGAAAAACTATATATCAAGAATTCTTAGTAAAAGCAATGGTTAGTGAGGTCACGAGTGTATAAGGGTATGAATCATGAGATATTAAGTAAAGTAGATTACATGTCAATAACTTTTTCCAATTCAGATTATTGATCGAGTTGAGTTAGTTTGACTTGAACATATTCATGAAATCTAAGTATATATATAATGGGAAAACGCCCAAGTACCCTAACACTAAATTTTTTTCATATTTGTGTTTGAATATTAGAGTTTGAGGGTTGTAGTTTAGTGTTCAAAGATTAGGATATAGTGTTAGGGGTTTCAAGTTTATTATTGGGGGTTTATGGTTTTTTAATTTGGACTTACGGTCAAATTTAGAGTTTTACATGCGATTTAATATTAGAGTTTATGATGTAGTATTTGAGGGTTAGGATTTAGTGATCTTTACTTCTATATTCTTTTAATGTGTCAATTCAGGCTTTATTTTTGTTATGTTGAACTACACCTGAACATACTTTTTTTACACAGATGATGGTTTTTTAGTCTTGACTTTGTTTGTTTGTAAATGCTTCAAATGAGTTGTTATTAATTTGGTTATTTGTGTTGAATTGACTTTTGTTTGTAAGACTTTAGGATTAATTAAATATTATGTAACAAAAATTTTGACTTCACGTTAGGTTTAGATGACATCACTCATTTGAAAAATTTGTTTGAACAATAGGTATGATTGTTTATGTCATTTCTCCTTTACAAATTTTTAATGGTCATAAGTGGACCTATTTTATTTGAGTATGTAATCAAACTTAATTAATATTTAAAATATCCTTAAATTTATCATAACATTCTTTTATTTAGTATATATTTTTTTGGTATTGTATTAACTCTACCAACAGGCCAATAATAATATACATATTATATGAGCACTTATAATTAGAGAGGTATTCCCTTTAAATTGAAGATACGAACCAATAATATAGTTTTATTTCATCTTATTTATTAGACTTAGAAATTAAATAATAAAATTTCAATATCTTTGAAGCGCTTTGAAGTTTTAGAATTTTTTTTCTAAACTCAAATACACTGTTTTCAAGTTGAGAATTTTAATAATAATTAGTTTTTTATGAATTTTACTTGATGCATATCAAACATATCCAATATATAAAAATAATAAATTGACTAGAATACTTAATAAAAAATAGGGTAACCATAATAATAATATAATGTTTAAAGAGAAATTAAATACACACTTTTTATGAATAAGATATATAATATACACCTACAAAAAATGTAATTTTTATTTATGTAGGGCCACTTATTTTTCCGTCATATTCTACTATATTAAAATAAAAATTTATCTTATACGAGAGCTACTAAGCTAAGTAAATACAAAATGACTTAAAGATGTTAGTAAAATATAAATATTTTGACCCTCGAGTTTTTAGTTTGATTTCAATATTTTGATTTAAAATTTTAGTTGGTTTTAATTTGGCTAAATATAATCCTAAATTTACTCATTTACATGATTATTCTTCATTTACTAATTATACCAAATAAAGTCGGCCAACGAGCCGAAAAAGTATAGTTTACATTATTTATTTTAAGATCCTTTTAATTAATTAAATTGCACCTTGAGATCCACCCTGCATCCGCCAATCAACATCCCAAACAATCCCCACTTTTGATGGCTAGTCACTGATTACAGGGTAACCCATTGATAAAAGGACAACACACACTTTGGACCACACGCCTGATACTGCACGCTAAGGGATGTCGGTTTCTGCTCTCACCAAAGGGCTCCTGCCCGGTACTTCACTGTTACCCGCTCTCATACACGTTTAGATTGCCCCAAACTATTCCTATCACACTTACTTACTTCCTTGATACCCGCCCTGCAAAGTACTACCCACCAGGAGCTCAATGCATATCAAGGACGTCCTCACTCTCTTCAACCTCCAGTTGAACCAACTTATTGGTCCACCAGTCCAACTGGGTGGATCAACTGCGTTAGTAAAATACGGACTGTTTGGAGGTTTACTCAGGAATTGGACCGGTCGGACTGTCGATACTTTCACTACATATACATTCGGCTGCCGACCCACTAGTCCTACTCCTTATCGGATTAGGTCTTTTAATTGATCGACTCATTTTAATTTACGAACTAGTTTCTATACACAAACTTGGAATGAATTACATAAATTGTTCAGCCTCCCACTTGGGACAACTCCACACGTTAATATTTCTTGTATTTTCTGGTCGATCGTTTCGAAAACATGATAACTCGAAACGGTTATGTATCCATTATTCATGATATAAAACCAAATAAAATTTCTCAAAATTGAATAGTCATATGCTGTTGCACGATCTCTATCATTGATATTATTAAAATACAATAGTACCACTTGTCATTTGTCTCCCGATGTCACACCTAGAAGTCCAGCTAACATGAACCTATGTATAATATTAACTTCCCTCGTACTGCTAAACGATCAAGCAGAAGAAACCTTAAATTACTCTGCCGGCCCGGTTTTGTTTACGCCAAACACGTTGTTACATGTGCTCATCACGACTTCAAAAGTCAATATTGATGAATACGACTTCTTCCGGTTAAAACCGGGACAACGGAACCGCTACAATAGGGAGATGAGGTTGTCTGCGGTAAATAATTGTGATAATGGCCGTTTGTAGAGGCTATAAGTTTTATAGACGGTATCTCGCAACTTTTATAACGGAACACAGATTCTTATAGTGAGGTTTCATAAGTGGATGACGGTACAAATTCAGTATAGATATGAGGTTTAGCCACTCCAACTACCAACCGCCATCAATTGTCTGTAGGGCTAGCTACAGTGGTGTGGGCATGTGTTTTACGTGTCCTCTTTCTACGTGGTGCTTATGAGATGCATGATTTGACCTCTCATATGAAGGCCTACTCATAGGTGGGTGGTTGTGTTAGAAGTATATGTATGCCTATTGGGCTGTAGTTACGTTCCCTTATTGGGTCGTGACTACTCACCCTTCTAGCTAGGGTTTCGGGTCTAGTAGCAAATTAGTATAAAAGGCGTATGCCTCCATGTGGTTAGACTTAATCACTTTCTGTAATTCTGTCAATAGGAGATCTCTCTTCTGTCCGTGGAGTAGCTGACACAACGTCAGTGAACCGCGCAATCCCGGTGTTCTTCGTGTTTCTTTTTCCTCTTTGTTTCATTTGTTTATCATGTCTAACAGGTTGGTGTCAGGACATGCTGGGAGACATGTCTCACGCAGATTGTTCACTGACCCGTCTGTTGTAAGATGCTGAGTGACAAATGACTGATTGATAGGACTATTAAATTGAATCAAACATGCAAGTAGGTTCGGACTTAACCCAATTTACAAAAAACATAGTTTGTTTAGAATTTTAACCGTCATTTCTGGGTGACTTTAAAATCAAACCGAATCGGTCAGATTACAGAAAAACTTAATCAATCCGAGACCGAAAACGAAGACCGAAACCGAAGCGAGCGACAATAACACAAGGACGCATCTGATCTCCACCTCAACCTTTTTACCAACCTTAGTAAAATCAAACACTTATATCTAATTTCACCAACTCATTTATTAGCTAATTATACCTTAACTCATTCTTGTGTTCATTTCACATATCCCAAAACAATAATTTAAAATAAATTAGTCAACGAGCCTATTAAAATCTAGTATTCAATCAAATATTGCAGAGTTAACTTTCAGCCGATGAGTTTATAACATTTAATTAATGTACGGACCAACTTCCTTAATCCTTGGATTGCCCACAGCTTTCTACTTGCTCAAACTATATTTAAGTATAATTAAGCCATGTAATGATGTAATTAAGCACACTCATCTTCTTCACTCAAGAACCAGAGCAAGAGAAGATTAGCCATGAGAGCTTTCTTATCTACTTCTGCTTCCCTCCCATCTCTACCAATTCGAAGATCACTCATCAATGGCGGCAATCCATTCAAACCATCTAATCATTTTCCTTCTTCTCCAATACCCATTTCTTCTTTTCCTTCAAAACTGATTCCCGCTTCTTCAAGATTCAATCTTTTCACCTCCTCTGTTTCACAGAAACCAGTACTTGAATCTGAGAAAGTCAACTCTGCCTCTGCCGCTGTAGTCGAGAAGTTCGATTGGTACGCGCAATGGTACCCGGTGATGCCGGTGTGCGATCTGGACAAGAGTGTCCCACACGCGAAGAAAGCGTTGGGGATCGACGTGGTGGTTTGGTGGGACCAGAACGAGAATGCATGGAAGGTGTTCGATGATATGTGTCCTCACCGGTTGGCTCCGTTATCGGAAGGAAGGATTGATCAATGGGGGAGGCTGCAATGTGTTTACCATGGATGGTGCTTTGATGGCTCCGGCAGCTGCAAGCTCATCCCTCAATCTCCTCACGATGGCCCTCCCGTAATATTCTCTCTTTTATTATTCTGGTTCTGGTTCTGGTTCTGACTTTATTGACAATTATTTAATGGGATGAAAATTTATTATTGACCACACTCTCGAAGTTCGATCAAGAATAGCTAGCATTTCTCTAATGGGACCAAAATTTGCAGATTCACACCAACAAAAGGGCTTGCGTTGCAGTATATCCAACCATAGTGCATCATAACATGGTGTGGTTTTGGCCGAACTCTGATCCTCAATACAAAGACATCTTCGAAACCAAAAAGCCTCCATCCATTCCTGAGTTAGATGATCCTTCATTCACTACAGTATACGGGAATCGGGATCTTCCTTATGGGTACCATTCATTGCTCTCTCTTGTTCGTAACGAATAGAACATGTTCATTGATCTCGATCGCGCTTGTTTAGGTATGAAGTACTGGTGGAGAATCTTATGGATCCTTCTCATCTTCCCTATGCGCATTATGGATTGTTGAACTCTCAGCCACCAGAGGGTAAGTAACACTTGTACTAGGGAATTACTTGACTTCATCACATACTCAAAGTTACCTATGTTACCAGTGAAGCGTGACAAAGAAGGGGGAGGACCTCATAATTTTATGGTCAAGGAACTTGAGCTACAAGGGTTCGATGCAGAACTCGATATCGGTCGTGGTAGATTCGATGCACCCTGCATCTTTACCACTTTTGTTGAAGTGCCTTTTGGTACTAATAAGGTAACTAACTTCGCGTGACATTCACCACTGTGACTATGTGTCATAAATCGTTATATCACATGAAAAATTCTTAATTTGTTTCATTGTAATTATGTACTATACATGCAGCCATCGATGAAGATATTAGTAATTTTCATTTGTACTCCTACAAGTCCAGGGAACAGTAGATTAATCTGGGCGTTTTCAAAGAACTTTAGTCTCTTGAATGACAAATTTATGCCTAGATGGATGCTTCATATGGAGACAAATCTGATTCTAGATTCCGATTTATATCTTCTTCATGTAGAGGTAAAATTTTGTAATTTTGCTAATTGAATCTCTCTTATGGCTTTCGTTTTAAGAAAGTTTGTAAACGATTACAAGCCTTTTTAATGAATAGGAGCGCAAGATCAAGGAAATTGAGTCTGGAATTGGCTCAAGTCATGTTTTGTGCCAACTAAAGCGGACGCTTTAGTGGTTGGGTTCAGAGATGGCTCAACAAATATGCGGGTGGTGGAGTTGACTGGAGAGGCAAGTATAGTGAGATCTTCCTCCAACTGCTGCCAAGGAACAACTTATGGATAGGTACTACATACTAGTACAAACTCACTTGAAAGTTTTGGACCTTTGAAACCCTTGATGTGATTTATGAGTTAAGTTTTGCTACTAAATCAAATTTCGAACCTGTCCATGTTTGCCAGGTACTGAGCCATGTAGTGAATGCAAAGTTGCAATAGTGCGTTATAAGGGTCTCAATCTCTCGAGATCATTCTCCAAGTCGCTAGGTTGGATTAATAGGGATCGTTGCTGCAACCAATCAGGGTACATTGTCAACCGTAGCAAGAACTGGACTTGGAATATTGGCAATAGCTTGTTTTGTAGCTTCAAGATGGTTGACTTTTTTCGTCCACAACAACTTTGGTTACCATGGCTACAATCATACGTTTCCTGAAAAAGTTATGTTTTTAGTCCGAAAATTAAGCCCTAATATTTAGTTGATTGAAGCATGAAAATTATTATTATTATGATGTTGTAAGACAGACACTTCAATAAAGATGATAGTGGAATAAGTTGCTGAATACAAACTATTCGCAATACCACATTGTTGAAAATGTCGAGAAACCTTGAACGAAGTAGTTACAACTATCCTTAACATGATGAGCTCGACGAATCGAGGTAGCTCACTCGCTTCGTATTGTTTGAAATCATTGTTCTTTGTGAGTACTCTGGCGAGGCATGGTATTTGTCATGCGCAAATTCGGCCATCTGCTCCTTGTGGCATCGTCGTTTCACCGGATAAAGTTTCTTAATAAAAAATTTTACGCGATCGTTATTTGTTAAAATACGCAGATAAAACTTCGGATTTTAATAAATAAATATAAGGCAAAGTGAAATTAACTTTGAGAAAGTTATAAGGATCAAACAGTAATTTATATTAAATTTTGGACCAAAACATCATATTTTCCTGGTTAATTACGTGGACCAATTATAAAATGTCACATGACAGTGGGTATCGGTACCCTGAGGGTACCAGAGCGCTTGCCATATAATATTACATACTTAAATAATAAAAACTACACCTCCAAGAAAGAGGTTACAAGTTCTCATCCACACCCAATCATTAAAAAAAAGTGAACCAATTGCATTAATTTGAGATCTTTTAATAAGTAATCCAAAACATTTTTTACAGGTTTTATCCGAAGCAAGCAAAATCGTATTTTGTTGTGTGGAGACTATCAAGTTATTCACGAAAGAATTATGTGCTGGTTCTTTGTGGCAAAAAGTTGTCTGGCCGATAAAGGTCAGGTAGCAGGTTCATTAGTCTAAACTATGTCTTGCAAGATGTCTACAAAAATGTGTGTCGCTAGAACAAAGAACACGGGATTGGGTTGTCCTATTCCTATACATCATCTTCATTGAAACCAGACCATTATATATCCAGTTAACTAGAGATAGATACGTAATATACCATAAAAATAACGATGTCATTTGTTGGTAACAAGATGAATGAGATATCAACTGTAGGTCACAACTAGCCCCAAGTCCAGTAGAGATGGAATATTGAGCATAGATTTATTGAGAGAAAAGAAGTGTAGAAAGAAGTTATGCCCTATATCGACGATCCATATATATTGCCCGCTCATCACGTTCAAACATTTTTTTTCCATTTGACAAAAAATAAAAAGAACACGTGATATTTTTTTTTTTTTTGCCATAGACAACTCCCGCAGGAGAGAAGGAGTCAACCATACAAAAATAAAAATTAAGTGCCCACCTAAGCCGAATGGTTAACCACACCTTGGCTTGGGAGGCAACGAAGCACTTGGCGAGCCACATAATGGCCTGTCATATTGGATTGACGAGGAACTGCCATCAATCTAAGCCGAGGAAGAGAATCCAGGAGATGCACAATGTCAGCTACTAAGGTTCCACCTTCGCGAGCTGTCACTTGCAGTAGGGAGACCACCTGCTGCACTTGCGTTGCATCCCCTTCAATGTCAACGTCCCTCCAACTCATCGAGTGACAGAGCGCACAAGCGTCCCTAACTGCCAAAAGTTCGAAAATAAAAGGAGACGTTATACCTGGGAAAGAGATATTTGTGCCAAAGAGGAGGCCACATGTCGTGTCACGGACCACCAAACCAATTGCGCCTCCTGAACCTGCTGCGACTGCTCCATCTACATTTTATCTTCAGACGGGGTGGAGGGAGGCCACTAAGAACACTGGCGCGGAACAGGAGCGGCTGGGGCTGGGGGCAGAGGGAGGAGGTATATCTTGTCTTGATCGTTGATGTAGTGTCGGTGTAGAGCCGACACAAAGTATTGAAACTTTTCAAAAACCACCCAGTTTCGGGACTGAAATATTTACTTAACCAGTCTCCGACTTGTAAGACATTTGAGAGTTTGACGCGCCACATAATGAACAACTCTATTTTCCGTACGAGGGACAGTCAACAACCAGATATACGGGGAGCGAGCAGGAAGGAGAGAATGTCCGCCACAATAATGTTGTTGCCTCGAGAGGAGAATGTCAAGTCTTGAAATCATTGAGATGACTGTTGTCGCACCCGATTCTAAATCCACGTGGCTCCATTCACGATAAGAACGCACCGCTCAAACATCTCTAAAAACAACTAAATCCAAAACGAGTGAATTAGAAATACTCTGAAGGAAGATCATGTGTCCGACAAAATTGAGATGACTGTTTTAGAGTTTTTCAAATCACGAAGTTGTGGGTGGTTAAATCAGAAGAAACACTTTGTAGCGGTTATCTTTCAACCAGTTCCTGTCTGACAACCTTCCCTTGACATCGGTATAAAACGCCCAGCCACTCGACTTACGAAGTAAAGTTTAATTTATACTGGATTTTTTTCCAAATCATTTCCATGTCAATGTATTGTAAAAATTTGGGCGTAACGCTTAAAGACTGTAACCCATATGATGCAGAATCTTAAAGCCGCGTATGATGAATTATATTATATAATCCTGGATATCTAACGAGTAACGAATAATATACTCATAGATTGTGAAAAACATCAAAATGATTTGTCGCAAAAGTCCTTTACTGATACCGACAGAAGCGGAAATTAGTCAGGTGCCGACCCGGCTTCGTGCTGAATCTGTGCTGAACGACATTCGGGCTGTTAATTGAATATGGCCCACATATAGACGGTGAGGATGTAATTTCAACGGGGGCCCGCTTTTAAGGGGTAGAATGGGGTTTTCGCACCTAATGAAATTAATGAGCGGGAAAATCAGACGGCGTGTATCTGTAACTGTGCAGACATGGGCAACCGTGCCGCCGTCGCTTTGCGTCGTTTCAATTGTTACTTTTCAACTTATATATAACACTTTTACGGATTTCCAGGAGAGAGGTAACGGATATCGAAATTCATTCTATCTGCACGCAGCTTTTACTCTCGTTTAAAGTATCTCTCTCTCTATCTAACCGTAATAGAAACAAAGTGCTATCGTAGTGGTCATCGATATTTGATGCGCAAATTAATGCACACTAGTTTTAACTCAATGGATTTCTCCAAAGAGATCGTTTTTCCCTAGGGTCTTTCTTTTTCTATTACTCAACAGTTGTGGAATAAGCAATTCGGGTTTTCGTGCTGGGTTTGAAATGGTTTAAAAATGAACTGAGTAAACTAAGAATGCAAATTGAACAAGCAAACAAGTGAAGCAGATTGGAGATTTGAATATAGACTAAGGCGTTTGTCCAGACTCGAATCCGCTCTAGCTCGATTAAGACGGATGATGCAATGCAATTTCAGTTTAACAGACTTGATGACTCGACACTTCCTTGGGTAATCTCTACTCCATGGTCAGGACGCAGAGAAACTATCCTATCAAACCTACAAGTTCCTATGGTCAAGATAACTCGCAAATCCTCAAGAACGCACGAAGAACAGTGAAATGCCACAAAGATATGTAAAGAGATTAGTTTCACCGGCCCTATGGTCAAGACACCGGCAACCCTAACGACCTCCTAAACTCTAGAATGATCTACGTCCATGGTCAGAACCGCAAATCAAAGATGAAACAAAATCCTACGATATGGTCAATCAACGGATTCTTAGAGCTTCAAATTAGGGTTTAAGAGAAAACTCATCACATGTCTGAATAAACTTCAATTAACATTAACGGGTTAGAAACCCGACATCATCCATACAAAATCTCACTAGAGTTTCATCTAATCTGAACAAACTAAGAGTTTAGCTCGACATCATCGCAGAAGCAATCACAGAAACAAAGAAGAAGAAAACTGGAGAAGAAGACATCTTACTCCGAGTAAACCTAATCCTGTCGAATCCTAGAAACTCCTGAGCTAATCCTCGCTTCTCCTCGCTTAATCGTCACTTCAAAGCTTCAAAATCCTCCTCCGAGAGTGTCTGGTTCGTCGAAATCAGAATGAAGAATGAAGTTTTTTTGTCTCTCCCTTGAAAACCCTGTTTTACTCTCCGAAATCTGTCCTGGGAAAAAGTGCGCCCGGCGGCACTTAAAAAGTGCGCCGGCGCACTTTTTCATGAAAATGGCGCACTTTTCGCGGCCGATGGAAAATTTACAGGACGCCAAAAATAAAGTGCGCCTGGCAGCACCAGAAAAGTGCGCCGGCGCACTTTTCATGGATTTAAGCGCACTTTTGCCCCTGGAAATGACCTTCAGCTCTTTTGATGATTCCCGCTCCGTTTGAACTCCAAATTGATCCCCGTTTGAAGTGCCGAGCTCGTAGAAAAGTCATCCACAACGTGGTAACCTGAAATCTCAACAAAAACAACTCGAAACAACATCAAATTGCCCAAAAGAGGGCCAACGGGAGATAAAACATATTTTTCATAAAAGTCATTCAAGTTCATCACAATTCGGAGTCAAATAAGGGGAATGTCGTTCAAATGTGGCGATATAAACGCGGTAAATCTAACGTCATCAAATCACCCCACACTTAAACTTTTGCTTGTCCTCAAACAAGAATTTTACCACAACAATGCACCAACTTGAATGAGCAAACCGAAAACCTCTTGGTTCCTAGAAAGATGTATACGGTGCTTCTACCAAACAAGATGATTACCCAACTAACCACACAATTAAGAACCAAACTTTTGCCAGAGCGAAAGAGGAACAAGACTTTAACGAGCTAGTGAACAACCTGACTTGGTAAAGGCAAGACAACGCTTACTTCCGCAACACTTACTCTAGAACGCAACCGGACACTTGCTAGATAAGGGAACACGACTAGAACAAAATTAAAGAGCATTTCATTTTTCTTCTTCTTTTTTTTTTTCCTTTCTTTTTTTTTTTTGTCCGAATGGGCGGTACAGTGTGGATACTACCGGGTACGGAGCAGCCGGAAACCTTTGGAATTCCGCGTTATCCTAGACCCCAGCCACGATCGGGAGTAGGTTAGAAGAAGAATGCCACATTGAGACTTCCCTTTGGGACTACAGCAATGGGCAGGCACGTATGCCAGCTCGTGAATCGACCCACAACTTCAATACCAAACCATTCATTTTTCAGATTTTCTTTGATTGGGAAAATCAATAACAACTTAAAGCACGAAATTAAAAGATCCCTTATCTAGACTCGATCCAGGCATTGAACTAGAGAATTCGAGCATCAGACAGACCAAGTCTTACACATTAACAAGTCAACTGTTCACTAACACGATAAGGGCAAGCTCCTAGACTACTAAGAGCAAGAAGAATGGGAGATGGTCATAATTCAGGTTCTCACACACACATTTGGTTAAAGCCAAAGCATCACATCAATCTCACCATATAGAAGACAGTAGGCAATCCAAGAAGTTATTAAGCAATGTGGAAAATTACTTGCTACCGAGAATGGGAAGCTGTGAAAGAGTGACAAAACAAGGCACAATCACCGCCCATTACTTGGCAAAACATGCAAACAAACACCTCACCCCACACTTAAATTTGGACATTGTCCTCACAGGACTAAAAGAGAGTAGAGGAATCCGGGAACCTGAAAAGTGAAGATCGGTGTCGTGGATGGAGGCGAGATCAAAGTTATTTACCGGCGGACAGT
Organism: Linum lewisii; assembly: GCA_034768395.1. Lineage (NCBI taxonomy): Eukaryota > Viridiplantae > Streptophyta > Magnoliopsida > Malpighiales > Linaceae > Linum > Linum lewisii. The sequence continues at coordinate 1,719,913 of CM068299.1, forward strand.
CATGCAGAACCTAAGGACATCCTGAAACATGAGAGAACCTCACAACAAGATCAGGGCATTCAAGGTACAGAATACACCACTAACTCAAAAACCACAAAAGTTCGACACAAAAATAAATAACTGACTCAAAACCTCAAAACAGACTCCAGACATGGGTTGCCTCCCATGAAGCGCTCTTTCTTTAACGTCTTTGAGCTAGACGATACCTGGTTATGCACCCCAACTCAAAAGTTCCTTGAAGTCAAACAGCTTCTTCAAGGCTGGCGGTTTAGTTCCAAATAGCACGTCAGAAGGAGCAAGATGCAGTCGATGGTGCTCAAGTAGATCCTGGTTCTGCTCGGATGACCTTTTCTTCTCAAACTTTCCTACTGGAGGAGGAAAGAGATAGTATGGTGTGTTATAATCGATGATTGCAGTCTGCTCCACACCAATGTCATCCAAGTTGCTCTGGAAGTTGAGCTCAGACACCTCAGAATCATTGCCCTCCTCAGTTTCAGTTGTCTGAATTACCAATGTAGGTGACTCCTCGATATCCATGTGCTCATCTCTATCTGGAACTACAGGCTGGCTCGACAGAAGCATAAATGAGGATAACTCCTCAATATCCAGATGCTCATCTTCAGCTTCAATCAAGAGATGGATAAGCTCCACATCTTCATCTACCACCATTGTCAAAGATTCTTCATCAGATACCTCTAGCTCACAATAGTCATGGGCTAGGTTATCATTTTCTTCTTCGACCAGCTCTCGAGAATCTTCTTCCATCAGTTGATATTGTTGCTCAATCTCGACGTTCACAACATTAGGAGCTCGTAGAGTCGAGAGGATCTTATTCAACATAAAATCTGTATAAGACTCCTGTTGTTGGTACTAGTGCGAATGTAGATATTCCTCTTCGTAATCTCGGTAGTAGTGTGTAGCTTGTGGCTCTGGCAAAGAAGGCAAGGGTGGTGGTTCCTCATTCCAGATTGGCAAAGGTGGCTGCTCTGATATATTCCATCCTTGTTGATATTCGTCGAATGGTACTCCATTATTGCACCATCCTTGGTATTGCCCATAAAACCTGTTATCCTGCATCTCAAAACTCAAGAGCACTACCCAGGTAAATCATGGAAAAAGATGGAGAGAAAAGAGATGATAAGAAAAATGAATGAAAAGCTTAAACGCACAATGCCTTTCCTAGAAAAAGAAAAGTCCCCGGCAACGGCGCCAAAAACTTGGTGCGCAAATTAATGCACACTAGTTTTAACTCAATGGATTTCTCCAAAGAGATCGTTTTTTCCCTAGGGTCTTTCTTTTTCTATTACTCAACAGTTGTGGAATAAGCAATTCGGGTTTTCGTGCTTGGTTGAAATGGTTTAAAAATGAACTGAGTAAACTAAGAATGCAAATTGAACAAGCAAACAAGTGAAGCAGATTGGAGATTTGAATATAGACTAAGGCGTTTGTCCAGACTCGAATCCGCTCTAGCTCGATTAAGACGGATGATGCAATGCAATTTCAGTTTAACAGACTTGATGACTCGACACTTCCTTGGGTAATCTCTACTCCATGGTCAGGACGCAGAGAAACTATCCTATCAAACCTACAAGTTCCTATGGTCAAGATAACTCGCAAATCCTCAAGAACGCACGAAGAACAGTGAAATGCCACAAAGATATGTAAAGAGATTAGTTTCACCGGCCCTATGGTCAAGACACCGGCAACCCTAACGACCTCCTAAACTCTAGAATGATCTACGTCCATGGTCAGAACCGCAAATCAAAGATGAAACAAAATCCTACGATATGGTCAATCAACGGATTCTTAGAGCTTCAAATTAGGGTTTAAGAGAAAACTCATCACATGTCTGAATAAACTTCAATTAACATTAACGGGTTAGAAACCCGACATCATCCATACAAAATCTCACTAGAGTTTCATCTAATCTGAACAAACTAAGAGTTTAGCTCGACATCATCGCAGAAGCAATCACAGAAACAAAGAAGAAGAAAACTGGAGAAGAAGACATCTTACTCCGAGTAAACCTAATCCTGTCGAATCCTAGAAACTCCTGAGCTAATCCTCGCTTCTCCTCGCTTAATCGTCACTTCAAAGCTTCAAAATCCTCCTCCGAGAGTGTCTGGTTCGTCGAAATCAGAATGAAGAATGAAGTTTTTTTGTCTCTCCCTTGAAAACCCTGTTTTACTCTCCGAAATCTGTCCTGGGAAAAAGTGCGCCCGGCGGCACTTAAAAAGTGCGCCGGTGCACTTTTTCATGAAAATGGCGCACTTTTCGCGGCCGATGGAAAATTTATAGGACGCCAAAAATAAAGTGCGCCTGGCAGCACCAGAAAAGTGCGCCGGCGCACTTTTCATGGATTTAGGCGCACTTTTGCCCCTGGAAAGACCTTCAGCTCTTTTGATGATTCCCGCTCCGTTTGAACTCCAAATTGATCCCCGTTTGAAGTGCCGAGCTCGTAGAAAAGTCATCCACAACGTGGTAACCTGAAATCTCAACAAAAACAACTCAAAACAACATCAAATTGCCCAAAAGAGGGCCAACGGGAGATAAAACATATTTTTCATAAAAGTCATTCAAGTTCATCACAATTCGGAGTCAAATAAGGGGAATGTCGTTCAAATGTGGCGATATAAACGCGGTAAATCTAACGTCATCAATATTCGTAACACTTTTGATAGGAAACACTGAGTCTCGTAACACCAGAAAAGTAAATTCGTAATATTTTTCAAATGGAAGGGCAGGATGAGCGAAATCAACTGCAGCAACAAGTGCTACCCAGGCGTACACAAAGTCGGTGCAGCCCGTCGAGGATGCGCCAATGGTGGGATGCTGGTACCCCCGCTCGGAAAGAATTGGTGGAAACAAAGGGGTTAGGGTTTGTACAACACCTTAATGTGACAAATTTCAAGCCAGGACAACTGATTTGGCTGATTAATCACTTCGATTTTACAAACCTAATCCTCACTGTGCGGCCTGGTGCCCAGATCACCCTGACCGAGGATCATATTCAAAGGATATATCACTTACCAAGGGGTCATGCATCCGTTTTCGATCAGTTGAACTACACTACGGAAGAGGTGAGAGTCTGGACCCGCCATCTAGGATTCAGAGAGGTAAGGCGACATCCTGTCAGTTGGGTGTGCTCGAACATCAGTTGTCGATCGAAACCGACGACGAGAAGTGGTTCTCGTTGTTTTACTTGGTTTTGCTGGGAAATATGTTCCACCCAAAATCCAGCCAGAAGGTCCCGCATCAATACTTGGGTGTTATATTTGGTCGAAGAGCACATAGGTTCGAAGAGTACAACTGGTGCGCGTTCTTGTTGGAGGTATACCGTCAAGTAGGACGGACGGACAAAGGATACATCGAGGCAGATATGTGTCTACTGATGGTTAGATTAAATAAGTGTTACTTATTATGGATGGAAATATTACATTTTAAGTTTTTTAGTACTACGTTTATTAATTTTTGCTTCGTCATTGTTTGTTCGTAAAAACAGTTGTTCTATCTTGACATGGTGGGACTAGACGGTGACTCTGTCCCGAGAATCAGACCTACGGTCATTAACTGGACCCAAAGGGCTGTCAATGTCCAGACTACAAGGTTGGAGGTGAACGGGGGTCTCAGCACAGGCACCATTATTCAATGGCAGCTAGAGGAAGAGGAATCTACGGCCATTGGCTCCTGAGTCGTCAATGCCGACATTAGGCAGTACTTGACGCAGGACGACAGCCCTGTGAATGTAAATGCACCTCGGAGGCCATCGGTTGGCAAAGGTCAGTTGGTGTTGTTACAGAAGGAGAAAGAGAAAAAGGAAAGAGGTGAGAAGAATAAGAAGCAGGAGGCAGGGTCTAAGTCGAAGCTTAATCCAGAGGATATCTACCCATCAGCCATGCCATTCACAAGACTAGACATCGATCATATGTCCCTGGACGAGGTAAGACTATATATAATGCATGTATTACGGACAAAATGATAACTGGTAAGTGTTACAAATTCCTGATAAAACATGTGTTCGTAACACATGCTGGCATGTTTAGTAATACTTTTTATCACTTTGTAATACTTTTTCTCACTTTTTAATACTTTTTATCACTTTGTAATACTTTCTTACCTTTCACGTGATACTTTTTTGTATCTATAAACCCTCGTACAGGTAGAGGAGAGGAGGGAATGGTTGAATACCTACATCCATTTCCACAGGGGTGCACTTGCCACTCTGTTGGATATGAAGCAGCAATGTGATGATCGCATCGCAGGTGATCCAGAGCGCAGCTTATCTGGTGAGCGTCGAATGATATCCGAAGACCTCGCTTTGGCAAGCTACACAGATGCAGACATCAACCAGGCTTTGACTAAGATGGAGGGTAGTAAGAAGAAGAAGCAGAAGGTACCCGATGCAGATATTACCCAGGAGAGGCCCGTCTTGGTATCTTCACCCCAAAGTCTGGGCAGAAGAGGAAGAGGCTGACCAAAGGTGGTCAGTTGGTTCGGGGGATCGGGGTGAGCCGCCGCTGCAAAAGCAGGAGGCACCAAGGAATGTTGTGCCAATTAGTCAGGAGATGCCTGAGAAGTCCTCAAGGCAGGAGGTGCCAAGGAGGGGTTCCAAGGAAGAAGGTGCAAAGGAAGGAGGTGCAAGGCTGGAGGTGCCAAGGAAAGAGGATAATGCCAAGGAAGGAGGCGACACTTCAGTACCTCAGAACCTAATCGAGAAGGAGGAGGTGGTTCAGAAGGTTGATGAAGTCGCCGGGGGGCAGGAGAATTTGGTAAAACATGGCAACGGTGGAGATAAGGAGGGAGATGTACAAGGTGAAATTCTTGATTTCACCCTTGCAGCAGATATTGGCAAGTATATTATCGAAAGGACAGCTGATGAGGAACAAGAGAGTTCTTCTCAGCAACAAGAAGAACTGCCAATTTCTGTTCTCCTAGATGACAAACTGAAGAAGTCGGACAAGGTAGTTGCCGAGGGTATAGTTGGGGAAAAAACCTCGTATAGGTTTATGCACACTTTCGTTTTATGTGTTAATTGATTTAGTTATACCTTTTCACCCCCTTCGTATCTTCTGGGTGGGTGTTTCGTATATGTTGGACAAATGTGGGTCTGCTCCACATGAGTTTCATAACTGATTCAACTTAATTTATTTATTAAGTGTAAATTTAACAATAATTTTTTATTTACCCCCATTAATGTTTTTTCATTGTTAAATATTTGTTTAATATTAAGAGTTGTAATTTTTAATATTTTGTTCACAGGTGAACAAGAGCAAGAAGGTTAGGTCAGCTTCAAAAAGGAACAAGGCGAAGTCCAAATATGTCAAGTCTCCCTACGAAGCGCAGAAATACACTAAAATAAGTTTTAAGAAATCAGCGGCTGTTAATGAAGGATTCGAACAAACGCCAGAGGTACTTAGTCTCGTAACACATATTATTTTATTTCGTAATCTATTTTTGTAACATTCGTTATACTTTCGTGAACGCAGGATTAACAACTGATAAAGTATTCCCCGGTCCTGTCACGCAGGAAATGGTCGCGATTGTGGATAAAATCGACGCATACAACACTGATGTATGGGCAGACACTGAGAGGTGCCAGACGCTCACAATGTACATGTGGAATGCTGATTTCGACCAGTGAGTTATCACTAATCACTTCCTTTCGTTTTTGATTCATTATGAATTCGTATTACTTTACGGTTAGTACGTATTAATTGGTTTTGCATGTATATCGTCATTCAGGGGCGAAGTTCTTTTCTATAGCAAACATGATATTGGAAGGTTGACCAGAGAAGAGTTCATGACATGCAGACCGCGCTTCATGCTGTCTAATTTTTTTATTGACACGTATAAACAGTGCACAAATATTTTATTCAAGCAAACCGGGTTTTGTGATAGGTTCATTTTCGGAATGGAGTGCGCTGTAAGTGTTCTGTTATTTATGTCGTTTAGTTAAATAATTACTTAATATATAAATTGAACTAATATTTTGGTGTGTTTGTGTCCCATAGTCAATGTGCTCCAATAAGGCATTTAACCTCACTGAAGCCTTAGAATACATTCAAGGGAAGGATTGGACCACCGATATGGAATGGGAAAAGGTTGACTACGTAAGTAATACTAATTATTAAATAACGTTATTTTCGTATAGTATTTTTTTTGCATCTCGTATCTGTTTAAATGGTATACGTTAACGTATTTGCACAATTTCGTGACACTTTATTACAGTGGTTCTTCCCGATGTGTCACGAAGAACACTTTGTTGTGTTCTGTGTTAATCTGAAGAATCGGTGTGGTGACTATCTTGATAGCTTAGACCGTGCAGTAGTCCCAGAGATATACATGCGGACATCAAGGAACATCATGGAGTTGGCCAACAATCTAATCCCCATGTTCTGTTCTAATCTTCCACCAGAGCCAATCGATGTGAATAAATGGGTTAACCATCGCAGTATAAGACAACCAGATAGTACTTCCTGTGGCATTTTTGCGTTGAACTTGTTGGAGATATGGGAAGGAGCAGTGACGTCTGACATCTTAAGTTGGTCAGATCCAGAGGTGATTGAGAGGAGGAGGCAGGAAGTTTGTCTACTTTTGTTAATTTCCCCTTTCAACGTCATTGGTGATCAAGTGCTGAAGAAGGCATATGAGGAAGCTAGGAAGATTAATGGGGGATAGGAGGGGGAAGGAATGTGAGCTTAATAGCCTTCACGGTGATACGTAACATATGAGTTACGCATCAGAGTGAAGAGTAATTGCTTATTTTTGGATTTAGTAGTACATACAACTTAGATTTGTTGTACTAGTTTTTTTAATTTAGTAATACATATAATATAATTCATAATTATTTTGCATTCAATTCGTAACACATAACCACAATGTTCATAACATAATATCTCTTACATAAACTAAAACACCATCATTGTTTTTGCTAACCTGAGTCACCATTAATTCTCCCCTCAAGCCAAGCATTGATCTCTCTTCTAACCGTTGAACTCCGTTCTATGGCTATATCAACAAGGTCAGATGTTGTTATTGCCTGTATGAAGAGTCATAATAAATATGGAGGATTCATCCCTATATAATTCCCCCAAAAGAACTTACAAAAAAAATTTAAAAGTTTTTTTACCTGTTGTCCCGGCCGCGTTGGGGGCGGTTTGGGGTCACATTGATCTGATGTTTAGCTTCATCATAATCATTGTTAGCTGTCTGCACGCACCACATGAACATGCTGCATCTTTCACTTCTGGTTTTCTGGCATCCCAGATAGAAGTGATACGGAGAAGTAATCATCGGACGGTTAACCTGACAAATGTAACAGGGGAGATTGCAGCTACAGTATGGGATGTAGCTGGCATTTTTTGTTTTGGGATTTTGGAATGGAATAAGAGGATATGGACCCAAGAGAGATTGATTTAATATGTGTTGGGTTGGGGTCGTTAGGGTTACAAGTTTATTTAATGCTGGTTTTTGGGAAATTGTGTAGTTTACCCAAACATCAGTTTGACCTGCATTAATTACTGTTAAAGGGTATCACAAATAAGATCTAAAGTAATTCAATCCGTGCCCAATCGTAACACTTAAAAACTTAATAATATATACTATATAAGAATATACGTACTACGTAGGAAACGTATTCGTTACACTTATCCAAGAAACATAAAAACAACCCCCATATGTCAAGATTTAGTTCAACCTCATTTTTCCTAAGTTGGCCTCTAGGAATTCCACCCTTGATTGAAGACTTGAAACTTCATCCAGCAGCTCTAGATTCGTAACTCATGCATAATAGGTCCCGAAGAATACCTGACTATTGTTGGTCCTGCGTGCATGAAAGTATTAACGAACGGTATAGACATCGATTACGAATTCAAATATAATGCATTGCGAAAATAATGCAAATGGAGTAATGTATTACGAATAATAGTTTTATGTTATTTTCAAATGGAAAGATGATAGTATACAGTTATATATACCTGTCCCCCGAGCTCTCTCCGCTGTTAGTTGAGGTTGTCATTTCATCTTGTGTATGAGCCATCTTTGCTACGATATTGGCATGAGGTAGATTGTACATTTGCGCGACTTCCTCATTTTGACTCCTGTCCATCTCCATACACCAACAACATTTTGCATCTCTGACCTGGTTTTTTTCTGCCCAGAATGTACATGAACGAGAAGATATCGTCGACCGTTCAACAGAATAATGTAAGCGGTAGGTTGCATTTACAGTGGGGGATAAGTGGCGGCATGTTTTTTTTTCAGATCTGGGGTGAATTTCGATGTCTGGTTCCGGAAACGATGAGTGAGAAAGAATTATTTATAGTAAGCTTTTAGGTAAATTTATAATTCAATGCTTTTTGGGTGGTTGGGGTTGAAAAGTAAATATTACGAAATTTTAGATTTAAAAGATACGTGTAATAAGAATGTAATATTTCATACACATACTAAATAAATATTACGAGTGACAATGTAAATATTACGAAAACCACAGTTAACATACACTAGTATTACGATTATTTGTAATTACATTTTCTGTTAAAGGCGAATGTCATTCCCACCCATTTCGTGTTCCGAAAAATTATATTTTTGTCCTTTCGAACGGAGTGCAAGAATGCATTCCGGTCCCTTTGAGATACGGGCCTTTTCTTTGGTTTTGTAAGTCTCTGTTTTTTTCTTCATTTTTTTTTGGGTGCTTATCAAGGGACTTCTTTTTGACATTCGTTTATGTTGATTACAGTGCTTACTTCTTCTCCAGGTCAATTTGCACTGTATCCACAATTATTCGAAAATAAGACCTAAAAAAGGTTTCTGGGTGCTCCATACCTAGTAGTATCCACACTGTACCGACCATTCGAAAATAAGACCTAAAAAAGTTTATGGCTGCTCCATACCTAGTAGTATCCACACTGTACCGACCATTCGAAAATAAGACCTAAAAAAAAAAGAAAGAAAAAAAAACAAAAAAAAAAGAGAAAAAAAATGTTCTTTAATTTTGTTCAAGTCGTGTCCCCTTGTCTAGCAAGTGTCAGGTTGCGTCCTAGAGTAAGTTTGTCTTGCCTTTATCAAGTCAGGTTGTTCACTAGCTCGTTAAAGTCTTGTTCCTCTTTCACTCTGGCAAAAGTTTGGTTCCTAATTGTGTGGTTAGTTGGGTAATCCTCTTGTTTGGTAGAAGCACCTAACATCTTTCCCAGGAACCAAAGGTTTTCCGGTTGCCATTCAAGTTGGGGCATTGTTTGGTAAAGTTTTTTGTTTGAGGGCAAACAAAAGTTTAAGTGGGGGGATTTATTACGTTAGATTACCGCATTTATTTTCGCCACATTTGAACGACTTCCTCTTTTTTGACCCTGAATTGTGATAACTGATGATTTTATTGTAAATTATTTTGATTCCCCCCGTTGGCCCCTTTTGGGTCGTTTGACCTGTTTTCAAGTATTTTTTATGAGATTCAGGATTTCACATCGGAAGACTTTTCTACAGCTGGCGTTCAAACGGGGATCAATTCGGGGCACAAATGAGGTTGGAATTGCCGAAAGAATTCGGAGCAAAAGCCCTCATCGAAAAGTGCGGTTTTCCCCCAAAGGGAAATGTCCCCGCACTTTTTGAATGCCCCGCCACTTTGCAATTTATTTTCAAAATTTCGGGGAAATATTCAAGATGTGCGCCGGCCACTTTTTTTACCCCCCAGCGCACATTTGGCCATTTTTCCCCTTCGACGGAAATGGTTTTAAAACCCAATTTCGGGGAAAAGAGAAGACACCACATTTTCTGCAATTCCCTACTTTTCTCTGACGAACCAACACTCCCCAGGTGAAACAAGCTTTGGAGACGCATGAGCGGGGATTAGCGAGGATTAACTCAAGTTTGAAGGATTTGTAAGATAGGCATTCGAGTAAATTCTTTTTCTCCGGTTTTCTTCTTTTTGTTTCTGCTTTTTCTTCTGTAAGATGTCGGGCTAAACCTCTGGGGTTTATTTAGTTTAGATGAAGCTTGGGATAGGATTTTGTATGGAATTTTTTCGGGTTTCTAACCCTTTAGTTAATCGATGATCTTTCAGCTTAGATCGTTTTCCCTCCTAAACCCAATTTAAACTTTTTTACTCGGCAACTTGATCAATTTTTATTTTTTCTGATTTTATCTTTAATTGGGGCTGACCATAACGAAATTTTCATTCTAGATTTAGGGGGCCCCTTAGGTTCCTCCAATAGCTTGCCCTAGGATTGTTAGAACCTAATCCTTTGCATAAATTTTGTCATTTCACTTTCTTGACGTTTTTGATTTTTTTTGCAAGTTAGCTGACCATGGGAGCTTGTGGGGTTTGAAAGAATTGAACCTACCCCCTGACCAGGAGAAAGGAATTAAAAAAGGAATTGCCGAGTCGTTAGTCTTTTGAATTTCGTCATCTGCATAGTTTCATCCTCAAAACCCGAACTAGCGTGGTTTCGATATAAACAACCCCCTTACTATCCGAAAAACCCCAGTCGTTTTAAAATTGCTTTGTTTGATTTCAATTGCTTTCTTAGTTAATTTCATTCAAAACCAATTCAAACCCAAAAAAACCCTGAAATTGTTTTGACACACCTTTCTGAGTAATAGAGAAAGGGAAACCCTTGGAAGTAACATCTCGCAGAGCGATCTAGCGAGTAAAACTTGTGTCTTTAATTTCGCCCCAAATTTTTTTGGCGCCTTTCCCGGGGACCTTTTCTTTTTCTGGGAAAGGCATTTGCTTTAAAAGCTTTTCATTCACTTTTTAAAACATTTTTTATCCCACATTTTTATACTACTTGGTATCCCTTTTTTTTGTTGTTTCAGGCAAGTTTACAGTTTCGGGGGAAAAAGGGGCTAGAAAGCAAATGGAAAAGGTAGATCTTCTACACTCACTTCGGCACTACTCGGGCCCCCTTTCCTCCTCCCGCCAAGACACCTAAAACAAGGAAGAACCTTTTCACATCTTCACTACATCTTCCCCTTTCACCACCCTACCATGCTATGGGGATCCTCTCTAGATCCTTCCAAAATCCTCCAATCCCACCTGAGATTGAATTATGGCGGGGAAAGGGACTTGAGGATTCACCGACCAACCATAGATGGGACGTCTTCGAGCATCCAGATTCCCAACACGGAACTCGAATCTGCACTTCCATCTCACTTGATAAATATGATTCAAGCAAACGGAACACTTTTCTGGAGGTGTTAATGAGGACCTGAATCCATGTGGGGAACTTCTTGAGGCTGGCTCAACATTTCCAAAAATTAAGCGGACAAATGCAGTCAAGCTTCATTTTTTTTCCCCTTCACTCTGAAGGGTCAAGCAGAACTTGGTTTATATCACCGCAATCACTTCACTACGTGGAGGGTCTGGCTAAAGCATTCCTAGAAGATTTTTTCTCCCCTTTTCTAGAACAGATGCACTCAAGCAAAAATTGCAATTTCGAAGTGGATCGGGGGAGAACTTCTATGAGGTTTTTGGCAGAGATACTTGGGCTTTTCCGGGTTTTGTCCTCACCATGGAGGGGATACTAAAAAAGTTCTTTTCATTCTCCGTGGCCTGGACTATGGGAAGAAAAAGGAGTTCCTCTACGTTGACTATGGATTTGAATGACTGACCGCAACCGGGGCCTTTGGATCTTGCAAGATTTTTTCCGCGAAAATCAAATCTCTCTGCAAGTTAACCCAATAAAAGGACAGCAAATTCAAGAAAAATGGGTTCTCTATTGATTCATCAATCCTTTTCCCACAGTTCCTCGCACCAGTGGATATTGTTAGAAGTCAGTTTAAATTGGGAAACTCATCTGGGGAATGAAGGGGCAGAGGCTGAAGCATGAGTTGGGAAACTCAATAGCTCCCGCATCGGTTTCCTACAGCCACCGCCAGGGGTTTAAATGCTTTTTTTAGAACCACTCCTTCCTCTTCTTCAACGGGGGGCGACGTAGAGCAGTCACCCCCCATTTTCGAAAATGTGGGGGTCCAGATCATAAAAAGAGAGTTGTAATTGGAAGATTGAGGGAACCCCGACCAAAACAAAGGGGTCGATTTTTTTGATGGGCAGAACCAGAGGAATTACCAAACCAGAACAACAATTTTTTGAAATTCCAATGGTTACCAAATCAAAACTCCCAATGGCAAGCAGAGGAAACGGAACAACAACCAAAACCCGAATCAGTTTCAGGGAGGGAAATCAGGGGGTTTCCAAAGGGATAATGGGGAACAAAAACAAAATTCCCAAGGGAGAACAAGGGGCTGGAATAACAACCCCAAAACCCGAAATAGAACCAGAAACCCGAACCCAAACCAAATCAGGACAACGACGGGGGTTCGAGCCTTCTTTCGCCTAAAAAAACCAATTTCCAGATCATGTTGGAAAAGATTTTTGCTGAAACCGTCAAACAAAAAGACATCCGCACCACGACTCTTCCTCCAGAAGCTGGCTAATCAAATGGCAAAATCACAAATTTTTTTTAGGGGAAGGGGATTTGGGTCTCTACCTACCACCCTCCCCTAATCCGAACCAGAATAACATGTGGGACGGGAAAAAGAAGGGGTTTTTAAGGATTATCGAGATTAGGGCTATTCGGAGTAAGAGTCTTCTCTCCGGTTTTTTTTTTTTTTTTTGTTTCGCGATTTTTTTTCTGAACGATGTCTGACTAAACCTCAGGGTTGTTTTAAATTTAAAGAAGCGTTTGTAGGATTTTGTATGGGGTATTTCGGGTTTCAACCCTTTATTTAATCGTGATCTTTCAGCTTAGATGCGATTTCCCTAAACCCTAATTTAAACTGTTTGACTCTGCAACTTGATCAATTGTTATTTTTCGAGTTTTTTCTTTTTAATTGCGGGCTGACCAGAACGCAAATTTATTCTAGAGTTTAGGAGGCGTTGTTCCCAATAGCTTTACCATAGGGGTTTCAGAACCTAATCCTTTTCATGAATTTGTGGGATTTCACTGTTTTTATCGTTTTTTGATTTCTTGCAAGTTTGCTTGACCAAGGGCTTTTAGGTTTGAAAGAATTTAATCTCTACGCCTACCATGGAGAGAGATTACAAAAGGAATTGCCGAGTCTCTGTCTGTTGAATTTCGTCTTTTGCATATTTTTTATCCTCTAAACCGAACTACGTGGATTCGAGTCTAACACCGCCTTTGTCACTCTGAAAAAACCCCAGTCTCTTTAAAATTGCTTTTTTGTTTCAATTGCTTCTTAGTTTTTTTATTCACAACCAAAACAAACCCAAAACGAAACCCGAATAGCTTTGACACACTGTTCTGAGTAATAGAGAAAGGAAGACCCTTGGGAAGTAACGATCTCGCTAGAGCGATCTAGCGAGTAAAACTTTTGTGTGCATTAATTTGCGCACCACTACCCAGCACCTCTCTGAATCGTATTATATGTCTGCACATCAAGCCCTCCATTTCAAACATGTGGCACCCACAGACTATGCTTGAACAATCTCTTGTGCATGTCACGATTCTTTCATCAGTTCTTGACCCATTAACATCCTGCTTGAACACGTTGAATGTCATCACACCAGTATTTGTTTTTTCTTCCAACGCTAGCACGCCGTAGGCTAAAGTCTGCTCGTATTCAGACAACCACTTTTTAAACATTTTTGGGGTGTACTCTTTAGCTAGTTGTTTTGTTAGTTCGCTGTGCTCAAACCTGTCCAACGTAGAGTAATAGAAAGTGTTACGTATATTGAAGATATAGATTACTTTTCAAGCTATAATGAATTACAAACAGTTTAAAAACTAGTACGAAATTCAAGCAAAATATTACGTATGTTTTTAAAGTGTTACGTTTTGTAAGATAAAATAAAACGTATTACTTATAAAATATTACGAAATATAATAAAGTGTTACTTCTAGTATCACCTATTGAACGGTTTTGATGTTTTCATCTTGAAGTCCCGTTTCAATTCCTTCTCTCTTTTGTTCTCCACTAGTCTGCTGAACTGCTGAAAAAATTCCTCCAGAGATAGGTTTGGTGCCAGGTAGTGCCTCATGTTACTGTTGCAAGTTTCACTTAATTGTGAGCTACCATGCCACAGGTGAAATGTGATTGCATCCACGCTCTAGACCACTGTGTCCTTTTTTGGTAGATCTGAGTGAGCCATGGGTGTCCTTCTGGTTCACGATCAGGGAAGCATTTTTTTTCATAAGACCCAGTGGACATCAAACTCAGCCTCAGTGTCAACCCCAAACATCAGGTAGCTAAGTTCAGCTACGAATACCTGATATCAATAAAGCTGTTACGTTACACATGGCAGTGTGAAGCATAACAAGGAAAAAAGTGTCACGTAAGATGATTTATATATTACGTAAGTGGCTAAAGTGTCACGTTTAAATCTTTAATAAGTATATTGTATGAATATTACAAAGCTAATAAAGTGTTCGTTTTTGCTTAAGTAAACGTATCTCATATAAACACCCCCTGTTGTGGTACCTTGTCACAGAGTGATCCCAAGTTCCTGGCACATTATTGAGGATGTGGAATGTACATAGACCATGGTATGTAACCGGCATTGGATATATGGCCCTAATACCGGCGGCAATTGCAGCTGCTTGGTCGGTGAAGATACTGGTTGGTTTCTTTCCCCCCATGCATTTGTCAAACATTTGGAACAACCATTCGAAAGTAGCTGACGTCTCGTCAAACAAAAGAGCAGCACCGAATATCACCATATCTCTATGGTGGTTGTACCCGACGAATAAAGCTGTTACGTTACACATGGCAGTGTGAAAAGTGTTACGTTTTTTACAGATAAGTGTAAAATGTAATACATTTAAAATATTACGAAATCTAATAAAGTATTACGTCTGATAACCTTAAATAAAACGTAACAGTTTTGAAATATTACGAAGGGTTATAAAGTGTTACGTTTTTATATATTAAATAAAACGTATTACGAATTAGAGAGTATTACCTAAGGGCCTGTAGTCTTTGTTTGTTCTGTAAGTGGTGTCGAAACTGATTGAGTCCCCAAACACAGAGAATTCTTCACGCATCCTATTGTCTGCCCAAAAGACACTCAAGATTTCATTGCAATTGTCTTCCTGAAGCTCATAGAAGAAATTTTTTTCCTCTCTTGATCGAACTCTAAAATAGCGCTGCAGTGATGATCCTTCAGCGGTGCTCAATGCAGAGTCTGGTCTTTCCCTGTTGTGGTTACGGAGATCTTCGTATAAGAAACCCACATGTTTGGCCCCCCCTGCCATTTGCCTCATTATGTCGAAAGATTTCCGGAAGTCACCCCAGCCAGTTTGTGTATGAGGGCAAGGTGTGCATTTGTTCGGTTCACACTTCTGTTTGACCGGAAAAGATGTGCATATTTTTCTGGGAGCAATTCATGCGGTGCATGAGTTTTTATCCAGTCGTATATGTAATACTTTTTGAGAGATTTGTCCCATTTCATTTTTATTTCCGCCTCACAACCTAGTCGTTCATCAGGTCTATTCCGCTTATTGTTTGTCTTCCCTTTTGTTTTTTGGCCTTCGTGCGTACAAACGAACCTAAGGTATCTACATGGGGGCTCTCCATCGGTGGCTGTTTCTCCAAGAGTCGGAGTTAATTTATATTTTTTATGGTACCTTATTCTGATACCAAAACCAGCCAGATGAGCGTAATCCTCGTAGAAATGATACGCTTCTTGCATGTTGTCAAACATTGGGAGCGCGTCTCCTACGAATGTGAGGTTAAAGTGTATCTCAGGTTAAAGCTGTTACGAGATAAAAAAAATAAGTACAACGTACAAACAACAATTTATATACGAAATGTTTTTAAAAGGTATACGAAGGAAGTCATATATATTACAAAGTAAAAGGTAAGTATTACGTAAGGTAAGTGTTATGACATATGGTACAACGACAATTATGTACATAGTTTTATCATATACGTGTAACTGACCCTGATCAGCCACCTCATTCAACTCCACTCCCTCGTTCAAACCCAACGTTGTTGGAGATTCTCCTGCAATACAAGGTATTAATTAATACGAAACATTTACAATATATTACGAATGAACGTATAAAATGTTAAGTGATACCTGCACGTGGTACGGACGTTTCATTTAGATCTATACGCATATCTGTGGATCCCCCCTCGATTCCTGCATTTTTAGGAAAACGTGTGAAAAAACATGAAGGTATACGTTAGGAAAAACATGAAGGTATGAATTATTACGAAAGATAAAAGAATATATTACGAATCTATCATACTGACACCACATGCAGAATATATCATACGAACGGACGCAGAAAATGTTACGTAATACCTGCACTAGGTACCAACATTTCATTAAGATCAATAGGCATATTTCTGGATCCCACCTCGATTCCTGCATTTGTTCAGAATGTATTTAAGCATGTAAACGTTGTGGAAAGTGTACGCAGGAAAACGTATAACGTGAAGGTTGCACAACGTAGTACCTGAATGAGTGGTTGAAACGTCAACGACTGCAAAAGATTACGAAAGAGACGTAAGGCAAGGAAACATATTACGAATGAACAAAAACATTACGGATGCTTTATACAAATACGAACGGTATTACGAAATATTACGAAAGATAAAATAATATATTACGAATCTATCATACTGACACCACATGCAGAATATATCATACGAACGGACGCAGAAAATGTTACGTAATACCTGCACTAGGTACCAACATTTCATTAAGATCAATAGGCATATTTCTGGATCCCACATCGATTCCTGCATTTGTTCAGAATGTATTTAAGCATGTAAACGTTTTGGAAAGTGTACGCAGGGAAACGTATAACGTAAAGGTTGCACTACGTAGTACCTGTAAGAGTGGTTGAAACGTCAACGACTGCAAAAGATTACGAAAGAGACGTAAGGCAAGGAAACATATTACGAATGAACAAAAACATTACGGATGCTTTATACAAATACGAACGGTATTACGAAATAACACGAGTACCTTCACGTGCCAGTGACATTTTGTTACGTGAGAGAGAAACGAGGAGCGAGAAAATAGGAGCGAGAATTTTGGAGCGAGAAAATTATGAATTTTAATGCGCCGGGAACTGCTTTTATAGGGTTCTAATTTTTCTCTCCTGTCAAATCACCAATTCAAAAATTTCAAATCAGGCGGGAAAATATTACGAATCAGGAAATGACCGAAACAACCCTCGCGCGTTACATTTGCCCGTCACCGTTCGATTCATCGGACGGCTTATATTGCGTTCAGCACGGTGCTGAATACACCTATTCAGCATAGTACTATTAGCCGACAGAAGCATGACTTTAGTAAGAGGCCGATTTGTTTGTCATGTTTGAGTAGGGGGTGATTGACATATCAAGGAATGATAAGTTGAAAAAGAAGAACATTATTACATATCCAGAAAGATGTCTTTGACTGGATCTCCATTCAAAATGAGATTCCTGAGAACCACCCGTCTCGACCTAGGGAACTCCCTCAACATTCTAGTCCACTGCCGAGAAATTACGACAAGTATATTCTGTGTGACGCTTCATTTAAAGGTGACGTCCAGAAGGCAGGAATCGGTATCATTATCAAAAATGCCGATGGAGAGATCGTAGATGGACAGGTCGAGAAAATTCAGTGTCGTAACCCCATTTCAGCAGAGGCTACAGCGTTGCTGTTAGCCACGAGGATTGCTTCATCCTCAGGGGATTCTGTTTGCATTCTCTCTGATTGCAAGACCATTGTGGATGCTTTGTTGCTTCCTTCCTCAGAGTGGCCCATTTCTGTAAAGCCACCATTGCTGCCATTGTTGATTCTTTACACAACAACAATTGTCATGTTTACTTCAGAAGACGTATGGAGCTGAAGGAGGCGGATTGGCTTGCAAGATGTTGTTGTAATGATGTGCTTCCAGAGGATTGCGTATTTTGTTGGGCTGTTAAGCTGTTTCTTTTTCTTTTGCTTACATGCCTTTTTGTCTTCTGCTGTTAGAGTCATTGATTCATGAACTCTCTTTTGTCTGTACGACCTTGCTTGATTAATATATAATCAGCTTCTTCCAAAAAAAAAAATTACACAGGGGATGACCCCTAACCCTGGCTATAAAAGCCAAATGGAGGCAATTGCCTCAAGGGGATAATGAAGTATCCCACCAGTAGCAGTAGCATTAGTAAAATCATTACAGAGGTGAGAAATTGGAAGGCGGCGGTGGCCGGTTTTTTTCGATGTCCGGGAAAGTAGTCGGAGAGGATAACTGCTTCAGAGCAATTTTTCTTTCTTTATTGTTAGGTCTGATCAGTCAGTTGGTCCCCTGCCTTTCCCTTTTTTTAATCCACACTAGTCCACACAGAGAACACGTGATTTTTGGCCATATGCTATTTTCAATTTATCACCGAAACCGAAACAGACTTTAATTTTTTTTTTTAACAACTAATTTTCTTAACGAGACATCCAACATCCATCGGACGGCTCTGATTGAACTGCCCTAACGAATCACTGCCATCGATCTAGAAGATAAAGTAGTTGGGAGATTATTATAGGAAAAATAGCATTTTGCCCCCTCTACTTTGCCAATATAACAAATAGCCACCTACACTACAAATTATTCTTTTTACCCCCCCATACTTTGACTATTTTCCCGTTTGGGTCCTTTCGTTTCAACTTTCATCTACGTGACGTTAATTGGTGCACATTCAATACACCATGTTAGCTCCAATAGCTATGTATTAACTTACTAAGTATTTTTTAATTGAGAATATAAGTATATATATAATTACATAGGATGAAATCGATGAATAAAAACTATGATTCTAAAACCTTCATATGTCATCATACTCTTCGAGATACCTCCTCAATTTATCTCCCTGACCAACTCTTAGTGTCCTACCTCCGATATCTTTCTCTCTTGGTGTGCAGATGTCCAGATTTAACGTACAAAAACAATAGTTGAAATGGAAGGACCCAAATGAAAATTGGTCAAAATAGAAGGGGTAAAACGAATGATTTATAGTATAGGGGGCAAAGTGCTATTTTCCCATTTTATTTTAACAACTAATTTTCGTAACGAGACATCCAACATCCATCGGACGGCTCTGATTGAACTGCCCTAACGAATCACTGCCGTCGATCTAGAATATAAAGTAGTTGGGAGATTATTATATCATTCAAGTTTTTTGGTCAATATTCGACAATAAAATTGGATCTGTATAATAAACAAAAGTGGGCTGGGACTTTTGTATATATTTTTTGTGGTTTTCCGATCACTTTAGCAATATATGAAAGTATAAGTAGTTTTAAAATCATTTCTTTTCATATTTGGCTTCGAATCATCTTCTTCACTGTCAAAGCAAAGGTTTGGTCTCACACCGCTATGGTGAGTCACCAACAACACTATTAAGATATTAATTTCTTTTAATGTTAAGTACCGATTTTTCATAGTAGGAACACGATTTGAATTTGTAAGTAACATTTTTAATCGTAAGTACTTGAGTTGTCAAATTTAAGTACCAATTTTTGAACCAAGGAGTTGATTACAAATTCTTTTGAATAAGTGGTTGATGCACAAAAAAATATATGTTGGAGTAATACTTGCTAGAATGTGCTTTAATGAGGTCATATAATTTTAGTTTTTTCTCTAAAATCCTCAGGTCATGGCTATGTTTCGACTCCTTTTCATCTTCTCCGAACTGGCTTCCGATATGAGCGTCAGCTTTTTTCGCCGTTGAATACAACTCATGGCGTTGATGATGGAAACTAGAAAGGTGGCGGTTGGTGTGCTCGAAATTGCCGTCGGTTTTTGCTGAGAGAGGAACAAGATTTTTTTGGCCGAAATTATTTAAGGACTTGGTTTGTCTTTTCTCAACTATGAGTTTTCTGCCCATTAATTTCTCTGTCTCAATTTTTTTGCCTACCCCAGCTTCAGATCCGGATCATCATCCAACGGTAGAAATGGATGTTCTAATGTAAACTTAAATACTTTAGATACCACTAAACTAGAGATTGAGTTTGTATCCTCCAACGCATTTGTTTTTAGCGGAGCTAGGTCTTCGACTGTTTCGAAATCCAACGATGAATCCAACGTTGGAGAAGAGATCTCGGAGACGGAACGTTCGTTGATTGGGGTGTGGGTTCAGTACGGAGGAAGAGGAAGATGGGAGTGTGAAGAAGGTAATTGAACTGTGTGGGATTGAGAAATTGAAGGGTTTGGAAGTGAGTAAGGATAGGTGTTATCTTCTAATGTAACAAGTAAGAAAAATCTAGATCTTTAGATCTGTTTGACTAATCTAATGGTATAATAAGATAAATCTAGATCTTTAGATCTACGATTTGATTCTTTAACTAATCTAATAGGTAATTACTAATATGAGGACTCCTCAAGTGTCCTTATATAAGGACACTAATATACCCTCTTAATTTATATAATAGAGATCCAATGATTAATATGAAATGGGTATTAGGGTAAATTGCTTAATTAGTACGGCTTTTTTTAGTTCTTGTTTTGATTCCACTTTAAATTAATTATCTCATTTTCACCTTATGTCCATATCTGGTTCCCCGCAGTTAGATTAGTGATGTGACTTTATTTAGTGCATTTTGAGCCTATGATTGACCTATGAAATACTCGTGTTTGATCGTGAGATGCCATGCTCTATATGCTTTTATTGATTTTTTGCACAAAGTATCCATTTGTTGTCCGGTCGCCACTTTGGAGCCAAATTCGTGGTCTATTGGAGTTATCTCTGTGCATTTTCAGGTTATGGCATCAAAGTAGAGATGACAAGGAGTCCATAGGACCAAAACGGAAGCCAAATCGGAGCTCGGATGAGGGAGAAACGAACGAAGTAAAATTGCGGTCTGTGCAGATTTTAGGGTACACGACGTGTATGCCCAGCAGATTTCTATTTAAAGACGATTTTTTGGGGATCTTTCACATATTCTTTCATCTCTCTTGAACCCCAAACACATACCTACGACCCCATAAACCCTAGGACTCATATCTGGAGCTAAGTGGAGCTAATTGGAGCAATTGGAGCTTGGATTGAAGTCAACAAACCTTGGGAGAGAAGCTTACAAGTGGAGATTTGAAGATTGATTCAAGGATCCACTCCATGGTGTTCTTGGTGATCAACTTCCCTTCTCTTTTCCTTACTCCCTTGGCCATGTGTGGCTAAGTTCCTAGGTTCATCTTGGAAGGGTAGATTAGTTGTGCTATGATAGAGGGATGATTGTATAGAACTTGCCATGATTGATCTTGGTTGTATGAGGATGATTCCTAGACTTGTTCTTAATGCCATTTTATGCCATGTTTGCTTAATTTGGTCCATTCAATGTGATTTGATGCATGAGAGTGCTTGGATTGCATAGATTGTAGGTCTAGGGATTGAAGTGAGTGTGTTCTAAGAGATTAGATCATCTTGTTTCAACCATTTTCACTTGATTTCTCTCTTGGGCATTTTATCGAACACTTGGTGTGCATGTGGATTTTCATTCAATTGTGTTTGAAAAGGCTTTTTGGTGAATCTCTTAGTGTTAGGGCATTGATATGAGAGTGTTGTGCCTAGCCTTGTGGTCATAGAGTCTTAAGAGAGGGTCTTGTGTCTTGGCATTTCATCAAACACTTAGAATGCATCCTTTTTCACTTAGCTTGAGAGCGAGAGCCTAAGTTGAGTGGTATTAGGATAGGGATTTGGTGCTACGAGAGTGCATTGAGTCTATAGAAGTGAAATGCATGGTCATCCGAATGCAAACTCGATCTTGATTGGCTTGTTTGTTCAATTAGTCATCTTGAGCATGATGAAACTACCCACCAAGTGAACCTCCTTTGTCTTTGATTTGAACCACCTTTCTCTCTTGTTTAATCTTTGTTAGTATTGCTTTTCTTTGCTTTTGTTTCTGAATTTCTCAATCAAACCAAACCAATTTCAAATGTCTAGACCGTCTATGAGAAGTGTGAGTATTGGTTTATGAGAGGACCCCGTGGAATACGACCTTGGTAAAATCATTTTTATCAATTAGGATCATCATCCAACGACTGTAAACAATGTCCTCATATAAGGACTCTTAATGGGCCAATCTAATAATATATATTTTACAACATTTAAAAACGGGTCAAATGCTTAAATGGTCACCTAACTATGAGTTGTATGTTATTACAGTCACTAAACTTAAAATTAGGTGACCTCAGTAACTTAAGTTCATAAGATTGGCTCAACTCGGTCACTTTGACCAATTTCTTGATAATTTATAATAAAAATTACACATTAAGGTGTCATATCATAAAATATTATTTACATTCTGATTTTTACCAAATCAAGTTCGAAGTGTTGTTGAACAAACACCGAGAAGAAGATAAAAGCACTACAACAAAACAAGCTTTTGCGACATTTGTTGAGTAATCTATAACGACAATTTCATTAAACGTCGCTAAAAATGCTATATTTTGTAACTCTTGCGACATTTTGAGTAAATGTCACAAAATTATAATTTTTAGCGACATAAATCAATGACATTTTTTATGTTACTATATTATTAGTAATATATATATATATATTTTAAGTTAAAAACATATATTTAAGTTTGTTGCATTCTATCTAACATAAATGTCATTTCAATATTCATAGTATAGTTTAGAAAAAGCATTTTATACTCACCCATCTAAGTTTTTGTTATTTTTATCTGTAAAGATCGAATTTAAATGAAATAAAATTTAACGTGTAAATCTCTTTGTACTCATGTAATACTTTTCGTATTCATGTACACATTTCGTATACACGAGTATAATGCAAGTTATGAAGGTCCTTTTAAACGTGATTTTACACATATTCACCTTTTGTAGACGGTGCATGCATACACACTTGTTGTAATCACATAGATACACATTTTTTGTAGAAATATAGATACAAATTATATACACTCATGTGCAAACACCCTTAAACAAATTAAATAAATATGCTATATAAAAACCAATTATGATATGTGGCATAATGGTAAGGGCTCAATTTTATAACATTGATGTCAAGGGTTCAAATCCCAACATCAACAAATAGTAAACATTATTTTCCAGGTGCTCAACAAGAGAAAGTAGTTGGTGGGGCGCGGTGGAGGACTACCTGGGGGCCAGTGGTTAGCGAGAGACAATGGCTAAAGGTTCGGCGGTGGAGGACTACCTGGTGGTTGGAGGGAAGGCCGTTGTAGACGCTATCCAAGGTTTGATGGCACATGATAAGAGGTTGTTAGTGAGAGACAATGACTAACGGTTCGGCGGTCGAGGACTACCTGGTGGCTAGTGGTTAGCGAGAGACAATGACTAAAGGTTCGGTGGTGGAGGACTACCTGGTGGGTTGAGGGAGGCTGTTGGAGACGGTGTTCAACGAAATATATACATTTAAGTAACATATATAAGCGTTACAACATTTTGTGACACATATAAATGTCGCAAAAAATACTCACCAACATTTATTGTAAGCGTCACAAAAACATAAAGCGACACTGGTTTAAGCGACATTATTACGACACTTGGACAAAACGTCGGTGAAAAATTTAAGCGACATTATTTACCTTTTTAGCGACACATTAAAAGGTCACAAAAGCTTGTTTTTGTTGTAGTGAAGAGTTAGAGGTAGATTCATTTCGGGTTAACTTTGCCCAATTAATTTTTAATAAGAACTCGATTACATGTTACAATTGAAATTAGGATGCTAAATAACATTTTTTGATCACCTTGACATGTCATTTTAAACAGAAATTATCAAAAAAATCGATTGAAATAACTAAGTTGACCCAATCTTTAAACTTAAGTTACTGAGTTGACCCAATTTAAACTTAAGTGACTGCAATGACACAAGGTCCATACTTAGGTGACCACGAATGTATTTGACCATTAAAAAGCCTACCTCCGATGTCCGAGCTTCCTTGTCGTGTCCAGACTATGACAACCACCGTTGTCGGTGACGGTGATTAATTATCTTTAGAAAAATTCTTTGAATACATCCAAAAATATTAATTAATTTTTTGCTACCCACTACATTGTAATAATTACTAAAAACTAGATTATATTTATAACATTTAATTTACAGACCATCTTCTTCACTCTTATCTCTGTTCTAGCTTTCCCCTGCAAAAAACCAGAGCAACAGAAGCTTAGCCATGAGAGCCATCTCAAATATCTCCGCTTCCCTCCATTCTTTACCAATTCGAAGATCACTCGTCAACCCATCTAATTATTTCCCTTCTTCTCCAATACCCATTTCTTCTTTTCCTTCAAAACTGATTCCCTCTTCATCAAGATTCAATCTTCTCACCTCCTCTGTTTCACTGAAACCAATTGAATCTGATCAAGTCAACTCTGCCTTCTTCGCCGCTTCCGACGAGAAGTTCGATTGGTACGCTCAATGGTACCCGGTGATGCCGGTGTGCGATCTGGACAAGAGCGTCCCACACGCGAAGAAAGTGTTGGGGATGGATGTGGTGGTTTGGTGGGACCAGAACGAGAACGCATGGAAGGTGTTCGATGATATGTGTCCTCACCGGTTGGCTCCGTTATCGGAAGGAAGGATTGATCAGTGGGGGAGGCTGCAGTGCGTTTACCATGGCTGGTGTTTTGATGGGTCCGGCAGCTGCAAGCTCATCCTCAAGCTCCTCCCGACGGCCCTCCTGTAATACTCTGTTTCATTCTTGCATGCATCAATTTTGTTTTCGCCTTAATTCTAACTAATGGTGAAAGTAATTGATATGCAGGTTCACACGAACAAGAGGGCTTGTGTCGCAACATATCCGACCATAGTTCATCATAACATGGTGTGGTTTTGGCCGAACTCTGATCCTCAATACAAAGACATCTTCGAAACCAATAAGCCTCCGTTCCTTCCTGAGTTGGATGATCCTTCATTCACTACAGTATACGGGAACCGAGATCTTCCTTATGGGTATGATGTGATGGTAGAGAATCTTATGGATCCTGCTCATATTACCTATGCACATTATGGAATGTTAAATGCTCAAGCACAAGAGGGTAAGTAACATTTGTGCATTATGAGAATTACTCTGCTTCATCACATTCTAAAAGTCACTAAAGTTGAACCCTTTTTACCAGTAAAGCGTGACAGAGAAGGGGGAAGACCACATAATTTTGTTGTCAAGGAACTGAAAGTACAAGGGTTCGATGCACAACTCGATATCGGCCATAGTAGATTCGAGGCACCCTGCGTCTTTGACACCCTTATTGAAGTGCCTTCTGCTACTAATCAGGTAACTAACTTTGCATCACATTCGTCACTGTAACTATGTGTCATGAATCGTTGTATCACAACAGAATTTCTTAATTGGTTTCATTCTGATTGTGTACTATACATGCAGCCATCGAAGAGCATATCAGTGATTGTCTTTTGCATTCCTGTAAGTCCAGGGAACAGTAGATTAATCTGGGCATTTTCGAGGAACTTTAGTATCTGGGTTGACAAAGTTATTCCTCGATGGATGTTTCATATGGGGACAAACCTCGTTCTAGATTCAGATTTGTATCTTCTTCATGCAGAGGTAAATTTTTGTAATTTTGTTGATTGAATCTCTCTCATGAGCTTCCGTCTCAAGAAAAGTTATGTAAATCATTTTTTGAGTCTTTTAATGAACAGGAGCGCAAGATCGAGGAAATTGGGACTGCGAACTGGCACAAGACATGTTTTGTTCCAACTAAAGCGGACGCTTTAGTGGTTGGGTTTAGAAGATGGCTCAACAAATATGGGGGCGGTGGAGTTGACTGGAGAGGCAAGTATAGCGGTTATCTTCCTCCAACTGCTCCCAAGGAACAACTCATGGACAGGTACTATATATTGTACTAGTACAACCTCGCTTGAAAGTTTGGACCTTTGAAACCCATGAAATCGATTGTGATTTAACAGTTTAAGGGTTCTGCTACTAAATCTAATCTCGAACCTGCCATGTGTCCAGGTACACGAGCCATGTAGTGAATTGCAGTGATTGCAATAGGGTATATAAGAGTCTCAATGCTCTCGAGATCATTCTCCAAGTCGCTAGCGTTGGAATAATAGGGATTGCTGCTGCAACCAATCAGGGTATATTGTCGACCGCAGCAAGAACTGGACTTGGAATATTGGCTATAGCGTGTTTTGCAGCTTCGAGATGGTTGGCTTTTTTCGTCCATAACAACTTTCGTTACCATGGCTACAATCATTCGTTTCCTGAAAAAGTTATGTTGGTAGTCAGAAAATTAAGTCCTACTGTCTAGTTATCTGATGCATGAACAAGATTGTTATTATGAAGTTTTTAAGGCAGAAATGTCAATAAAGTGTATAATGGAGTAGTTGTTGAATACAAATTATCCACAATACCATATTTGCTGAAAATGTCGAGGAACCTCGAACAAAGTAGTTACAGACTTACAACTGTCCTTAACACGAGGAGCTCGACGAATCGAGGTAGCTCACCTGCATCTTCTTGTTCGAAATCATTGTTCTTAGTTAGTACTCTAGCGAGGCATAGCATTTCTCCAACAAATAACTCAATGCATGGTGAATACAATTTACTAGTTCCCTTTGTGCCTTGCATTTGGTGAGGATGAACACGGTCTTCACCCGACTTCCTAGTGTTGAGATCTCAGCATCTACCAGCTTCAACTAAAGGACTTTGATGGCTTGCCATCTAGGGGTTGTTTGGTTGCAGTGATATTGATATTGATAACTGCCAGATACATGATATTCAGGATATCCCCTCATTTTTTCTGTCCTGAATATCATGATATCTGGGGCCAAAAGTGATATCAATAGCACTCAACAGATATTCATGTGGGAGGTGAATATCTTCAGAGTGATATTGATATCACAGTTTTTGGACAATTCTATCCTCACTCAACCTTCACAATTATAATGTCATCAACTCCATTACCCCAATTTTTTTTTCTCATTTTATATTGTGTATTTCTATATTCATTTATTAATTAAGATAAATAATTATGATTTAGTTTTTAATTACTTAATTATAATTTTTTTAGTTAGAATTAATTCACCATGAAAATTATTTTAATTTTTTATTTTATTTTTGCTAGAAGAGGGAGATGTGTTAGCGGTAAATATAATACTAATTATTTTCTTAATGAATGAGCATTTATTATTCTAAAAGTATAATTAACTCGAGTAAATTAATTTATAAATACATTCACGAATTAAAAAAGAGAGATTACAAATTTTAATTTATAACACAAAATGCTTTTTAATTAAATGTTAGGACTACTATTATACTTTGTTCAAGCAAATGAGGGTATTTTGGTACATTCATCCATGCACTCACAATTCACCACTCATTTAAATATCACTACCCCAAACAGTGATATCAAAGAATCACTTTTACCAATATCAATATACTAACATATCAATATATCTCATATATCATGATATGTAGATATCATCCAACCAAACGACCCAACAAGAAGAAAACTAAATTGTAGACTATTCCGGCAAGTCACCCAACTTTTTATTGTTCCACTGGAAAACGATGGGAAATGTGGACAGTAGATAGGACAATATTAGATTCCTTAATATATGTGGTAAAACATGGGATGACTGTGCGTTTGTCTCTCGATGAGTTGGGAGCAATTGACATTAAAGGTGATGTAACTCAAGTTCATCTTTATGTTGCAAAAAGACCAATTAGCTGCCGGGATGGTGGTGCCCTAGTGATGAATATTTGGAATTTCTAGACATTCTGTCTCAGATCGGACTTCAGACTGCCCCGCGATAGTCAAACACGACAGTCCATTGTGTGGCTCGCCATGGCCTTAGATGCCTCCTAAGCCGAGGAGTGGTAAACATTACGGTTTGGGCAGATACTTATTGTTTTCTGATGTATGATTATCTCTGTTCTCCCACGGAGTTATCTCTAGAAAAAAATGAAGAAATAAAATAAAAGTGACGTTTAAAAATAGAATAAAGGTGATTTAAACTGACGCAAAATAAAGACAACCAGGCCCCACACATAAAGCTAAAGAAATAATTAAAAGCACCATATGCAAAACGACGTCAGATGCTTATAGTGGGAGTACTTTTTTTTTTAAAGAAAACGTTAATTTTATTAATGTCGAATGTTGTAAACATTGTTCAAGACATCAACAAGCCAGTCCGGAGATTCTGACCCTAAGACAGTATCAGACGAGAACAACGATCGTCGAGCAAGTACATGCGCAACCGTATTCCCACTTCTTCTAACAAACACAACCTTCTTCCTCGGTTGATCTTCCAGCAGCACCTTACACCTGTGTATGAGACCTTGAAATTCCGTTCGCGTGGCTCTACTGTTTTCAATTGCTAACTGCGTCACCTAGCTATCTGTTTCAATAATCACTTTTGTCAATCCCAGCTCCACAGACCACCTCAACGTCGCTAATACTGCTTCAGCTTCACACTCGCTAACCGGCGGACACCCTATAGTATAGGGGAGTACTTTTACTTTTACTGTAAGCTACAGTAAAAAAAATCTCTGGCTTTTTTGGTCTAATAATAGGCTATGCCGTTGACCCACGAGGAACTGTGGGGGGGAAAATGCTTCGTGTTTATGTTATGTTGCTTGAACAAGAAGAAGGATGGATTTGAAAATTTGAGGAAATGAAAGACAATATGAAAGAGTTAAGAGACACGAACAATTTAATATTTACCGTGGTTTAGAGTTAGATTTGAATTAATTTATGTTACATTTTTAATTAAAGATTGTACGACATGTTTATATTAACGTGATGAAATGACAGAAAAACATTATCATTAGTGATTGCAGTACCAAATCTTAACATGTTTCAAAATTACGAGAAAGACTTCGTAACATTTAAAAGTGGGGTAATAGCTAGGTCGAGAGGTTCCTATCAATGGCGGAGATAGGGGGGAGCTAGGGGGAGCCACGGCGCCCCCCCTCCCCGGTATCGAGTGTAAAATTATATGTAATATTTGGTACTTTTGGAGTTTGGCGTCGGGGTATTTGAAGTTTGGCTCCCCCACTACGATGTTTCGGTGAAATGTTGTCTTAAATTTTACGTAATAGTTACTCGGAATCAACTTATAATATGTAATAATTACAATATTTGATAATAAATCATCCAAATTTGAAGAAAAAATTGCCGGTGGCACATATAATTCTTTTTTACTAATTAAGCAACTTATAATCAAACAATTTATTATGTATTTTTACGTAGTATTAGATTAATAATTTTTTTTCTACTACTATCCAATTTTGAATTTTTTTTTTTGCCGGTGGCACCCATTTTCATTTTATAATTTGGCTTCCCCTTATACCAATCCTGGTTCCGCCATTGGTTCCTATACTAGGGAAAGATAACAAATGAACTCCTCTACAATTATTTGTACATAATAAACTCTCAGATTTAGAACGTTTGACATATAAACACCCATCTGTTAGATTTTCGTTAACACCGCGTCATGACTTTTCTGACGCGTTATACTGCCCCCTCAAACGAAAGCCCACGAAAGAGGATTGAAGTTTGCAAAAGTCCACCAAGTCTTATGCAAGATGAATTGTTATTTTGGGGATACCGGGATTCGATACCGACATCTTTCGGTCATCAAAGGATATAATACCATGTCAAGAACCGTTGCATCCCAATAACTCGAGTTATTAAGAGAGAGTTCTAAATGGATCTTATATTATTTACTAACATCATCAAAATCATAGCAGCGTTAACGAAAATCTAACAAAATTACTTATATCTTAAAGATTCTAAATGTGAGAGTTTGTTATATGCTAATAATTGTAAAAACACTCGTTGTTGTCTTTCCACATAGTACATAAGTCTTCCAGCCTGTTACATATTAGACATTCGAGAGAGTGAGGACTCAAACTCAATCCTGACCGTCGCCTCTACCCACCAGCGCACAACCGCTATCGTAGCGGTTGACCACATCATGCATAAATCCGTCGTTCACGTCACTCGGCTCATCCGTCGTCCACGTCACTCGGCTCATCCGTCGTCCACGTCACTCGGCTCACCCTACTGAGCCGACAGGGTTTTGAATCTTGATGACGTTTTGTCAGTTTGTATTTACTACGTAGTGGAAGAAAAGAATAAGAGACAGAAAAAGAGTAGGTAGAAGCATTGATTTTCAGAACCGGACCAGGGTCTAACCTGTAAAGTTAAGGGTTCAACGGTTTAATGGAAAAATTAAGGTTGAACCAAGATCGAACAGGGATCGCTACCCTTAGCGAACTGGTGCAGCTATAGCAACTAGAAGTCCTGCCTGGTTGAACCCGCAACTGAACAAGCAGTGTATGTGCAAACGCTGGAGGAAATAAAAAATCAAAAGCAAACTTTAGTCGACCTGCGAAAACATATCTTGAGGTCGTCCTAAGGCGCTCATGGTTTTATTATTAATATATAAACCAAAATAGTGAAAGCCTAAAGATATACATACCCAATTAAGATGTAATATGATTGCATCGAGATGCCTCGAACCGAGATTTTTCAGTGTCAGAGAGTTGGCCGGCTCACGGTCGGACCGATCCAACCGGCCGCATTAACAACACTAGAAGCTATAAAAACCATACATCAAATGTACAACGGCACTGACTTGACGACAACCCATCATCTCAGGGCCTCTACTTAATTATTAGCCACATGCCCACATCCCATCATTGCTTCATTGGATGCCACGATAATTTCATTAACTCCCACGAGATAAAATTTCTCTAGAAGGCTTGTGTTACACCATGTCCAACCATAGTGCAATCATAACATGATGACATCATGTGGTTTTGGCTGAACTCTTGATCCTCAATCCATGGCCGTACTAGAGGGGAGCTAGGAGGAGTCACTGAGTCATGGCTCCGCAATTTCTCGATACCGAGAGTAAAATTATATATCAAATTAGGTATTTTCGGAGATTGGAAATGGAGTATTTGAAGTTCGACTTCTTTATCGCATTGTTTCGATGAAATATTGTCTTAAATTTTAGGGAAAAAAGACACTTTGGTGCTCTTATAGCCATTTGTGTAAGATGATGATCCTAGACCTTGTGCTTTGTAGTCATTAGAGCTTGACTTGTTCTTTTGGTATTGTTATGTCTTTCAATTCATGAGAATGATTGATTGATGTTGATCTAAGGTTGTAGGATTGTAATTGGATGATTTGAGAGATTGGATTATCAAGTTACAACCATTTTGAGCTTGTTTTCCTTGTTGTCATTTTTATCAAACACTTGGTGTGCATTTAGTTTTCTTTCCTCCTAATTTGACTACTTTGTTGTTTGGGTCTTTTCGTTCCGACTTTCGTCTTCTTAACATTAAATCTGGACACATCCACACACCAACAAAGAGAGGTAACGGAGGTAGGAGATGAAGAGTTGGTTAGGGAGGTATGATGAAGAGTATGGTCAAATACGAAGAGTTTTAAAACCACACATTTTATTAGTCGATTTCATTCAATCTATGTATGTATACTTATATTCTCAATTAAAAAAACGCTTAGTAAGCTAATACATGATGACTATTGGTGCTAACGTGTGGTCTACTAAATACTCATCAATTAACGTCACGAAGACAAAAATTGAAGCGGAAGGACCCAGACGGTAAAGTGGTCAAAGTAAGATACAGTAAAAAAAGTGATTTATAATTAGCGACGTAATAATTATTCATAA
Organism: Linum lewisii; assembly: GCA_034768395.1. Classification (NCBI taxonomy): domain Eukaryota; kingdom Viridiplantae; phylum Streptophyta; class Magnoliopsida; order Malpighiales; family Linaceae; genus Linum; species Linum lewisii. Next base: position 1,751,494 of record CM068299.1, read on the forward strand.
TTAACTTATAGTATCTGGGATTTGGGATCTGAGATCAAACCCATGGTAACATAATTTAAATTATGTCACCTCAACAAAATCCACTCACAGCCGTTGGATTCACAAGCCATAGGATCTGATCGGATTGGGCTAATTAATTAGGGAATTAGTCAATTAAATGCATTAATTTTATTTGAGTCATTTTTGGAAGACATTTATATAATGATATTATTCTTATTCTTTGTAATCAATCTTTTATTTTGTTACCAAATTATTTACTAATATTATTCATGCTCAAATCCGAGATTGAACATATATCTTACCTGCTATTTTTTAATTATTCAGTACTTATTCTCATTTCCCTAGCTTGCGGCTGTTTGCTTGTCTCATGGAGTCTAATGTTGTAATCGATGAAGCCAACCAGCAGCCTAGGAGCGGAGGTTTTGATCTTAATCTCATACCTGATGATCCAATCGACGAAAATCATTCAGAAACGTCTGAGAATACTGTACCATCGCCAGAAAATCTCGAAATTTTGCAAGGACACGGTATGTAGCTAATACTATTATCCCGCTAATACTAGTACTTATAAACACTCATTTTTTACTTTACTCAGTATGAACTCGATTGCCAATACGATAATAAACTTTTGCAATGATACATGAACTCGATTGTCAATTGAGATTCTCCAACAACAGGTTCATCAGGCCTATTAACTGGTTCAGCCCTGTCTTCAGGTCGTTTTGGTGCAACAGGTTTTTTCGGCTTCGGCTGTTTGGATACCGCCAACTTAATTCTTTTCCCCTTTTGCTGAACAGGAGTTTTCGTCATCTCGTTCTCTGAATTTGACAAAGAAACTTCATTAACATCAAACACCACAATCAAGGACGTGAGCCCAACAAAAACAAATCAAACCACACACTTGTACAACAACATGTCATCACAAGTATAACTGTTAATAATAGTATTAAAGAAATACTATTATCTTCTCATCCAGACCACACAGAAACAACACAGTTCACCTCATTCAATAATAGTAATGCTTCAATACTATTATTTGCCATTTTGTTGTGAACAACGACAACTAAATGCTTAAAATCTAACGCAATGGCTGCACATATGTGGAACAAACAGTAAGCATACAATAATTGCATCAGAAAGGCCAATCCACACACACAAAACAGAGTTGCAGAACAATTTACATTACAAGTTATATCAGCATTTTCACATGATGGATCTAAAACAACACATCAGTTTACACTGATAATAGTATTTCAAAAATAACAGTTAATTTGACTTTCAACCACGAATCATTTGGATAATAGTATTACCCAAATAAAAGTACCGAAACCATACACAAACCACATCAATCTAACTGAAAAACGCGATGAATGTTGTCACTAAACCTAATTCCGAACACAATCGAAACCACAGCTACATCTGATTGCACATGCAGAGTTAGAAATCAATACCTGGTTATGGGTTCTTGTCGGCTCTTTATGGTTCCACGGAACCACAGCGGCTGCACCAAACAACTGCACCAAATCAGAAATCGGAGTTAGTTGGGATGAATCGGCAGAGGGATGTCGCGCGGTAGTGCTTACATGAGCGAGAAGACTGACTCTGCTCTCCCACCGACGGCGGTTGCAATCGGCGACTAAGGGCGACGGTATTTGACTGCAGAGAAGAGGAGAAATGGGCGGCCGGAGAATGGGGGGAGCGTTTTTTTTGTGTGGCCACGGTTAAAAGAGAAAGTTAAATGTAAAAGGTAAATAGTATAATGAAATTTGGTGTAATAAAAATATTTAATATGCCACATTAAATAGGGAAATTCCATTATTTTTATACTATAATCCTCTACCATTAGATCTATTCTATAGAGATCTAATGACTCTTATGAATTATGTTAATCATAATTTTGTGGATACCATTCATTGCTCTCTTATTTATATATTATAATTTGTATCATTACCTTTCACATTGAATACTAACCAGACCCCACTTCTTCTGATGTACTTATATGTAAAAGTAGTTTGTAGAGTGACTAATATAAAGTGTCATCAACGTCTTCTGAATACAGAGTAAGCAGAGAGCTACAACAGAAACAGAGCAACAATGGTGTTCAACATTGTACCTTCTTCTTCTTCCCTTCAACCACGAAACTCACTCATTTCAGCTTCCAAGCTACTGAATTTCACCCCTACTCGAATACCCATTTCATCATTCCGTCCAAAGCTTTTTCCCACACCACCAAGATTCAATCTTCTCCGCTCCTCTGTTTCTACTAAACCACTTGAAGCTGACGTCACCTCCGCCACCACAGCCGCCCCCGCCGACGTCGAGAAGTTTGATTGGTACGCGCAATGGTACCCGGTGATGCCGGTGTGCGATCTGGACAAAAGGGTCCCACACGCGAAGAAAGTGTTGGGGATTGATGTGGTGGTTTGGTGGGACCAGAACGAGAATGCATGGAAGTGTTCGATGATATGTGTCCTCACGTTGGCTCGTTATCGGAAGGAAGGATTGATCAATGGGGGAGGCTGCAATGTGTTTACCATGGATGGTGCTTTGATGGCTCAGGCAGCTGCAAGCTCATCCTCATACTCCTCACGATGGCCCTCCTGTAATATTCTCTCTTTTATTCTGGTTCTGGTTCTGTCTGACTTTATTGACAATTATTTAATGAGATGAAAATTTATTATTGACCACACTCTCGAAGTTCGATCAAGAATAGCTAGCATTTCTCTAATGGGACCAAAATTTGCAGATTCACACAACAAAAGGGCTTGCGTTGCAGTATATCCAACCATAGTGCATCATAACATGGTGTGGTTTTGGCCGAACTCTGATCCTCAATACAAAGACATCTTCGAAACCAAAAAGCCTCCATCCATTCCTGAGTTAGATGATCCTTCATTCACTACAGTATACGGGAATCGGGATCTTCCTTATGGGTACCATTCATTGCTCTCTCTTGTTCGTAACGAATAGAACATGTTCATTGATCTCGATCGCGCTTGTTTAGGTATGAAGTACTGGTGGAGAATCTTATGGATCCTTCTCATCTTCCCTATGCGCATTATGGATTGTTGAACTCTCAGCCACCAGAGGGTAAGTAACACTTGTACTAGGGAATTACTTGACTTCATCACATACTCAAAGTTACTATGTTACCAGTGAAGCGTGACAAAGAAGGGGGAGGACCTCATAATTTTATGGTCAAGGAACTTGAGCTACAAGGGTTCGATGCAGAACTCGATATCGGTCGTGGTAGATTCGATGCACCCTGCATCTTTACCACTTTGTTGAAGTGCCTTTTGGTACTAATAAGGTAACTAACTCGCGTGACATTCACCACTGTGACTATGTGTCATAAATCGTTATATCACATGAAAAATTCTTAATTTGTTTCATTGTAATATATATGCAGCCATCGATGAAGATATTAGTAATTTTCATTTGTACTCCTACAAGTCCAGGGAACAGTAGATTTATCTGGGCGTTTTCAAAGAACTTTAGTCTCTTGAATGACAAATTTATGCCTAGATGGATGCTTCATATGGAGACAAATCTGATTCTAGATTCCGATTTATATCTTCTTCATGTAGAGGTAAAATTTTGTAATTTTGCTAATTGAATCTCTCTTATGGGCTTTCGTTTTAAGAAAAGTTATGTAAACCGATTACAAGCCTTTTTAATGAATAGGAGCGCAAGATCAAGGAAACTAAGTCTGGGAATTGGCTCAAGTCCTGTTTTGTGCCAACTAAAGCGGACGCTTTAGTAGTTGGGTTTAGAGGGTGGCTCAACAAATATGCGGGTGGTGGAGTTGACTGGAGAGGCAAGTATAGTGGCGATCTTCCTCCAACTGCTGCCAAGGAACAACTTATGGATAGGTACTACGATACTAGTACAAACTTACTTGAAAGTTTGGACCTCTGAAACCCTTGATGTGATTAATGGATTAAGTTTTGCTACTAAATCAAATTTCAAACCTGCCATGTTTCCAGGTACTCGAGCCATGTAGTGAATTTCAGCAGTTGCAATAGTGCGTACAAGGGTCTCAATGCTCTCGAGTCATTCTCCAAGTCGCTAGCGTTGGATTAATAGGGATCGTTGCTGCAACCAATCAGGGTACATTGTCAACCGTAGCAAGAACTGGACTTGGAATATTGGCAATAGCTTGTTTTGTAGCTTCAAGATGGTTGACTTTTTTCGTCCACAACAACTTTGGTTACCATGGCTACAATCATACGTTTCCTGAAAAAGTTATGTTTTTAGTCCGAAAATTAAGCCCTAATATTTAGTTGATTGAAGCATGAAAATTATTATTATTATGATGTTTAAGACAGACACTTCAATAAGATGATAGTGGAATAAGTTGCTGAATACAAACTATTCGCAATACCACATTGTTGAAAATGTCAGAAACCTTGAACGAAGTAGTTACAACTATCCTTAACATGATGAGCTCGACGAATCGAGGTAGCTCACTCGCTTCGTATTGTTTGAAATCATTGTTCTTTGTGAGTACTCTGGCGAGGCATGGTATTTGTCATGCGCAAATTCGGCCATCTGCTCCTTGTGGCATCGTCGTTTCACCGGATAAAGTTTCTTAATAAAAAATTTTACGCGATCGTTATTTGTTAAAATACGCAGATAAAACTTCGGATTTTAATAAATAAATATAAGGCAAAGTGAAATTAACTTTGAGAAAGTTATAAGGATCAAACAGTAATTTATATTAAATTTTGGACCAAAACATCATATTTTCCTGGTTAATTACGTGGACCAATTATAAAATGTCACATGACAGTGGGTATCGGTACCCTGAGGGTACCAGAGCGCTTGCCATATAATATTACATACTTAAATAATAAAAACTACACCTCCAAGAAAGAGGTTACAAGTTCTCATCCACACCCAATCATTAAAAAAAGTTAGCCAATTGCATTAATTTGAGATCTTTTAATAAGTAATCCAAAACATTTTTTACAGGTTTTATCCGAAGCAAGCAAAATCGTATTTTGTTGTGTGGAGACTATCAAGTTATTCACGAAAGAATTATGTGCTGGTTCTTTGTGGCAAAAAGTTGTCTGGCCGATAAAGGTTAGGTAGCAGGTTCATTAGTCTAAACTATGTCTTGCAAGATGTCTACAAAAATGTGTGTCGCTAGAACAAAGAACACGGAATTGGGTTGTCCTATTCCTATACATCATCTTCATTGAAACCAGACCATTATATATCCAGTTAACTAGAGATAGATACGTAGATATACCATAAAAATAACGATGTCATTTGTTGGTAACAAGATGAATGAGATATCAACTGTAGGTCACAACTAGCCCCAAGTCCAGTAGAGATGGAATATTGAGCATAGATTTATTGAGAGAAAAGAAGTGTAGAAAGAAGTTATGCCCTATATCGACGATCCATATATATTGCCCGCTCATCACGTTCAAACATTTTTTTTTCCATTTGACAAAAAATAAAAAGAACATGTGATATTTTTTTTTTTTTACCTGGTTATGGGTTCTTGTCGGCTCTTTATGGTTCCACGGAACCACAGCGATTGCACCAAACAACTGCACCAAATCAGAAATCGGAGTTAGTTGGGATGAATCGGCAGAGGGATGTCGCGCGGTAGTGCTTACATGAGCGAGAAGACTGACTCTGCTCTCCCACCGACGGCGGTTGCAATCGGCGACTAAGGGCGACGGTATTTGACTGCAGAGAAGAGGTAGAGAATGGGCGGCCGGAGAATGGGGGGAGCGTTTTTTTGTGTGGCCACGGTTAAAAGAGAAAGTTAAATGTAAAAGGTAAATAGTATAATGAAATTTGGTGTAATAAAAATATTTAATATGCCACATTAAATAGGGAAATCCCATTATTTTATTACTATAATTCCTCCACCATTAGATCTATTCTATAGAGATCTAATGACTCTTATGAATTATGTTAATCCATAATTTTGTGGATACCATTCATTGCTCTCTTATTTATATATTATAATTTGTATCATGACCTTTCACATTGAATACTAACCAGACCCCACTTCTTCTGATGTACTTATATGTAAAAGTAGTTTGTAGAGTGACTAATATGATGTGTCATCAACGTCTTCTGAATACAGAGTAAGCAGAGAGCTACAACAGAAACAGAGCAACAATGGTGTTCAACATTGTACCTTCTTCTTCTTCCCTTCAACCACGAAACTCACTCATTTCAGCTTCCAAGCTACTGAATTTCACCCCTACTCGAATACCCATTTCATCATTCCGTCCAAAGCTTTTTCCCACACCACCAAGATTCAATCTTCTCCGCTCCTCTGTTTCTACTAAACCACTTGAAGCTGACGTCACCTCCGCCACCACAGCCGCCCCGCCGACGTCGAGAAGTTTGATTGGTACGCGCAATGGTACCCGGTGATGCCGGTGTGCGATCTGGACAAAAGGGTCCCACACGCGAAGAAAGTGTTGGGGATTGATGTGGTGGTTTGGTGGGACCAGAACGAGAATGCATGGAAAGTGTTCGATGATATGTGTCCTCACCGTTTGGCTCCGTTATCGGAAGGAAGGATTGATCAATGGGGGAGGCTGCAGTGTGTTTACCATGGCTGGTGCTTTGATGGCTCCGGCAGCTGCAAGCTCATCCCTCAATCGCCTCCCGATGGCCCTCCTGTAATACTCTGTTTCATTCTTGCATTGCATGCATCAATTTTGTTTTCACCTCAGTTCCAACTGACAGTGAAATAATTGATATGTAGGTCCACACGAACAAAAGGGCTTGTGTTGCGGTATATCCAACCGTAGTTCATCATGGCTTCGTGTGGTTTTGGCCAAACTCTGATCCTCGATACAAAGACATCTTTGAAACCAATAAGCCTCCATTCATTCCAGAGTTGGATGATCCTTCATTCACTACGATGAACGGGAGTCGGGATCTTCCTTATGGGTACCATTCATTGCTCTCTATCTTGTTCATAACGAATAGAACATGTTCATTGATCTCGATCTCGCTTGTTTAGGTATGAAGTATTGGTGGAGAATCTTATGGATCCTTCTCATCTTCCCTATGCACATTATGGATTGTTAAATTCTCGGCCACCAGAGGGTAATGGATTGTGACACTTGTTCTTGAGAATTACTTGGCTTTATCACATCCTCAAAGTCACTAAAGTTCAATCTCTGTTAGCAGTAAAGCGTGACAAAGAAGGGGGAGGACCACTTAATTTTATTGTCAAGGAACTCGAGTTACAAGGTTTCGATGCAAAACTCGAGATCGGTCGTGGTAGATTCGATGCGCCCTGCGTCTTTTCCACCTTTGTTGAAGTGCCTTCTGCTACTAATAAGGTAACTAACTCCGCGTCACATACACCACTATAACTATGTGTCATAAATCGTTGCATCACAGCAAAAATTTCTTACTTTGTTTACTATGCATGCAGCCATTGAAGAGGATGTCAGTAATTTTCATTTGTACTCCTGTAAGTCCAGGGAACAGTAGATTGTTCTGGGCATTTTCGAGGAACTTTAGTATCTGGATTGACAAAGTTATTCCTAGATGGATGTTTCATATGGAGACAAACTTGATTCTAGATTCAGATTTATATCTTCTTCATGTAGAGGTACGTATTTTGTAATTTTGTTAATTGAATCAATCTCATGGCTTTCGAAGTTATGTGAACCAATTCCGAGTCTTGTAATGAATAGGAGTACAAGATCAAGGAGAGCGGAAATTGGCACAAGTCATGTTTCGTGCCAACTAAAGCAGACGCTTTAGTGGTCGGGTTTAGAAGATGGCTCAACAAATATGCGGGTGATGGAGTTGACTGGAGAGGCAAGTATAGTGGTGATCTTCCTCCAACTGCTCCTAAAGAACAACTTATGGACAGGTACTACAGTACTAGTACAACCTCTATTGAAAGTTTGGACCTTTGAAACCCATGAAATCGATTGTGAAGGTTTTGCTGCTAAATTTAACTTCGAACCTGCCATGTTTCCAGGTACTCGAGCCATGTAGTGAATTGCAGCAGTTGCAATAGCGCTTACAAAGGTCTCAATGCTCTCGAGATCATTCTCCAAGTCGCTAGCATTGGATTAATAGGGATCGTTGCTGCAACCAATCATCGTACATTGTCAACCGTGGCAAGAACTCGACTTGGAATATTGGCTATAGCTTGTTTTGCAGCATCAAGATGGTTGGCTTTTTTCGTCCACGACAACTTTCGTTGCCATGGCTACAATCATGCGTTGCCTGAAAAAGTTATGTTCTTAGTCCGAAAATTGAGCCCTACTTGATTGATGCATGAAATTTTATTATTATTATATTGTTTTATGGCAGACATTTGATGATAATGGAATAAATTATTGAATACAAAATATCCACAATATCACATTGCTGAAAATGACGAGTAACCTCGAATAAAGTAGTTACAACTATCCTCAACACGATGAGCTCGATGAATCGAGGTAGCTCACCCGCCTCTTCTCGTTCAAAATCATCGTTCTCGGTGAGTATTCTGGAGGTGGCCATTTCGGGTCATTTTTTGGTCAAACCGAAACCGACCAAATTCAGTCGGTCATGTATGATTGATTGATTTTGATTTCGTTCAATTTGAAATCGTTCACGGTCATGACTTTGGTGTCTGATTCGGTCAATTAAGGTCATTAAAATCGAATATTAGTCCAAAAACGTGAATTAAATGTGTAAATTTGAGAAAAAAATAAGTGATTTAAACATTGGATACTGATTTGTTAATACCTGAAACGTAAGTACTGTTTGGGCTTGTTAACCAGACTTTTAGCCAAACCACTTAAAGCTGATGTCACCCCTGTCTTGCCCGTGAGTGATCTGGACCAGTGGGTCCCACACAGTAAGAAAATGTTAGGGATTCACGGGATTTTTTCCCAGATAAGGCAATTAACAATGTTTGTTTGAAAGGCTATTAGTATTTTCTTCGTATGATTTGTTTGTTTCTTTTGTTTCATTTATTTATTTATAATGTATATAATTATTTGATTTCAATTTTATATCATAATAATCTCCAACCTAAAAGTAATATCACGTCGGACTTACCTAAAGCGGTCAATCAATTCTCATGATTAATTCTACTATCTAGAAATTATTACCATATTATTATTGTTATTTTACCACTTTGTGTCTCGTAGTATGATTAGTAACAATTAGGGATGTTAACGAATATAGTAGCTCGAAATTCACCCAATGTTTAGCTTAGAAAGATTATGTTCTTGACTCGTCTTGGGCCGAATAAAAAGGTTAATAAATCAATTTTAAATCAAGAATGAATCAAGCTCGAGGGATCTGCACGGGTTTAGGCTACATGGGCTTTGAAGATGACCTATGAGGAGCTCTAAAAAGATGCTTGATGGTTTTTTTTTTGTTTGAACAAGAACAGGAAATACAATGAAAGAGAAAAGAATAGCTTAAAATTTACCAAGCTTATTGGTTTAGAGTTAAATTAATTCGGGTTAACTTTTTAATTACAGATTTGATGACATGTCTACACTGATATGAAAAAATGACATTTAAATGTTGCCGTCAATGCCTACATTACCAAATCTAAACTTGTTTGGATCAACACCTGTGATTAATACGTACGTCGTCTACATAAACTAAGATAAATATCAGAGCTCCGTTAGTCTTAAAGAACAAAGATGTGTCGGTTTTAGAACCACGAAACCCAAGCTCATGTAGTGCATCACGGAGGCAAGAGAACCATGCACTTGGTGTGCCTATTTAATAGCCCATTTTATTAGGAAAGATAACATTATAGTACACAGAAATTTATATTGCTGACTCTTATTTAATGACCTACTGAGAGCGGACAGAGTTGTCGTTTTGATTGATGGCCGTGCCTTTTGTATTTATTATCGAGACAGAGAGTAAGAGAAGAAACTGTGGGAAGTAGATAGTGGTGCATTACTATAAGCATACTTCAAATCAATGCATTAATGATATTGATGCACAATCTCAGCCTCTGCTTAATTATTCTGCCACAGCGAGATCTATCACCCATTTAGTTGAATTTATTTTGGTTCAGATTGAAGTCATACATTCACTTATGAAGTGTAAGTCTCAATTTTAAAGTCATAATCAGTTGCAATCGGCTTGTAGGTAATGAGTGAGTATCATCTGTAATTGCCAGTTGGGGCTTGTTACACTATGTAGAGAACTCTCAGAGATTAGCACTGATGTCTACAGTGCTAAGTCGTTCGACTATCAACCATTATGTAAGTGTGGTGGTAAATTGGAGATAAAGGTTAAAATTGAAATCCATTCTTCGAACGGTCAATAGTTAAATATAGTTATTGTCTAACGAATCTGTGAATCAGTATCAGTCAGCAAGTTAGTCGGTAACGTACTGCAACTCGCATCACCAAATCAAGTCTATAATAATAATAACATCTTTAAACTTTCAATATAAGCTTTATTATCTTGAAATGTTAGTAAATTATAATTACAGAAAAATTAGAGTAATTAGATTAATTTTCTATTTAGATATATTTAAATTAATTATAGACTAAGATCATCATATAATAAGTATATTTAGCTGCTAATGCTGCATTTATATAGTTATAATTCTCTTCCTCATCTATTGTATTTTAGTGGTGGTTGCTAATACTTACGTGTCACAATAAAAATTATACAATTTGGTTAGGTAATTTTTTACTGCCACTTTGTCACTCATTTCATATAATTTGTCTCTCTCCCCAACTTCAATTTTATATATATATAAAAGTTGATTAATGATCAATTTGTTATAATCATCAGTGAATAATTCGGTTCATTAATGTTACATTATCAAACTTAAAATCAAATTAAAACCGTTATCGTTTCAAAAACATAATAGATTAATAGACAATCATATTAATCTACCCAAACTATATGTCATAATGTATAAATGGCTTTAAGAATATCTTCTCACTTGAATGAGTAAGATTAATATTTTTGAAAATTAATAAAAAAGTTAGTGAAAAGTTCAATTTAACGATAAAATATGACTAATTAAATTAAATATACTATTTAACATACTAAAATAATGATATAATTACGACTGATTGCTCATCTAAAATAGTTCAAATGAAAAAGTGTTGATGGATCATTGTGATGTTTGTACACCTCACTGAATCAGTTTGGTACCTTTAAATGAATGTGATTGCAATGACTTATTTCTGCACATAATAAATTTAATTCGTTAGATGTTGGAATGTAGGATTGCATGCATATGCAAACATATTGAGTCTCTATGCTCTCAATCATTTGTCATAGCCTCTGAATTTGGGTAATAAGATCCAAAGTTATAGGGCATTATTTTTCGTTGTAATTCACCCTATGTGGTATTTATCGGTTCGTTTTGTCAGGCTTCAAATTTAACTCAATTTTTAGTTATATGCATTTTCAAGATAAATAGATAATAGATAAGGCAATTTTAGAGCTCTCATATAGTAAGCACTGTTATGGTTTTAGACTAATAGCATTATTTATCGATATAATGGCAGTCGATACTTAGATATTTAATGTGAACACCTTTAATCAATATCAATTACGGGATAGAATTTCAAGCCATTAAGAATAATAATTATTATACGTGATTATTAAATCCTCATTATATAGCCGCTGCAGTTATATAAGCCCATATTCTCATGTTTTTTTAGAAGGATACAAATTCAAGAAATACATTTCTCATAGTTGATCATACTGTGATATTAAAATTAAGTGAAACATTAAGGGGTCGTTTGGTTGGATGTATGTAGATATATTGATATTAGGATATATTGATATGTTATTACATTGATATTAGTAAACCAATTAGCAAGATAACATTGTGTTGGGTGTAGATATTGTATAATTTGATAATTACTTTAATGGGAATTGGCCAATTTGCTTCAACTTTATGGGTATAGACCACTTGCTCTGAACATAATCGAATGAACTTTACCCTAGCTAATTCACCAACTACTCTAATGGAAGGTTTGGAGGTTTGACTGATTTGCTAAGTATATGGACATCGTCAATTGTCTCAAACTAGTTGACAATTGAATCACGGTACGTCAATCGACAAATGGTAGGAGGGAGAGAGAATAATCGGGGGATGAGAAATGGGAAGTTATTAATATGGCACTGTAAGTGAGAAGATAAATAGGGGCAAAAAGGTCTGCAAAGAGTGATATCAATACACTCCACAGATATTCTAGGGGGATAGAATATCTAAGAGTGATATTGATATCACTTTTAAACCCAGATATCATGATTTTCATGATAGAAAAAATGAATTGAATACATGTTTCTAGTTATCATACTGAATAAAATTACCAACCGTAACGACCCATTAAAGCGGTTTGTGGATAAGAGATATATTGTCAGCGATAATAAGAACATAAATATTAGCGTATCAAATTAGCAGCCTCATGATTGGGAGTGATATATGGATGACTAAATTGGGATATACTTTATTGGAAACTTGCATTTTGCTCGAATCTATACCTTATGGGATTTACACTATCTTAAACAGTAGTCAGAATCGAGTAGCTTACCCTGCTATTTGTATCAATATTTCTCTAATGGTGGTACTCTGGAGGATACGACTTTCTAGAAAAGGGAACTCCAATTAGTCTACATTTAACTAGTTTTGGACTTGGCATACATCTGCAGCCAATTGGTGAGGATGAGAAGCAATTTCGGGATGGATTATGGATCGAGATCAAATGGCTTCAACTGAAGGAGTTAAGTGGGCATAAAAGGTCTGCAAAGAGTGATATAATATCACCCACGGATATTCTAGGGGGGGGTAGAATATCTAAAGAGTGATATTGATATCACTTTTGACCCCAGATATAGTCCGAAGAAAATGAACCCTGATATTCTGAATATCATGATATCTACAGTTATCAATATCAATATCACTGCAACCAAACGACCCCAATTCACTTTGTGTAAGTCTATATATTCGTCATTCGAAACAGAACATAAATATATAAGACTATCAAAATTATGCATGCCTCATGATTGGAGCAGTTTTAGTTTTCAAGGATGCTAAATTGCTATATTTTGATTGGACCGCTTGCATTTTGCACGAAGGGTTGAAGTAAACCTTATAGACTTACAACTATCCTTAACACGAGGAGCTCGACGAATCGAGGTAGCTCACCCGCCTCTTCTTGTTCGAAATCATTGTCCTTGGTGAGTACTCTGGCAAGGCATGACCTTTCTCCAACACAGAACTCAATGTATGGTGAATACAGTTTACTAGTTCTCTTTGTGACTTGGCATTACCATCTTGGAGTCCACATTTGGTGAGGATGAACACGATCTTCACCCGACTTCCTAGTGTTGACATCTCAGCATCTACAAGCTTCAACTGAAGGGATTTAATGGCTTGTCGTATCTCGAACATGAGCTCAGACCGATATTGCAGCATAAAGATGCCTTGCAAGAGAAGGTAGTAGTACCACTAGGGTATGGTTCGACTTTGACTTGGTCATGGTCCATTGGAATGAGGAGACCCTTGCTAGCTTCATGGCATTCTGCTTGAGGGTTTTCACTTGGTTTATCACTTCTGCTAGCAGTGTGGCCTTGTCCATCTAAGAAATATACCAACAAAATCGAAGGATAAGTATGTGTTCACAATTGATTTATATAAAATTTATTATCGAACAATTTTCTGATACTACGTGGAGAATCACATCAAATTATGAAACATTGAAACCGTCTTTCACATTATATCATAGTCGTTGATCGATAATTACTAAAATCCTATAATCCAATTCTAAAAACTGCAAATAATGTTCCCTAATCTCTACGATTGAACATGCAAACATGGTTAACTCCCTTTCTCTCAGCGGCAAAACGTCGAACACCTTAGCGACAATCTTACCTTCTCAGTACAGGGGACGAGTCCACGGAGAGTGGCGAGGTGGGCATTGATCCTTTCTCTTCTCCTCCTCTCAGCTTCACTGTGACTCTTCAAAGCCGCCAGAGCTTTCTCCTCCGAAACCTCCTTCTTCCCGGCAACCTTCGCCGGCGCTTTCACAAGCTCACCTCTCTCACTATCCAGCACCAAAGCCGCCGCCGTCGACGACCCACCTCGTGAAAACGCCGGGAGAAGATCCGTGGCAGTAAAATTCCCAGACCCATAAGCAGAGTAGTTGGAATTGTGGAAGTCTGCAAACATTTGATCGAAACCCGAAACAGAGACGACAACAACAAGAAAAAGGAAAAAAGTTTTTTGAAAACAGAGCTTTGAAGTTTGATCTATGGAGGAAATTATGAGCCGAAAGTGGATGAGAGGAGACCAGGAGGACGAGTTGTGGGTGCGAACCAGAAGGAAAGCTTTTGGAGAGGGAATTTGTTCTGTTGGCTGCTGATGGCTTTGTTAGTTTTGATCATAACTTCCATTAGGCAAATTGACTGAATCAGAATCGATGAAACTATTTTCTTTCTTTCTGGGTTTTTTGGGAATTAGGAAGAAGAATGAATCGTAGGGAGGAGTTAGTTAGAGAACATCCACATCTTCTTCTTCATCATCATGAACAACTCCATTGCAGAGTGAAAAACAGAGGGTTCTTTCTTCCAGGAAACAGAGAAAATGTGGAAAATTGGATTTTAATTGAGTGATGGGATGATCCAAATGTCAAATCCAGTATATATAAAAGGATGATAAGAGATCAAATTTCAACGCATAATAATCTAATTAATTTGAATTGTTGAGTTTTGTTTATAGTAGTACTCTATAGAAGCAAGCAAAAGAAAAACAGAGCAAACGGAAACATGCTGATGTAAGGAAAGAAACTTATACTGATAGTCAACGGTAGAGAGTGGCCAATGGATTTGGACCACGTGGTACAGGGCCAATGAAGAGTTGACACGTCAACGACTCTTTGGATAGATGAATCAAGACTTAAATAAGGGCTTGTTTGGTTGGTTGAATTTGCGTCTTCCATAAAGGGTCATTTGTTTATATGAATTATGGGCCAAAGGGTCATATTTAATCCACCCGATGATTTGTTGGGTTGGTGTGCTGTCGATTTTCGTCATGGAAATCCCTTCACTATACCCAAGTGTTATTTAAAAAACTTAAATATTCAATAAAATGTGCAATAATTTTGTATTTAAATATATATTTTTATGAACTTAAAGACAAATTATATTTATAATATTTTTAGTTACACGACAAGTTTTTTTTTATGAGATATCTCTTTTCGGGGATAGCTAGACATAATATGGTAAATTATTTAAGATCTACTTAGAGAATGAGGATTACCGACAATACCCATAGGAGATATGTAAGAAAGAGGTGTGCCACAGAAGGAATGACTCGATTAGCTGAAACGACAGACCAAGGAGAGGTGAAGGGTAAGAGCCTCAACTAGGTTATTGGCTTGTAGCGATGCTTGTCCTGTTTTTTGGTCTCTTTACTCCTGAACCTTGGAGGTTGAACGAGATGTTGAATAAGTAATTAGCCTCTTACAATCAAAGGACGAGCAAGATGTTTCTCAAATGCTGAGCACAGTACAGTTCGACTTGACTCAACTCGGTTTAGAGTTACCAAAAGAAGTGAGTCCAAATCAAAGAGTTTTGTATGGTTTTAATTAGTCAATAGCACCATAGAAAAATGCAGCCGGAGAAATATGATTGATGGAAGCAACATTGGTCGGTTGCTTGTATTTAGTCTATTTGACTTTTATTAGATAAGTAATTTATTTTTATAAATAAATTATTAAACAAGTATTTGAACCGTATTTTGGTCTCCAACCGATACTATTAAATTATAAATTCTATTAATAGCAATAATTTCATTAAAAAAAAAAAAACTAATCACTAGTAGTCAACTCCTCAAGAGTAAGCTCCCAACGAAAATGACACATACTTGTGAGAAAATTGACAAACAGATTACCTTCTCTATATATGAGATGCATGAACCTCCCAATCACTCGAGAGTATTTTCGGGACATATGGACAACAGAATAGTGTAGGTGTTCGTCCATTTCTGCACCATGAAGAACCTACACAGCGCAACGATAGTCCATTCATATGTGGACCTTATGATAGCTAAGGTCTCGAGCTACTTGTAAGCCATAGTATCAATGGCGGAGATAGGGGAGCTAGGGGAGCGACGGTATCGAGTGTAAAATTATATGTAATATATTTGGTGTTTTCGGAGTTTGGCGCTGGGGTATTTGAAGTTCGGCTCCCCAACTACGATGTTTCGGTGAAATATTGTCTTAAATTTTACAAAATATTTACTCATAATCAACTTATAATATGTAATAATTACAATATGTGATCATAAATCATCCAAATTTGAAGAAAAAATTGCCGGTGGCACATATAATTCTTTTTTACTAAGTAACAAACAAGCCATTCCGTTACAATTTGGATTATCTATTGCTAATAACCCTGAGTCAAAACGGAACCGTTTAGGGTTGCTGACATTCCAATCGGTTGACATGTAAACTTTAACAACCTACGTGTCAATTGTGTCAACAATTCAGTAACGCCATCTGTCACATTTGTAACGGTGACTTGTTTGTTACATGTTCTAAGTAGAGGGGCCTGTTTGGTGCAATTAATAGTAAGGAGGCCTGTTTGTTATCTTTCAATAGTATAGGGGCCTCCGACCTATTATCCCTATAACTATTTTGATTGTTGATTTAATAAATATATTTTAACAGGCTGGGCCGGCCCGGAAGGCCCAGACAAATTCTTGAAATGCTTTATCCTAATCCGAAACGACAACGTTTAAGAGCGATTGCCGCCGCCTAAATCGCAGTCGGAAAATCATAATAATAAACTAACAACTGGTACCGTAGAAGGCAAACAAGGCGCGCCACAACCATTCTCCGGCCACCGTCTGAGAGCCTGAGATCAATAAGCTACGATCAAAAGGGTCCTCCCTTTTCCAAGGTAATCTAGTCTCTCGCCCTTTACCTATCCATTGTTTCATCTGTTAGAATTGATCTTCCTTAAAGCAATGTCTTAATTTGATCCCTCCCCTGAAACAAACCCTAAAATTACTCTACTTTGGGAATCCTGGTTCGAGAAAGGATTGTGATGCGATGGTTTTTAATTATGCGTTTCTGTTCTCTTAGTTAACCCAGTTGCTGAAATTTTAGGAAGAATGTGACATCGAATTGGATTTGCCAGTTGGGTTTGTCCTCTGTAATTAGCTGTACAGTAGTGGTTTCATTGCATTCCATAGGCTAAGTTGGTGTTGTTCTTGCTAACCTAGAACCATAAGCGATCTACGGGTTTGAGGAACACAGGTTATTAAGGAATAATTCATGACATTGGTTTCTTTGTGATTGATATTGTTATACACGCTGGAATTTAGAAGGTTTAATGATGACATAGTGTAATTTCGAATGATTTCTTTATAGGGTGTGGTTTGGATTAGTGAACTCAGCTATTCCTCTTGGCCAATTCCCTAATCGAAACTTACCCAGTAAATCTTTTCCTTTGTTGGGAATTCTTCCTTTGAGCATCAATATGAATGTGTGGCTAGACTTGATGGATTTTCTTAAAGTTTGATTCTTTTATCGGTTCAGGTGACAGGATCTGAGTATTTTGAGCTAAGACCATAATGGCGACTGAGAACTTGAATTCGGAAACTGTGACACAAGCTTTACCTGCGGGGAATGAGACGGGTAGTGAAGCTGCTAGTACTGATGTCGAGAAACTCGAACTTGTTTACCGGTGCAAAAAGTGTCGAAGAATCGTTGCGTCTGACGACAACATAGTTACTCACGAGCGTGGGAAGGGCCAAGAGTCTTTTAAATGGAAGAAGAGAAGCAGTGAGCCCTCGGGCAAGGCACCAGCTGAGTGCTCGTCGATATTCGTTGAGCCCATGAAGTGGATGGAAACTGGTGAGAGCCCTGATACTTTGATTAATTCAGATTTCGCAACTATACTTTTACTCTCTGTACTGAATTATTTTGGTGCCGGATCAGTGCAGGAAGGCTTTGTCGGGGAGAAGCTTCTATGCATCGGGTGCAAGGCGAAGTTGGGTTCGTTCAACTGGGCTGGAATGCAGTGCAACTGTGGTGCTTGGATTAATCCTGCATTTCAACTCCACAAAAGCAGCTTAGATGAATGCCCCTTATGATTTCCAGATCGGGTTTGTCCTTTTTTTGAATATATAGGAAGGGGTGAGGTAGGGTTTAATCCTATGATCTCCGCGATAGTAAGAATTGACCACATAATAGTAGAGCGACATTACTCGAATTGTAGGTTCATAGCAGAATGGAATGTTGGCTATTTTGCTTGAGATGCTAATTATTTATAAGAAATTATATTAATTTGATGAATTGTCTGTATGAATTCTTCATCCATGGCTACTGATCTTTGAAAACTTTCAATTGATAGAAGGGTTGAATTCATTATTCATATTTGTTTCGAATTCCGTAGCAAATGCAGAATGTTGGAGGAAAATACAGGACTAATTATTGTCAAAGCCAGAGTCTTTGGCTTATGTTTGTTTATTATATTATGATCATTGTCCAGCAGCAAAGGCCTCAACTGGGAAAATCTTGGTAATCCCAGCAAGGCTCTTGAAGTTAATCTTTCCGGTAGACGCTTCCCCGACAATGATCTCACCTACCGGAGGCCACAAAACGAATTCCTTGGCCTTGACACCTTTAAGCTTCTTGATGCTCCTCTTGCTGATGTATCCAGTTATCTCCTTGTCATAGCTCACATTCTTTCTGATCATCTTGAACACATGCTCCACTCTCTTCTTTTGCAGGATCCAGACGTAACCCGTCTCCTTAACGAACCCTACCTCGATCACTTCCTCCAGAGGAAGAAGGCCGAGAGGGAGCTCGAACTCTTCCAGGAGAGCCATCGCTTGCTTCAGCCCTTGTTCGTGGCCGTTGTTAATCACCGCTCCTTGCTTCTGATCTGCCATTTTTGGTTGAAGGTTGATGTGCTGGGATGGTATTATTGATCCTTATGGTTATGGTTATTTGTAGTGCTGCAATTTTGTGTCAAGGACAAAGCTTGAACGGAGATGGCAAAGTAATTAGCATTGTGCTAAGCTCCCAAGTTCATGGTTTTGGGCAGCTGAGTTCCCAATGTGGGGAAAAGTTTGTCAGCTGATGCAATTGAATCTGAATTTATGTGGCTGTTTCGGCATTAACGCCATGAATCTATGGTCTCTCCCGCCACAGAGTTTTTACAGCAAAAAAACATAGAGGTGCGAAGCCACTTCGCTTAACACAGGGAAGCTACAACCGACGAAGCTGCGCGCAACAGGGGGAATCGCCAACACCAGTAAACGAAATCCAATCGAGGAATGTTTACACATTGGTAATTCATCCTCTCTATACACCAGACATAAAACGGTTGATAACGATCGTTGTGAAGTACACGAAAAACGGTTGCTTCATCTAACTACTCAACTAGCATATACTAGTGAACTAATCATTTGAGAAAGCATTATCCTTTCTATTAGGTTGGTATGTTTTTCTTCGATGCTTCCCATGTTTCAATCGTGATGGTGATGTGGTTAGGATGGTGATGAACACTTTCCAAGTAACTTCAGCAATATACATAAATATAACAGAACAGGTGAAAGATAACATTTGTTAATTGTCTGCTTCAATCATTTGGACTGTTAATTACTTGGTTACTTACAGTATATAGTATTTTATTGTATATCCCGGCTAGGAATTCAAGGTTACTATTAGTAAAGAAAATAGTAGGGAAAGATAACGAGACAAACTTGTGGAAATCATAATTTTCTAATAAAAAGGTAGAAATTCTCAAAATACATATTCTGAAGGCAATCGAAAATTCTGGGTATCTGAAATTAAAATCTTAAGTCCATCACGCAGTAAACAAACAAGGCTAAAGAATATAGAGGTTTTAACAAACTCAACTGAATTTCCCGACAGCTAGTGGTACATTTTGTATGACTTATGTTGTTGTTCACTTGGTTTGAACTCTTGTGTACATACACAATGTGTATGAATGGATGAAGTACATGCGACTCGTATGCCATTTTTTTTTTAAAGACGTAGCATACTTTGTATTATGACGTTTGTGTACATTGCGTATGTACATGTTTATATAACGTTTGTACAAAAATATGCATATACTTTGGTATATACATAAACTCTCTATGATACTTTACGTACACAAGTGTATACATAGATGTCATACAAATTGTATACAACTTATACATAAGTCTAAATCCAACTATGAAAACACGAAATCTTGACGTGAAGAGACGTCAACGGGGAGATCATAACGGCCGTTAACGACTCCGTTAGTTTCTTACACCGCCGTCACACATTACATGACGTAAACGTGTCTGTTATGAGAGGTGAAGCAATAAACTTCCCCAAAAATCCAGCTGCTACGTTCTAATCGTCTGACTTGTAAGCATCAACTATATAATTAATAATATAACATATTAATAGATATATTCCAAACCTAAATTCTGGGAAATTTTCAGAGTCAGCAGTCGGAATCTTTCCAAGTAATATCCATTAATTATAATATAATGTTTGCTTAACCATAATTACTATAGCTTGCATCTCAAGAACAAGCCACACGTTCTCCCTCTATATATATCACCTCCCCTTAATTCTTCCTTCATTACCACTAATCCACCATTTGCGATTAATACCCAAATCTCAAACCCTAATCTTCCCACATGTCGGTACGTATATTAGATTGATGTGATCTCGATGTACTGAGAAATTTCGATGATTTTTCTGCTTGTTCATGCTCGTGTTTGTTTTTTTCAACTTACATCGTTAATGCATGTTAGGTTAGCACTTCACAATTTCGGATTTCGTTTATGGATTGGCTGTCAGAGGAAATCTCCAAAATGAAATTCGACGTGGCTTGAAAAATCGTCGAAAATTTTAACGTTTTATATAGATCGTCTGTCATATTGGGGATTTTCATGTTCAGTCAGCCCCGTTTGGGAATTGACTAGGCAGGGAAGGGCCCTAATTCAGAATTGTTTCTTAGGTTAACCCCTTTTGGGGGAAATCCTTGTTCATGCTCGTGTTGTTTTTTCAACTTAATTCATTAGTGCATGTTAGGTTAGCACCTTATAATCTGGATGAATCTCGTCCGCACGAAACAATATATGTTTATATATATTCATCATTTGTTATATATGTAACATGTTTTGTGAGTGTAGTTACTGATCATATTACAGAACTTATACATCGTTCATATTTTGTATCTCAGATTACAGAGCTTAGCGTCCACATGTGCTGTCACGGTTGCGAGATGAAGATCAAGAAGGCCCTTAAAAAACTAGATGGTACCCACATTTTCAAATTTTACAAAAAATATCCATATTTTTTTAAAAAAATTATTTTATAAATAAATGAAATTTTAATCATGTAATTTGGTGTAATAGGAGTTAACGACATAGACATAGAAATGTCAACGCAAAAGGTAACGGTGATGGGCTACGTTGACCAAGAAACGGTTCTCAAAGCCGTTAGAAGGACAGGAAGAAGGGCCGAGCTTTGGTCGTACGGTTACAACCCAGAGTACACGAGCTTCAACCAACATAACTACTTTTACCAGCAGCAGCCGGCTTACATGTTACAAGAACAGCCGCCGCCGCCGCTGGTTGTTGGGTTGGACCAGCGGCCGCTGTCGGAGATTTACTCGCCGTCGGCGCCTCCTTATGATGTTCTGGATCGGTATGGAGTTGACTTTGATCAGGACCGTGGGTCTTATGATGATTATGAGGGGAGATACTATGGGGATTATCAACGTCGGACGATGTACTCGTTCGCCGACCAGCAGCCGGCGGCCGCCATGTTTAGCGACGAGAATCCGCATGCTTGTTCTGTAATGTGAAAAAAAAAAGCTACAGGCCCATATGGTGTGTGGGCTCAGGCCCATGAATTCCGGGGGGAAAGAGGCTTGTTGTTGGGTTTTCTGTATATAGATGTTGGTTTGCTGTGAGCCCACTAGAATGGTCCACGTCATGGCCCAATAAGCCCACAATGGTTCTGTACAAATTAAGTTCACGTTTGGTATTGCACTTATTAAATAAGTCCTATAACATCCTTAGTGTCAGTCATTTGGATCCTCTTGGATGTGTTGCGCTATGTCAAAATGAAGATTTTCCGCGACAGTCTAACACGGCAACACATTATATGGCTCGCATAACTTTCGATGTCTCCAAACCAATGAATGATAAATCTTTTAATTTGGGCGGACACTTAATTTTTACTCGTGTATGGTTATCTCTTTTTCTCCCGCGGGAGTGACCTCTGAAAAAAAAAGTTAAAGAAGGATCACAAATAAAAATGAAATCAATACCAATAAACATATTATGTGCAAAGCCAATTAGATTAGTCAGTTTTTCATCTGCTCAAATTTGACCATCTAGTTTTGATCCAACATCTCACGAAAATTGACGACCTCGTTACAATGTCGATGTGTGTACTCACCCCCAACAAAAATTTGATTACAATGCGCGAATCCTACTGCATATGTACCTTCCGACATCTTCTCATACAATAAATATGTAGACCTGTCACAGTTCCTCTCAATTCAACTCTAGTAATCGAGCACGATCCTAGGTTCATGTTATACACTGTCAAGCAATAACTATCAATCGCTCGAAACATGTCTCATGCTTCCTGTAACTGCTCATTCAATTTTAAAAATAACGTAAACATTGGAAATTAAGAGTAACTCACCCTAATGATGAACGAATCCAAAAAAAATATTCACCATCATCATAGTAAATGAACCAACATCAATGAACTAGTAGCTTATCTATAAGATACCATTAACGGTAAGATTTTCAGTGATTAAACCATGAAAAGATTCATCCTTTTCCAGCAAACTAACTACGGGACTTCATTGATTAGTCATTGGTTGGTGTTGATTCTCACAGACTTTTCCAACTAATTCATACCTCAAATCTCCCAGCAACCACAATCGTCCATTTCCCGATTTATCAGTGATTAATCGAAACCCAGATGAGGACAAAAATGGAGGTACAGAGAAGCATGGACCAACTGTAGAAGAAAGCCTGTCGTCTGTCAGATACTCAGGTTCATCGATGAAGAAGAAGAAGATAACCAGTAATTTTTTACAAAGACGACAACAAAATGCATTGAAAAGCGGGGAAGACGAAACTTAGGGGATTCGTCATCTTTCTTTCTTTCTTTCTCCATCCGTCACGATCCAACCTACCTATAAATAGGAAACGAGCTCTGTCATTAATGGCCGCGCCTTCTCTCATCCCTGTTGGCTACTATTCTCCTTCTCCTTCCTTCTCTCGTCACAATTCCAGGAATGGAGGAGCTGCTTCTTCTTCTTCTTCGCCTCTAGCTTCCTCTTCTTCTTCTTCATCATCTACTCCGTCGTCGTCCTCCTGTTCGTGCTCTTCCTCTCCTGGACTCAGCTTCTCCTCTTCCGGTAATGATGTTTTTTCTTCTTGTTTCCT
The DNA here is from genome assembly GCA_034768395.1 of Linum lewisii. Taxonomy (NCBI): domain Eukaryota; kingdom Viridiplantae; phylum Streptophyta; class Magnoliopsida; order Malpighiales; family Linaceae; genus Linum; species Linum lewisii. The sequence goes on from CM068299.1 coordinate 1,774,928, forward strand.
AGTCGATTTATCTGATCGCGGAATTGTTTGTTTTCTCGCTCTTTGTGAAGACGCTAGGCTAGCATTTGAAGTTTTTGTTTGTTTGTTGTACGAGTTGAGCTGCCTGGAGGATTGGTTAGCTATGGTGGATTCTTGTTGCAGAATTCGTGTGGAATTTTGATTTCTGTTGAGAGATGGAGAAATGATTCAGTGGATTGAATTCGAGCAATCAGTTTCTAGGTTGTTGTTCAGGTGGCTGTTTGTTTCTTTTGCTTCAATTTGGGCAAAGCTACTTCATTGTTAGGTTTGAAATGGACATCAAAGTAGTATAACGAATCGCGAATGGAAGATTTGTATCAGAGCAATTGCTATGGATTTTTTTAGGGGCATGATTTACAGGACAACCTTGAGTTTTCCAGTTCATGAGCTATAATTAATGGAGATAGATTACCTTGGCTCGAGACTGTCCTGGTAGGTATATAATTTCTGAATATCGAGCTTCGGATTCCAGACACATTGCTTTAACTGGTGGTGTACAAGGATGGTTTGAAAGGAACACTCTGTGATTTCGTAATTCAGGAACTCGAAAATCATCCATTCATTCCATGACATCGAACATCTGCAAATGAGAATCACTTGTATTGTTTAGGTACTAGTAAGTCTGAGTATATTGTTCATGTTACTTCAGTTCTTGAAACGTTTGCTAATCTTCTGCAGGTCTTAGTAGTAACTGGAAACATCAAGGTTTTCGAGCCCACGCTATGGATATGGCCACACAAGGAAATTTTGATTCCTCCAGTCTGCTGACCAATGGAAAGAATGAGCCCGATCATCTTCTTGTCCTTGTTCATGGCATCCTTGCCAGGTATGTTTAGCCAGTTAGTTGGTAGTCTATTGTTGATGCCCCTTGCTGTGTTTATGGAATTAGGATAGAAGCAGTGCTCGTATATGCTATGAACTATTTTGGGTTTTGAATGTAACCAACTAGTTGATGTCGTTTGTGTGGATTGAACTAAGAACAATGCTTCTGGTTCTGCTGCAGCCCTGGTGATTGGACTTACGTTCAAGCAGAGTTGAAAAAGCGTCTTGGAAAAAACTATCTGTTATATGGTATACTAGCATCTCTCTTTACTTCAACTAGCTATATGTTCGAGCAGAGCGCTAATACACCGTATATGAAAGAGGCATTAGCTCGTTTAGAAGTGGCAATAGGGATGAATGGGGGTATCTAAGGTTCATTGTTTCTCTGTTTGCAGCAAGTTCATCAAACACTTACACCAAAACTTTTGGTGGCATTGATGGTGCTGGAAAGAGACTAGCAGAGGAAGTAAGTTTCAGCTCTTTTGGACATATGAGCACCTGCTAGTGTTCTGGTTTTCGTTACGAATATTGGTTCAGGCATGACCTGCAATTGATCCCATTAGCTTTAAATGCACAGGTCACGCAAGTTGTGAGCAAGACACAGAGTTTGAAAAGGATATCCTTTTTAGCTCATTCTCTCGGTGGCTTGTTTGCGAGATACGCAATTGCAGTCCTTTATTCAGAAAACAACGAGGGTACATCCAAACTTAACGATGACATTGAGACAGGCTCTTCGAAAAGTGGTGGCAGAATTGCTGGACTGGAACCTGTCAATTTTATCACGTTAGCAACTCCACATCTTGGAGTCAGAGGTAGAAACCAGGTTTGTCATATAGGTTTATCTTCTTCGATTCATAAAGATACTATACAATGGCTCGCTACTGTAACGTTAGCTTAACAAACATTTGGTGCTCTCTTTCCTGCAGCTGCCACTTCTCTTAGGAATTCCCTTCTTAGAGAAACTCGTTCCTCCGATTGCTCATATCTTTGTTGGCTACACTGGTAAGCAACTGTTTCTCACTGATGGCCAACCGAATAAACCGCCTCTTCTTCTAAGAATGACATCAGATTGTGAAGAAGGAAAGTTTATGTAAGTCCGAAAAGAATTTACATTCTGTAACAGCAAGTGCAAGAATGTTGAAGTAACTTTAACATATGACTGTATCCTATATTCTTATTGCAGATCTGCACTCGGGGCATTCAGATGTCGTACTGTGTATGCAAACGTATCATATGACCGTATCCTACTGCATCAAACACTTATAAGCATCTCAATTTTTTCTGCTTATGTTTGATCTGTTTCCTTAACGATTAACCAGACATGGTCGGGTGGCGCACATCTTCCATTAGAAGAGAGACAGAACTAGTCAACGTGAGCCTTGTTGCTTTCATTTTCAATGCCTGAGAGGCCGAGACTGAATGCATATCACTAAGCCATTTTTTTCGATACTTGCAGCCTCCTCGACGATCATTGGACGGTTACAAGCACGTTGTGGACGTCGAATACTGCCCTCCAGTGTCCACCGATGGCCCCCATTTCCTTCCAGAAGCAGCCAAAGCTAAAGCTAAAGCTCAAAATGAACCCAGCACCAAGAACACACTGGAATACCATGACATTATGGAAGGTAAACGAAACAACACAACTTTCCTCTCATCTTACGATAGTCATCTGATTCGATTGATTTTTGTTCACGAATGCAGAGGAAATGATACACGGTCTACAGCGGCTGGGATGGAAGAAGATCGACGTCAGCTTCCATTCTGCATTCTGGCCTTTCTTCGCCCACAACAACATACACGTACACCGATCCTCCCCCCTACCTAATCTTCGATTTTCTTACTCCATACTCGAGTCACATTACGATTGAACAACATTGTGTTTCCAACTCTTTGTCAGGTGAAGAACGAGTGGTTCCATAACGCTGGTGCTGGAGTTATAGCTCACGTTGCAGACACCCTGAAGCAGCAAGAACCCTCCTCGTACCTTACCGCTAGCTTGTAGTCGCGGACCTGATCGAACACGTTCCGCCATTATCAAATTGAAGAAGATGAAATGTAGTTTAAAATGTAGCATTAGCAGAATCAAACATCAAAGGGTTCAGAATCAGAAATGAGACAGTATATGGTTGCGATTTTGTTGTACAGTTTAAAAGCGCCATTGTATTGCTTAGCCTTTTCCAGAACACTAAACGGTTTGATTGGTTGGATCATGAATCGTTTATCGAGACAGTTCGATACAACCTCGATATAATTATAAACCCAGATGCTCTCTCGCAGATCTATCATCATCATCATCATCAATCATCATATACAGCAATCATTAACATAGTAAAGAGATGCACCTAACTAACCTCTTCTGTTATGACTTTTAATCATCCTTGCCTCCAAAATGGCTCATTCTTCAAACCAAAAGCTAGTTTTCGTGCTTTACAAAGTCTTTCCCTATACGTGATTTGAAAATGACAGATCACAGCTGTTAGTAAAGTTTCTTTCGAATAACGGTTAGTAAACAATATAAAATTCATTCAGAATCCTCTCCCAACAACTCGAGTTATTAGGATGTAATGGTTCGTGACATAATATCAGAGCCTTTGACCAACAAGAAGTCAAGATTTCGAATCTCGGTAACCAGTGTTCCGTGTATAAAGGCTTATTGAAGCCTTTGTGGCCCCCAGTCGTTGCACAAGTCTTATCGAAACTGTGCAAACTTCGGGCTCTTTTATGAGTTATTCGTTTGAATATTTAGAACCTCCAAATTATTGGGATGCAACGGTTTTTGACAAGTACTGTGATGATTCAACTCAAGAAATTAGATGATGTTGGCCGTGCGTGTAGGTGTAGCCGTGTACGGTAACCACTGTTCTGTGTATAAAGACTTATTGAAGCCTTTGTGGCCCCCAATCATTGCACAAGTCTTATCGAAGCTGTGCAAACTCTAGACTCTTTCATGAACCATTCGTTTGAGAAAGCTTGTTAGTAAATAATATAAGATCCATTCAAAACCCTTCGAACATTTAGTTACTCCAAATTATTGGGATGTAACTGTTTTTGACAAGTAACGTGATGATTGAATTCAAGATGACGTTGGTCGTGCGTGTAGCCGTGTACATTGCTTCTTTGCTATATGCTATTGATAAGAACGTCTAATATTCATTCTCTTAAACGACGACGTTTCATACCGGATGTGTGACCCACGCTTCACATCGCGAGTGGGCCATCCCACGGCAGGCGAGCGTCCTCCATGGGTCCCACTAACATCGCAGACTTCTCCCGGATTAGGAGTGGTGACAAATTATGGATTATGTCTATAAGACATAATCCATAAGAGCCATTAGATCTCTATAGAATTGATCTAATGGTGGAGGGATAATAGTAATAAAATAATGGGATTCCTCAATTTAATGTGGCATATTAAATATTTTAATTACCACAAATTTTCATTATATTATTTACCTTTTACATTTACCTTCCTCTTTTAACCCGCTCCCCCCCATTCTCCGGCCGCCCATTGTCTCCGTCTCCCTCTTCTCTGCAGTCAAAAACCGTCGCCCTTAGTCGCCGAGTGCAACCGCCGTCGGTAGGAGAGCAGAGGCAGTCTTCTCGCTCAGGTAAGCACTACCGCGCGACATCCCTCTGCCGATTCATCCCATCTCACTCCGATTTCTGATTTGGTCCAGTTATTTGGTGCAGCCGCTTTCGTTTCGTGGAACCATAAAGAGACCGACAAGACCCATAACCAGGTATTGATTTCTAACTCTGCATGTGCAATCAGACGTAGCTGTGGTTTCGATTGTGTTAGGAATTAGGTTTAGTGACAGCATTCATCGCGTTTTTCAGTTAGATTGTTGTGGTTTGTGTATGGTTTTGGTACTTTTATTTGGGTAATACTATTATCCCAAATGATCTGGTTGAAAGTACATCTGGACTGTGTAATACTATTACCATATAAAGTGATTTGTGTGTTTTCCTTCCAGAATGTGAAATTTATGATATGAATTGTATTGTCCATGGTTCCTGCATCTTTGTATTGTCCATGGTTCCTGCATCACAGTCCATGGTTATTGCGTTTGTTTGAAAGATTATAACTGTTGCAGTTCACAGTCACTGGCCAATAATAGTATTGTAGGATTACTGCGTTGAATGAGGTAAACTATGGTGTTTGTTTGGGGTTGATTTGAGCTGATAATAGTATATTTGAAATACTATTATCAATGTAACTTGTAATGTAAATTGTTCCTGCAACTCTGTTTTGTGTGTGTGGATTGGCCTTTCTAATGCAATTATTATATGAGTACTGTTTGTTCCACATATGTGCAGCCATTGCGTTAGATTCTAAGCATTTAGTTGTCGTTGTTCACAGCAAAATGACAAATAATAGTACTCAAGCATTACTATTATTGAATTAGGTGAGCTGTATTGTTTCTGTGGTGTCTGGATGAGAAGATAATAGTATTTCTGTAATACTATTATTAACAGTTAAGAAGATAATAGTATTTCTGGATGAGAAGATAATAGTATTTCTGTAATACTATTATTAACAGTTATACTTGTGATGACATGTTGTACAAGTGTGTGGTTTGATTGGTTTTTGTTGGGCTCACGTTATTGATTGTGGTGTTTGATGTTAATGAAGTTTCTTTGTCAAATTCAGAGAAAAAGATGACGAAAACTCCTGTTCCTCAAAAGGGAAAAGAATTAAGTTGGCGGTATCCAAAAAGCCTAAGCCGAAAAAAAATGTTGCACCAAAACGACCTGAAGACAGGGCTGAACCAGTTAATAGGCCTGCTGAACCAGTTGGAGAATCTCAAATGAATACACAGCAAGCTCAAGTCAGGTAAACGTTGCAATTTCATTTATGTTGTTTATTTATATTCTGGATACTAGTATAGAGCCTGTAATGGTTTGTAGTTTTCGAGCGGGAAGAATATATAGACTTGTGTTTCTAAACTGTTATTTTGGATAATTTGTTTGCAGATATGGATCAGCAGTGGTAAATGCAAGATGCAGTCCAAACAGAAATTTGGAACTGCACAAGAAGCTTGAAGAATTGGGATTGAGTGAAAGAGTGAATGTGTTGGATAGTATTGGATTCGGTGGTACGCTTAAGGTTAAGATGAATCAGTTGCCGTTCGAATTCAGGAGGTGGGTTGTAGATGTCTATGATGTAGAATCAAGGAGTTTCATAATTGGAGATGATATGAGGTTGAAAATTTCTGGAGAAGATGTGCACGAAGTTTACGGGCTGCCAAAGGGTAAACGTGAAGTCGACTTGTCTGAAACAACGGAGAAGGAGATGAATGATATGGTTGCAGAGCTTGGTCTAAAATTTGAAAAAGCAAACAGCACAAATGTAGACCTGAAGCTCCTGAGAGACAGGCTGTATGAGATAGAGGTGGACAAACAGACATGGTGTCAGATGTATGTACTGTTTGTGATGGGATCGTTACTATGCCCCAAAACTCGGCCGGTTGCGTCTATGGATTATGCACGTTTGATACAGAAGAACCGGTTGAGAAAACTCCTCGAATACAACTGGTGCAGCTATGTGGCAGAGCAACTTCATGAGGGCATGGTAAAATCAAAGAAAGGAAAATACATTGAGGGTGATTTGCATCTGGTCATGGTAAGTAAGGGTAACAGTAATAGTATTAGTTAGATAATAGTATTGACTAAATACTGTGTGTTAAGCTAGTTAGATAATAGTATTGACTGAATACTGTGTGTTAGCTAGAAAGGAAACCAAACTAATCTGGTCGCAGCATGTTATTAAGACATTTATTTTCCTTTAGAAAGTTTGTTTTAAAGGTTTGTTGTAATGTATTTGTGACAGGTTTCGATTTGCCAGAAGTTTGGTAGCCGTCCATCTCGACCTACACCTACACTTCCATTCTGTGATTATTGGGATACACGGAAGGTGAAGACTGATTTGAAGGCAGTTCGGAGGAAATCTGGTTACCAAGCAAATGAAGGAAGTGAAACTGATGGGAAACCAGTTTTTGTGCCTATAACGAATTTGACATTTACTGGAATGTCAACAGCTAAGGTAAATATCAAGTCGATTCAAAAAAATTAATTTTCAGCTTACTATTATTCAGAGTCTGAAAAATCTATTTGAAACTAATTTCCACCATGTATTGTAGATGAGTGATATGGAACAATGGATCACATCAATCCGTGATAACTGTAATGTGCATCTGACGAGACTAAGAGAAGCAAGGCGGTAGAACATCGCTGAAGGGAAAAGGCAGCAACAAAAAGACACACCTAGCGATGTAGATGATTCTAGTGTGAAAACTGAATCTATTGGTCTCAATGATGTACCAACAAATGCAGAGGAAGAGGTGATCTCTGTTTCTAAGGGAAAAGGAGCTGGGGGATCGTCGAAATCGGAGGCAAAATCTGGAAAAAAGAATGCTGATAAGGGGCCATCAGTTAGTGAAATAGCTGCTGAAACTGTTCGGGTACGAAAATCTGTGCCCCGATAAATAGTATTGTTTAGATAATAGTATTGCTAATATTGACAATTTGTTTAAGGCGGCTATGACGGTCTGTTAGAATACTATTATTGATGAAATAATATTTTTAGGGCTTGTACTATTTTCGGTACATACTAATGTTTGGCAATGGTTTTCATCTCTTGTGTCTTCTTAGGGTCTTGATGTAGATGATGATGACGACTTTGAAAACATTCCATTGCAAGACCTACTTAAAAGGAAGCGTGGTACTGAGAACATTGAAAAAGGAGGTGTAAGAGAACGTCCAAAGAGGAGTCACAAACCTGCTCCATCGACTGTCAGTCCATACAAACTGAGGGCAAGATGAAGAATCGAGCAGAAACTGTTAAAAAAGCAGCAAAAACAGTCAGAGTAACCCAAGTGGACGAGAATGAAATGTTAGAGAACATTGATGTGGAGGTGGAGGCTTTGAAGGAGTATATTCTCCATGCAAAGGATGAATGGTTAGTTGCCTAATTTTGGGATATTTATTTAAACACAGATAATAGTATTTAAATATGTAAATGGTGTGGTATTGAATTTGCAGGAAGAATACTATAATTGATTTTGGTTCGGCTGAATTTTGTGTACAAGCGGCACAAATGGCAGAATTCCTTAGCATGGAACCGGTTTGCTCACACATTGTGGACAGTTACGGGTACGCTTTGAACTGGTTGGCGGCTGAACATGGGAATATTAAGAAGTGGATTTTCCCTTTGGCGGTGGCGGTAAGTAGTTTGATCAAGGCATGAATTATTAATCGACATCTTTTTTTTTTGTGTATTGAAACTAAAAATTTGAATTTTTCTCATACTTGACAGGGACAAGTTCACGCCAACATTAAAAATCCAATTATGAAAGATGGGGTATATGGCTTGATTGCTGATAGGGCCATTCATGAGCACACCTGGATGAGCAAATACGAAGACCTAACAACTACTTGCGAAATTGTAAGTTTGTTGCAACTTAATAATATAATAATTCATGCCTTGGTTTGGGTTTGAGTATAATACTGTTATTCCTACGATACTATTATTAACGGCTGACAGATGGTTTTTTTTTGCAACGTTCCTTTGCAGTGGTGCTTCCCGATTCTACACGCTGAGCATTATTCTATGTTCATTTTGAACACGAGAGATCAAAAGTTTCAATTCTTTGACAGCAGGAGCACAGACGATTTTGATCATCAGTGGATGACGACGGGGTTCCGCGTGATGAAACATGTATCTGAGTATTTCTCTAACCGTAGTAAGTCCGTCAATTTCAGCAGTTTCAAATGGGAGATGATTAAGGGTATTAGGCAAAGGCATGGCAGCTCTTTTTGTGGAGACTACCTACTGAGGATGTTGGAAAAATGGGATGGGAAGGTTCTTCCGTGGATGGCTAAGGAGTGGAATAATGAGCAAGAAATTCGAGATTACAGAGAAATCGTATTTCTCGAAATGTTTGCAAACCCAATGAACAAGAGAGCGAAGGCTGTGCTCGAGACAGGGATGGTGCACTACACAATCAGTCCATCGCAATTTCCAACTCCGCGGTGAAAATAGTTCTCTAGTAGGGAGTTTGTTTTTGGACTAAAGGTTGTTTGAAGGGGATTGTTTGTTGAATGGTCAACTTTTCTACTTAGCATTTGGAATTTGGTTGGATTCTGAAAGGTTGTTTTTAAGGGGATTGTTTCTTACTTTTGTACTGAGAAGATTATTCTTCTTGAATACTAGTATTTAGCTGGATAATGAGTGATATAGTTTTTCTTTTCTGATTATGGATGTCAGCTTTAGTAATGAGTTTTAGTATAATAGTATTTAGCTGGATTATGGATGTCTTCTTGAATACTAGTATTTAGCTGGATAATGAGTTTTAGTATATAATGTCAGCTTCAAACAAACATTCTGAACGAACAAATTAAGTTCTTGTATGAAAAATGATAAATTTTTTCAACTTATGTAATAGAGCCATAAATAATAGAACCAATAAAAAACACAGCCCCTTACACTTACCAACAAATTCATTTATCGAAATAATAGTATTCAGAAAGTTTAATAAATATATTGAAAATGTTCCACGCGTAGAGTATTCATGCGTTCATATGTAATCAAAGTAGACATAAAAATTGTTTGAGAAAAGATAAATCTGACTGTCATATTAAGGTAAACAAACTAATCCACTGGTTGCGAGGAACTGGCGTTTTGACGTCGAACTTTAGCTTGCTGTCTATGCCTACGCCGGTCTCTCTCGGTTTTTTGTGTTGACTTCAGCCTCCTATTTGATCTGTTTACAACGGTCTTCTCCTTCAATCCAGTCGGTATTGGACGGCCGGCATATACTGGTGGCGGGGGTGGTAAATTGATGATTCCTGGAAGAAAATAGTATCATTATTTATATAAGGCTATATATGGTTCGAATTATAAAATGGTAAATGAAGTAAATTGGAAAATACCTTGACCAGTGGTATTTGCAACATTGAAATGGAGATCGTGTTGCTCAAGAATCATGGTGCGCACACGGTTTCTACCAGCAGTTATTATTTCCTTCGCAACCTTGTAGGTGGAAACTAGTGGAGAAGCTTCTAATGCAAAGGCTGCAATTAGTGAGCATAAACTTTGATACCTGCCCGCTTCGGAATCAGGTTCCGCTGCTGTACTATTATTCAGTATAATCGATGATAGACCCAACTTTTGCTGTCTTGGACCAACGATCCTTGAAATATTTTGCCGGTATATTACGAGGTCCAAAATGATTCCATTGCATTTCAAAATCCATAGTCTTCAAGATGTGACGGCATAACCAACCACACGAATCAAATACACGACATGTGCATTTGTAGTCCGAAGAAGAGGAGTTCACAATGACGCGACGCTCGTCGATCACAGTTTTTTGGTCTTCATCGAGCTTAAACCAGTCATAAGCCTTAATGTTTTCTCCAATATTTATGGGGAAGCTTTTTGGAAAATAAGCAGACATGGCAGAGTATTCCAGTTCGAAGTGCATGAAGATTGTCTTGGTGTAAAACTGGAATGAAATGTAATAACAGTTACTAACGGAATAATAGTATTGGTAAAATAATAGTATGCACGCATGTAGAAGTTCTTCAAAGGGACATACCTTGAATGCTTGATGAACATGTGGATGGACTGTGTATCTTGCAGGAGATACTGAGTTCAATGCATTAAAATCAAGTTGTAATTCGTCAGCCCTCTTGCTTTCCAACAAACGGTTGAATTGAGTGAAGAATTGATGTAAGTTGCACTTCGTGTTTAGGAAAATTCTGAGGTTGCTATTGAAAGTTTCACTCAACTGGGAACTTCGCATACCGCACGTGAAGTTGTTGTTAACCCATGCCGAAGACCACTGGTGACGAAACTTGTACATGAAAGCTAACCAAGGATGACCATATGAACCTTTCCCTGGGAAATATTTATTGATTGTCGACTCCCAACATTTGTTGAAGCCCACTTCATCGTCCACATCAAACATTAAGTTACAAAGGGATGACATCATACCCTCCTTCATGCCTTTCTTGATCTTGTCCTTTGCATTCTCTAAAATGTGAAAAGTGCAAAGTCCATGAAATGTGTGAGGGAAAACGGCTCGAATACCTGCCGCTATGGGCGGACACTGATCAGTGAAAATTGTAGTTGGATGTTTCTTCTTCATGCACTCTAGGAAATTTTCGAACAACCATTTGAACCCCTCAGTAGTCTCCTCGAAGATCAAGCAAGCTCAAAAAACAACCAACTTCCTGTGGTGGTTGAAACCAGTAAAAACGGCTGCAACAAATGTACGTGGGGTAAACTATTAATACTAGTATTGACTATATACTTGTTTCGTGAGTTAAAAAGAAATATTAAAAAGTTTGTGCCAAGAAGACATACCTAAAGGACGGAAGGTATTGTTTGTCCTGTATGTCGTGTCAAAGCTAATAGCATCACCAAAAGCTTCATAGTCACGTTGCATCCTAGCATCTGCCCAAAAAATACTCTCAATGTTCGCCTTCGCATCCAATTGAAATACATGGAAGAAGCCAGGATCCCGGGCAGCTTCTTTCCCGAACCAGTTGTGTAAGAACATGTGACCACCATCTTCAATATGGCTGGACCGAAAGGCTTTGATGAAAGTAGAAAGATCGCTACGGGTGAATCCAAGTGATTCAACACCACCGCTGCATTTGGCCATCAAATCGTACGAATCACGACCACGGCTACCCACAGAATCATGCATTATTGCCATCTGTTTATGGGTTTCCGAAATTTGTCGGTTAGATCGAAAGAATTGCCTCAAATGAGGGGGCATAAGTACGTGATTGTGCTTCCAAACCCAATGGAATATCTGATACACATCTTTCTCACTATCCAACTTCAGTGACATCAATGCTATGCACCCACACCTAACCTCACCTTTTTTATACACAGGTTCGGATTGGTTCGGGACCGGAGGGGAATCTTGGTTATTCGGATTCAAATCGCTGTTCTTTTTGAAGGATTCCTTGGTGCATGTAAAGTAAATATACTGAACCTTGTTTCTCTTCACTCCTTTACTGTCATTCTTGTTTGTGGCTCTTATTTTGATCTCAAATCCGAGACTATGAGCATAATCTCTGTAAAATGATTCGGCATCCTTGACAGTTTTGAACTCCAACGCCTCCCAATCAAAATCCACCTCAGGCACATCTATTAAGTGAACAAAAATTAAAGTTAAGTAATATTATTATATTTAAAACACGTATAACACACACAATAAAAGAAGATACAAAAAACAGTAATGTACGAATAACAAAACATCAGAAATGATAAAATACTATTATTAGACATATAACATTATCGGTTATTTGAAACTAAAAAGGAACAATGAACGAAATATTCACTGAAAATGATTATGAAACACCAAACATAACAAATATATCACACCGTATCCTTGAAAAAGTTTATTATCGTATTGACAATCGAGTTCATACTGAGTAAAGTAAAAAATGATTGTTTACAAGTACTAGTATTTGCTGGATAATAGTATTAGTTACATACCGTGTCCTTGCAAAATTTCGAGATTTCCTGGCGATGGTACAGTATTCTCAGACGATTCTGCATGATTTTCGTCGATTGGATCATCAGGTATGAGATTAAGATCAAAACCTCCGCTCCTAGGCTGCTGGTTGGCTTCATCGATTACAACATTAGACTTCATGATACAAGCAAACAGCCGCAAGCTAAGGAAATGAGAATAAGTACTGAATAATGAAAAAATAACAGGTAATATATATGTTTAATCTCGGATTTTGAGCATGAATACTATTAGTAAATAATTTGGTAACAAAATAAACTATTGATTACAAAGAATAAGAATAATATCATTATATAAATGCCTTCCCAAAATGACTCAAACATAATCAATGCATTTAATTGTCTATTTCCCTAATATTAATAGCCCAATCCATCAAATCTTAATGCTGGTGAATCAAACGGTTGAGATTGGATTTTGTTAAGGTGACATAATTTAAATTATGTCACCATTCTTCAGCCGGACTTCTCCATCCCTAAGTCTCCGCCGCAACAGCTCCTATTTCTTCTTCTCACATTTCGCCATTTTCATTACAGAGAGAGAAGAAGAAAAAACAGTGCTGAACTCTTGCCGGAAGATAGCAAAGATCGATCATGGCGGCCTCAACTGAACGAGACACCTTCGTTTACACTGCTAAGCTCGCCGAGCAAGCTGAGCGCTATGAAGGTAAAAATCCATGATCGTTTGTTTGTTTGTTCTCTCTTTCTGGCATTCTGTTTGGTTGCTGAGAAAATGCGGTCAAAGTGAAACTTATGGAATTGATTCTCCGTTATAACCGTTTCGTTAGTCGATTAGATGAAGTAGTCTGAACGATCTATTAATAGATTGTTTTAGCTCTTGAATAGTCGTTCGAATTTTTCCTATATAGTTGTTTTGCCGCCAGATTGGCGCATCTGGATAAATGTAACGAGTTATTGAAAGAACTAATCGGATTTGGATAGTTAATTGGTTGATTTGATAAGGAATTGGAACTAAGGGTTTGTTTGACTTGATTTTTGAGTACTGAGTTCTCTTCTTGTAGAAATGGTGGATGCGATGAAGAAGTTGGCGGAGCTCAACGTGGAGCTGACCATAGAGGAAAGGAATCTGCTCTCAGTTGGATACAAGAACGTGATCGGTGCTAGAAGAGCGTCATGGAGGATATTGTCATCTATTGAACAGAAGGAGGAGAGCAAAGGGAATGAGCAGAATGCGAAGCAGATTAAAGGGTATAGGCAGAAGGTTGAGTCGGAGCTTTCTGATATTTGTAGCGATGTGATGACTGTGATTGATGAGCATCTGATCCCGTCTTGCTCCGATGCAGAATCCACTGTGTTCTTCTACAAGATGTGAGTTTCTTATCTTCTGCAACTCGAGTATTTGGAATGCAATAGTTCCCTACCTGGTATCGGAGTCTTTAAACGAGAAGTCCTCAAGTTGAAGTCGTGTTAAGGAGTGTTATATAAATTAAACCTATTATAAATTGAGTTATTGAGATGGAATGTTTCTCTATGCTATTGTTAATCTCCTCTTCCTGATCTTATCTGCTTCCCTTCACAAGCTCTGATCTGCATCTCAGTCATTTCCTTTGTTTGATTATCCTTGCTGCAGGAAAGGGGATTATTATCGATATCAAGCTGAGTTTAAGGCAGGTGATGAGAGGAAAGAGATTGCTGATGAGGCCATGAAGGCGTATGAGGTTCGATTGCTTGATCTTCTAACTGACAAGTCTGAACCGTAGTTATGAGAATTATAATTCGATGTTTCCTCCCAATTGCAAACTGCGTCTACTACTGCAGAAGCTGATCTACCTCCTACACACCCCATAAGGCTTGGATTGGCCTTGAACTACTCAGTCTTTTACTACGAGATTTTGGACTCTCCTGAAAGGTCTGCAAACCTTCTCTCTTAGCAGCATCTCTGTCTTTCTCTGTAATGTATTATGTTTGTCTCTTTGTGGCAAAATTTGAATCTTGCCGTCTCTGTTTCCAGGGCTTGCCACCTGGCAAAGCAATCGTTTGATGCAGCTATCCATGAGTTGGACAATCTCAACGAGGAATCTTACAAGGATAGCACATTGATCATGCAGCTCTTGAGGGATAATCTCAATTTGTGGACTTCTGACATCCGTGAGGATGCTGGTAAATGATCCATTTCATCACTTTGTAGCAATGCTAAACCATAGCCTATGTTAACTTTTCAAGTGCTTATACTGCTTAAATCGTCGTTCTTGATGTGGGTTTACTGATGACAGATGAAATTCAAAAGCTTGGAAAACCCGGTGCAGGTGAAGACGCAGAGGTTGGTAATCAATCTATTCTGCTACGAATACTCTCGTTTGTTTCCTTCTCTTTCATCGATTCTCAACACACTATGCTATATCCACTTGCAGTGAGACCGATCGGAGGAGCCATGTAGCGCCTACAAGTACGACGCTGGAGAATGTCTGTGCCTCCAGCTAGGTGTTCTTAGTTATTATTAGCTTCCTAATCGTGTTTTCATTTCTTCATCTTGTTTTCTTAAATGCTTATGAACAATGCATTATCACGGTTGGATTTAACGTTGGTATTTTCGATTAACTATCAATCAATCTTCATATTTCGCCACTGTTTTCACCTTCAGTTTCGATGTTGTTTTGACTGTGGAGTTTTCTAAATTTAGCATCCAGGTAATTCTCTAATAATAGTGAAAGACAATCTTGCAGTGAAAAATGGCTCAAATGTTTTTTGCAGCCACAGAAAATGAAACCCATCTTCCTTATAAAAATGTGTTAGCCTTTGTATTTCTCTTCAATCACAGCAATTCCCATAGTAAAAGATCACAAATTTACCCTAACACAATGAAGAAGTCTCACACCAGCATCATCCTAGCATCAGCCATCTGCTTCTTGGCCCTTCTCGGGTCCGCCAATGGCTCTGCCTTCACCGTCGAGGGGAAGGTCTACTGCGACACCTGCCGCACCCAGTTCATCACCCGGCTCTCCGAGTTCATGAAAGGTACGTAACACCACTAAATTCATCTCTGCAGTAGTGATGCCAAATTGCGAACCCTGGTATGCTCCTTTTTCTGTACAGATGCGGAGGTGCGTCTAGAATGCAAAGACCGGGAGGGAGGAACGGTAACCTTCAGCGAAACGGGCATGACCGACGAGCATGGCGTGTACCACATTCCCGTGACAGGCGACCACGAGGACGAAATCTGCGAGATCAATCTGCTCAAGTCACCAAGGCCTGACTGTTCTCAGATCCTGAAGCAAGAACACCCCAACGACGAAACTGCGAGGATTAGCATCACGGGCCACAATGGAATGACCAGTGGGGTGAGGATAGCTAGCCCCTTGGGGTTCATGGTGGCCACGCCTAAGCCCGAGTGCGCCGATGTGCTCAAGGAGCTCGGCGTTCCTGTGAATATGCGCCCATAAATTTATTATTACTAGGAATCTAAAGGCTGAAAATGCTATAATCATGTTTGTTCTTATCTCTATCTCTGTTTAATTATCTTTGATTATTGTTTCATGGTAATTTGATTCATTTTGGGATATGTTTATTGTAACAGATTTATTAATTAACAAATATTCTGAGATGCCTGTTGCTCTTGCAATTTGCCTTAGAAGAAGAAGAATACAGAAGAAGTCTTTTTTCTCTTGCTTTTTATTTTCTATTTAAAAATGATACAGTAATTGCAGAATTCATTGGATGTTGGCATATGCCAATAGGATGCTTTATGTATAATTGCATCTAATTCTTAATTAAATAGGGAGTGTGTGTGGGATTCGACAACCATTTTTATGCGAATATTTACAAGGCAAGTCTTTATAAAATATAGGACAAACTCTACGCTAAGTTAACAGATAGCCCTTTATACTATAAAATTGGTGTATTTAACTCTTCCTACTTTGACCACTTTGTCTTTTGGGTCCTTCCGTTCCAACTATTGTCTTCTTAGCAAATTTTGACACATTCGCACGCTGACGGAGAGAGATATCGAAGGTAGGAGAAGAAGAATTGGCAGAGAGGTAAATTGGGGAGGTATCACGAAGAGTATGGTGAAATACGAAGGATTTTAAAATCACACATTTTATTAGTTGATTTCATCAAGTTCAATTATATATATTTATATTCTCATGCATTGAATGACGCTTAGTAAGCTAATACATGATTATTGGAGCTAACATGGTGTGCTGAATACGCATGAATTAACACGACGAAGACGGAAATTGAAACGGAAGGACCCAAACAACAAAATAATTGAAGTAGGAGGGATAAAAAGAGTGATTTATAGTATAGGAGTTATCTGTTTAGTTGGCCAAGTAGAAGGGGACAAAATGATATTTTCCCTAAAATATATTATATTAGCTTTCTTCTAAATAAGAAATTAACCATTCGTGTTTGAACCTTCAAATTTCTATCTTCTCCTTTGTATTAAATTGTTTTTTAATTGTTTATGAGTTAACATGAAGTCTTGCTCCAAGACTTTGCTCGAATATTTCTTGTTGTAACAAGAAAACTAGGAAGCTAAACCGAACTGGATAAATGAGACGGGTATGGTTTAGAGGTTTAATCGGATTGAATCGCTAAAAATATGTTTATAGAATTGTTCATGTATTGAAGAATTGTATGCACTGTGTGTCACTTATATTTGACATCCAGTGCATACTATTCACTAACCTTTTTTTCGAACACTAGATGTCACTTAATTTTATTTTTTATATCATGAATTAGTTTTCCGCTTATCTTACTCGCTGCATTGCACAATCCTAATTAATAGAAAAATATAATAATTAAAATGGCATATAATCTTAACTAAAGCGGGTTTTTTTTTCCTCAAGTTCCCTCTCTTTTAAGGGTTAAAAGCAATGGTTCTCTATATATGCATTTTTATTTAAAGTTTTGTGCTATGGAATAAAGTATTTCATATTGCTTTTCGTATTGTATTCCATAAGTCACATGAAAATTATGACATGATTTTTTTTTTCCTTCGTGAATTTAATATTTTTTAAGAAATAATGAAGAATTTTTAGGTCGTAAATAATAATTATACAATTTTAAAAACAATACTATATTATTTTTCCTTAATAACTATGGTATTAGTCACCTAGATAAATAAAGTGAATCGTAATATCAGTTCAAATTGTGAGACATATCCATCATCTTTCTAATACAATAATTCAAGCATAAACGAACCAAATAAATTAGAATAACACGTATACCAGAAGCAGTCTAGATATATACAATACTATAGTTTCACCTTCAATTCAATGTACGTCTCTTTTATTTTAGTTTTACTTTAGTCATGTTTGTTCCATCCGTTTTTTTTATAATAAAAAAAAATATAAGTTTTGTTCATATTGATAAGATTAAGAAAGACTCAATTAAAATGTAAACACTCCAATCTAATGATATACTTCCAAAGAAAAATGCCTTAGTTAGTGTCACTTCCAAAGGATAATGACATTAGCTTCATACTTAAGAGATATATGGTATGAAAAGGGAATTCCCAACAAATATTAAAATTTTCAAATGTACACACTTATTAAAGTATTCGATTTTAAATTAAAGCAACCTTTAATAATTATATTTAAAAACCAATAAATAATTTTATCTCTATTTTGTTCATTTCCTAAATTGTTAAAACACATAAAATGGAAGATAAAGTTTTTTAAATCTTTTTTTAACTTTACAAGTAAGTAACCCAATTGGGTAGAGAAAGAGCCATCCCCATCAACCTCTTTTCAAACCCTCTAATCTAATCTTTCCACTAATTAAATGATTAATTTTAGTTTGTGATTTTTGTATAAAGAGACTGTTTTCGTGAGTAACGATTAACTGTCTATACACGTACTGATATTCAAGAAATTTTAATTGTTGAAAATTTTAAGTAAGAATCAAGGCCATAATCACAATTATGACAGGTACCTTCACGATCCTACAATTTTCAAGCTAGTTAGTGATTTTTAGTATAAAGAGACCATTTCATGAATAACGATTAACTATCATGTATATAAATATGGGTATTTAATAAATTTCAATTGTTTTTGAAAATTTCAAGCATGGATCGAGGCCGCGAACATGATTGTGATAGATGCCTTCACGATCCTAAATTTTTCAAGCTAATTCGTGACTTTTAGTATAAAACTAATGTTTTCAGGAATAATGATTAATTAACATTTACCATATATTGGTATTCAAGAAATTTTAATAGCTGAAAATCTTAAGTATTGATCAAGACCGCGAACACGATCGTGACAGATGCCCTGACGATCCTAAAATTTTCTAGCTAATTCGAAACTTAAACCCAAATTACCAAATTACCATTACGAAAATCAAAGTAAGGAACTTAAATTTAATTTATACATCTCTTTATAATTACACAATAATACACCAATCAGTAAGATAAGATCAGCTTATCATCAAGAGGGGCAAAACCGGGATTTAACCAAAACCAAACAAAAAAGAAACTAACAAGGTTGACCACCGGAGTCAACCCGCCGCCGCTTAATCGGAAACACATCCCGCATCCCCGCCGCCACGTGCCACTCCCCCTGCACCGCCGCACCCTCCAGCTGAAACTGATTATTACTACCACCATCAAACCCATGATCCAAAAACCCACCGCCGCCGACGATCGGAGGGCTATTCCGTCCCGGCGGCTTGTTCTTGCGGCGGCCGGCGCCGACAGGGACGTTGCGGAGGGCGCCGCCGGCGGTCCAGTAGCGCTGGCAGCCTTTGCAGAAGTGGCGAGGCTGGTTGACATTGTAATTGTTGAAGTAACAGAATTTGGTCTCCATGCTTTTGCATCTTGGACAAGGAATTATCTTCTCTGGTTTCTTGTCCAAGCTCTGTTCTTGATCTTCTTCTTCTTCATCGTCTTCTTCTGATGAATTGGCAATTTTGAGGTGATCGGGATCTTGTTTGGGAGGCTTTAGGACGGCGATTGTTTGGCCGAATAGCTTGATTCCGGCGGCCTCTTGTTGGGCACTTGTTGTCATGTTGCTTTGAGTAATTTGGTTTAATTTGTGGGATGGGGAAATGGAGGAAAGAGTGAAGAGTTTATTTATATATAAAATTTTGGGTTTCTTTTTTTTGGAGAATTGGGAATTTTTATTTTTTTAATGTATAAAAAATGAAGTTGGGATAAAGAATTGGGAATATGAAAGTGACAAGAAAGATTGAAACTTTTTTGTAATACAAACTTGAAATTGGTTTATGGGTTGTTTGTGTTAGTCGTTATTTACGTGTTATTTATATTCACAGATAACATTTGAATGATACAGTGTTGTTATGCATATGTTATTTGTGGATAAAGTAACATTTGAATAACACACAGATAATACTTGCGCATGTTATTTATATTCACGGGTAAAAGTGTTTGTAGCGGGTGTCGGCACTGAAGCAAAATTGGGTTGTTTGTAGTAATTTTGATATGAAATATGATGTGTTGTTGCAGTTGAGTGCGAAATGGTTAAAAATATAAACATATTATATGTTCTTAAGAGATTTCATATGCATTGGTCAATCATCATGGTAAATGATTGAAATGTAGGCGATTAGAGATTCATGATTCGAGTTCTGCAACAATCACTTAAAGATATATCTGTGTTATTGTCAAGGTGCGTGCTTGAAATTAATGAATTAGTAAGAGGATCAACTAATACTCTTTTTATGTGACGTATAACTAGACTATCTTTCACAACAAATTTCCTTCACGATGATTCTCCATTAGACTCATTGAAGATGAAGAACTATCCTGGACTCTCGAACCTAAAACCTTGAGCATGAAACATATATCATTCAAACTCAAATCTTAACCATATAAAAAACCCATCTACATGATTAAGGAGTAGTTTGATTGTATATGATTTGAATGTGTCAATCTCAAGCCTCAAGTAGTACTTGAATTGGTTTCCCATGTGAGATCATAAGCTAAGCCGCCATGGAAAACTAAAATGAAAAGAAAAAAAAGGAGAGTCGTATAGGTGGCGTGGAAAAGGTGATGATTGAGCTTTTTTTGTCCACATCATTACTCCACCTCATCTTTAATTTCTTCTTCCTCAATTTTAATTACTTAATTAACAATTATTTTATAATTTAATTTCTCTCTTTTTCTTTGTGGGGTTTGAAAAAGTCTACATTTTACATTTTACATGTTATGCAAGTTTGTGAATGATGTTTAAATTCTTTTTGGTAAGGATGAAACGATATTTCACGGTTAAAGATTATCCAAAAAGGCGAAATTAACACTACAAAAAAAAACTCTTTTTAACGTCGGTTGATACGTAGGAATTTAGCGTCGGTCGTTCAACAACCGAAGCTAAGCAGCTGACTTCGCGTTTTAGCGTCGGTTGTTTGACGACCGACGCTAAAATGGGCCTAAGAGCCGACGCTATTACCCATTCCTGGTTCAATTTTTGGTTGACCGGACGGGTAGATCGGCGTCGGTCATCAGAAACGGATTAGCGTCGGTCACATGTAGATAGCGTCGGTTGAAACGCGTTTTAGCGTCGGTCATTGACCGACGCTAAAACACGTAAGTATTTAAACTCTCATCCTAACCCTAATCTCAAACTCTCACCTCTCTCAATCCTCTCCTCTCTCTCCTGAAACTCTCCCAACCACCACCCTCCTCCTGCTCCTCCTCCTCTTCAAACTCTCCTCCCCCCTCTCAGTCGCCACCCTCAACTCTCCTCCCACATCTGCCATCCGCCGGCCACATCCCAGCCGCCGTCCGCCGTCCGCCGTCCCCTTCACTTCCTCTCCAGCCACCACATCCCAACCGCCACCACAACTCCGCCGACGTCCGCCATTCCGCCGCCGTCCGCCTTCACTTCCTCCTCCAGCCGACACCACAACTCCGCCGCCGTCCGCCGTTCCGCCGCCGTCCGCTTTCACTTCCTCCTCCAGCCGCCGCATCCCAACCGCCACCACAACTCCGCCCGCCGTCCACCTTCACTTCCTCCTCCAGCCGCCACCACAACTCCTCGGTGACGGCGGTGGAGAAGAGAAACGAGATCTGGGAAAAAACCCAGACTAGAAAAAAATAAAAATAAAAACGAAAATAAAAAATGAAAAATAAAAATAAAAACAAAAAACGAAAAAATTGGGTTGGTCAGCCACCCATTCGGTCAACCCATTTTTTAGCGTCGGTTGACCAAACGACCGACGTTAACGTTTAGCGTCACCGAATCTGGCGTCGGTCTTGCCGACCGAGGCTATATATTTTGGCGTCGGTCAGTGACCAACGCTAAAACGTGTGTCTGACCGACGCCAACTGACGTTTTTTTTTGTAGTGTAAGCATTGTGTTGTTTAACTTAGCTACTACAATTTCACCCAAAATGTAGAATTTTATTATATTTTCATTGCATATTTTGTGATGGCTTTTGATTTTTTTTTCAAATCGTGATATATTTGGTTGTTTTAAAACAAATTAATATGAAAAAACCATGCATTTTTTGTGCATAAATACTTTGTGAGTATGATTTGGAGACTATATATTCTCGAGACGGATAATGTTTGTTAGCTAATTTTTTTTTGAACACAAAAATTTATGACATGAAAGATCAATTTTCAAGGAATCCATAATATACATGGACCCCGTGAGCCGTGGCACATACATAAATCACTATTTATCACCACCTTAAGCATCAACTTGCCTATAGGGAAATTGATAAACTCATCCAAATTTGACCATGGTTAATAACTTTTTTTTTTGTTATTAACCATGGTTAATAACTTAATATTGGTTTGGTTTCTGATGGGCCCAGCCCGGCGAAGTCCAAAGGCCCACATGGCGGCCCACACGGCGTCCTAGATACAGCCGCTGGTGCTGAGGAGCCGGGCCTAGGCGACAGCCCAGATGGGCTAAACAAGCAAGCCCACGAAACAAAGGGAGGCCCAAAGCGAACAGCCCAACTTCGGCGACACTTAGGGTTCCAAGACAAAGCAAACACGTGTCAACATCCTACGGGAGCTACAAACGAGTGGTCAGGATTCAGCCTTGGCGACCAAGACAGGGGTACTATAAATACCCCCGTACACCCCATTAACCGGGGGACAACGCTTTTACCCAGCGGACAAAACGCTCCGCGGTACGTTACTCGCTTCCCTTCCCATTCCTTAAACTGATCGCCTCCCTTTCCCTTGAACTAACTACCCCTTTCATTACTTACGAGGTACACCACCCCCGGAAAACCAACAGGCTTGGGCTTCCACTATTGGGCCAGGCGACAAGGCTGGAACAATTGGCGCGCCAGATAGGGGAGATCAGGCGACTTTCCAAGGGCAATCAGGCGACTTTCCAAGACAAATGGCTTCGTCAGCGATTCCCACTCTGATGGGCGAGGATGGGGAAGGAGAGATGGAGTAACACCGGTCAAGCACATCAACCCAGGTTCCCGTGCAGACCCAAATCTCACTAGAAACATGGAACGTGAATTCGAAGGCGACTCGGAGTCTCGAAGTACTATTCCTGCCGGCGATGCCTATGAACTATTGGAGCAGCGATTCCGGTCCCTTGAGCAGCAAAATGCTGAGCTTACCCAAATGCTGAAGACGGTGATCGCTCAGCAAGCTCAAGCCCTCGGGGCCAACACTCGGGACAGGCAGTCGCCGCAGGACTCTCATCTCGAGGTATTGCAACAGTTCCTCCCGGCTACTCAAATCTCGCCCGCACAGTTGGCAGTTCGCCAACCTCTGTCCAGGGCGATACTCGCTGAGCCACTACCGAAAGGGTTGGTGCCGCCCAACCTGGATAGGTATGTAGGTACAGGCGACCCGGACGAGCACCTTCAAGCCTTCCAGATCGCCATGCAAATGCAGCAGGCTGGCGACGCCGCATACTGCAGGGCTTTTCCAGCGACGCTTGGGGGGCGAGCTAGGGAATGGTACATGAATCTACCGGAAGGCATCATAACGTCGTGGGAGGGTTTCGCGAGGATCTTCTCACAAAAGTATGAGTGCAAGAAAATAAGGACGGTCCCGTTGCAAGCACTGGTGAGCCTGAGGCAAAAGCCAAACCAGTCGCTGAAGGAATTCTTTGATGAATGGACTGGGGTCG
Organism: Linum lewisii; assembly: GCA_034768395.1. Taxonomy (NCBI): domain Eukaryota; kingdom Viridiplantae; phylum Streptophyta; class Magnoliopsida; order Malpighiales; family Linaceae; genus Linum; species Linum lewisii. The sequence continues at coordinate 1,798,346 of CM068299.1, forward strand.
TCCAATCCATCAAGAGAGTAGATCACGAAATCGCTGCGGCAAGTTTATTCCAGTCGACTCATAACGGCAGGCTGCGGGAGTCACTGCTACAGGTGGCTCCGAAGTCGCTGTCCGACTTGGAAACCAGAGTACACAAAATTATTTTAATTGAGGAGCAGTTAGCAGAGCCTTTACGAGGAGCGGCGAAGATGGAAGAAAAGCCCGTTACAGGGAACAAGCAGGCCAAAGGGCAGCCCTCCGAGACACCGCCATACAGGAGATACCGCCCGGGGGAACAACGGAGTTACCAAGAGAGGGGATACCCTAAGGAGCAGAGGAGTTACCAGGAGAGGGGATACCAAGAAGAAAGAGCAGACTACACACCGCTCGTTGAATCGCGAAGAAAGATTCTGCTGTACATGCAGCATAAGGGACATCCCATCAACTGGCCGGGTCCAATGTTCACCCCAGCGGATCAGCGAAGTCGCCAAAAGTTCTGCGATTTCCATGACTCTCATGGGCATACCACTGAAGATTGCAGGGAATTGAAAAATGAAATCGAAAGGTGGATAAGCGAAGGACGTCTCAGGGATTTCATTGTCAGCTCAAAGCGAAAAAACAAGCCGCAAGAAGATGATCGCCGCGGGAAAGGAGAAGCACAAGACAAGAAGGGTGCTGTCTCCGCCCGGCTTAAAGAGCCCATGGACAATGAAGATAGCAAGAAAAAGCCTCGGCCTGAGGTGAATCACGTTTACCAAACTATTTTCGGTGGAGAAAGTTTCCCAACAAAGAAGGTCAAGAAGGAAGAAACGAAGGAAGTAATGGTGATAGATCAAGTCAGTCGCCCAACGCTGGGATTCTCGGAAGAGGACATGGCCAGGGTAGGAGGCCCAAGTTTGGAGGCGATGGTGATTCAAGTAATCACACACAATAGCCGAGTGGAGCGAGTGATGGTGGACGAAGGGAGCTCGGCGGACATCATTTTTTGGGAGCTGTACAAAAAGATGAGCCTGCCAGCTAGCTTGCTCAGGCAGACAAAAACCACCATCTCAGGATTTTCAGGGCACACAGTCCCCATCAAGGGAATAGCCACGATGGCGGTAACCATTGGGGACGAGGACTTGCAGGTCACCCGATCCATTGACTTCCATGTCATGGATTGTCAATCCACGTACAACATGATCCTGGGGCGACCGGCGCTCGCCGCCTTCCAAGCAATCTCCTCCCCAGTGCACCAAGTACTGAAGTTCGCCACTAATGAAGGGATAGGTTTTGCCTGGGGGCACCCAGACATCGCCAGAAGGTGTTACAGGGCGGCGACTAAAAGCACTTGCCTCGCCATAAGCTTGGAGGCTGAGAGCGAAGGAGAAAGAGTCGTGCCAGCGGAATCGAACGTCCCAATACCGCTGTTCGAAGAAGATGAAAGTAAGACAATTCGAGTTTCGTCCTACCTGAGCGATAACAAGAAGCAGGAGTTGGTCAAGTTACTCCGGGAGTTCTCGCACCTGTTCGCATGGTCACCAAGTGACATGCCAGGAATCGCTCCAGACATCATCAAACACTCTCTAGCAATCGAACCCGGAAGTCGCCCAGTCCAGCAAAAGCGGCGGAACATCTGCAGGGAAAGGCAGCAGGCGGTGGCGAATGAAGTGGAAAAGCTTTTAAAGGCAGGGTTTATCAAAGAAGTGCAGTATCCTGAGTGGTTGGCTAATGTAGTTCTTGTGAAGAAATCGTCAGGAGCATGGCGAATGTGTGTCGACTTCACCAACCTTAATGATGCTTGCCCCAAGGATCCGTACCCCTTGCCCAACATAGAGCAGCTGGTAGACGCAACGGCGAATAATGAAATGCTGTCCTTTCTGGATATGTTCTCAGGATATCATCAAATACCTTTAAACAAGCAGGATCAAGAGAAAACGGCTTTCATGACGCCCACGGCGAACTACTGCTATCGAGTAATGCCATTTGGGCTCAAGAATGCTGGCGCGACTTACCAGCGGATGATCGACGCAGTCTTTGTTAAGCAGCTCGGCCGGAACTTGGAAGCATATGTGGATGACCATCTAGTCAAAAGTAGGAAATCCGATGATCATCTTGGCGACTTGAGGGAAACCTTCAATACACTGCAGGAGTATTCGCTCAGGTTGAACCCTTTAAAGTGTGTGTTCGGGGCGACATCAGGAAAGTTCCTGGGATATCTCATAACCAGGAGAGGAATAGAAGCTAATCCGCACAGATCGTGGCGATTACAGCGATGGCCCCCCCGAAGATCGTGAAGGAGGTTCAGGTTCTATCTGGAAGACTGACGGCAATCAATCGATTCATTCCCAGGATCGCCGACCGCTGCGCTCCATTTTTTGCGACCTTGAAGAATGCATCAAAGTTTGCATGGAATGACAAATGTAACAAGGCTTTTGAAGAGCTGAAGCAATTTTTAATTACCCCCCTGTACTTGCATCTCCAAAGTTAAGTGAAGATCTATTTCTCTATATGCGATCTCTCCAAAGGCAGTTAGTGCGGTTTTAGTTCGAAGAGAGGACAAAACCGAACACCCTATTTTTTACACAAGTAAAACCCTGGTCGATGCTGAAACAAGGTACCCGACGATAGAAAAAATGGCGTATGCTGTGGTTTGCGCGGCCAGAAAGTTGCGGCCGTATTTTCAAGCACACACAATACATGTGTTCACGAATCTTCCGATTAAGAATGCGTTAAGATCTATGAGCGTGGCAGGACGATTAGCTAAGTGGGCGATTGAGTTAAGCGAATATGACATTCGATACCAACCACGAACGGCGATCAAGGCCCAAGTCCTTGCTGACTTTGTAGTCGAAGGGGCAGTACAAGAAGATACCGAGGAAGGCGATGAGTGGACGTTATTTACAGACGGTGCCTCGAGTAAAGGAGGGTCAGGCGCGGGGATAGTCCTAAGGTCTCCCGGGGGGATCCTCCACGAGGTCGCATTGCGATTTGCAACTAATCGAACCAACAACGCAGCTGAGTACGGGGCATTGGAGGCTGGCTTGCGAATTGCTAAGAGTATGGGAGTTACTAACATCAAAGTTTTCTCAGACTCGGCGATAGTAGTCAACCAAGTTAATGGGAGCTTTGAGGTAAAGGAGGAGTTGCTCTTCCCCTATTTTGATGAGGTAAAACTGCTCATATCGGAATTCAAGAAGGTGGTTATATCCCAGATTGCTAGGGAGGAAAATTGCCACGCGGATGCATTATCGAAATTAGCAACGGCGACAGATTTTGAAGAGGGGCGAATGGTCACAGTAGAGAAGGAAACAAGGATGAAGCAGTGTTTCCACATGATTAACGGAATTGGGAAAAGTGACTGGCGAACACCTATTATCCAATACTTGGATAACGACACTGTACCAAGCGACCCGTTAGAGGCGACCAAGCTCCGGCGAAAAGCAGGAAGGTCTACTATAATAGGGGGAGAGCTGTATCGAAAATCAGCTATGGGTCCATACTTGCGATGCCTGGGAGAGGAGGATGCAGCTTGGGCCCTAGAGGAAGTACATTCAGGAGTATGTGGTACTCACTTGGGAACAAGAAGTTTGGAAAGGAACTTAATATACCAGGGCTTCTATTGGCCAACAATGAGAAAGGAGGCTGGCGACCTGGTGAAGAAATGCCACAAATGTCAGGAATTTGCAAGTTATCACAAGTTGCCAGCAACTGCGCTTCAGGCGAATGTCAGCCCGTGGCCATTCGCGAGGTGGGGGATGGATATCCTAGGCCCATTTCCGCAAGCCTCAGGGAAAAGGAAATTCCTCATCGTGGCTGTTGATTATTTCACCAAGTGGGTTGAGGCAGAAGCGGTGGCAAGTATCACCGCCAAGCAGATACAAAAGTTTGCATTTAAAAGTATCGTCACCAGATTTGGTATACCAGAAAGTATTATATGTGACCATGGAACTCAGTTTGACTCACAGGTCTTTAAAGAATTTTGTGATGACCTGAGGATAAATCTGAGATTCGCTTCGGTCGCCTACCCACAAGCTAATGGACAAGCAGAGGCGGCTAAGGCGGCTAATAAGCTTATTCTACAAGGATTAAAGAAAAGAGTGGATGGCTGTAAGGGCGTATGGGTCGAGGAGCTTGATCATGTACTATGGGCTCACCGTACGGCTTACAAAACAGCGACATGGGAGACTCCCTACACATTGACGTATGGGACTGAGGCGGTCCTTCCGTAGAAATTTCAATCCCATCTATTCGAATACAGGAATACAGGGCGAGGTCAACGAACAAGAATTGATGCTTAACGTAGACATGATTGAGGAAAGAAGAGAAAAGGCACAGATGCGGCTGATCGCTGAAAAGGAGCAGTTAGCCAGGCGGTACAATTTAAAGCTTCGACCACATCACATCGCGCTCAATGATTTGGTGCTGCGAAAGATCTTCAGGCCGGCGGTTGGGGCGGCCAAGCTCAACCCCGGATGGGAAGGCCCATACAGAGTACGGCGAGTGGTAGGGGCCAACACCTTCAAACTAGCAGAGCTAGATGGAGCAAAGATTCCCAAAACTTGGAACTCCATGCATCTCAGGCGATATTATGATTAGAAAGGCACTTGTAACCGATGCTAGTTCTTAAAGCAACTAAGGGCCCTAATGTTTGAATTCAATATATCTTTGCGCCATCAAATTTATCATATAAGACCTAAGGGCATTGAGATCGTTATATAAGACCTACAGGCATTAACAAATCGATGTGTAAGACCTAAGGGCATCAAATTTATCATATAAGACCTAACGGCATTGAGATCGTTATATAAGACCTACGGGCATTAACAAATCGCTGTGTAAGACCTAAGGGCATCAAATTTATCATATAAGACCTAAGGGCATTGAGATCGTTATATAAGACCTACGGGCATTAACAAATCGCCGTGTAAGACCTAAGGGCATCAAATTTATCATATAAGACCTAAGGGCATTGAGATCGTTATATAAGACCTACGGGCATTAACAAATCGCTGTGTAAGACCTAAGGACAGCGAAACTATCGGTATAACGTCTAGTTTAATGGTGGAAAGAAGCAAAGCGATCAAGAAACGCGTAATGAGATAAAAGACCAAGGTTGAAAATTCACAGAGAAGAGTTAAATAAAACAGTTAAAAAAAAAGGAGAAGAAGAGAGGAAAGTAGCAACAGCAAGCAGAGACATGATGATTGTCTGGAAAGATAGCAGTAATAACGACAAGTGGGGAGCAGGATCATTGGCCTTTAGCGCCGGAGCCCTTCTCGCCAGCCTTGGAAGGGTCAGCGGCGGAGCCGGGGTCTTTGCCACTGGTCGAGGGAGCTTGATCAGAAGATGGCGGCTGAACCTCCGAGCCATCGGGATTCAGATCAGGCAGGCCACGGCTGCGGCGAGTGGCCGCCACATATTCAGCATCTGCCGCCACTACCTCACGCTCCAAGCGAGCAACATCTCGAAAATAGGCCTCTTCCTCGGCGTCAGGTAGGTCGGGAACCCCAAGATTATGGCGATTAAGGCCTCGGATGACAGCACGAACCATTTTTCGCCCAGGCCAGCCCTTGTTGGGAAACAGCTCGTAGAACTCATTACGACAACTGCGCATCACCACACGCATACTCTCGCCGAGAGCATGAGTATAATACGCCACAATCTCGTCATATTGAGCCCTGGCAGCCGCGAGGTCATGATCCGCCGCCGATTGTGCCGCCAGGGAGTCGATAAGTAGCTCTTTGGCACTATCCCTTTCGGCGGTAATCTCCTCCACCTGAGCGACCTTGCCGCGAGCCTCATCCAATGCGGCTTCAAGAGCAACAATGTGCTCATTAGCAGATCGCAAGTCCTCCTGGACACCCTCCATTTGGGCGATCCGGGTATTCGCCTCAGCCAGGCTTTCCTTCAGAGACTCAGCAGCGGAGGTCGCTGCATCTGCCCGTCGCTAAGATAAAAAGACAAGACGCAGGTTTAGCAAGGATCGTAAGGTGATAGGCTGGGAAATAATATATATAAAAAAAGGGGGGGAGAGAGAAGAGTCGGGTAAGTAAATACCTTCTCCTCGTTGTGATAACGGGTGAGATCCATGCGCAAAGAGCGCAGGTTCTCAACATCCTCCTTCAGCTTCCGATTCTCCTCTTGCATGTGTTTACATGCAAAGGAAAGATCGCCGAGCTCGGCCATGGCCTAGGCAGCAAAACAAATGTGAGGAGTAAGAAGTAGTGAGCAGAGCTAAGGTAATAGAACAAAGCAAATAAATGACGCATTCCATAAGTACCTGGAGGAGGCGGCAAGAAGCTGCCCCATGCAGGTCCGAAATCTCCGAGCCCTCGCCAGGAGCGGTCACCCCCTCGTAGACACCTCGGGAGAACTCCTCCGCGATATCGCTCGCCATCCGGGGCAATATGTGGGATGTCACCGGATGGACGACAGCGAAGTAGGGAAGGCGAAAGGGACCCTCGCCCTCGCGACCAGCAGGAGCAGGGCGATCGAAGAGAGCGTTGGCCCGCTCTGTCCAGCCGGCCCGTCGGGCGCGATCGGTGTTGACGGGAGGCGGGCGAGAGTGGTCGCGAGCGGGCTCAGTGGGGCGAAGATCAAGCTCCGCAGCCAGCTCTGACTCGGGATGCTCCGGATCCCAGGGAGGAGGAATAGGTTCGTCAGGAAGATAGGAATCGTCATATGAGATGACGTTCTCATCAGCAGGATGCTCTAAGGGCTCCCCCGCAGAAGGATTGTCATCTGCCCGAGGTGATTGGCGACGAGAGCGGCGGAGGGGAGTTTCAGTCTCAGCATCGCCGTCCTCCACCTCTATCACTGGTGGGGGTGTTGGTGGTGGACGGCTGGAGCTCTCACCTGCCTTCTTCCTTGACTTGGATGCCCCGGCCTTTTTCTTCCTTTTTGGGGAAGTAAGGCCTTCGCCTGTCTCGATCACTTTCCTTTTCCCCTTAGATTTGTAAGTAGGGGGCTAAGGAGGGGCAGGAGCAGCGGTAGTAGGCTCTTGGCGACTGGGGCGAGTCTCGCCAACAAGACCGCGTGCGGCGGTAGAAAGAAGGCATCCAGCAAGGCTTACAGCGCCTAAAAAAAGGCAATGCAAGGGTTAGTAAAATATATATATATATATAATAATAATAATAATAATAATAAAAAAACAAGGAGGGTGTAAACATATATAGATGTCAGAGAGAGCATGGGCGGTAGTGTGAAGGTTATGCATTCCTAGAGGTTCGGCTTCGGCACTCAATTACGCAGGATGGACGGCGACAGTTAAGAAAAGGGGAAAACAATTAGCACTGCCTAGTCATAAAATATACCTCCTCGTATTCCCGCCTGAGCATTCCTCAGGCCAGAGGTGGATGATAAGTGATGGCAGTCAAGAAGGATCTGGCGACGTAGGAGAATTTCATCGGGGGTAGGATCAAGCTCGGCGTTGAAAGAGCTCACGTCGCCAGAGGACCAGGATGTGGGGAGCAGCGAAGCCCAGTGGCGATCTGAGTCGCCGGGACAGAAGTATAAAAACGAATGATACCATGTAGGGCGAGGTTTCGGAGATGAGTAAGTGCCCTTTTGAGAAAGATCAGCTCGGCGAACAAAACTGATGCCATTGGAGGTGTGTTTGGCATAATGAATCAGTTGAAACAACCGGAGAGTGGGGGCGATCTTCTTCGCCACACAGCTGCATTCAAAAGCAGAGGCTGTAGCCCAACACCCGACATTAAAAGCGCCAAAAAACATCCAAGCAAGTCAACTGTGAATGATGATGGGGGAAGGCGAAGACCATTGGTGAAGGCCTCGGTCCAGACGCCGTGCCACCCGGGTGGGCAATTGCCGATAGTAGAAAGTCGAGAGGCCACGACGAATTTCCAAGAAGACGTAGCAGGGCGAAAGGTAGAACGCGGACGATCCTCTCTACTGACCCTGAGGGAAAGTAGCCCGGGCCGATGACCGTGCGCTCGTCACAAGTAGTTCTTCCCCACATGGACCGCCAGTTGCCAATGGAGTAAGCACCGGTGACTCTAGTCGCCTCAGGATCAATCTCGACCCCATGACGGTCCCGTTTGAATCCTTTTTGGTGGGGACCCCAAAAAGGCAGGGCGGGAGATTCATCAAAATTCTCCTCTGCTGCGTCGGAAATTTGGGCAGAAGAAGTTTCGGCAAAAGAGGGAGGATTTAAGGGCACCCGTTCAGGGGACTGGCTGGAGGATGAAAGAGAGGATGAAGGAGAAGGTGAAGAATCGGTACCCGCGGAGTAGGAATGACTTTGGTTTTGGCTATCGGTGCCGGAATCCATGGGTTCAAGAAAAATAAACAAGAAGCAGAAAAAAGAAGGAAACACGCGGCAGGATGGCAATGAGAGTGAGAAAGAAAAGAAGAGTCACGTACCAGGTGGGCGTCGGGGAACTCCAGACATCTGACAAAGGAGTAAGAAAGAGAAATGGACGTTTTCGGTCGTCGGAAGAAGGAGAAAATAAGGAACACTCGTCGGAGGAAGAAGGAAACGGTGGGAGCAAAGAGGCAGTAAAAACGGGAAGATGAGGCAGTAGAGAAGGAGTAAAAAGAGGAAGAAGACGGTAAAAGAAAGGTTTATATAGGAGGACCAATGGGCGGGAAACGGAACCGTCGCGGCTGATGAGTGGGGAGCACGCGCGGCCGATGGGACGTGATTGGCGGGAAACAGAACCGTCGCGACGCGTCATTGGGTGCACGCGCGGCTGAAAGGACGGCTGGAAGGATAAGGTAATGATGGCTTTTGGGGAAATTACTGAAAGGCCCCGATTTCCCCAACTTCTCCAACAAGCTAAGGAGTAAAAGACCATAGTACCCTGAGCGGTAGAGGGGCGCATAAGAAACGAAAAATGGGCACAGTAGGAAGCAGCGATACAAAAGGATAAGGCGATATAAAACGTGGGCACAAGGGCGACTTAGCACAAACCAAAGCAACAAGAGACCAAAGCGACAAGAAACCAAAACAATGGAAGGCCGCGATAAAAGAGATAAGGCGATAAAAACATGAATGCAAGGGCGACTTAACAAAGGTTTAAGAACCAAAGACACCAAAGCGACAAAGTGACACGGCGTAGGCGACCAAAAGCCCTCAGCCAAGCAAAGCTCGGCTAAGGGCTTGGGGGCAATTGATGGGTCCTTCTACGGCGATCACAAGACAAGCGGCCCGAACTGTAAGTAAGCCCTCAGCCAAGCAAAGCTCGACTAAGGGCTTGGGGGCAATTGATGGGCCCAGCCCGGCGAAGTCCAAAGGCCCACATGGCGGCCCACACGGCGTCCTAGATACAGCCGCTGGTGCTGAGGAGCCGGGCCTAGGCGACAGCCCAGATGGGCTAAACAAGCAAGCCCACGAAACAAAGGGAGGCCCAAAGCGAACAGCCCAACTTCGGCGACACTTAGGGTTCCAAGACAAAGCAAACACGTGTCGACATCCTACGGAGCTACAAACGAGTGGTCAGGATTCAGCCTTGGCGACCAAGACAGGGGTACTATAAATACCCCCGTACACCCCATTAACCGGGGGACAACGCTTTTACCCAGCGGACAAAACGCTCCGCGGTACGTTACTCGCTTCCTTCCCATTCCTTAAACTGATCGCCTCCCTTTCCCTTGAACTAACTACCCTCCTTCATTACTTACGAGGTACACCACCCCCGGAAAACCAACAGGCTTGGGTTTCCACTATTGGGTCAGGCGACAAGGCTGGAACAGTTTCTAAAGTAACTTTTTTCTTGAGTTGATCATGGAATTTTTTGGATACTTAATGTAGGTCCTTTTTGTTGCTAAAATAGGTTGAAAAGGAGATAAATTCCTCTCAAAACATCAAAAAGCAAATGCACTTAAAAGAGATGAAGAAGAGAAAAGCCAATTAAAAAGCCATGATATGTGACTTTTAAAGAGGGAAATGAACTCTTTCTTTCATATACTTCCCTTCTCTTTATACCTTTTTGCTTTTTCCTTTCTTTATTGGAAAATAACACTTTGCCACCTTTTACTTTGTCAACTTAACAAATAACTCATTATACTATAAATCACTCTTTTTAGCTTCTCCTACTTCGACCACGTAGCATATTGAGTTCTTTCGTTTCAACTTTCATCTTCTCAACATTGAATCTGGACACATCTGCACACCGACAGAGAGAGATACAAGAGATAGGAGACGAAGAGTTGGTCAGGGAGGTATCGTGAAGAATATGGTCAAATATGATGGGTTTTAAAAAACCACACGCTTTATTCATCGATTTCATCCTATCTAATTATATATATATTTATATTTTCAGTTAAAAATGTTCAGTAAGCTAATACATGACTATTGGGGGTAATATGATATACTGAATGTGCATTAATTAACTTCATGAAGTCAAAAGTTAGAACGAAAGGGCCTAAAAAGCAAAGTGGTCAAAGTATAAGGGGGTAAAATTAGTGATTTATAATATGGGGCCTATCTGTTAAGTTGGCAAAATAGAGAGGACCAAAATGCTCATTTTGGCCCCTATTAATTATTATGATTTTTATTGTGTTATTTTTTAATTTGGCTAGATAATGGTGGTTAATGGGTGACTAAATTAAGGATTAGGAATTTATTCTAGTGATTAATACATATTTTGGGTTGGATTATGAATTATGCTTAGGACATTTCACATGCTTTGATTTAATTATGTCGAATTGAGTTGGATTAGTGAGCTAAGCTTGTTCCCTATCTGCCTATCCGATGCAATATGCATGCCTAGCTTTCATTGTTTAAAATTATTCAAAATTCTTGATTAATTTATTTATATATAAATAAATATTTATAAATTATAGGTAATGATAGTAAGGAAAGTGTGTTTTGGTTCCTCTACTTTGAACAACAACATTTACTTTATTTTTTTATTTTATTTGTGTTCTATTGTTCCATGTTTAACAGGCTGGTCCATCCGTCTTTAATCATGTAAGACTTAGTTCATAAGTATCAGAGTTCACAAATCTTATCAACTCAACATACATCATGTCAAGTGTTAACAAAATTCATTGATATCCTTACTTATCACCACCATTGCTTGTAAAATCATCACACGGACATGAAATACTATCTCCTTCATTGTGAAATAAATGTCGAGCCATATAACTACATTTTTCATTTCAGCACACATAGCTCCAACTTCATCAATTTAACGACGCTTTCTAAATGTCACATCATCATTACTATGTTTTCTACATATAGTTATCATCTTTTGTGAGAATACAAAGCATTTTTTTCCACTTATTTCTCGAACATCATCTATTCATTCGTTATTTTCACTTGTTTTATAAATTTTATCATAATGATGATTATTTGTTATCCATAAAAAATTGTCGTGATAAGCAATTAATTAACATAAAAATTTAACGTTAATAACCTAAATCAAAATTATACGTAAAATATAGTGACCCACCAAAATCAATCAAACCTGCTAATCTGAAAAGTCTTTCCACAATGAAACATTATTATGAAAAGTGAAGAGCCCATGTTGAATTAATTGGTCAAACATGAAAATATGAAAATGTACTTGGGATTGGACTTTCAATCTTTTATAAAAGTTAGGTTAAGCAATTAACTCAATGCTATTGCTTTTTTTATGCTACTAAAATTAGTCATGACAGCTTTTGAGGAGTCTTCAATTGGTTTTTCCTTCATAAACTTTTGTTGCATAAAGCTTACTTTTTGGTTCAATTTATGTATTGAAAACAGCTTGGATTTATGTTCTTTTTACTTTAATTTTCCATTAGCTTTTATTTTTTTTTCCTATTTAACAAGATGATTCATCAATATACATGAAATTAAAAAAACTACAGTACTCTCGGAGTACCACATACGTCGCATTATTTCGTATAAGTTTCGGGGTTCTAAAGTTTAGGAGTTTTGTGCTTTAGGGTTTGGAGTTCATAATTTAGAGTTTAAGACTTTGTATTTTTTATTTTAGGTTTACGGGTTAGGATTTAGGGTTCTAGGGGTGAAGGTTTTAGGGTTTTCGGATTTTGGTTTGATACTTGTCTAAGGTTCGGGGTTTTATAATTTCGGATTTAGTGTTTATGATGAAAATTTTCAAGATTTTGGATTGATCATTTTAAGGTCCAAACATAAAGATTTGAGAGTATCACAACTCCGTAAGTACAATAAATATAATTTACCTTGTGGTGATATTCCCTTCTTAGGGATTAAAAGTTATGCATGTTGTGATTTAATGCTTATTTTATTAGTTGGATTATTGATAAATTAATAATTCGAATGTTAAGTGTAATAACGGTTAAAGAATGTTATATAAACTAATTATGTAATATTTATACAATCAAACTACTCCTTAATCATGTAGATGGGTTTTTATATGGTTAAGATTTGAGTTTGAATGATATATATGTTTCATGCTCAAGGTTTTAGGTTCGAGAGTCCAGGATAGTTCTTCATCTTCAATGAGTCTAATGGAGAATCATTGTGAAGGAAATTTGTTGTGAAAGATAGTCTAGTTATACGTCACATAAAAAGAGTATTAGTTGATCCTCTTACTAATTCATTAATTTCAAGCACGCACCTTGACAATAACACAGATATATCTTTAAGTGATTGTTGCAAAACTCGAATCATGAATCTCTAATCGCCTACATTTCAATCATTTACCATGATGATTGACCAATGCATATGAAATCTCTTAAGAACATATAATATGTTTATATTTTTAACCATTTCGCACTCAACTACAACAACACATCATATTTCATATCAAAATTACTACAAACAACCCAATTTTGCTTCAGTGCCGACACCCGCTACAAACACTTTTACCCGTGAATATAAATAACATGCGCAAGTATTATCTGTGTGTTATTCAAATGTTACTTTATCCACAAATAACATATGCATAACAACACTGTATCATTCAAATGTTATATGTGAATATAAATAATTTATATTGCATAAATTTGGTAAACTTTTGCACATTTTAGCTTCTTTCAATCGCTCGAGTTAATGAGATGTAACGTTCGATATATGACAATAACACTACTAAAATAATGCTAAAAATATGAATATATCATTACATAGTAGACGAGTCAAATAAAACATGACCACTTTATATAACGTTGTCAAATAAGTAATCACTTTTTTTTTCTTCCTTTTTGAATGAAAAGAGAGAAACACTTTTTCTTTAGGATGCTTTTGCTTTGGAAGTTTCATTTTAAGTTTAATACTCAAAATTAGCTTTTTTTCTAAATTGCTTAACCACAAAACTACTAATAATTAAAGAAAAAAATCTTTATAATCAAAAGATAGAATAATATTAAACTGAAAATTAATTAGTTGCATGTCATGGAGAGAATTTTATTGATATGAGTAAATTGAGTGAAATTTGGTTGCTTTATTAAGAAGGTGAGCATCTTTTTATTAGGTGTCACATTTTCTTGATAATATAATAAATACAGAATATAATCTGAATATAATACTCTTTCCTTTATTCTTCATTTTGATCAAGAATCCACCATGACAATTTTTATCAATTTGGTTCACATTATTTACATATTCATTCGTCGACACGAGTGAATGTATAGATAGACAATCATTGAACTTAGAGATGAGTATGTGCAGATTAAAAGGTAGTCTACTGATGTACATATGTGTTATCAATGAATGTTATTATATATTCTCATATTAACGAGTTAACGACACATTACTTGACATTGACAGACTCATCTAGGAAATGGCCCAAAAAGGTAGTAATAACACAGCTCAATCCTCGATCATGAAATCATAATATACATAACTTGGAGGATTGTCTCACACTTGAATAATCGTGAATTCTCATGTAATAAATAATTGAGAAAAAAATATTTTTAGCTATATTTTGGCCAAAAATGTCAATGGCACCAAACAGAAAATTTTGGCTCGTCGCAATCAAGTTGATATATTATAAAAAGATTTTTTTTTATAAACTAAATTAGAAAAGGAAAGAAAAGAAAAAGGTTACAAAGTCTTCACTTTCCTTTTTCTTGGCTACCTTTATACTTTTTGTGAGTAAAATATACAAATTATGATTTTCTTTCTTTACTTTTATTTTTGTTTCACTGATTATTAATTTATCCTATTTTAGTCGAATAATGACGTGACATGAACGAAAATAGTCGAGTCATCGTATAATTTTTGAATCTCTACGAAAGAAATTGGTGGCAAGCCATTCGAGTACTTGATGGAACTAGACATGCGTTTAGGATCGGAAGAAAATCATTTGACGATATGAAGAAGGGGTTATGACTATCTCTATTTTAAGTTGAACATGTGGTAAATTTGTCAAGCTAACGTCAAAATTAGTAATTATATGGTGACAAAACCATCTCATTTCATGCCACATCATCATAAATTTTTCGAGCTAACGTCGAAATTAGAAATTATACGTTGTGTTACATAGTGAGTCCTTTTGTGTTTGCATAGACTCATATACTACGACCAAATGGTACTCCATAACCAGGTATTTCTAATTCCATCTTGATTGAGTTATTCACTTTCCGCCATGCAATTTCGTTATGCTTTTGCTCTGAAACTTTACAGGCTGACATCAACGGGGATGCAAAACAAGTGGTCAGCCTCTTCGAACCATATAGTTTTTCTCATGCTGTTGGAGGAGCGACCGTGCAAACCTCTCAGTTGATGACAAGACAACAATCACTTCTTTTTTCATCTTCAAAGAATCCGCCGATCGTTCGACATTTTGAGTCACCCATTGTGTGACATGCCTAACTCTTGAATATCTACTATCTTGAACCTCGTAATAGAGCTATCAAAGTATTAGATCATACAAGTCAAGCATATTTTTCCCACCCTTTGAACGATTATTATTACCTTTCTTTAGCACAATACCATTCCTAACTCACTAATCTCAGAATTTCGCCTAATACTACCACTCTATTGACACAATTTAATGCAACGACATTATCAGGCCTCATCACTGATTTCCCATTAATTACACAGAAGAAAGGTCAAAACAACCAAACTATTCACACACGTATTGCAGCCTCCTGGTTTAAGCAACTCGAAAACTTCTCCGAACGATCAAGGGTCGCTCCAGGCATCATCATCATCGTCAACATCGCTCGCGACTACCTGAAGGTTTGCAGCTTTTTAGTTCAGTAAATCTTAAGGTTCAAGAGATTGATTTGATTGAAAGGAAAGCAGTAGGTCGTTGATCCAAAGTCCAAACCTGGCGGATTGCGTTGGCCTTCTTCAGGATTTCGGTCACTGTGTCGACTGTAGTTGTACCAGCCAGATTCATCTTTGATGGTGCAGTAGGTCTCAGGGAGAACGACTGATGCATTAAGTTGAGACATTGGTCAGTAAAACTACAGCACTAATCAACTTGCTAGAAGTGTTTCGGTTTGAGTAAACATGGACTGCTCACCTTTGATCTAATTTGGTGCAAGAAGTCTTCTTGTTCGTGCGTAACCTTCCCATTTCCAGGGGATATGGATTAGCTTCTTTCTGCCAATTCAACTTAGGCTCGTCCTGCAGCAAATGAAAATGCCTAGATTAGCGGTGTTTAATGGTGGAAGGGGAGAAGTATCCATTTGCATATGGATTATGGATCCAGATCATGATACCTTTCTCTTTGGTGTGAATGGGACGATGGCCGGATGAGCCTGTTGTTCAGTGGCTGGAGCTGGTTTCGGTTGCTGACTCGTAGGAGGTACGAGGAATTTCGGAATGAATGCAATCTGGGGAGTAGCGGCATCTTGTGGCTTGCTTTGTACTATATCAGACGTGGGTTTCAATTCTGAAGATAGCCACCATTGAGCTGGGGGGAGAGGTGGAGGCAACGGACTTGATGATTTGAGCTGCTGCAACTTCAAAGGCGGGGATTGGTCTTCATGTTTTACTTCCTCAAGAGGCGGTTTGACAGAATCAAAACTAGGAAGATCGAGTACCGAAGTAGAGAGGCACGATGAAACTGCATCACCATCAGCACTTTCAGTTAGATGATTGGTCTCTATCTCCCGGAGCTTCATGGGTGCTGTAAAAGATTCCACTGATGGAAATGGAATTGAGCATGAAGCATCGTCGTCACTGTTATGAACCCTTTCTGGGGATTGACCAGCTTCCCACTGATCTGAATCAGAATCAGAGTGGTGGCTAAGGCAATCATCAGATAAGTAAGGAGATGATCTGCAGAATGTGTCATCATCAGAGTCGGAGATGGCATCGTTTCGTCCAGTTGCAGAATCTGGAACCAACTGGAATGATGGAAACATATCCGCCGTACTACTCTCATTGCAGAAGTTACCGTCAGGAAATTTCAGCTGCAGTTTTGAAGCCTCAAAGCCATCAGTGGGTTGGAAAGATAGTTTCATATGCTCTAGTGGTGGTGAAGATGTAAGGTAGTCTGAAGACTTGTGGCCAAACCGTATGTCGAGATCATTCGGTTGACTCGCTTGAAACTTAACCATGCGTTGCCTACCCTTTTTCTCCGACTCGGCAAGTTGAGGTGATGACTTAGAAAGCTCAGACTCACTACTGGGTGGAAGTGTTATATTTCTGGCGAAGCCGTTAGCAAGCAGCCTTTGGCCAAGTCCAAAAATCTTTTGAGATGGGTGTCCATCGGTTTCATGACTTGCTCCTCCAGATGTAGTAAATTTGATATACGTACCAAGTGGCAATCCATTTCCTGGAGTATTCAATCCACCACCATATGGATGAAATCTACTTCTGTAGTTAGAATTGCTGGCATCTTTAGCTTTGGCAGCATTATCGTCATGCCACGATTCAGAACTTCCAGAACCAGAAGGTCTTTCGGAATTGTCACAATTGTTGCTTGGCATTGGCGAGTTTACCACCTCAGCTGTATTTCTTTGTGAACCTTGACTAGCCGCATTTGACACGTTGAAATCAGGAGGTTTTGATGGCTGTAGTCCCAAGAGGCCTCCATTTGTCCAGAGCTTGATTGGTTCAACATGGAAGAACTCAGTGACAGAAGATTCTTGAGGCTTGCTTGAATCATTTAGGACTATATCAGTCAATGGTTCCTCGGCTTCTTTAACTGCAATCATAGATGGTCCCTCTACTTGGGAGAACTCAGTGACAGAAGATTCTCGAGGCTTCTCGGAATCCTTTAGAATTATATCAGCCAATGGTTCTTCTTTAACTACAATCACAGATGGCCAATCAAGAACAGGAGATTCCACTTCTGAGGCACCAGGGGCATCCGCAGTTGTAGAAGTAAGTATACCTAATTCAGAATCAGAAGCAGAGGCTGATGATTCTTCAGAATCATCAGGAGTTTGTTCCTTAGCAGGAATAACTAAGGGAACTGGGAGGAGTACATCAGTGGTGATTCCATGATCTGAAGAAATATCAGGCTGGACGTAGCTATCATATTGTGGATGATGACCTGAAGTAGCTGCAGAGACCTCATTCAGCCCATCTTCTGTCCTTCCATCATCAATAGCACATTCAATTTGTTTCGCTTCATGATATGTCCGACCTGAAGTCCCTGCAGAGACCTCATTATGTCCAACGTCTGTCCTTCCTTCATCAATTGAACATTCAATTTGTTCCACTTCATGATTTGCCTGACCTGAAGTCCCTGCAGAGACCTCATTATGTCCAACGTCTGTCCTTCCTTCATCAATTGAACATTCAATTTGTTCCACTTCATGATTTGCCTGACCTGAAGTCCCTGCAGAGACCTCATTATGCCCAGCGTCTGTCCTTCCTTCATCAATTGAACATTCAATTTGTTTCACTTCATGCTTTGTCTGATAATCAAGTTCGTTCTCAGATTCTGAATCGATAGTATTAAGAGCGTCCATGAAATTGTCAGTTTCACTCTCAACATCATCAAGCGGGACAACAGTGGAACTTGGCCCTGGAACATTGTCGTCCTCAACCCAGACATCGTTTGGATTGTGAATTTCAGTAATAGCTCCTGATTCTCGCATCTCTACCGCAGAGTCGACAGTCAAAACATCTGGAGCTTCATCACGATCAAAATGTTGGCTTTCAGCCTCTGATATTTCTTCTTTTTCATCCCAAGTAACAGAAGAGAAACTAGGAAGAAGCTGCTCCGGTGAGGACCCACATTGAAAACTTTTACCAGCAACTTCAGGCTGTTCACCTTCTGCCTTTTCATCCCACACACCACAAGAAGAACTAAGGGGAATCAGCTCTGGTGATGAACCATGCAGAAAACTATCATCAGCAACTCCAGGCTCTTCACGTTCTTTTTTTCCAACCCATGTAATACCAGGGGACCGATGGTGAAGCTGCTTTGGTGAGGAACAGTGCAGAAAATTATCATCAGCAACCCTGGACTGTTCCTCAGAAAAGCCAGAATCACGGGAATCATCACCCTGAAATGACCTTGAAGAGAATCCATTAGACTTCTGTTCCTCAGGCTGTGCAGAGGAACTAGACTTCTGTTCCTCAGGCTGTGCAGAGGAACTAGGACGGAAGACACATTCAATATGATTTGACCCATTTCCTGAATCAACAGAGTTTGAACGGTCACCAAGATCCGATTTTAATGTCAAGTCGATAGTAGAGTCCGTATGCGAAGAAGAAGTCCGCCCATTAACCGTTGGCTGAAAAAACTGTGATCTGCATAGTCAAATGATAAGCATGAGTAAAATTCCATCCAATTATTGTGGCAACTCTTGTTCACGCCACCTAAACAGAATACCTCTCACTATGACTTGAGATTGATCCATTCTGCAATGAGCTACCTTTCCTTCGAATCGATCTCTTTTTCTGGAGATTAGAACATGTGCAGTCAATAGAAGAAGCATAACAACAAGAGCATTTCATATTGATTACACTAGACTAGATGTTAAAGGAGCATGCTGTTCGTTATGATAACAAAGCAAAACATAGGTAATAACGAAACCAACAATGCCCATTGACAGATCCAACAAACCATAAAAGCTTACCTTGACTTTACGAGCCTTCTTATCTCTTTGGACTTTCTCAGCATCCAGTTCCTTGAATCCACCTGATGCTCTACGGAAGAAGGTCGGATCAGAATACCTCTTCAAACATGATCCTGGACCGCCAGTGTCAAATCTGAAATGCAAAAAACGCTGTCAAATGAAACATTCTAACACCAAACGCTGATTTAGATAGTAATAACGGTTCCAGAAACAACCATACTTATCAAGTATATGCAGACGCGGTGGATCACGGCATTCTTCATAAGAATCCATAATGAAACGAGGCAAGTCATTGTAGATGAAGTGATTCTGCTCATTCTTGATGCGAGGATGCCATTCGGAACCTGCGATGCAGCTTTTATCTCTTAACTACTTTAGATCACAATCAATGGTACTACAGAGACAGCTTAGAGTAACAAAAAAGAGAAGTTTCTTTCTAGGTAAAAGCGTGAAACCAAGACAGACCGGCCGTGTAAGCGAAATGGATATGGCTATTCTGTGCCAATATAGCCTTCTCAATAGGAGGCAACGCAGCTTCAATATTCTGCACTCGAAGCTTCAACTTCTGACTCCGAGAAGCTGTAGTCGTGAGCTGCTCCTGTAATCCATGGAACACCTCTGCTGCAAATCTACACCAACGCGCAGTAAAAACCTACTTTGATCAGCTCCGCATCCTCAGCAAAACAGAGAACTCCAGAACTATTTCCCCTATTTTCTCCAGTCAAATCGCTTATATTAATCTTAATGCAACAGTTCAATCTTCAACAACTTCTAACTTCGAGACTCTAAATCATAGCTCAGCACTGAAATTCTTACACAGTCCTAGTGCAAATTCAAAATTCTAGTTTGCAGACTGCAAATCCGTTTCCAGAATCAAGCTAACCTCCACAACTACAAACCAGAAGCAATTGAAAACCTACACATACTTTTCAAAACAGAAGAAACAAAGCGGAAGCAAAAATGATCAGCAGACACTCACTCAGCGAGATCGCCTAATTGACGCAAGATCCCGACGAGACCTGCAACGGCAACACCGTCGAGGACGGCCTTGGGATCCTCAACGTCAGTATCCTTGTACAGCTCCGGCTGGCCCAAAGCGTACTCGTTCCTCACCTGAAACCTAACCAGCGGCATTCTATCTCTCTCTCTGTTTGAGAATTTTCTTTCTCCGGCGAGCGAGAAGTGAAGCGGAGAGGAAAATAATAAATTAAGCGAGCATAGAGGTAGGTGAGAGAATGGAGCAGCTTAACTGCTGAAAGGGAGAGGTGTGCTTGTTTGGATTTGGACGGGGAAGAAGCGGGAGAAGGAAGAGGAAGAAGAGATTGCCAACTCTGCAAGCCATTCTTCTGCGGCCTGTGAACAAAAAATCATTGTCTTGGACTGAGTAAAAAAAAGTGTGAAAGGACTGTAAAGGACCTGAGTGCACCTTTGTTCTTTTGGAAGGGAAATGGAACAGATGGTCTTTTATCCAAAAAAAATCAGATTCCATGGATAGTTTGGCTTAGGATTAATTTTGGTCATCAATTTATTGGATTTATGACACTGTGGTCATTAACCTTGTTTAAAGTAACATATATATCACTAGCCTATTTCAACGGTAACCCGTCTATCATTCTGTTAACTTTCCGTCCAAAAAATTTGGTAAGTTTATGAGTCACCATGTCAACTCACCATAAATGTCCACATCACTCATATAATGTCATCTATTCTATATTTCTATTTTAAACTCAACACATTCAACTGTCACTAACTAAATCGACCCAAAATGAAAGCTTCTTAGGTCGATTTTGGGTGGATCCAGTTTGGTTGAGGATGGTTGAATTAGTTTTTTTTTTTTTTTGTGCATAGATGACTCCGACATAGACAAAAGATAACAAACACATGAATGAAGGAAATCAAGTCAAACCCAGGAAATCAAATTTACTCCAAAACTTCGGGAGGTTAATTAGGATCATTCGTGCCACGTAATAGGCGTCTCTGTTACCTGAACGCCGAACCTTTTGGAAGCGCCAAGATGGAGCTCCACTTACTTCATCAAAAAAAAAGATGGAGCTCCACTCTTCAACTAGAGGATTTCCTCAATGATAGCACCTCCATGCAGTTGGAAGTTTTGTGGACACTAGTTCCACATCCCCTTCAATGTCGACCTATGAAACAACAGCCCACAAACACCAATAACACACATTCCTGGATGCAAGTAATTCAAGGAAGAAAGGATCAAGGATACCTTAGACAGTTGAATGAGCTAAGTTTAAGATAAAATAGATGACATGACAAAGTGATATGTACATATATGGTGATTTATCATAGTGATTCATCAACTATCAGAATTTTTTGATAGAAATTAACGAAATGTCCGACATGTTACAATTGAAATAAGTTAATGGTATGCATGTTACTTTTGAAAGGTTGATGACCATGGTGTAACAAACTCAATAAACTGATGACCAAAATGGATAATCACCCTGAATAGTTTAGTCCTTGAAATGTTATGACATTTTTTTTATGACATTTTCAGTCCTTAAAAAAATCAAATGAATACAAAAATAGGGATTTATGTATGATTCCCGAGGAATGGACTTGATATCAGTAGCAGCAAGCAATGTGGTTGCCATTCAATGTCTTTGGAGTTTCCCCTATTTGTTTTCCTCTTGTCTGTACACTACAATTTTGCCCTTTTTTTTAACTTCCTTTGAGTTCGGGTCAAATTATGGGTTTTGACTTTTTGATCACTCATTTATTAACATATATTGTTTTTCCCCAGTACATTTGCAAATTTAATATAAGAAGTACACTTTTTTTTACAGTTCACACAGATCACGGTTCCCAATAAATAACGACGTTTTTCGTGACTTGTGGAAATAGTAAAATCGCCTTTTTATTGCTGCCTTCTGTTTACCTACAAAAGCCTAACGGCGTTAGATTCAGTTTACATCAAGAAGGAAGTGAGGGAATAAGCCAAAGAAGATATTTGGGTTCGTTCTTATGAATATGTTATCAACTCGAACAGATTTGAATAACTAGTAGCATGTAATTGTCGAGAGACGGTAAATAAAATGTCATCGTATCATGTGACGAAGTCACACCAAGTCACCAACCCAGATAGTGTTGAAGGCAAGAGGTCGAGAGTGTTTCAATTATCTATAGATGTTGATTGTTTGTATTGACCCAAATGCATGTGTCATAAGTAGAATCTATTCCACCCAGCTGGTGTGTGGTCTGGTCAGTTCAATAAAAATTTCAACCTGGAGGGGTCGTTTGGTTTAACTGAGAATAAGACGCTTGTCTTATCCGATGCGCCTTGGATTCATCGTGTAGTACCTCACAAGACGTAGCAGGGACAATAGTAAGCGTTCTAGTATATAAGAGGGGGTATGCATATTTGGTGAGTATGTGATATAGAAGCAATGGATCGTGCCCCTCGTGCGTATGACAGAGCCTTGAGAGTATCTACGACAGGGTGTATTTTAGCTCAAGACGTTTGTTATCAGGTAGTATACATATCTCATGTCCCATCATTGATGGTCGGGGTCAGATCTGTATGGTTCTCAAAATTCATCTTAAATCGTCACATGTCATCGATGAATTAGTAATCCGACTTAGATGTAGTTCTGATCATCCCGTTACAAAGGATTATGATTGCTCTAAACTCCAACCCTAGACGCACGACATCCAAGTTGGAGTCATGCTTTACCTATTAGGCTTGAGATAGACTCGTAGCGATCCAACCAACAACTAGGTTAGGGCTCATCAGAATCTAACATCCTTCATTTATGATTACAATTACTCAGACGTTGGAGACTGGCTGGACCAGTAGTGTCCAAGGAAGCCGAGACACAATGACCAATAATTGATGAACACATCTACAGATCCTAGTTATCATTACAATAATAAAAAAATTGGAAGCAAGTGTTTGGAAATGAAGATTCCATATATAGAATAAACAAAATTTTGAAATGAAGTTTGGTACGTTTGGTCACGATGGCTGTCGGTGAGATGGCGGCCGGCCGGCGAAGGATACAAATCTCAGTTGATCGGTTGTCTTCCACTCTACTTAACAACCACTACACACCAAACGACAAATCCACTACACCTATCATTTTTTAACTCATCTAGCTGCTACTGATTCAGATAGTGGTTTAGTTGTACTGAATTGACGTGACAATATTTTGTTCAAAAGATTTTGACTCATATACCCGAACCCGAGCTATACCCAGTTGGATTAATGGGTACTCGTATCCAAATGGGTACAGGATTTGAGATGGGGTTTGCATGTACTGGGTACCCACTATCTGAATTAGTACGTACTACGTAGTAGTGTCCATTATAGCTAGTATAAACACGCTAACACTATAGCATTAACATTGTGTCGTCTATTTTAGTTTCTAAAGCAAACAAGCATAAGCGCGGATTATTTATTATAATTTTGCTAATGCTACTACTATGTTTGTTTAATATTTATGCTACAACTTATTTGATTTATTTAACATGAGAGTTCACTTATGCGGATGCTTCTTTAATTTTTTTTTTTCTAATTTTAGTGCATATCTCGTCCCGAACACGACAAAATTCATTTAGGTTAATGGGTACTCACTACCCGAATGGATTTAAAACTTTAGGATGTGTTTCACGTGTATTGAGACCCAAATTATAATAAGTACGGATATTAATATCAGTCTCATTATCCAACCTTAGGTCACCTTTTTATGATAGAGGGTCGGTCGTTTGTTCGAGTTAGTATGATAAAAACCTCGAAATAACCGTAGCTGAGTGATTCAGTTTGGAGTTTTGACCATGAAGTCATGAATACACACCAGAGAGACATGAATTGCACTGATCCACACCTCTGCTTAGTCTGTCACAAAGAGGAGCCACCAAGCCACTAGTAGCTAGCATCATTACACCAAACTTTATGTTATTTGGAAATTGTAATCAATACGATCCAATCCTTCTTTCTTTCTATGGGACTCTTAATTCAGTTTATTAATCATTAATCTTTAATTAGGCTACAAGTTAATCACTTAGAGCCCCTCTAAACAGGGAGACTAAGTCATAATTAATATGCATGGCAGACCAACCACACTTTACCCACAGAAGCATCTCTCACTTTTCATTATTCCTTCTATTTACTTATTTTTATTTCAGATATTATATCTAATAAACCATTGTTTCTGAATATGTAGGATTGTTTATGATTCAAAGACTCATCATAAAATAATCTAACAGCTCATTAACCACATGATGAGTTCTAAACGGCGCCGTATCTTTAGTTTACCCCTTTTAGCAATGGGATCCCCTTTCTTTCATTCCTTGGGAAAGCAAAATTTAGGGTTCATTGTAATGGACTGGTCATTAACCTTTAAAATTTGTAATCTACTTCTTATTAATTTATATTGTTTGTACATTTTGGTCATTTTGTCAACACTTAATCCAAATTTTTCGTTAAGTGATGATATCAACATGCCAACTCAGCATTTTTTCTACCTCATCCTTCTTAGAATGATTCGAGTACGAGTATTAAAGGCGGAGATATAGGGGGGGGGGGGGGGGGGGGAGCCACGCCCCCTCCCCCGGTATTGAGTGTAAAATTATATGTAATATTTGGTATTTTCGGAGTTTGGCGTTGGGGTATTTGAAGTTCGGCTCCCCCACTACGATGTTTCGGTGAAATATTGTCTTAAATTTTACGTAATAGTTACTCAGAATCAACTTATAATATGTAATAGTTACAATATTTCATCATAAATCATCTAAATTTGAAGAAAAAATTGCCGGTGGCACATATAATTCTTTCTTACTAATTAA
This sequence comes from Linum lewisii, assembly GCA_034768395.1. Lineage (NCBI taxonomy): Eukaryota > Viridiplantae > Streptophyta > Magnoliopsida > Malpighiales > Linaceae > Linum > Linum lewisii. Next base: position 1,823,036 of record CM068299.1, read on the forward strand.
GAAAGTTATAACAAACAAATTTCTTGTGTATTTTACGTAATATTAGATTCATGAAAAATTTCTACTATTATCCAAATTCGAAGATTTTATTTTTGCCAGTGACACCCATTTTCAATTTATAATTTGGCTCCCCTGTATACCAATCCTGGTTCCCCATTGACGAGCATGCATGTCCCGACCAAAATTCGAAAGATGGTGAATTAAATCTTAGCAAAACGAAACGAGAGAAGGAAATGCACGTAGGTGGCCGTGGTTAGGAGAATTGGAGGGTTGATAATCCCGAGTGAAATAGGAGTACGTACGTGTGAACAGAGGACGACGATAAGATTGCCGGACACACCACACACGTAGCGTTCACGTCGTACCGCTGGAGATGAGCCGCTGTTTTCGCTAATTGGCTAAAACAAGCAACAACGACAATTAATTACCAATGTTATTATAAGCTTTTTACATACACTTGCATAATTCAGCACCCAACACAAATCTATACACTTATCTACAATAGTTACTTGTTGATTATTTATTTACCCGCCTTATAACGGTTCATAATGTGATATCAATTTTTAGATGTTTCTTAAATTACGATGTGATAAATATGTTGGATTGAGTGAATGTTTGAGATGAAATTTTTAACTATCTGATCACTATCTCCGGGAATTGGAATTTTGTAGCACAATTTTAAAAAAATATGTACCGTCAGTAGCCAAACACGTAAAAATGTCCAGAAATAGCACAATCTGACTGGCAGCCAGCGCTGCGCCAGCCAGATGGCGCTGCGCCACCCAGCCAGCGCAGCGCTGGCTGCACAGTCAGATTATTTCCGTTGCAGCGCTGCGCCATGTGGCACACTAGCCGTTACAAACTATCCGTTAACTAACGGTAGTATTGATCCCAGGCAGCGCTGCGCTGGCTGGGTGGCGCAGCGCTACCTGGGATCAATATTACCGTTTTTTTTTTGTATAAATACCCCCTCCCCCCATACCATCTTCACACCTCCTCTCATACTCTCTCAAATACAATTGTCTCTAAGGTATTTTTTATGATAGTTTCGGTTCGTCATAAGTTTCTAGTTAGGATTATTGTACGCTAATGACGTTTTTTATTTGTAGGTTCGTAGCAATTGGCCGTCGAGGAAATTTCGTTTGAAGAAAGCCTAAACCCTCCCTGAAAAGGTATAATGATATAAGTTATATCCAAATGAATTATGTTTTACCAATTTATATGTACTTAACATTGGTTGTGGATATTAAATTGTAGATGGATTACATGTTTGGAGAGGTGCCGGTTGGGGTTCGAAGTGGTAGTCCCGAGGACCCTTCGATTTTATGGGGTGATACTGACCGACATCGAGCGTCGGGAATTTTCGAAGCTCAGGTTAGTACATTTGAAATGTTAGTTATAATTTAATGTTATTTATATTTATTTGTTATTTAAATTTACATAGTATTTATGTTTGAATGTTAGTATATAGTAATTATTCAAATGTTACTTATATTTGAAATGTTAGTTATATATAACTGTTTGTTATATGTAAATGTTAGTTATATTTTAAAGTTATTTATATTTGATCGTTAATTATATTTGAATGTTTAATTATATTTGAATGTTAATTACATTTAAGTGTCTAGGGTGCACTCAGAAATTGAGTACTAGTTATTAATTATGTTACATCTTCTTCCCCCAACTATTAGAGACGCTTAATTGTCGCTTCTCTAAGAAGATTGTGAAGTACGATCCTAGGTTCGAGACATACCTTGCCCCCATAGGTCTAGATCAGTTGCGTGCCTGCCTGGATTTTACCCCTGATTCTGAGCTGATCACCGCATTGGTCGGGAGATGGCGTCCCGAGACGAGCACTTTTCACTTGTACCACGGTGAGGCAACCATAACACTCGAGGACGTGCACTTTCTCACTGGTCTGAGCATCGATGGTGTGCTTGTGGAGTCGCAGAGGCGCATTCCGACTGTGGATTCTGATCTGCAGATTTACGTTGAGCGCCTTCTTGGGAAGAAACCATCTACCGCTGACCTTTCTGCTGGCAGAGTGAAGATGACGTGGTTGCGTAACCACTTTGGCACCATCAGGGATGACGCCGATCAGGAGACTATCGAGCAGCACTGTCGAGCATACATTCTGGACTTCTTCGGCAGCTGCATCTTTGCTGATCGGTCAGGATCACACGCCTCACTCTTCTTCCTTCCACTGCTCGAGGACATGAGCCAGGTAGGCGACTACGCTTGGGGGGCTGCGCACTTTCATGGCTATATAGGGAGCTTGGCCGCTGTGCTTTCCGCATAGAGAGCAACCCGTCCCGCGACCACGTAGGTGACATTGGAGGTTGGATGGCACTGGTTCAGGCGTGGGCCCTGGAGAGATTTACGTCCATTGCTCGTCGAGTCCACAAGAGTCGACAGATTGCACCGACGCACTCCCCCATTCCACGTATGACTAGGTTCGGGCTTCGACTTTTTCTTCCATTTTCATAGTTTATTCCATCTGATCAAGTTGTATGAATGACGTGGTTCATTCTGCATTTTTTTAGCTGGTCCGAATGGTATCACGCGAAGACCAGATACATCCTTGTTGGGGGGTACCGCCAGCTGTTTGACGATGGGACTCCATTCGTGGTATTGTATTCTTATAAAGGCAATGTCATTTTCCCTTATAGTTTAGGTTTCATAGTTGTCTAATTGTCACATTTTTTCATATAGTGGTGTCCGTACTCGGGGACCGTGAGCATTACAGTCCAGGGACTTTCCCCAACCATCGCGTCATCGCACCTCTCATCTGCTTGTTCAGCGCTATGTGGCATAGACCTGATAGAGTGCCGCGTCAGTTTGGGATGGACCAGCCTGTCCCTACGTACGATCAGCCAGTAGGTGAGGTCATCAGTAACCTGGAGCTGACACAGCGTGGATGGCATCGTAGTGATGTGGTAGCTAGATTTGCTGGATATCGGGACCTTTGGTCCACTCGTCTTGACCACATCGCCTCAGGCCCGTGGCTGCGGAGCGAGGAGAGAGAGTCCTATCACTTCCACGACGAGATCAACCAGTGGTATCATGGAGTCACTAGACGTACAGTTTCTCGCCGAGGAGCCGTGGACCAGTCTTTGGTACGTAGGCTTCGTCATAATTATTACAACTAATTCTAATACATGTTTAACCATTCTTATTATGTGTTGTAGCTTGATGGCATGGAGAGGCTATACGTGACTACTGGTCAGTCACATATCACGCCTCAGGAGCAGCAGGAGATGCATGCTACATTGAGGTCAATGATGCATGCTTCAGGCGGGATCCATAGGACGGCTGAGTCTAGGAGGGCACCCCTGGCAGGCCACCCATCCACGACATGTTGAGTACACAGTACCTGACCCGCCAGCTGCCAGGATTCCTTCTACACGTAGAGTCCGACAGCATGTAGATGTGCCCCCTGTCCCCCGGTTGTGGGAGCCGGCATTACCGCAGTGGGATCAACAACAGCAGCAAGCTCGATATCCGAGCACTATCCTTTCGACACTACAGGTGACGCGACTTTCGATTACATGGGGAGTCAGGACTACACTCAGGCGGAGGATGACACACAGCATCAGGATTACACGCATCCTTCAGGTCCGACCCAGCCATATAGCACTCCTACACAGCCTTACACCGCTCCATCTGGGTCTCAGTGGGCTCCATCAGCATCTTACGCACCTCCATCTGGGTCTCAGTGGGCTCCATCCGCATCTCACGCAAGTTGAATTCGTCACGAAAGAAATCACAACGGATGATGGAGATACAATCACCCAATTCGACCGTGTGTTTTGGAGTTTCGCTCCGTCCATCGAAGGTTTCAAACATTGTCCTCCTGTGCTCGTCGTCGACGGTACCTTCATGACAGGAAAATACAAGCACACACTACTCATGGCTAGTTCGTTCGATGGTAATAAGAACATCTTCACTGTGGCTTTCGCAATTGTGGACGTTGAAAGCCTCGCGACTTGGGAATGGTTCTTTGATTGCATACAACGGCGAGTGACACAGAGACGTGGAGTATGTGTCATATCTGACCGACATGTGGGCATCGTGAGTGCAATGGAGAAAATCCAATTTGGATGGCATTGGCGGTGGTGCGCCAGACACTATGTAAGCAATTACAACAAAGCCGCCAAGAACCCAAGAATGAAAAGCCGCCTTATGAATTTAGGTAAGTATCATGACACTCCACCAAGTACTTAACAATTTCAGCGTATATCATTGTAATCCATTCTCCCTTACCTGAAGCTAAACGACGGTCCTTGAGAAAGTTCACAAAGGGGGCAACAAGATTCGCGAGGGACGACCCCGTGAATCAAAAGTGGGCGCTTGAAGATCAATTATATTGGTCAAGAGCCGTAGACGCTCAGCACGACGGGGCACGATGGAACCAATTGACATCAAACATGGCGGAGAGCGTGAATGGGGCATTCAAGTCAATCCGGGCTCTCCCTGTTGCAGCCTTGGTGGAATCCACTTTCTACAGGCTGCAAATGTATTTCGAAGATCGATGGAAGAGGGTTCGAGAAGAACAGGCGGCCGGTGCAATCTGGACGAAGAAGTGTCTTAAGCGCCTGGAAAAAGAGTGAATAAGGCCACTTCCACATGGTGAGGCAATTCGATTATGATGCTGGGATATTCAAAATACAGACGGCGATAAATCGCAGCAACGGGAAGGGAAACAATAGGCAAGAAGTTCGCTTGGACTACGAGGAGGGGGACGGTCATTGCTCCTGCGGGAAGTTCCAACAGTGGAAGATGCCTTGTTCACATGCCGTGGCCGCATGTAACGCCGCCAATCAAGATCCGTTATACTATGCCAACGCCCATTACAGGCTGGAAACAGTACGCCAGATATATGGACGGAGTTTCCTCCCTATCGGCTCGAAAGAGGACTGGGAGCCTCATGGAGGGCCTAAGTTGATGCCGGACCCAGGAAGGGTCAGGGAGATGGGGCGACCACGACATTCTCGCATACGCAACGAGATGGACTGGGTTGAAGATATTGAGCCGCACTGCAGTTACTGCCAGCAAGAAGGGCACAATAGGAGGACGTGCCGACGTGCGAGGCGAAGCAGCAGGAATCCAAACCCTACAAGGAACGGTTAATTGAACTATTAAATGTTTAGTATGATGTGTTCGGTAGTCTGTGTTTGGTAATCTGTATTTGAAATGTTTGGTTGTCAATTTCATGTTTCATTTTCAATGTAATGTTTGGTTTCAAGTTGTGCTGTGAAGTTACTTTTATTAGTCCATCCTTCAGAAGTGACTGCAACTACAGACCAGTCATTTTATTAACTTCAATAATGACGCCAACAACGACAACAACAACAACAACAACAACAACAAACAACAAGGCCTAACATGGATGTCAATTGTAAGGACGATGTCCGGGTGGTGGAGAGGGAGGTCCTTCCCTCAGCAACCTATTGATTGAAACGTGCAACCATGAAATTTCTTCCCTCAGATCTCGAATAATGTTGTCCTTCTCCTCGACGATTTCATCCTTCTCCCTATTCGCTCGAACAAGTTGTTCGTCCTTCGCCCGAATGATTTGGTCCTTCTCCTTAATCGCAGCATCCACGGCCTCCCGCACCTACAGTTTTTCATAATAACCACACCCCTTCTCCTACAGATCATAAGGCAAACGTAGAGGGTTTTGAGAACTACGAAAATGCAAATAATTAAATTCAGACCCTTTTTTTACCTCTCTCTCACGAGGGCAGCCAAAATAGCGTTCCAGATCACTTGGTCGAACGAATCTAGTCGCCCTTAAGTCACACCAGCAGTTCAGCACACTTGCCTCATAAACGAACAAGTCCTCCTCCACCGGCTTCTTCAACTTGTGCATTACCCTCTCAGTATCTGTCACTACAGAAAAACAGTACTTAGTACACAAGACGAATTCGTTAAATGCATAAATAAGATAAGTACAAAGCACCCAAACGAAGTTCACTTACGCTTGCTCTTGCGAGACCTAGAGCCATAGTTGAAGAACGACATATTCTAAGCTTGGTTACGGCTGCCTACTACAAATTCTAAGTTTAGGGCTTCAAGGGAGGTGTGTGGTGCAAAACTGCATCATAGAGGGGGGTATTTATACTAAAAATTGACGACTTAGGGGTTTTTCAGTCCCAGCCAGCGCTGCGCCTCCTAGCTAGCGCATAGCTGGCTGGGATTGAGGAAACCCTAACGGTGCTATGACGGTAACATTTTCTGACTGGCAGACAGCGCTGCACCAGCTGGGTGGCGTTGCGCCACCCAGCGCAGCGCCATCTGGCTGGCGCAGCGCTGTCTGCCAGTCAGATTGTGTTATTTCTGGACATTTTTACGTGTTTGGCTACTGACGGTACATATTTTTTAAAATTCCAAATTCCCCACTATCTCCTGCTAGAGCTATTTCTGAAGAGATTGAGAATTGTGGAAGATATGATGGGAAAATGTTTGTATAAAGTTGGAGGATGTTAGATTATATTGTTTGATATGTATAGTTAGTAATGAAAATAGTAAGAAAAGATCGCAGGACTCAGAATTCTGTCCATTGTCAGAATACACATTCTGAAGACGATCAAAAACTCTAGGTATCTAAAATTCAAAAACCCAGCTACATCAAACCGTAAACAAATAAGATATATCAAAACACAGAGTTTTCAACAAACTAAACCAGATTTTCCTCGTGCGAAACAACCTCCATAAATTTGAGCCTAAATTTGTTTGACCATCACAAACCAATTCTGATGGGCTCGGCCCGCCAGCGGCTTAAACGCTCAAACAGCGGCCCATACACAGCGATCGCCACTGTTAAGTTGGACCTAGGCGACAGCCTGGGCAGACAGGGCAAACAGGCCCAGGGAGTAAAAGAAGGCCCAAAGCGGCGACCCAGCACGGCGACTCTTAGGGTTCCAAGGTGAAGCGGACACGTGTCGACATCCTATGGAGGCTACGAACGAGTGGCCATGATTCAACCTTGGCGACCAAGACAGGGGTACTATAAATACCCGTACACTCCACAAAACCAAGGGACAACACTTTTACCCAGCGGACAAACGCTCCGCGGTACGTCACTCACCCTCCTTTTCCATTCCTTCCTTAAATCGATCGCCTCACTCTCCCTAAGAACTAACTACCCCCATTGCTACTTACGAGGTACACCACCCTTCAAAGACCAACAAGCTTGGGCTTCCATTATTGGGTCAGACGACGAGGCTGGAACAAATTCATATGTTGGTACAAAGGGTAGAGTAAAAAAGTTAGAACACAAGTAATGGTTAAAAACTCGAGTCGTAGACGTCAAGGTGTATGCTATAAACGAGCAAGCATCATTTATTTTGCGAACGCTCATAGGGCCATCTTGAAAACTATATATTATGAGTAGTACCATACGGCTCTTATCCACAAGCTTGCCTCATATGTGACATGTATTCATGTCTCTCTTTTGTCTATTCAATTTCCACCTACATTCTACATTTAATCACTTATGATGGCATATGTATCAACCAATAAGCAAGGATACAATCGTCAAATTAGTCCAAGGTACTGTGTGTGACGTGTCAGCTTGGGATTATTTTATATTTTTTATTCGGCCTAGTTAGATAATAATTAGATTGTTTATCGGGTTGTTTGTTAGTGTTGAGTAGTATTCGGATTAGTCGGGAGGGGAGTATTTAATTGAGGAATAGCTGAACGGTGGAGGGGGAATAGAAATATAACTCTTTCTAAACTCTGCTTTCTCTCTGACTTCTTATTCTGAAACTCTTCTTCTTCGTAATTCTTCCAAACCCTTCGTCGATCCAAGCTCATCCGAGTTAATCACATCGCGTAATCATTCCTCGTTTCACCTCGTTACACAAGGCTACGGCATCTCAACGACCCGACTCCGACGAAACTCCTTGGGGTAGCCGTTTGTGGCGGCGTCCCGACCCCGTCATCACCCGCTCAAAATCGGCACGTAACATCTTGGTATCAGAGCCTGGCTTCGAATCGACTTCACCAACGGACATCAAGATGGATGAACGAATGACAAACATGGAGGCGACCTTGGACGGTATTCGTCAATCACTAGCGGCCTTGATGCAACGACAGGATCGCGATCCGGAGGCAGTAACCCGAATTGAGAATCGTTTGGTAGCTTTGAACGAGACTGTGATGGCGATTACGGATAGGGTGGACCGCATGGAAAGGAATCAGCCAGGGATTCTTATAAATCCGGGAGGGCGACCTGAAGCAAACCAACGGATAACGGCACCAGGAGTGAGAATTGATTTCCCAAAATTCAGCACAGGCGACGACCCAACTACGTGGGTATGCAGGGCGGAACAATTCTTTGAGTTTTACCGAACTAACGAGGAAGACAAGGTGCTAATGGCTTCCATATATCTAGAGGGGGAAGCTCAGATGTGGCTTCAGGTATTTCGAGATGAAGGTCGTCAATTAACGTGGGAAGAGCTCAAGAATGGAATGCACTCGCGTTTCGGCCCCACCACTTTTGAGGATCCCTTCGGCGGTCTGACTAAGTTAACACAAACTGGCAAGGTGCGAGATTATCAAACGGAGTTCGAAAGGTTGTTGGTTCGTTCGGGGCGCCTGACACCAGCTCACCAGGTTAAGCTGCTTTATAAGCGGCTTAAGTCAAGGAATCCGTAGTGACGTTCAGGCAGCTAGACCTCCGGACTTGACGACCGCTATTGCGTTTGCCCGGCTATACGAGGAAAAGGAGGCTACACGTCCTCTTAATACTGAGTTTCGAACTACGGCGAGACCAAACCCCGATCCGCGAAATCGGGTCATGAACGTAAAAAAACTCACACCCGCAGAGATGAGGGAGAGACGTGAAAAGGGATTGTGTTATAATTGCAATGAACAATTTGTTCCAGGACACAGATGTAAAAAACTTTTCTTTTTAGAAATAGCCAATGATGCCGAAGATGTGGTAGCTCCTGAGGGTGAGAAAAGTCATTTAGCCATCTCGATGGCCGCGGTGTCCGGGAGTGAGGCTGGAGAAACGATGAAATTGCGAGGGACAATGCGTTGCCAAAGTGTTAGTGTTCTCATCGATACAGGAAGTACCGATAACTTTATTGACACGAGGTTGGCTGACCGAATGGCCTTAGTACCGCTTACGGGTACTCGGTTCTCTGTGCTTGTAGGGAATGGAGAAAAAGCGAGCAGTCCCGGACTCTGCCCCCATGTGTCTCTCTACTTACGGGCATGGCTTCGAGATGACTTTCATTGCTGCATGGGTGGTTATGTGTTGTTCTTGGCGTTGGGTGGCTGCGGAAGTTGGGAGAAATTCGGTGGGATTTTAATAACCTGACCATGCAATTTGAGTGGCGTGGGATACCACGACTATTGCAAGGACTACGAACTGCGCCGGCCAAGGAGATTGATAGCCATCAGTGGGCTAGGGAGATGAAGAGGACGGGTGAAGGGTACATATTATACATGATCGAAGGGTCCCAATCCGAAGCTAAGCTCACAAAGTGTGATAATGAAGATGCAGAGGAGGAAAAGTGGTTGCTCCATGAATTTCCAGATGTGTTCCGTGAACCAACCACCCTACCACCACAAAGGAGTCATGCTCACCACATTGTGGTCAACCCTGGGAGTGCACCAATTAATCAACGACCATATAGATATCCTCATTACCTGAAAGAGGAAATTTCAAAGTTAGTGGAAGGGATGCTGGAGTCGGGAGTAGTACGGCCGAGCCAAAGCCCGTACTCATCTCCGGTGCTGATGGTAAAAAAACGAGACGGGTCGTGGCGGATGTGTGTGGATTACCGAGGACTCAACCAAGTAACGGTGAAGGATAAATTTCCAATTCCTGTAATAGACGAGCTTCTCGACGAGTTACGAGAAGCTAGGTACTTCACCAAGTTGGATTTACGATCCGGTTACTATCAGATTCGAGTCGCGACTGAAGATATTCCAAAGACAGCTTTTCGGACTCACCACGGACACTATGAATCTTGGTCATGCCCTTTGGGCTTACGAATGCCCCGTCAACCTTCCAAGCTCTCATGAACGAGGTATTCAAGCACCTTCTCTCTAAGTTCGTGTTAGTTTTCTTTGACGATATTTTGATATATAGCCCAACGCGAGAGCTGCATTGGGACCATGTTCGGGAAGTATTTTCAATTTTGAGGAAGAATGAGCTATATGTAAAAAAGGAGAAGTGCACATTCGGCCAGAGGGAAGTTCGGTACTTGGGACATATTATTGGCAATGGAGGAGTAGCGGCTGAGCCAGAGAAAATTGCGGCGATGGTTGAGTGGCCGATTCCATCTAATATAAAATCATTGAGGGGGTTTTTAGGTTTAACTGGGTATTACCGGAAGTTCATACGAGATTATGGGAAGATAGCTGCACCATTGACTCGATTGCTGAAAAAGGGGGCCTTTGCATGGGATAAGGAAGCAGGAGAGGCCTTCATTCAACTTAAAAGAAAAATGACTGAGGCACCAGTTTTAGCTTTACCCGATTTTGGCTTAGAGTTTACGGTGGAATGCGATGCTAGTGGAGGAGGACTCGGAGCAGTACTAATGCAAAATGGGTGCGCGCTAGCTTATTTTAGTCAAGCTTTAAGTGGTAGGAATTTGGCTATGTCAACTTACGAGAAAGAAATGATGGCTTTGGTATTGGCGGTGAAGAAGTGGAGGCCTTATTTATTGGGGCGTCGTTTTGTAGTTAGAACTGATCAAAAAAGTCTCGATATCTCTTAGAACAAAAGATCACGACGCCCATGCAAGAGAAGTGGATCACGAAGTTGTTGGGGTATGATTTTGTGATCGAATACAAAAAGGGGAGTGAAAATAGTGCTGCAGATGCTTTGTCGAGGCGTCATGAGTTTTTTGCGGTATCAATGCCAGTGGCTGATTGGGTAGACACCATAATCAAGGAGATAAATGAATCCCCTACTTTGACGAAGCTACGGAATTCATGTCTTGACGGAGAACTAACGGAAGATTGGGAGGTAAAAGGCGGCGTATTATACCGACGTGGACGCATTTACTTACACTCTGAGTCATCATTGATACCCACAATCGTCGAGAAAATGCATTCAAGCACCCATGAAGGTTATCATAAAACAGCCAAGAGAATTCAAGAGGTTTTCATGTGGCCGAAGATGAGGAAAGTAATTCAAAGCTTCATACGTGAATGTTCAACTTGTCAAAAGAACAAGGCAGACTACTCCAAGCCACCTGGACTATTGAGTCCTCTTCCAATTCCCAAGGAGGTTTGGCATGACATATCCCTTGACTTTATTGATGGACTTCCGAAGTCGGAGGGAAAATCAGTAGTTTTGGTGGTGGTTGATAGACTCTCGAAGATGGCGCACTTCATTGGGTTGTCGCATCCCTATTCAGCCGCGAGTGTAGCTGACGCCGTGTACAAGAATGTGCTCAAGTTATATGGGTTTCCAGCCACCATTGTGAGTGATAGAGATCCGGCATTTACGAGCTTATTTTGGACGGAGTTGTTCAGATTGCAAGGGACACGATTTAATTTCAGCTCGGCTTACCATCCACAAACAGATGGGCAGACCGAAGCCGTGAACAAAGCTCTCGAGATGTACCTTCGTTGCTTCACGGGAGATCGACCTAAGGAATGGCACAAGTGGCTGCCATGGGCGGAGTACTGTTATAACACAAGTTGGCACTCGTCAACTGGACACACCCCCTATGAGGTGGTTTATGGGCGAAAGCCACCGACACTACTATCCTACGTTCCTGGAGCAACAAAGGCAGCTACGGTGGAGTTGGAGATGAGGGACAGGGATGCGGTATTGAAGGATCTTAAGGTTCGTATTGCTCGAGCACAGGAGCGGATGGCTCGGTACTACAATGCTGGAAGGGTTGATAAGGCATTTCAAGTGGGAGATTGGGTATATGTCAAGCTCCAACCTTACCGCCAAGTCACAGTTAGTAATCGACGAGATTACAAACTCGCTCCCAAATTCTATGGACCTTTCCAAGTGATTAGTCGGATAGGAGATTTGGCTTATTTGATTGGGATTGCCGGATGACTCGAAGATCCACCCGGTATTTCACGTCTCTAATTTAAAGGCTGCGCAAGGTGACGTGAGTGGCATACCTTCAGCTTTACCAACAACGAATGATGTTCCTGGTCCTCAACCACTAGCCGTCCTTGAAAGGCGGCTGCGTAAGGGAAGGGACGAAGTGCTCGTTCATTGGACACACACGACTCCGGCTGATGCGACATGGGAGGATTGGCGACACCTTCAACTTCAGTTCCCAGGCGTTCTCGAGGGCAAGAACGCTCCAAAGGGAGGTGGCGTGTGACGTGTCAGCTTGGGATTATTTTATATTTTTTATTCGGCCTAGTTAGATAATAATTAGATTGTTTATCGGGTTGTTTGTTAGTGTTGAGTAGTATTCGGATTAGTCGGGAGGGGAGTATTTAATTGAGGAATAGCTGAACGGTGGAGGGGGAATAGAAATATAACTCTTTCTAAACTCTGCTTTCTCTCTGACTTCTTATTCTGAAACTCTTCTTCTTCGTAATTCTTCCAAACCCTTCGTCGATCCAAGCTCATCCGAGTTAATCACATCGCGTAATCATTCCTCGTTTCACCTCGTTACACAAGGCTACGGCATCTCAACGACCCGACTCCGACAAAACTCCTTGAGGTAGCCGTTTGTGGCGGCGTCCCGACCCCGTCATCACCCGCTCAAAATCGGCACGTAACACTGTGGTCAAAGAGGGATTCAGTATCGTTCAAAATCTGAAAATAACGCGTGATTGAATATATATTGTGATAGATAGATTAATACCATGGTCTACTTTTAGATACTAGCCCTCTTGACTACATTAATACCATTATCGATCAAGTATATATAAGTATGTACATATTCAAGTCATAAGAATTCCTTAATGTAGCACTACTAGTTCAAAACTTACAACAATGTCACATTATACTTTTACTGTCTCGAATAGAGCGATCATATAAGAGAAGTCATTCTCGAATACAAAGTTACGAAACCATGATATTGTTTAAGTTCCTATCCTAACCATATGGGTTTAATAGCTGGTCCTGTGGTTTTAAGACATGGACATGGGACAATCATAACTACCACATGTAGGTATGTATGTTGAGCCATGTTCGTGAGCCACTAGGGGACCATGAATCCATCACACTCTCCTTTTTTTACTACCTTTCTTCTTCAATTCTTTTGTATCTTCCTTTTGTCTTGTTTATTGTGTTTTTTTGTTTCATTCTTGTCTTTATTTTTCTTCCCTTTTTAATCGTTGTTTTGAAATATATTCTCGCATTCTAGATTCGATGATCAGTTCGGTGATTTTTCTGTTTAGTCTCACCCACAAAAGAATGTTGAAAATTTGTTTGTATTCATCTCCCTACCTAGCACACTATCAATCATTAGGTCAACCTTACTTTATTTTTTTTGTTTGCACTGATAGAAATACTCAGGCCTTGTTTTCTACCGCGAATTTAAGAGCTAGAATCAACCAATTCTGACGGCATTGATACATGTGCATTTTTTGTTTTTTAGCGACAAATAATCCTCTGAATTCTACCGGAATTGAAATTATGGAGGTATTCTAATTCAATGGCGAAAAAACACACCTCAATTCCTTCGATACGGGAGCTCGCATGAAGCGGTAAATGACTTGTCACCAGAAGTACTTCATTCTCATTCGCAAGGATCGAACTGCCAACCTTATTGTTAAGGGACAATGTGAGCAACCAACGATTTCACATATTATTGTTAACTAATAATTTATTTTGGTTATTTTTAAAAAAATAATCATAAGTAAGTAAATCCAATCCAAACCAAGTAAGTAGTTATATGAGGTGGATTTAATTATGGTACTTTATTTCTCTTTTTTTTTTATGAATATTACTTCTCTTTTTAGTTTGTGCTGGATGAGCATATTTTGTCAGGGTGTTTGTTGGGGTTTATTTGGGCTAGGCCCAATTGGGGGTTAAGCCCGATATTCTGTTCTGGGAGAAAGGGGAAGCCCAATCGTCTTTCTATATGGGCTTTTGGTGCAGAAAACCAACTTCATAACTCATAGGCTTGTGAACAAATGGATTACTATTTACTAGTCATATTATTAAAAAATGTTGCATAAAGAAGTATACAATTGTAAAAATGATTGAACATTCAAGCCCTTCTATATATACTTCCACTACATCCTCTTGAGCATGTGGTTTGATATTTTCTTGTGAAAATATGATTGATTAACATTGTTTGACTATAACTACTTTGGTTAGTTTTGGTTTGATATCCATGGAATGATTTACGGGATGATGTTCTCTGTAACATCGATAGCGTTGTCTTTCTTATTATTATTGTTGGTTCTTTTCTTATCTTTTCACAGGTTGTCATAATCACTCATCTCGTTGGTCTTGTTTCTCATAACAATTTTAGTCCTCTTCTCTCGCGCCCATATATTTCGTATTCTAATTTATTTTATTCATTTGTATGAGATATGTTAACTTCCAGGAATGTGTTTGGTCAGTATCGTTAGCTCGACTAGACAGAAGTTGTAATCATGGGAGATGAATTCGAATCTTTGGTCATCTCACATGTCTAAAGCAATGCTTCAGACTATTACGTGGATATCTGTCATTTTCACGAGTCAACACTAGCTCTGCGAGTTAGTGTTGTTTCTCGACCAACAAATGAAGCAATACTTGAACAGGTAGATTTTTTTTAACATTTATTAAAAGTTTAGTTATTCATATAGTAATACCATAAAGTTTTTTTTTTTTTTTTTGCATGAGAATGGAAGACAAGATTGGGCCCGCAGCCCATTTAGAGGATATGAGAAGGAAAAAAGCTCTTGTATAAAGATATTGGGCCCACAACAAAATCTTACCAAATATATTATATGCTTATGTTGTTTTATGTGGCCATTCATTCATTACCCCTTTGTCCCCACTATTTATCAAAGTCATGTTTTTTTATTTTATTCTTAAACGCCTTTGATTTTTAAACTTTAATCCTCAATTATGCTTTGGTGTTTAGTCACTAATCACCTCCACCACTTGATAACATACCTTCTCTCATACTGATATCACGATCTTTTCAAACGATTCCTGTCTCTTCGCGTAAATAAAAACGTAAGTTGTACATTTTTACTTTACCCTGTTCTGAATGATGCGCGTAAAGTGATGTCTGCCTGGATGCATTGTTACTTATCTATAAGTGAAAAAAGAATAAACTTAACTGTTCCTATCTAAGATAAATGTGAAATAAGAATAGACTCACTTAAGTATGTCTGTTTTGGTTGATAATTAGGCTAATGTTTTTTTTTAATATTGTTTTCAATTTGTTTTCTAGACCTTTTTAGAATATTGCAAATCTTGCATTTACCTCTCCCTCTCAAAAAGGATATTTATCTTATTCTCTTAACTTTGTATACCTTAGAATACTTAGATTATGGTGGCTCATACACGTTTACCCGGCATCATCCGAGATCTTATCGAGATTATCCGGACTTGCAGGTTGTCAATTGGAACCCCTAGTCAAAGCCTACACAAATATTATTGTCCTCCCAGCGACTAGGTCGGAACAAATAACCTACATGTCACTAACCTATTTTAATTGTAATTCGTCAATTATTTCGTTAATTTTCCATCAAAAATTATGTTAAGTTGATGAATTATCATGACAACTCACAACATATATCCACATCACCCCTACCATATCATCATTCTTTCTTAAACTCAGCTCATTCAACCGTTTCCAACGAAATTCAACCCAAGATGATAAAAGTTTAGTGGGTCAATTTCTATGTGATAGTGAAAGTAATGTCATAAGTCATTATAAATACTTTTGAACCAAGAGAAATATTTTTGAAAGGGTGGGGCTCTAAAGCATTCAATAATTTACTACTTTGCATATAGCAAATAAATCAGTCAATAACTTTATGGATCCAAATGTTAGCTCATAGAAGGAAGATTTGTCTCACACTCACCTACGAGTACACTTGACCCTCTTTACAATTGATGTATGAGTTTTGAAAAGCCTCACTTTCACCAATTGATCCATTGATTATACACATCTATCGACTTCACTGAATAGATTAATGATGAATATATTGTGTAAAGAGATTTTTACGTTGATCCTGAGTTCTAAATTTATCGATATGGTATTTTGGTTATCATCCTAATAATAAACTCCTTCAAATCAAGGATCACCAAATCCAAGGTTTGTTGCTTCAACGTTATACATTTCTGTAGACATCTTGGACCGTTGTTAACTCCAACGGGGCACTCTTCTTGACCCACCCGCCAGGAAGACTTTGATACAAGGAACTACCACATAAATTCCTTCTCGAGCACACCTTGAGAGTCTTCACATCACCAGCTTCCACAATCCATCTTTCTGCCTGTCAACCTGACTCTAATACCACTTGTTGTATCACACCGCCACCAACTACCTAACACTAGTCTTATATTGTCCACTTTGGACCAAACCTACACTGATATATTTTTGAGTTCCTTCCCAAAAGACCATTTACTATTGCAATTTGTGGACTCTTCTAAACTAGATAAATCTCCTCCAATTTACCAATATGATCCTTGAGTCGTTATCCCAGCCCATATACAAGAATTTCAAATTCTCTAATTAATCTACTAGAGCTCAAATGTCTTTTACAACAAAACTTCTACATAATAAAGAGTTTAGACCTAGCATAATCCATTGATTCAATCTCTATACCATCCCACTAAGTTTCTCAATTTCCACCAATTAAGTTAAAAATCATAGTTCCAATATCCATATCTTCACTCATCAAAAAGGTATCCTTTTACTTTTACCCTTTTTAGTGTTTTCCCCTCCTCAAAATCTATACCTATGAAAGAATATTTGAAAGACAATGAGATGCAAATATAGAGATGAGAACCCGACAAAGGGTACCTCAATGTGTTTATCTTTTAAGGCATATGATCATGCTTGACTCATAGCTACTAAGTTTTCTGTTTGAACTCGATCGTGGGTTCCTATATATTGCTTCACACTGTTTGCTGATTCCTATACTCCAACATATCGGACCGATTCTTCCTCTCTTCTTTCAACTCATAGCTAAGTATGGCTACTTAGCCTAATTTACCCCCTCATGTTTCTTTCTTGCTTTTTCATTCATCGAAAAGTAGTAAGGAAAGTAGTAAGGAGTGGTTTGGTTGATTGAATTGGGTCCAGGAATTGAAGGGTCCAGAAATTGGATTCCAATTCCCGGACCCAATTCCATTAACTGAACACTACAAAAAAAGTGATCTTTAGCTACTGCAAAATTACAATGGCATGAAAATGCAGTAGCAAATAATTGATATTTGCTACGACAATCACTATTTCATGTAGTAATTTGCAGTAGCAAATACTATTTGCCACACCACTATTTGCGACGGGATGCTGGCAGTAGCAAATAGTGGTGTGGCAAATAGTGGTGTGGCAAATAGTATTTGCTACTGCAAATTACTACATGAAATAGTGATTGCCGTAGCAAATATCAACTATTTGCTACTGCATTTTCATGCCGTTGTAATTTTGCAGTAGCTTGCAGTAGCTAAAGGTAATTTTTTTTGTAGTGGAATGACACCTAAATTTGCCAGAAACTAAAAACCAACAATTTTAATGAACCAACTAGGATTGCCTAGAAGTATCTAATAGACTGAGGAAGGACCGGGGGTGGCGCCATGGAATGGCCTATATCGAAGTGGGTTGGGCCTTCATGGCCCACCAATAGCCTCACAAGTCGCAAGCATGTTGTTAGCTTGACGGCTTGTATCCAGTGAATTCGTCAAGGCCTTAGTAGGTCGGGAATGGAAAGCCCACCAGTGAGCTTGAGCGGCTGGCGGCCCAAACAACCCTATGATTATAGCGTGGAATCATCCTAGAAGTGGTACTTCTCATACCGGCGATGGACGACATCTCCGTACCAACACCTTATAAGAGTAAGTTACTGACGATATCGCTCAAACTATAAATACCTGGCAAACCCACTGCAAAAGTGACCAAACCCTTTTTAGCAGGTAACCTTCTCTTGGTACATTATTCCAGACACACTTTTACTAAATTATCCCTCACTAGCTCTTAAGCACTGATTATTACCTCCATTATCTTATACACGGGATAACGTGAAATCAGTCAGGCGGCAAGTCAACTCTTCATCTATTGGACCAGATGACTATCCAAAACAAAGGTGATGGTGAGGTCCAAAGTTGATATAATTAAGGACTTAACATATTGTTCTCCCCAAGAAGGCAACACTAATTGTGATCCATGATAGTGAGGCATAATGGCAATATACTCATCACTCTCTTTGGTTGGACCCATTTGATCATATTCATTTGTCTCTCTATTTTACATCAACTCTTGCTTTCACATGTCTTGTAATGCATATTTTCAATATCTTTACTTTGTGACCTTTGTGTAGTCATTCCAAAAGGAATTGCCTCTCTCCCTTATCTTTTCCTAAAATATAAGAATGGCCTCTCTTCATTGTGTGAGATAGTTGTTTCCTACTCCGGTCACATATTAAAGTTCACTGATTAATTCTAAACATTGAATTTAACAACTTACATGATCATTAATTAAGACCCGGGCAACACAATGTTTCCTCCATCCACTTCGCCAACTCATTCTTCAACAGGCACGCGGTCAGAGCCTCGGGTTCATCCCACGACTAGAAGAAGCAAAGCTTAGATTACTCGATCCTGGACACAATATATCTGCCTGGTGTGGTGAAGCTTAATTGTGATGCTACCATCTTTAGAGATGGTAGGGTGTGGTTTTGGGAATGCTAAGAGTGATCAAACACAGTCATAATAAGTTGATCGGTGTGTCAATTGTTTGGATGATTAAGTTGACTATATACACAATACTTTTGTGAATTATATATACACTAGATCTATCATTATGAAGATTTGGTGTAGATTTATATTATATCATGGTCTTGGATTCTTCCACTCTAGGGACCCTAAATAATTTATTACTTGATTAATCATAATGAGTAATGACAGATTATTATTGGCTTACTATATAAATTAAACCTCTAATTATTTCTCCTATAAATCAAATTGGGTATTTTGGAGGTCTAACCTAAGAGAAAGGTGACAAGTGACAACTCTATGGTGTGTAGATTATAGGGCGATTAGGATTTAGATATCATGATTAGTTTATGTTTAGTGGCTAATTATTCACTTAAATATTTACTTTTTTTGTATGAATCATGGTGCGCAAATTAATGCACACTAGTTTTAACTCAATGGATTTCTCCAAAGAGATCGTTTTTCCCTAGGGTCTTTCTTTTTCTATTACTCAACAGTTGTGGAATAAGCAATTCGGGTTTTCGTGCTGGGTTTGAAATGGTTTAAAAATGAACTAAGTAAACTAAGAATGCAAATTGAACAAGCAAACAAGTGAAGCAGATTGGAGATTTGAATATAGACTAAGGCGTTTGTCCAGACTCGAATCCGCTCTAGCTCGATTAAGACGGATGATGCAATGCAATCTCAGTTTATCAGACTTGATGACTCGACACTTCCTTGGGTAATCTCTACTCCATGGTCAGGACGCAGAGAAACTATCCTATCAAACCTACAAGTTCCTATGGTCAAGATAACTCGCAAATCCTCAAGAACGCACGAAGAACAGTGAAATGCCACAAAGATATGTAAAGAGATTAGTTTCACCGGCCCTATGGTCAAGACACCGACAACCCTAACGACCTCCTAAACTCTAGAATGATCTACGTCCATGGTCAGAACCGCAAATCAAAGATGAAACAAAATCCTACGATATGGTCAATCAACGGATTCTTAGAGCTTCAAATTAGGGTTTAAGAGAAAACTCATCACATGTCTGAATAAACTTCAATTAACATTAACGGGTTAGAAACCCGACATCATCCATACAAAATCTCACTAGAGTTTCATCTAATCTGAACAAACTAAAGAGTTTAGCTCGACATCACTACAGAAGAAATAACAGAAACAATGGAGAAGAAAACCGGAGAAGAAGACATCTTACTCCGAGAAAACCTAATCCTGATGAATCTTCAGAACTCCTGAGTTAATCCTCGCTTTTCCTCGCTTAATCGTCACTTCAAAGCTTCAAAATCCTCCTCCAAGAGTGTCTGGTTCGTCGAAATCAGAATGAAGAATGAAGTCTTTCTGTCTCTCCCTTGAAAACCCTGTTTTACTCTCTGAAATCCGTCCTGGGAAAAAGTGCGCCCGGCGGCACTTAAAAAGTGCGCCGGCGCACTTTTCCATGAAAATGGCGCACTTTTTGTGGCCGATGGAAAATTTACAGGACGCCAAAAATAAAGTGCGCCTGGCAGCACCAGAAAAGTGCGCCGGCGCACTTTTCATGGATTTAGGCGCACTTTTGCCCCTGGAAATGACCTTCAGCTCTTTTGATGATTCCCGCTCCGTTTGAACTCCAAATTGATCCCCGTTTGAAGTGTCGAGCTCGTAGAAAAGTCATCCACAACGTGGTAACCTGAAATCTCAACAAAAACAACTCGAAACAACATCAAATTGCCCAAAAGAGGGCCAACGGGAGATAAAACATATTTTTCATAAAAGTCATTCAAGTTCATCACAATTCAGAGTCAAATAAGGGGAATGTCGTTCAAATGTGGCGAGATAAACGCGGTAAATCTAACGTCATCAAATCACTTAAATATTTACTAATTATAATTAGAAAAGGAAATTTATGCCTAGAAACGTCCACTATTTAAGAATGAGAAATTTTAAAATAATTGGTTTAACCCTCTTTGGCTTGTGGATGGCCATAATTATATTCTCTTACAAATGGTTGAGTATTTGATTAATCAAAATGAGAAAGTGGTTAGTTTTGTTTTTTTTTTTTTTAATTCTATCGATAATTTGATATGGACAGCTTAATTTGTTGAACCATGAATAAATCGCCGAAAAAGTATGACATAACATCAATATAGTTACGGTTCAGTAGCAAGCAACTATCAAGATTCGGAAAAAAAAAATCGAATGAAACCTTACTACACACTAATAATGTATCATAAAACTAAACCAAAATTTATATTAGATGAGTCCAAAATGAAATTAAATCTAATTATAGTAAGCAAACCCACGTGTAAAAATGAAATAATTGAGTAAACCTTTTGAAATGGTGTGTGTGGGAAGAAAGTCAAGAACGCATCAACAATCCATAGGGGAAAAAAATTAATTAATCACCCACCACCATAGGACCAAAATAATGTTGCACTTCAGTTTTGTTCGTTGTTCGATAAATAGAGTTGTTCATTATGTGGCGCACGATAAGTTATTATTGATGTCTTCCAAGTCAGAAATTGATTTACTTATCGAATGCTTATGTGAATATCTAAAATTGTATATTTGTTTAATTTATCTCTCGTTCTCTTGCAAGAATCGGCTCGACCAAAACATAAGGCATATATACTGTGAAGGTTGCCAGGCGCTACCTACCATCATCATTTTCAACTAGCTTCGTTCACACACTAATAACTCTTATGATTCCTTCCTCTACTTGCCTATCTTCTTTTGGTGATTAAAGCTCACAAATAGTGAGACTTTGAACTCTAACAACCATCAAGAATTTTCGTGGGAGTCAACGAGATAGTTATTCTGTCCTGATGAACCTTGGCCCAGTAAGGGCTCAATCGTCCGATGCTTTGGGGTTTGTCTCTAGGCGATCTGGACCCCACGTCAGCTAACGACTTCAAGCGTGGGTCACCAATCTACTAATGACATTTGACGACCTGACCCAGATGTCGATATCCTATAAAAAGGGTTTTGACCCCATCATTGATGGGACCTGACCTAACACACAGACAACACGCCTTAAGTATAATCGCTCATCGACACGTTTAAGGCTCACTATATATACGTTCTTAAGGGTACACCTCGATACTTTTTTCTGCCACTCAAATACGCCTTGCCCCCCCTCTACTTACATACTCGAGCGCTTACTATTGTCTCTTGTACGCCTTGCGTGGAACACTTTTGAACTCCAATTCACTTGAACCGAACATGTTCTAAATTGAAATCATAAACATTTTATTTGGAGTAAATTTATTGAAACAAAAGTTAGAGATTAATCAGGAAAATGAGAAGACAGACCACACGATGCATCATCATTATAAGGCATCCATAATTTATGATAATGATTGTACCGATGATGGCAAACAAACATCATTCATTTCTTCACAAGTGATGATGCCATACAAACAATATTAATTTATTACAAAATAGTACATAACAGCACTACTATTCCCCAAAATTATGTAAATTAATTAAATGTACATAAGAATATATAAATAATTGTGTTTGATAATAAATGATAAATCAAATAATTCAAACTAATTTTTTTTCTTTCGAAAGTTAATTCAAACTTATTTAAGAGTTTGAATAGTGGTAATATAATAGATAGTTAGAAGTGTTATATAAATATTGAAAGAAGATGTTGTAATATAAGATTAAGGCTGTTATAAAATATTAGAAAGAAGATGCTTTACTTAATATAAGATTAGGCAGGAAAGTCTTGATGTCGAATCGTGTTAGCTTCTATATAACAATATCACTTGCATTACTGGTGAACATGTGTAGATTTCAGTATGATTTCATGGACTTTCATTTGAGTGGAAATAATATGTACATAAATTGTACAGTTTCCTCCTCTTGTAGCTACATTTATGCCATCATAACGTCTCTCGTCAATGGTGCACATGAAAATACAGATTTTAAATTTTATCATATCACGCAAAGAAAATACTAACTAAATACCAATAATTACCAAACATTCACATTTATTAATCAGAATTATGTAGTAAATTGTCAATCTATTCGAAACTAATGATGCAAAATCAACAAAAACATTAAAAAAAAATCAAGGTAAACATCAATATCAATCATCATTAGTAGTTTGATTGAAGTCAAGCAAAAACTACTCAATACATTTTTCAACCAGTCCAGACACACATACATTACCTAAGGTGGATAACACAGGAAAAACGTAATTAACATGTCAAAATATGAACAACCTCACTTCTATCTCTCCCTACAAAAAATAACTCGATAAATAAAACGAAGTAACTCACGACAAATTCGTATCGTCTCACCAAACTCCGTATCGTATCACAATTTATTAATACACACCCCTATTATGAAAGGGAGAGGCAAAGAAAAAGAAAGGATGTGTGTGACAAATTAAAAAAGCAGCCTAATTAAAAAAAATATTAAAACGTGGGACCCACAATATGTCTACTCAGTAAGACCAAAATAACCCAATTTGTTATATTTCTTTTTTCCCCCAAAAACACTAATTATCTCTTCCCCAAAATTCTTACACTAATCATCTCTCTTTCTTTCATTCCGCCTCACCGTCATGTCATCGGCGCAAGATCCCACGGCGGCGCCGGAAGGATCCTCCTCCTCCCGAACCAACCACCACCACCACCACCCGCCGCAGGCGCCGCTGAGCCGTTACGAGTCGCAGAAGCGGCGGGACTGGAACACGTTCGGACAGTACTTGAAGAACCAGAGGCCGCCGGTTTCCGTGTCCCACTGTGGCTCGACCCACGTGCTCGACTTCCTCCGGTACTTGGACCAGTTCGGGAAGACGAAGGTCCACCTTAACGGCTGCGCGTTCTTCGGGCAGCCGGACCCACCTGCCCCTGCACCTGCCCGCTGAGGCAGGCGTGGGGCAGCCTCGACGCGCTGATCGGTAGGCTGCGTGCAGCCTACGAGGAGCACGGCGGGTCGCCCGAGACGAACCCGTTTGGGAACGGGGCGATCCGGGTTTACCTGAGGGAAGTTAGGGAGTGTCAGGCTAAGGCTAGAGGGATACCGTACAAGAAGAAGAAGAAGAAGAAGGTTAATCATCATCAGGTGGTTAATAAGGTGGCGGCCGCCGTTGTTAGGGATCATAATAAGGCGGCGGCGGCGGCGGCGAGCATGCCGCAGTGATCGGGTCTATGTTCGTGAGAGGTAAATAATTTTAATTACTTTTAATTTTTAACTAATTTTGAATTTTATCTCTATGGTTATATTACAACTATTTTCGACAATTGTTGGTTCCAAAATTCACAAAGTTTTGAAGGTAATTCATACACGAGTGCTTCAGATTGAATCATAAATTTTAACATCTGAAAATTTCACTCATAATTAGTAAACACTATAAGATTCATTCAGAACTGTCTCCCAACAACTCGAGTTATTGGGATGTAACGGTTCTTGAAGATGGTATTATAGAGCTTTTGGTGACCAAAATGTCTTGACATCGAATCCCGATAGTTCCCAGTATAACAATTTATCTTGCATAAGGCTTGGTGGGTCTTTGCAAACTTCAATCCCCTTTCACACGAGCTTATTGGGATGCAACAGTTCTTGACAGCTTAAATCACAACACTAAATTAACTATTTTTTTTATGAATGAGCAATATATATAAATATGAAACAATAACACCAACACAATCCAGCTTAGGCGCTAAAGTCAGCACCACAAGCAGCCCAAAAAACCAAGAAACCTCACCCTCAGTACTACCTATCTACCCAAAAAAGAACTAATCCAAAAATATAACCACCCAAGCCTCGCACAAAGGGAACACAACAACCAAGCAACAAAAACTGCCCTGCAATCATCGGCCAAAGCCACCACCCAAAAACATCCCTCAGTTACCTTAGGAAAGCCTATTTATCCTCTCGACCGACGACCCTCAGGGATCGGGTGTCCTCCACTAGGTTCCAAGCAATTCTTCGAAGTTCAAGTTCTTTCTTTGACTTTGAGCTCGGGAGAACGCGACGCTTCAAGACCTCCCTTGTCGTCTCTTCGATCCTGTCCCTCGCAGCTTCCGCTATTTTCGAGAATTGTTGATTACAAGAATCATAAATTTTAACATCTGGAAATTTCATCCATCAAACTTAGCTATGTGCATTCGACACGACTCGTCAATTGATCTAAGTTTGTATTATAACACATGATCTACACTTCTTGTGTGACAATCAATGATATAATAACAAACTGATTTCAAAATCAAAATTACAAATAGGTAAATTTTCGATTGATTCCAAAATTACTTACCTTATGAATTCAATTTTAACAGAATTGATATAATTCCTTGACAATAATAGCTCACAAAACCCTAAGAAAGCTAGCCTCTTCATGACCCCCTAAAACCCTACTACTGTTGTTAAATACAGTAGATTAGTTAATGTAGGTAGGTAGATACATAAGTAGATAATTAACAAAGGTTTTATTTAGTTAATGGAGGTGATTAAGAGGTGAATTATATAGTGTGGTCGGGTCTAATCTAGATCTATATATTCTCTTTCTTAATCAACGAAAAATATTGTTAATTAAATAATAAATGCATCACTATGCTCTTATAAAGTTTGTTTCTTTGCATCATTTCTCTTTCTGATTCTCTGTGATTTTTTCTGCTCTCCAAACACATATGATTATGTCGTCATACGGTTGCATGTTGGATATTTAATATACAATTATCTACGTGGAGAGTTTTTTTAGTTGATATTTTCGGAGACAATGCATCACATTTCAAAATTGTACCGGTATGTTGAATTGATAAGTCTAATAATATGAGATTTAATAGTGCAAATGATGGTTTTAAAGTAAGTTGGCATTTGGACTTACATTCCATTTTTCCTCAGATGTGTTTTTTATTCGTAGTTGGTTTCTATGTAATACATTCTTCATTTCATAAAACGGGGCTAACTTGCGGGTCATTTATTTCTCTGTGGTTTGAAGTTGGGATTTCGATGAAATGATAAATTTGAGTAAACTCTCGTTTTTCCTGCACATAAAGAGTCGAGATTAGAGGCTTATTTCAGATTCAAAACCCCTCATTTCAAAAATAAGCTAATAGGTGAGTTTTGTAGGGTTTTAAATTCGTGTTTTGACTCCATCATATGAGATTTGAGGCTAGTTTCGGATTTGAACTCCTCATTTCGAAACTCAGTTAATAGGTTTTGGGGTTTCAGATTTGTGTTTTGACTCCTGCCATCATCTTTACCAGCTCATATCACCCAATGCATCATTTTCATCAAATGCACGTGTTTTCAAATCTCAACAACCAAAACAATCCATTAACGACTCACAAATCGTTGAACCGCTCAAATCGTCCGGCACAATACGGGTTCGAAAACAGTGCATGTTGGGTCTTGTGTCCGTGTACAAACTACTGTGTTCATCGGTCTTTACGAATGTTGGTTCAATCAAA
Source organism: Linum lewisii (assembly GCA_034768395.1). Classification (NCBI taxonomy): domain Eukaryota; kingdom Viridiplantae; phylum Streptophyta; class Magnoliopsida; order Malpighiales; family Linaceae; genus Linum; species Linum lewisii. Next base: position 1,849,286 of record CM068299.1, read on the forward strand.
ACACCATTGATAGTACAAATGCACGAGGAAATCTCTGTTATAATGTCGGGCATATGCGGCTAAGTGTGGTTTTGCTTTCGTTTGTCTCGGTTTTTGGGTGTCCATATTTTTTCACTTGTAGTATTTTGTTATTTGGTACGTACGGAATGAGATGGTGATTCCAATGATGTCTTTTCTCGGATTGCGGTTTCAGTCACCAATAAGAATAAATATATACAATATAGGCCCTTAAGTCTGTCAGAAATATTTGTTCCTTTTGGGACTTGTGAAATTGGTATTTGCAGGAGAAGTTCGGTTTTGGTACTCAAACTTTAAGTAAGTGTAAAAACTTATTGATGTGCCCCCTAACGAAGAAGGTATGAGAGAATTTTGTTACAAAAACAAGTTGATTATAAGGGTTTTATTTGTGAAAAAAAATTAGCAATATTCTCAATACATAATTAGGAATCAAAATACAAAGAGAGAAAACCAACCTCTTTAGAGAAAAGAGGACGAGTTTGATCAAGCTCTTAATTATGGACTGCAATCTTGTCTCTAGTTGAGATGTGATTCGACAAGACAAGCCAGCAAGCCATCACACACTGTTTGAAATTTGTATTAACTAGACCACCAGATTACCTTCTCGAGGCCTAATCAGTAGCGGAGCCATAACTCAAGTAGACCCTGGGCCAATACATAGAATATAATGGACCGAACATTACTTTCTGTACCAAAGATACCTATATTTTAGCTATTTGGGTCCAGAGGCCTCCCCCTAGCTCCGCCAATGGGCCTAATAGAACACCAAACCCTACTAAGATGAAACTTAGGCATCAAGGAACCATCCCAGATAATTCTACCACCAACAACATCAAAGTGATCAAACTATGGATCGAATGGCTCTGAGCTTCAAGATGCGACTCCAATGCCATGACCTTGCACTACCATTAACCTCCCACACATTACAAGTCTTCGGTATGTAGTTATGTACTTATAGCACCATGCACTACAAGAAAATCCGGTTTTTAGTCGCGGATAAATTGCCTGTTTGTCGCGGATATGACTGCGACAAACAAACGTTAGTCGCGGATGACGCATCCGCGACTAAAATCACCCATACAAACGGCGTTAGTCGCGGATGTGGCATCCGCGACAAACTTTGTCGCGGATAGGTTATCGCGGTTTTTTCCGTGACAAATGACTTCAGTTCGATTAATGGATCGATTATGAGCTCGATTAATGGTTTGAATATCCGCGACAAACTGAAAAATATCCGCAACAAACACCAAAAAAGATTTTTAAAAAAAATTCTGATCTAACCATCCCAAGGCCCTTCCGATCCATGCTGGAGATCGAGATCGTACCCGCTGTAACATTCTTTTGTGATTCTTCCGGCAATTCTCGTAATCCATCATTCCCACAATCAATTAGTTCACGAATACGGAAAGAAAAGTCAAAACATTGATTTCCAATAACAAACAGTAGTAGTGGGGAAAGATGAAATTCAAACCCAGATCCACTGGTACCACCATTGAAGCTGCTACTGCGGCCGCACTACTGCCCCGGCCACCCTCTCTTTCAGCGACGCCTCCACTCGGAATGACGACGACGACCCTCTTCTGGACTTGAATACTGCTGCTTTTGATGATGGGAATGATGACTTCTTCATCACCGCTAAGTAGCTCCTCTCTCCTTGTGCTTGCTTTTGATGATGTTTCCAGAGAGGCTTTGTTAGATTAAAAGGATGAAAAGAGACTAGAGAGATGGAGATGTTTGTTGGTTGGTTGAATAAGGTTCTGTAATTCTGTTCTTGGGGAATAAGAAAACTAGAAGAATGGCTGAAGGAGAGAGGTTTAGGGTTAGTTTGGTGTGGATGTTAATTTATTTTGGGAAAATTCTGTTTGTCGCGGATATTAATAATTATCCGCGACAACGATTGTCGCAGATGCCGTTTGTCGCGGATAATTATTTATATCCGCGACAACCGTTGTCGCGATTCCGTATCCGCGACAAACACCAAAAAAACAGTTAACCATTGTCGCGGACAATATCCGCGACTAAATATCCGCGACTAAAAACCGGATTTTCTTGTAGTGATGTGACCCACAAATAGAGTGTTTAGAGTTTTAAGTCTTAGTTTCGAGAAATTTACATGAGCCTCCTAGTCTAGTTGATAGAACACTTAGTTGAATGCCTCATGGTCTCATGTTTGATTCCTACCAAGAGTAACTTCTTTACCTGAGATATAAATACCTCTTATTTAGTTTATAAGAGATAAAATCAAAATCTTTTAAATTCCCATGTTTGTATTCTCTTATCACAGTGGAACATTCGTCGTCGTCGCCGATGCTTATTTGCATGTCAATGCTTTCCCACAAAGATTTTTGTCACGTTAAATCCAAGTGTCATCCCTTTCGATCTTATTTCTACTATATTTCTTATCTGTCGATTTCTAACACCTAGAGACGTCTAGACTAATAGTTTTAAAGCTATGTTAATAACAATAACATTCCACTAACTCGAGTTGTTAATCATCATTGACTTTACGTGGTTCATGTTATTTTAATAATGTGAATTGAAATGTGAAATTGTGCAGCAAGCTGGTTCAGCAAATATCAGATGAATCATCTTTGAAGGAAATTAATCTGCATGCATGGGAAAACAGAGAGCTCATGGCTGATCATGATCATCAAGACTTGTATAATATGTATAATCAATCAATCAATGAATCACTTTTATAATCTCAGAAAGTAGTTCCAATGAATCCTTCTGCTTCTGGCTGCTGCTGCTGCTGCTGCTTTCTGCCATTCTATATTATTATATAGAGATCAGAGTTTAAAGATATAGATATATAATGACTGGTCGTATCTCAATTCTCAAGTTGTTTGGATAGAAGAATATGATCTGTAATGGCTAATTTCTGGGTTCCTACCTTCAATTAATGTCGCAAAGATAGGTTACTGTATCTCGTTATCTTTCATTATTGAGATCTAATACGTAATGGCGTTTAACTTTTGCGCTATATTGTTATGCTCGAATTATTGGGATATAATAGTTCATGACATAACTTTTTTACTAGATGTTCGTGGAACTTGGTCACCACATGATTGTCTATGTGATGGATTAGGGTTTGTACTAGGTGTTGGCAAGTAGTTGGGTTTTCGAGATAGAATGTGTTCCAGTGGTGGATTCAAGAGAGCCTACCGATCAAGTCTATTTGTCAAGATGATAGGTAACAAATATTTTAGATTTTGGGATTGATTAAGTGATTATATATGTTCCTAACGAATATTGAAAACTGAATTGTAATTTTCTCCCTAACCTAGTGCATAGGTAGCTCTTGAGGACGAGAGATAGTAGTATATAGAGATATTAAGTATCAGCTCAAACAGAAAGATTAACTACGCATTGGCTTGGGCGATATCTAAGAGCGTGGTGAGCCACATAATGGACTATATCATATTCGCCGCACGAGGAACAGCTTGAAGACAAATTTTTTTCCTTTATCTACTGCAAAATTACAACGGCACGAAAATGCAAGCAATAGTAAATAGTAATCTTTTGCAACGAAAATTACTATTTCACGCAGTAATTTGCTGCAACAATTACTATTTGCGACACTCAGGACACCGTTGTAAATAGTATTGCTACAACGATATTTACAGACTGACATTCCAATATTAATCTATGACTTCATCACTTAAGGCCCATGAAATCGTATGGCCCGGCCCACTTACTCATTCACAGCAAAAGAAGGCCCATAAATCAATTCTGAATAGGAGACAAGAGCCATCAGACAGAGAGCAATCGGAAAGGTGAAACTAAAAGCCGAAACTATCTGTACCCCTTGTCTTCCTCCTCCTTCTCCTCCGCCGTCGGCTCGAGTCAGCATTAGCCGAGCTGATTACCAAGCCGAGCCACGGCTAATGAATAATGAATCCCTCCTGGTTTCATTTCCTCGTGATTCACGCCTCCAGTCCAGCGAGAGAATAGTAGATGGCCGGCGCATCATTGCCGGCCGTGCATCGACGTCCGTGCATTGCCGCCTTACCGACCAAATTTCACGAATTTATCTAATCCCGAACTAACCATACTTTAAAGTCATCTTATAAGCTTGCTTAACATCATAAACTCATTAATCCCTATTATTCATGATTCGTTTGGTGGATGGAATTGTGTCAGGTCATTGAGTTTCAGTTTCCGCCAAATTGAGAATTGATCCAAATAATTGCACTACAAATCTTAGTGAGTCGGAATTGAACCACAATTCTCATACTCATTTCCATCAACCAAACCACCCCTTAGTATCACATCAGCTTGAAAACTATAAACAAAATTATTAAAAAAATTAATTGCACAGACCGTTTAGTTGCTGACAACAGGTATCGCTTATCCAGGTGGGACTGATGGGGTTCTATTGAAAACGTCGAAGCTATTGGAACGCCTTTAGGTGGAACAGTTGGATTGGTTGTGCGGGACTGCTCAGGTGTCCTCTTATTTGCAATAGGTAAATCATACTCATATATTCTTAACTCGTTCGTTACTGAGCTCTTGGCTCTTAGAGATGCGTTTCTGCTTGCACGATAGCACAAGTCGATAGCAATTCATGTAAAGGTGATGCATCAGAGGTCCTATCCAAGGTGACTAATCGGGAGCACTGTTGACGAGATGGTGGGTCAATAAGTCGCTGAAATTGAATCCTTCCTAGCAACATCTCAGAATCTAAAGTTATTGGTTGTTCCTAAAGAGGCTCTTACAACGCTCCACTTTGTGGCTCGTCATGCCCTTCGTTGTCTCCCAAATCAGAGTTTAGTAAACCTCTCGGTTTGGATAGGCACAACGCTTTCTATTATTCTGTCTGCCTCCTTATTTTCTACTAGAGCTAACTAAGACAAAAAAAATAATTCATTTTTATCCCGAAAAAATAATATAAATTGTACAAATCAGAAAAGAATGTAAAATTTAATTTTTTTAATTCAATTATATAAGAAAATAATTAATTCATTTTTTTATAAAAACTGAAATAATTTAAAAGTTAATCCATCATCAATAAATAAGGTTTTTAAAATTTTATTATAATACGAAAGGGATTTACTGATTTGAAGACGATGCGGTAACGGAAAACCAAAAAGATGGAAACGGACGTTGCCGTGGAAGTGACGGACGGCGTCAGAGAAAAGCCAATTTGTTTCGGGAAAGTAAAAAAGTCCCAAAACGGAGACGGCAAAATTGCCAGCTGTACCCATTCGGCGGCGAATCCTTAGCCGAGCCGCCCTAAAAATTTCCCCACCGATGACGCAACCCGATCACCCTTCTATTCCTCATTCTTCCCTCCCCACGCGCCTTCTCTTCATACCGGCGACAATCTTCTCTCTCCTCTATTTCCCCCTTTTGCTAACCCTAATTCAGTAATTTCCTCTCTTCCGATCAATCGATTTTCACCATCCATGGGAGACCTCACCACCACCGATTCCGCCACCGCAACCCGCCCGGTTCCGATCCGGGAAGACTGCTGGAGCGAGGAGGCCACGGCGACTCTCGTCGAAGCCTGGGGGAACCGCTACCTCGAGCTCAACCGCGGCAACCTCCGCCAGAAGGACTGGAAGGACGTCGCCGACGCCGTCAACGTCGTCCACGGCCTCACGAAGAAGACCCACCGCACGGAGTTCAGTGCAAGAACCGCGTCGACACCGTGAAGAAGAAGTACAAGTCCGAGAAGGCCCGCCTCACCGCCTCCAACGGAGCGATCCCTTCCTCCTGGCCGTTCTTCGACCGCCTCGATTTCCTGATCGGGCCTAATTTCTCGGCGGCTTCTGGGAAGAAGCCGCCGCCGCAGACGCCACAGACGCAGGCGCATCGGTCGTCGCTGTCCCCTTCCCCGCCGGTGGCCTTACCGTTGACGACTTACCGGCGGGGTAGTGCTACTTCGAGCCCAGCGGTGGCGCTACCGCAGAAGAGGGGCTCCGACGAGGGGTATTTCAGGAGGAATTACTCTGCTATGGCTGCCGCCGCAGCAGCGGCGGCGGCGGCTGAATCGGAGAGTGAGGAGGAGGAGGAGGAGATGGAGATGGAGAAGGATGAGGAAGGAGAAGGGGTGAGGAGGTTGGCTAGAGCTATTGAGAGATTTGGTGATGTTTACCAGAGAGTTGAAAGCGAGAAATTGAGGCAGATGATTGATCTGGAGAAGCAGAGGATGAAGTTTGCTAAAGATCTGGAGATGGAGAGGATGAGGATCTTCACTGAGACACAGATTCAGCTTGAGAGGATCAAGAAAGGGAAGCGTTCTAATGGTGAGAAGGATTATTGAATGAAATGATGAACCCTAATTATATGTATAATCTTATTGTGGATTTCTTAATCTTAAAGCACAATCACTAAGGTTACTAAGAAGTATCATAGATGTGGAAGTGGTAGGTTTTTAGCAGGTATTATCAAAGGTCTTTGCTTTGCTGCATTTTGTTTAGTAATCAGTAATCACAGAGTTGCTTGAATCCGCCGTTCTACTATGCTTAAATTCGGACTTGTCGAATTCGTCGATTGTGGTTGCTAGAAGATTTGCTAATGATGTGGAAGTGAGTAGTTTTTAGCAGGTTTTATCAAAGCTCTGTGCTTTTGATGTAGGCTTCGCTGCATAAGCACGGAGTTGCTCGAATTCGTAATTCGAACTTGCTCGATTGTGGCTGCGAGAAGCTCTGCCAATGAATGTGTTTACCATTCATTGTCTGACTTGTTGCTTATGTGACAACAGACATGAGCACTGCATAACCTTCTAAAGGAGTTGAATGCATTTTGATGCTGTATACATAGTCTTGTTATTAGATATAGAGCTTAGATATCAGGCTGGATTCATAACACGACCGGGTATTTTGGTTCGTAATGCTTTCTTGTTCCTGTCCATTTCGAGATTATGAAGTTCCTTTGTTTGTCTTGTTTAGTCCAGTTTCTGCAGATTCAACTGATGAAAACACATGAATGAATGTTCTTCATCTGCTGCCTAAGTATTTGCTAACACAGCACATTACTTGAACTGGGTTCTTGCTGTGATTGTTCTGGGATATTTCATCCTAACTGATCCGTTGCTTAGGTTATTTGGGGAAGGGATGAATTGCATAACAGAGATAAGTAGGTTGACAGCAGGTTTTTGGTACTGTGTATGCCCTTTGTAATCCAACAATATAGGTTTTCTGACCTAATTGTAGTCGCCTAACCATCTGATCTCTGTTCTTGCCAGGCTTCTGGTCTGCATTATGAACTGTTCAAATCCCAAATGTGAAAGATATCGATCAAATTGCAGGAGCTGTTACCCAAAATCATATATAGTCCTAACAATATTTTAACAGTTCAAAGATCCTGAAACCTTGATATAGTCGATATTTTCATCTTATGGAACCACTTAGGTAAGTTACGGATTGGCTTTCATACACTTTTTACTACGAAAGCCAATCCGTAACTTACCGTAGATGTGACGTTGTTGAAACATCGACAAAATGTAAGCCGAAATGAGCGGATTTCACCCGATTAGTGATAAAATTGATTGTAAAGTTGACTTTGCGATATGTATGTAACAAAAGGTAGACCTCTCAATCAGCAGAGAGACATCGGCATAACGCATACGCTAGCATAAAGTATAAGTGTGACATGTTTGTCGCCTCGGCTAGATGAATCACCACTACCAAGTTTACATGCACACCATCAAACGTTCTAGCATCCAGAGTCAGACAATCTAAGTCCTCTTCCGACAATATTCCAATTAGTTCAACGCATGTAACTAACAGTACATACCCACCAATGTCAATGTAAATAGTCCAATAAAACGTGTATATATCGTCCCTCTAACGATCAAACCCGCTTTCAGACGCGTCTATTACACGAATTCAACCACTTTCAGCTCTATTCCATAAGTTAAAACCCATGTGATGGGTTAGGTCATCTTCCAAACCCCCAATTCAAGCACTTTGTATGTGGTTTAGAATTGAGTAATGTCTCCAATAGATGAGATTTGGCACTTTGAAACGTGAATCCAACATAGGGGAGCGCGGTGGGTGACAAAGTATAGACTTTGTCACCTATACAAAGTTTAATCTGAACCCTTGATCTCATATCCACATCTTAATTAATAATTTAAATCAATTTAATAATGCTATTTAAAGAAAGTGTATAATTTAAATAAAAAACATTCCCCTACAACCCTTTACTTCCATAACCGTCGCCCCTTTTAATTATTTTTTTTATTATATTTATTTTTCAATTATCTTCTCCTCAAAAAATGCTTGAAAATATTCTCTTGGAGATTAGCATGTCATTTATTTCACGGCACATACTAGTATCTGTAACGTACTTGGAGATTAGCAGTACTAGTATGTTGTTCATGGTTTCTCTTGGATATCGGATCAATTAACTTGTTTAATCCTATGTTTATGTATTGTGTTTAGGTTTTTCGGCATATGTGTGTATGGAAGCCGATTTATAGTACTCTGTTGTCATAGTTTGTGTTATATATGGTAGTCTTTACAGTGGTATTCTGTTTTGTGTTGGAATTGTAGGATGACTTTGATGATGAACCTCTGGTCGATCATTCATACTAGTACTGCATTCATACTAGTACTGCATGCATACTAGTACTACGTGCATACTGACCAGCCGCATCAATCTCAATGAATATAATCTTAATTCAAAAACTGAAACTCACAAACTCACAAACTGAACAACATAAATCGAAACTCACAAACTGAACAGTGAAAATAATTATGGTTTGATTGGATAGAAAAATTCATTATGTAGATTCTATGAAAGTAATATTATAATGAAAGAAGATTGGCTAAAAAAGGAGGGAAAACATACCGTAGCCACGTAAGGTTCCTTGTTCATCTGACGTCGGAATTGCATCCTCATATGGTTCAGATGTATCATCAACATCGGGGGAATGATCAATCGGTGAATTATTTAGATCAAACAGAGGTGCGGTGGAAGGGTTTTTTACTTGGGAACTCGAACCGGGTTCATCCATTATAAAACTTGAACTTGAACTTGGGGATTGATTTTTTAATGATTAGGGACTGATTTGTTAAAAAAAAATTATGCAGAAGTTTTTTTTTAATGGCGTGATTAGCATATGAAGAAGAAGATTATGATTATCTAAAATTGTTAAGGGAATATTTTCAAGCATTGGAGAAGATAATTGAAAATAAATATAATAATAAACAATAATTAAAAGGGGCGCGGTTATGGAAGTAAAGGGTTGCAGGGGAATATTTTTTATTTAAATTATACACTTTTTTAAATAGCATTATTAAATTGATTTAAATTATTAATTAAGATGTGGATATGAGATCAAGGGTCCAGATTAAACTTTGTATAGGTGACAAAGTTTAGACTTTGTCACCGAAAAAACTCCCCCAACATAGCCACCTTCTTCTCCAAAAGATGGAATAAAGCTTGTTGGATTGTTCAATAACTCTGTTTGGGAACGACGAGATACAATCATTGTTATGTGGTGGGTTCATGGTTATGTTTGGTTCTTTGCTTTCTTTTGGTCTCTTCACCTTCTCTGTACTCTTGTCTAATAATTGACAGATTGGTTTTGTATGGATTCAATAATGCTCTGAGACATCGTCCTAGGTGGCATTCAGATGATAGAGTTGGTGAATTATCGGTCTAATCTCAGTTGCTTGAGTTGTCATAACAATCTGAGAGGTTATTCCTAACCCGATTCAGTTCTGTTTGTAGTAGATTTCTCAAGTGATTAGTGATCTGACTAACAGATACCTCGAGGAACCATAACTCGATAAACTCGACAACTAGACTAAGTCAGTAATTCGTGGAATTCGATTAATCTAACTCGTAACCCACCGAACTCAGCCTCTCGGCTAGCTCTGCATGGAATTATAATAATTAGATTTTGAGTTGAATCGAAGATAGACACAACGGCTGTTACAGTGGTTCTAGAACGACTATTTTGGTCAGGATTCCCACAGACGTTGGAGCGCATGTAATGACCGTTGCAAATGGCATACAACGGCCGTTGGTGGAGGAATGTTTTGTGTTTCCCTAGCCGGTGGAGTCTGGTTTGTATAGCTGCAGTAGCCTTGAAGCTATTTTTTGGGGGGTGGGTTTTGGTCACCAGGTGCATGACTTTGTTACATCATTAGTCGAGAACAAACTCCAAATTTTTCTTTTATGACAAAGAACACTCGACTGTGTACGCTCTTTAGATTGCTAAATTTTACTAACCAGAAAATTGCCAAATACCATGATTGAGAATGATTCTATCTCATGCTAAAATCCCACACTTACTCCAATGGAAATCAGATTCAAGACCAAGAGCATAAGATACAGAACACAACAACATTAAAACTAATTATAAGTGTATTACAGCAGAGCCAAAAGTCTCAAATTTGGGTCAGATAGGATCCAAAATCTCATCCAAAACTGCGGAACAATTTATAGTGCTGAAGTTTCAGAACCAAAATGGTGCTGAAGCCCCCTACGTGTAGATTCATTCAAACGTGACGATCCTACGTTTAAATGAATCTACACGTACGCGTCTTCAGCACTCTAATATTTTCCCAAAACTGCTTTCTATGAGTGAGTAGTCGTTCAATGATTGGATCTCAACGACCTCTCTACCCACTATTATGTGCCACGTAAGCTAAAAGAATGAAAATAATAGTAATACCTTTCCTTTCCTTTACCAAATTGTCTGCATTTGGCCTAGTCCAAGTATGGTGCACCTAACGTCTGTCTTTTATCTTTGTTACATTGGCGAGTTTATAGGGTTATGGAGCGAAACCCTATAAACTCGCATTAGAGTAGGTAAGTTCGTCCATAATATAAGTAAATTATACTGGTTTAATTTACTAAATTAACGAACAGATCCTTGTACTGTAACTCATTCTTTCTTCTTCTATTTTTGGCTAACTTGACAATTAGTACCTTATGTTGAAGATTCAGTTTACTTGTCGTAATTTATGACGGAGGAGCATGTCATGTCATCAACAACATTCACATGTGTGATTACTGGGATTGTTATTTTAAATATTACTAATGTGGTATATATTCACCAAAAAATTATCAAATACTTATCTCATATACTATACAAACTACTTCGTACACTCAATTTGTCGTCACTCTCAATCTCCCGATGATCTTTGTGTTAGTAAACATTATAAGATCCATTCATTGTCCTTTCCCAATAGTTCAAGTTATTGGGATACAATGGTTCATAACATGGTATTAGAGCCTTTGATTACTGAAAGATCTTGACATCAAATCCTGATAGCCCCTAATATTATAATTTATTTTGCATAAAGTTTGGTGAATTTTTGCAAACTTCGGTCTCATTTCATGGGCTTCTCGACAAAAACACCCCTCCATTTCTATACATTTGTCATGCGTAATTTTATATAAAGTCATGTAATTTGACTAATTTCACAAACTTTATCTAAGTGATGTAATATTCCTAAATGTGGAACCCTAATTAGTTCCATTTGACATTCATTGTAACATGGCCCATAGGCTATGAAAGATTGTCCCATCAAATAATAAAATGCAATTCAAGATTAGCCCTTTAGCAATTGTCGGTAGACAAATGGATCGAATAATACAACACAGAGTCACAGATTGATGTAAGTATGTGTAACATTTTGTGTTTTTTAGTTTTTTATAATATGCTTTGCTTTCATGTTGTTGCTTTTGACTTTCACATCCTTTCGTTTTGTTTAACCTTTTTAAGATTAGTGTTCTCGTAGCGAGAATAAAAAAAATTTCTCACAACAAATTTCCTGACTAATTACAGGAAAAATATTAGTACTAATGCACCGAGTCAAATGAAAGTCCCTGCAGTGGTTAGATTTTGATATATATCTAAGTTTATTGGGGTAAATTACAATCGTTGTAGCATCAACGGTCGAGATCTGATCATATACGAGTCATTAATCAATAGTCAATACGTTGCACTATGACCTTTGATCCCGATACGCTATAAAAGTAAATTTGACCTCATTTGTAGAGCATTGAATATATATCGTACTACAAATCATATCCGACTCACTCATACTACTTCTCTGCTTCCCAACCTCTCCCATACGCCTTACCCCCTCAACTCACTCACTATTCTCACTACGCTTTCTATACGACTCAAAACATACACGCAGAAGACATCATGAGACACACCACTCCTTCCAGGTGAATCAACCGAGCAAACATACTAAACTCATGCTCAATTCAGATCTCCCAACCAAGCTACTTATTGTCTGATCACAGGACAAAGATTATAGATCGTGAACCAAATTTACCGAATAGAACTCAGATCGATCGTGGCTAGCTTATGCAAGCACAAATTTGGTAAATCTGAAACATCATGAGTGGATTACTTACAGCTACATAAAGTTGGGAACTCTGATGAGGAGTGTAGGGTACTATCTGAATAATATGAAACTCTCTCTGGCAATCCATTCATGTCAATCTGCCAATTGGGATTACATTGCAAATTTCTATCTCCCAATGATTTCAAGACTCTGTCATCTTTTCATTGGCCCCTCTCAATGCCCTATGGTGGGACTTATAACTTGGCCATTTTCATCTTTATCTCATTTAATTTGGTAAATATCGATTATTTGTTTCAGATAAAATTAGATTTAACTCGAGTACGATTTTAGAATCTTAGTTTTTTTTTTTTATCAACAACCACTTAAAATTCATCGTAGTAAGTTCCTGAGATTTTCGACTATTATCATTTGGAAGCATGAAGTCTGCAGAGTTGCGAGTAAGCTTGAGCATGATCGCCTTGTCACTCGTACTGGGAAATTAGCTTGATGCATTGTTCTCAATGATATTTGGCACAAATGTTGTAGAAGGCTCTATATAACAATGTTGTCTCGTCTGTTAATATTGATAATTTAATCACGAAGTTCCTGCTATACATGAGTATAGGAAAAAAAATCAATTGCCCAATGATCTTAGAAGCTTTGATCTTATTATTATTTACATAGTTGCTTAGATGTTTACTTCTTGTTTTGGCTAGTTGTTTGTCATGTAAGTTAGCTTCTTATTTCTTATACTATGTCGACTCATTTAATCTTCTCATTTTCCGAGGGTTCGGTTTTTTCCGAATTAAAGAGCTTAATTCACCTTACCAACACAAATTGATTACATAATCAAACAGAATATTATGAAAAATTAAATTTAGGATAAATTTCGAATTTTCAAAAAATTATATATATATTTGGCATGGTTCTGGTCCAATTATTAAATTTACTTGTTCCAGCACTGCATATTGATTGAGATATCTACAAATATATATAAGCATTTTTAGCCTTTTTCCTATTGACACCTAGGATTCTCCATACCTCTCCTTAATTGTAGGAAATTGGCCAATCAATGAATTTTATATAATTTAAATTTATTTAAAATATTTTTTTTAAGAAAGGTGATAATTTTTCACTAACTACGAGACTCGAACCCACAACCTCAAGGATAAAAGTATGTGCTTTACCAACTAAGCTAGACAAATTAATTTATAATTGCATCAAAACATTAAAGCACATTGCTCATATGTATTTTACTGTACAAATTGAAGCACATTTCACCTTTAATGGTTAGCACATTCATTAGTTTTATCATAACCAATAGTTTATTGTAGAATACACTACCAAGTTAAATAGATAGTAGAGTGAATGAAATTATGATAATAATTTATTCATATAGTTTATTATGAGATGATGATACTTTTTTTAAATGGGCTCTGTGTTGTTTAATAATCGGGCTCGACGCTCTGTGTAGAATAATTAAATCATTATATTGGATAATGTATTTGCTCACATGAATTTTTAATAGACATTCAGGATAACTAAGCCATTGATTAATTCCCTTTAAAAAAGTCATTGATTAATGGTCAATGATCGATTTGCATAAAGCTTAAAAAATTATGAATATTTAAGAGAAGTATTTTTCAGTTAATATATCTATTGAGCTACAAAAAACAAAAGAAATAAAGTTGTACCTCAGTAACATCAATGGTGAGTGCAGTTATGAGTGTATACGAGTATGAGTTATGAGATCGTAAGTGAAACGGGTTACATGCCATTAAGTATTAACAAATTCAGAGTATCGATCGAGTTGTGTTCAGTTTGAATTGGGCGTATTCATTAAACATACATGCATTCATATAATATGATCCTTATTTTCAAATTGATTTAAGTTTTAAAGGGTCAATTGAACTTTCATTTTTCATTATGTTGAACTATTCCTCAGTTTTTTATAGTGATAGTTTCTTTTGTCTACACTTTATTTGTTTGCATATGCTTTGAGAGAATTGCAATTTTATCTTCCATTTGTATTGAACTGAATTTTGTTGGTAAATTATTTGAAGGACTCCAAGTTTGGTAAGTCATAATTTCATTTGATCAAGGATCTTTTTTTTTATCAAGGATCAAAGTACTAAAATTTTAAAATTTATGAATATTTAAGAGAATTATTTGTGATTTAAAATATTTATTGATCAAGAGAAAACTAAAGAAATAAGGTCATACCTTAGTAAGATCAATTGTGAGTGAGGCCATAAGTGTATAAGAGTATGAGTCATGAGATCGTAAGTAAAGCGGGTTACATGTCATCAACTATTAACAAATTTGGATTATTGATTGAGTTGACTTAGTTTGAATTAGGCATATTCATTAAACTTAAATACATTCATATAACATTATCATTATTTTCAAATTATTTTAAGTTATAACAGAAAAATTGATGTTTTATTTTTATTACATTTAACTATTCCTTAAAATATTTTTTTTACAGTAATGGTTTATTTAGTCTCAAATTTATTTGTTTGCAAATGGATCAAGAAAGTTGCAAATTTTTTTCCATTTGTCTTGAACTAAATTTTGTTGATAAATTATTTGAATAATTCCAAGTTTGGTAAGTCATTAATTAATTTGATCAAGGATCAAGCTGCATAAATCTTAAAAATTTATGAATATTAAAGAGAATTATTTGCAATTAATATATATATTAGGCTAGACAAAATTGTACAAATAAAGTTTGTATGTTAGTAAGATCAATGGTGTAGAGTTTAAGAGTGTACCGTAAGTAAATTTGTCATTAACTATTAACAAATGAAGAGTATTGATCGAGTTGAGTTAGTTTGAATTGGGCATATGTATTAAACCTAAATACATTCATATAACATGATATTTATTTTCAAAAATTTTAAGTTTTAATGGGCCAATATAATAGAGGTTTCATTTTCATTATGTTTAACAATTCCTTAAAATAATTTTTTAAAAGTGATGGTTTATTTAATCTCGAGTTTATTTATTTGAAATAGTTCTAGAAAGTTACAATTTTATTTTTCATTTGTCTTGAAATGACCTTTGTTGGTAAATTATTTGAAGGACTCCAAGTTTGGCAAGTCATTAATTAGTTTGATTAAGCTGCATAAATTATTAAAATTAATGGATATTTAAGAGAATTATTTTTTAATTAATATATTTATAATATATAGAAAACTAAAGAAATAAGATTCTACCTTAGTAAGATCAATGGTGAGTGAGGTCATGAGTGTATAAGAGTATGAGTCATGGGATCGTAAGTAAAATGAGTTACATGACATTAACTATTAAAAAATTAAGAGTATTGATCGAGTTGAGTCAGTTTAAATTGGGCATATTCATTAAACCTAAATATATTCATATAACATGATTCATATTTTATAATTCTTTTAATATCTAACTGGCCAATTGATGTTTCATTTTTCATTATGTTCAACTATCCCAAAAAATAATTTTTTTTTTACGATGATTGATTCTTTAGTCTCGACTTTATTTGTTTGCAAATGTTTCGCGAGAGTTGCAATTTTGTTTTTCATTTTTATTGAATTGAATTTTTCTGGCAAATTATTTAGAAGTACTAAAAATTTGGAAAGTCGTTAATTAATTTGATCAGGATCAAGCTACATAAAACATAAAAAAATCATGAACATTTAAGAGAATTTTTTTCAATTAATATATTTAATGATATAGAGAAAACTGAAGAAAAAGGTTGTATCTTAGTAAGATCAATGGTGAGTGGGATCATGATGAAAGAGTATGAGTCATGGGATCGTAAGTAAAATGGGTTACATGTCATTAATTATTAACAAATTTAAAGTATTGATCGAGTTGATTAGTTTGAATTAGACATATTCATTAAACCTAAATACATTCATATAACATGATCCTTATTTCCAAATTATTTTAAGTTTTAATAGGCTAATTGAGGTTCCAATTTTGTGTATGTTTAACTATTCCTCAAAAAAATTTATAGTGATGATTTATTTAGCCTCGACTATTGTTTGCAAATATTTTGAGAAAATTGCATTTTTCCATTTGTCTTAAATAGACTTTTGTTGGGAGAGCATTTGAATTAATATTTGGTTTAGAGGACTTCAATAATTCGAAAAGTTTGTTTGAATAAAAAGTAAAATTTTAATGTATTTTTTCCTTTTCAATGATCATAAATGAACCTATTTTATTTTAGTATGTAATTAAAATTAATTACTGTCTCAAAATATCTTATGATTAATCACAATATTAAAATTAAATAGTATATTTTTTGGGTGTGTATAAAGAATCATCTAGCTAATATATGAGTATTTAAAATTAGGGAGATATAATTTAAAACTCTCTCTTTAATAATAGGATATTAAACTATCATATTATTTTGTTTCTTCTTATTTTAAATTATTCAACAAATTAAATTATTAATAAATAAAATTCCAAATAGTTTTTAAACATAATAAAGTTTAGGAAAAAAGTAAAATTCTTCAGTTTAATTGAAATTATTAAGGTTAAGAATATAAAAGTAGAAAGGGAAGTTACTATTGTATAAGGAGGGTGGAATCCCCTAAAATAATTCTACACTACTATCATGTGTACTCTTAAAGTCTTTTCCACATGTCTTTTATTGAGTCATCTCTCTTTAATAGTGATAGACTATTTATTCTCAAGGAGTTACTATACAATGATCGAATTAGGAGTGGTGACAAAATTATGGATTATGTCTATAAGACATAATCCATAAGAGCCATTAGATCTCCATAGAATAGATCTAATGGTGGAGGGATTATAGTAATAAAATAATGGGATTCCCCTATTTATTATGTCATATTAAATATTTTTATTACTCCAAATTCATTATACTACTTACCTTTTCCATTTTCATTCCTCTTTTAACCGTTGCCACAAAACAAACCGCACCCCCATTCTCTCCCAAATCTTCTTTGCAGTAAAAAACGAGTCTGCTCTTAGTCGCCGATTGCAACCGCCGTCGCTGGAAGAGCCGACTCAGTCTTCTCGTTTAGGTAAGCACTACCGAGCGACATTCCCTCTGCCGATTCATCCCAACTAATTTCGATTCCTGATTTGGTGCAGTTGTTTAGTGCAGCCGCTGTGGTTTCGTGCAATCAGACGTTTTTGGGGTTTCGATTGTGTTGGGAATTAGGTTTCTTAACCAGCATTCATCGCGATTTTCGTTCTGCTGCAATTGTTTGGGAATGGTTTGGGTACTATTATTAGGTTAATACTAGTATCGCATATGAAACTTGTTTGAAATGTCTATGTTTCAATTTCCGTTTTGCTGCAAATGTTTGGGAATGGTTTGGAGATCTAATACTATTATCAGCAGAAGTTGTTGTTTCAGATGAATGATTTGTGTTATTGTGGTTTGTTTGATTCCTTTTGTACGAGAATTCTTGTATTTAGAATGACTCTGTTTTTGTGTTCTATGAAAGGGTTGAAGTGGTGCTAGATGAAGTAATAATAGTATTGTAGCGTTACTATTATTGATTTCGTAAGCCTGATGAACATCAGAATTGATAAAATACTATTATTAGATATATAACATTATCAGTTATTTGAAACTAAAAAGGAACAATGAACGAAATATCAACTGAAGATGATTATGAACACAAAACATAAAAAATAAATCATTTATTATGTATTGAAAATCGAGTTGATACTGAGTAAGTAAAAAATGAAAGTTTAGAAATAATAGTATTAGCTGGATAATATTATTAGCTGCATATTGTGTCCTTGCAAAATTTCGAAATTGTCTGCCGATGGTACAATATTCTCAGTCATTTCTGAATGATTTTCATCGATTGGATCATCGGGTATGAGATTAAGATCAAAACCTTCGCTCCTAGGCTGCTGGTTGGCTTCATCGATTACAACATGAGACTCCATGAGACAAGCAAACAGCCGCAAGCTAGGGAAATGAGAATAAGGACTGAATAATGAAAAAATAGCAGGTAAGATATATGTTTAATCTCGGATTTGAGCAGGAATAATATTAGTAATAATTTGGTAACAAATAAAAGATTGATTACAAAGAATAAGAATAATATCATTATATAAATGCCTTCCTCAAATGACTCAAATATAATCAATGCAATTAATTGACTAATTCCCTAATTAATTAGCATAATCCGATCAGATCCTATGGCTTGTGAATCCAACGGCTGTGAGTGGATTTTGTTTAGGTGACATAATTTAAATTATGTCACCATCCTTCAGCCGTACAATGATGATGAAATTCCCTAAAACTCCTATACTATTTTCATGTGAATTTTTTTTACACTACAACATAACCTGGCTACGGAGGCAGATACACGGAGGCACATAGAATATTTGCCTCTAAATATACTTTTAAAGAACAAATACTATATGTGCCTCTATAGATGCAAATATCTGCCTCTAATTGTATTTTATTTATTTATTTTAAGTTTAATAAATATTATTTTATAGTTTTAGAAGCAGATAATTTATAACTGCCTTAAAAGTTGTAGGATTAAACCTTTTAGAGGCAGATAATTTATAACTGTCTCTACGGAAAATTCATTTAGAGGCAGATAATTTATAACTGCCTCTATAAGTTACACAAAAAATTTCTGTAGATACAGATAATTTATAACTGCCTCTATAAGTTATATGAAAAATTTCTTTAGAGGCAGATAACTTATAACTGCCTCTATAAGTTACACATAAAATTTCTTTAGATGCAGATAATTTATAACTGCCTCTATAAGTTATACAGACAATTTCTTTAATTTAGAGGCAAATAATTTAGAACCGACTTTATAGGTTCTACGATTAAAATATTTAGAGCTAGATAATTTATAGTTGTCTCTATATGTTGTATGATTAAAATTTGCAGCGGTAGATAACTTGTATATATAATATATATATATATATATATATATATATATAATAAGCAGACAAAGGGGTACTGGAAAGCAAGTTATTTGGTTTTATTTATTAATATGGAATTCAGATAGGGAGGTTTTGAACATCTGAATTTGAAACCTAAAATTTTTAATTCATGTAGAGAAAATTTGAGAAAAATTTAGTCTGGTGGACAGCACTTCACCTACAAAATTTTGAGCCACAAAATTCAATTTTGTTTCAGATTTGGTTTGAAAAAAATGTAGAGGCAACATAATGACCAAATTCAAACATAAGATTTATTTAGTGCTTTGCATCTGGATGTTACGTGTTTGGATTCACATTTAATTAATCATAAAAAACTCAAATTTATACTCTAAAATTTAAGCACTCGGTTAGAAGTTGACATGGGTACTTACACTTTAGGTTTGATTCCCACATTGATGATCAGTGTACTGCTGAAATGCGCAAAATAGATGTTACATTAAGGAAGCTACAAATATCAGTAATGATGGAGCCCCCGTCTAGAGCAAGCACTTCTCGCTGAGAAACATTGGTAATCACATTAGAAGCGTTCCTTCAATGTCCATTATCGACCGGCCAAATGCATACGTACTTCTATAAGTATGATTGCATGACAAGAAATAATATAAATGTACTGAAAATGTAAGGTATTCAAATTTGTCAAATAGTCCCAAATATATTTTTCCTCATTAATAATGTCACGGTTACATCAGACATTGTCTGGTACCCACCTGATAATCATCACCCACCCCCTCTCCCATTAAAAGGTATGAATAAATAAATCGGAAAATAGCACTTTGGCCCCTCTACTTTGACAACTTAACAAAAACCTGCTATATACTATAAATTACTTTTTTTACCCCCTCCTACTTCGATCATTTTGCCATTTGGGTCATTCCATTCGAATTTTTATTTTCGTAACGTTGATTGATGTGCATTCAGTACACCACGTTAGCTCCGTATATTAGCTTACTAAGTATTTGTAATTGGAAATGTAAAAATACATAATTAGATATATAATAAATCGATAGAATAAAAAAAAGTATGATTTTAAAACTATTCGTATTTTACCTCTCTGACCAATTATTCGTCTTCAGCCTCTGTTATCTCTCTCTGTCGGTGTGCGGATGTGTCCAGATAAGAAGACGATATTGGAACGAAAGGACTAAAAAACCAAAGTTATCGAAGTAGGAGGAGGTAAAATCAACTATTTATAGTATAACGAACTATATTTTTCCATAAATAAATGAAGCATTTTTTTTAATATAAATATTAAAAATCCAACCACTAAAAATGATGGAAAAAGAGAACAAATAGGTTAAAGACAAAGCAAGCCCCCTGGCCGTCCATTCATACAGCAAAGCCGGAAGCCCCCACTTGGTTAGTGCTAACTTAGCTCACTCTCTTATTTTTTATTCTGTGGTGCCAATTAAAGGGCCATAATGTGGGCCGATTGGGGGCCATAGGGGCTATAATTCCATCCTTTCATCTTCTTATTAATCAAATATCTACTTGATTACCTAGCTATCTCAAAAGAAAGAAGATTTTTTATTCAAAAAAAAGTTGAAAATGAGATGTCTATTTGGTTGGAATTGGAGAAAGTTTTGGATGTATGTATGTGCTCTCCATGGAGTAGTAAGCTTGGTAGAGAGGAAATTGGTTGAGGATGGATGGGGTGGATCGAGAATCGAAGTGTAATAGGTAGGTCGTGGCAGAGTTAGGAGATTATAGTAGGTTTCTGGATTTGATACGACAAATAAGTTATTTGGATATGGGGACCTTATAGTTCGCCATTTCAGCACAACATAATTCACATGTCGGTTAAACTCAGCACCGCGCACCTAATTATTGTCTCCAAGCCAACTGGTCTAAGTTATCATGACTTGGGGATGCTTGAGTTGTCTCATCAGCTTGGACGCTTGTGATTATCACCTTGGGGGTCAAGGTACATCTGGCTTGTCTCTGACCCCTGCATCCAACCACCATCTTAACCTCAGGGTTACGACTCATCTTTACCCTCCACATATTCACAGATCGGATGGAACCTCCAGAAATTCACAAACTTAGAGCCACCATGTGGATTGTCGCCTCATTCTTCCTTGAGACTGTAAAAGGAAGGGAGATCCCAACATTAAACACAATGATACATGTCAAATCATCACACGTCTAGACTATACGTATATTCAAACTGTACTCCTACGACTGGTCATACGCCTTTACCCCCTCCTACACTCACACACACTCTAACTCCCCTCTCTTACACACCTTGCAAGAAACCGCCTATCTAGGCCATCATTCATGGAAAAGAGAGACTCTTCTCACACTCATCCATCAACCCTCCAATCGAAGCACTCTATTGCCACCACCAGCTAGTTAGGCGAAAGAAATACCTCATAGTTCTAAGTGTGGATGAACAAACTCTTCACAAACTCATTTTGCTTTCTTTTTCTAAAAGATAACACCAAAATATTTCGAGTCAATATGTAATTTCGAGATTAAATTTCACTTAGATGACAGAACAATATTTTAACATAAAAGTTAAAATATGATAATGATAGTACTCTATCAGGAGCTTGTATCTTTGTCCATCATTCCTCTTAATATTATAAAGAAATTGATTTTGTGTTAAGCTGGTGATAATGACATACTAATCTTTCCAGCTACAACACATTAAGCTTTGTCTATGCTATATCATTACTATTTGTACATGAAGAACTTGTTAAAATCAAAGAAATTAAATTAATTTTAATATATTGGGTTGAACTGAATCCCATAATTCATGGATTAAAATTTGGCTGCTTGTCATAGAAGAACATCGTGGAGAAAAAATTTAAAAAAAAAACTTTTTTTCCAAATTTATTCAATAATAAAATATACAAGTTTAGAGTATAGCTTATTCGGTAAAATTACGTATTTATTGTTCTCATGAGAATATGATTTTAGTATCAATAAAGATTATGTATACCAATTATGAATTTTATATGAACAAAATATGATATCAAGATCTAAGCATGGCGAAAAGTAGTGTCTCATCGTCTGAGATTCCACATGATGCCTTCTGTTTGCAAAGGGGACGTCTTACCCATGTATTACTTACCCTATTTTGATTGAACTGTTGGCTTTGAGAGTTGCTTACTCCCTCTGTTGTGGTTTGGGATGGACCTTAGTGGACATAGAGGACGATGCGCTCCAGATCGTTCTTAAGGTACGAGCGAGGGAGTTCCTTGTGCGTATTAGTGGTTCCCTCACCACCAACATTTGTCACTTCTTGGACGTCTTTCCCTTGCTTCGTCTTGCTGACATCCCTCAAACAGCTAATTTGGTAGCCTATTATGTGGCTCGCCATGCCTATTGTTGTATTCCAACTCAATGTGTGGTAAACTTGTCGATTTGGACAGACACCTAATACTTTCTGTGTATGATTATCTCTCCTTATCTCCCGCAAAAACTAACTCTTGAAAAAAAATAGTGCCTCATTTTTGTATTAATTAATAATAATTTGATTTGTATGCTTCATTGAATACATGATAGGGAACGAGGATGTATCTCAGCCGTATTATTTTACTTTCTACCCTATAAACCAGGGATATGCTACTTGTCGTTCATACCTCAACAAAAGGACAAAGGTATTTTAACATTATTCATATTATATTTTAACAAAATAAAAACAACAGAAATAATAATAAAAAAAAGATAATATATTTATTTTTCAAATTGTTAATTGGACCTTTTGAGTTTCATGCTTTGGTTGGGGAGTACATGATACATGTTTGCATATTTTTCGAAATTTTAATCATACATTTACTAAAGAGTTGTCGTGGCGGAAGCTCTATCTCGTAAGAGTCTGAAATTTATACAATTTTAGTAAATCTTGTGCAATGAACAGGGGCTATACTCTAATAGGTAGGGGTGGGAATTCGGTTAAGGTTAATGGTTAAAACCGATTAACCAATCGAAATCAGTTAACCGATTATTTGGTCAGTGAAGGGGGTGGTTAACCATTTTTAGTAAGTCGGTTAATGGTTAAAATGCGGTTATCCGACTTTGACCGAAACAATGATGGAATAATGAGTTCTAGTACAAGTGTTTATTTACATGGTGTATAATTTATGATATTATTCAATTTATATGGAATTTTAAGGTTAAAAGTAGATTAAATCAGTCAAAGTCGGTTAACCGAATCTTGGTCATTTTTTGACCGATTTTATTTCGGTCAACCATCGGTTAAAACTTCTTGAAGGTCGGTTAACCTATGATTAACCGATTTTAATAGGTTAATGACCGAATTAACCGATTCCCACCCCTACTAATAGGCTAATACCCATGCCATGACCATTGCATTAGCTAAAAAAACTTTTAGTTTATGTATATACGTGATAAAAGTTACCAATTAATTATCATTTATATTTATCAATACCATGTCGAAAGAAACCGCCCTATAAATAACTGGAGTAAAGTACTAAATTTTTTAACTATCCATCTAAAAACCAGTAAGACTTCGTGTAAAACTGTCCATAACAAGTGAATTAATCATTGCTATCGCTAATTACCATACTTATTTTCCAGATGATTACTCTAATTTTGTCTTGGATTTTTCCTTTTTTTTTTTTTTTCCGTATCAACTTCTAGACAAGAGTGAACTATAGATCACAAAATAATCAAAACGAAAACAAAAACCCTTGAGGGAATTCATCTGTACTATGAAAAAAATCTGAAAAAAAAAAAAAATATAGACAAAGAAGAGAGAATTCAGAGAATTTAATTAAACATTTTGTTTCGGTTTATTCAAAAAATTGAATCAAAGAGAATCATGATCGGAAGAAGAAATATTAAAAGCAGATTCCGAAATGCTCTCTAAATGCGGCCTCCACACTCCGGACCTCCCTCTCCTCCGATCCCTCTGCCCCGCCGACACCACTTTCTCCGTCGACATAATCTCGCTCAAATACCGATCATCCGCCGTCACCACCTCCGCCGCCGCCGCCTTCTCCTTCACCCTCCTCTTCGATTTGGCGGGAGCTGACGTGGACGAAGAAGGAGGGAGGGGCATGAGGAAGTAAATCTTGCCACGCTGGAGCTGAGCGTCGGGCGGAACGATTACGATCTTGGGAACGACACCGTCGTCGTAGTCGGCGGAAACAGAGGACGGCCTCTTGAGCACGTGCCTCGGGTGAGCCTTCATGACCTCGCTGGCGAGAATCGAGCCGCTGATCTCCTCGACACGGCCGTTTGTGTGGACGATCCGGATGACGTCGAGGGCCCCACACGGGAGAATGCAAGAGATGCAGCACCTTATCGTGTTCTTCATGGGTTTTGACCAATTTGACCTTCGTGGAAGTGGTATATTACAGCAAGGCCATGGAGAAGGAGAGAAATAGAGAGAAAGAAATATGGAGAAGGAATTGGGAATTGAAGAAGAAGAAGAAAGGAAGGGAATTGGAAATGATGATATTGGGAGGTTGTGGGGAATCGGTCACTTCAGTTGTTAATTGGAAAGAAAACAATAAAGAGGGGGGAAAGGATATAGCTTTATACCAAAATCATGTTGCTTTTTTTACACTATATATTTTTTATTAGTTTAATATAGGGGAAATACCATTTTGGCCACTCTACTTTTCCAATTTTACGGATAGCTACCTATACTGTAAATCACTCTATAAACTAGTTTGCTATCTTATGAGTCCTTCTGTTCCAACTACTATCTTCTTACCATTACACCTGGTGTTTTGACCCAGGCTGAGGTTTTGTTGGGTTTTAGAGGGATTTCGGGATTTTGGAGGGTTCTACATTATGATCTTTTGTTTGTTGCATCATATTTTGGGGACTGGTGTGGGAGTTCGGGTCTCCCACGGACGACTCCTTTTGTTCGCTTCTTTTGCGGTGCTTTGTGTTAAAAGTGTCTATTCATAATACAAATTTCACACATTCATAAAAAAATATTAAATCTGGTGTTAAGAAGAGATATCAGAGGTAAGAGACGAAGAGATGGTTAGGGAGGTATCGCGAAGAGAATGGTGAAATACAAAGGATTTTAAAATCACGTGTTTTATTCATCGATGTCATCCTATCTAATTATATATATTTATATTTCCAATTGAAAAACACTTAGTAAGCTAATGCATGGCTATTAGAGCTGCTGAATATGCATCAATTAACATCACGAAGACGATAGTTGGAATGGAAGGACCAAAACGAAAAAATGGTTAAAGCATATATGAGGGGTAAAGAAAGTGATTTATAGTATATGGAGCTATCTGTTAAGTTGGTAAATTAGAGAGGCTGAAATGAAATTTCCCTATAATAATTGATTAAGAAAAAGGGTGTGGGTAATGAGCACATTTTATTCTTTGAAATGAAAAATTATAAATGTAAGCTTTTTTTAGTGTATGATGGGAAGTAGGGGTTGAAGTGAGTGTTTGTTGTCTAAATGATGTGAACCCACAAACTTTGGTTGAATAGTTGTTGGTTGATGCTAATGAGTTTGATGGGTTCGATTTACATTAAGGATTCAATTATGGATTAAGAAGTTTGATTTGTTTTTTTTTTCTTCTAATGATGGGAATAAGTTCTATGAACATGGTATAATGGCTTTGATTTTCTGTTGAATTCATGTGAATTGATGTTTTTGTTAGATATTCTTTTTTATGAGATGGGTATTTTTCTTTTGCAAAAAAGAAAAAAAAATAGTTATAATAGTGTTTATGACTTTATTCTTTTCGTTAAGTAGG
This sequence comes from Linum lewisii, assembly GCA_034768395.1. Lineage (NCBI taxonomy): Eukaryota > Viridiplantae > Streptophyta > Magnoliopsida > Malpighiales > Linaceae > Linum > Linum lewisii. The sequence continues at coordinate 1,875,213 of CM068299.1, forward strand.
TTTAGTGGGTTATATGAAGGTGGAGATTAACTCGAGAGATGAATATTTACTTAAATAGGATTATATCATCAAACATACATCATTGGTATGTATTTGAGCCTAGACAACTTTCATTCCATACTTGACTCGAACTTAATTAGTTTATATCTTCAATTTAGCATTGTACAATCCTTATTTTCTTTTCTAGTCAGGTTCGTTCAACATCAAACAATCATTCTCACTCATGTCACCAAGTTAGATAGTAATAGAAATCACAAATATCCTAGAGAATACTGATATCATAAAAGCATTTTTGTGAGTTATTACTTCTGTGAGCATATTTTGTGCATTACTTTCTCACCCGAAAGTTTTATTTTTGTTAAAGAGATGATTATATTAATCATAGAGTAGGACCACAAGAAGGGAAGGTTCAAGAATACCGTACAAAACGAAGCAAACAAAACTACCAAAACAAAACATTAGAAATAGAGGCTAGAACAACAACCCAAAATCTAATAACTCTTCATCCCTTGCTCTCTTAGCCAAACGATCATCTTCTCGTACTTCATTCCTTCCCACGTGAACAATCACAATCTCACAACAATTCCTCATGACTTGTGAGATTGATGCGATGCAAGATCGTTGCCGCTTCCCAAGACCATTGATTCGACTGGTCATCTGTGAGGATCAAGAAGTCTGAAAAATGCTAGTACTTAAGTTATGAACTTACAGCTAACTTCACTGCCGCCAGAACTGCCATTGCTTCCCCACATATCAAAGCTTTACAAACAAAGCTCGTTGCTCTCCATCCACGACTCTTCCATAGGAATCATAGGGGTTGTTTGTATTAGAGATTTGGGGTGGGATTTTGGGTGATTTGGGGCCAAAATCCCTTCCCTAGAGATTTCAATAAAATCACTTGTTTGGGCTACAAAATTGTAGGGAGATTGTGAGAGATTTTAAATCTATTTGGTGGGCCCATATAGATTTGAGAGTGATTTTAAAATCACCACACAAAAGTAGAGATTTGGGGAGTTTGAGAGAGATTTGAAGCAAATTTACTAGTTGCCCTCAACTAATTCCCCTATTCACAATTTTAATGAAGGATATTTTTGTCATTTGTAATGTGAATTTAATTTTTAGTTTTTAATTTTCTGAATTTCTTCCCTCAATAATCTCTCAAATCACTTAACCAAACAATCTATTTTTCAAATAGCAAGGAGACCTCAATTCTCATGCTATTTCAAGTCTCTAGACATTTGAAATCTCCTCCTTCCAAATCACCCATCCAAACGACCCGATAATTGTTACTATTTGAAATGAAAACACATATAATTTTTAAGATATTTTCCCCTCACTTATCCTTTTCCTCATTATGTATATATAATTGGAATTTCACGAGTAAGGAATGTGAAGGGACTTAGGGGAAATTTTGTTGTGTTTGCGTGTAAATATAAAATTTGCCTGGGGAATGAATTTTCATGGCATGAAAATAATTGCAACCATGTCCTTTATTTTCACTATTTTGCCTTTTGGATCCATCAATTTTTGTGATGTGTCCTTTTCTTTCTCAACCAATAATAGATATATCAAGTCTGTATTTCAAAACATGTCATAGCTTTATAGATTATGTTTATGGTGAACGTTCTGGTACTTATGAGCTACTGGTAGTTTACTAATAAAGTTTCGTCGTATTTGTGTTTGAATTTTAGAGTTTGAGAGTTTTAATCTAGCGTTCAGGGAATAGAATATAGTACTGTTAGGGGTTTCGAGTTTATTTATGGGGATAATGATTTTTTAATTTGGACTTATGGTCAAAAGTCAGAGTTTGACATACGATTTAGGATTAAAATATTGATATACTAATATCTATAGTGCTAGCTCTCAACAGGGGCGGAGCCAGGGACTCCAAGCAGGATCCCTGGGTCACACTTGACAAATAATGTTTTTTTGAAAATATATATGTAAAATTGTAACGTGAATGCTTGTAATTGACACTACAAAAAAATTGACCTTTAGCTACTGTAAAATTACAACGGCATGAAAATGCAGTAGCAAATAGTTAATATTTGCTACGGCAATCACTATTTCATGTAGTAATTTGCAGTAACAAATACTATTTGCCACACCACTATTTGCTACGGATGATGGGTGTAGCAAATAGTGGTGTGGCAAATAGTATTTGCCACTGCAAATTACTACATGAAATAGTGATTGCCGTAGCAAATACTAACTATTTGCTACTGCATTTTCATGCCGTTGTAATTTTGCAGTAGCTAAAGGTCAATTTTTTTGTAGTGGGAATATTCGACCACTCCAATTCTATTGCTAACAGACATATAGGTGATGAGGAAAGGTGTGAGGAGTGTGGGATGAGCAACTTTCTGTCTTTGGATGATCAAATTTATTACATCTATATCTTAAGAAAATTGTGATAACACATGTCTTTCGACGATTTTTAATTTATAGTGCATGTGCTTTTTTATGGAGAAATGGGGATGAGTGTGTTTATTAATAAGTTTGATGGATCGAATATGCATTCTGAGGGTTTATATTGTTATTGTAGCAGAACCATGTAAGTCACCACATCGATATTTATGTCGTCAACATTGGTACTTATATCGTTATACGTATTTGAATTTTTAAATTAGTGAAATTCGAGTTAAACTTGAGCTTGCCTCGTCAAGAATATATATCATAGCAAGCCAAACTTAAACTCGGTAAAATTTGAGTACATTCGTCTCGTCACGATGATAATAAATCATGATATTGGGTAATCTTGCAAAATCCCCAAGCGAAATATATCACATGTGGGATTTTATTTCATTGGAAAGTGGTAGCTAGTGTGTGTATTTAGTTACTTATTTGGTATTCTTTGTCCCGATGTATATAAATATCTCATAGGTTTGGGGATGTTGGCCTTCTTGAATTTTGTGGGGATTAGGTTTAGCACTTTCATGACATCTCTCTTGACTCCCACAAAGTTGAGATCAATTGGCAAAACCAAACTCAAGATTAAGCATGAATAAATGTAACTTAGCCAAATGATGTAACATCTTGATCATGTGTCGGGTGTAAAGCTACTTGATAAGAGCGAATCATGACACGAATTTCTATAAGGATAGCCTCGTTTATAGTGTGTGTATATGATAAAGAGTAACATCGTTTTTTCAATTTATCTAATCAGGATGTACTTGAATACAACAACTACTCGAATGACTATTTTTTTCCCCTTAAATTAAACTTGTAATAGTGAATCGGGCATTTCATTGAACTGATTGAGAACTATTATAGATAGGCTTCTCAAAACTCCAATCCACCTTTATTCTTTTGTGATTGACACATATTGACCAATCAAACTTATGCTTAGCTAATCTTTTCAAAGAAAAACACATGTTACTTCCTTTTCTTTTCTTCCTTTATCTTGATCATGACATTTTAGAGGTGATAAAATTTGTATCAATTGTGTGATTTTGGTGGATATGAAGTTATATATTATTATTTAAGTAAATAACTCTTAATTCTTAAAAATTCGTTATTTTCGAGATTGGAACGAGCAGTTATTTGAAGCTTATTTCGAAATGTCTGTTTGACTACTTAGAGTATAAGATTGGATATTTGGTTGGCTTCGGGAAACAAGTTTGTGCGAAGTATTTGATTTTCGCGTTGCAGTTTAGCTATCACATATCATGTTAATTTCAATTAGGTATTGAATCGAGAGTAAGTGAATATGAGAAGGCAACTGCGACGCATATCACCCCATTGACATCAAACAAAATTCAACTATTGGTGTTTATGTAATCTTATACTATCCAATTACATTTTATATGACTTATATATATTTTTTTACATAAATAGCTTCTGTCGAAGATAAAGAGATCACAAACACACTTAGAAAAGAACATCGAATCTCAACTCAGGAAATCATGTCTACCTCGTATAACCGCTTAGAAAGCACTTATTTAAATGGTATTGATTTGGGAGCAAATAGTGTGATGTTGGTAATGTAATGTCGCATCACAGAAAATATTTTAGGCCCACGCCCATTAAATTGGCTTAGATGGGCTGTGTTAGTGGGCAGCATGTGAGAGTATGGGATGTGTAGGCCCCACTCTCTAATCTTCATCAATGGACAAAGGGAATTGTCGTTTGAATTTCTATAATTATCATTGTGTTTATGCAAATATCACAATTAAAACCTAGTGTAATTAGGCTTAGCAATTAGTATACAGAAAATGGGTACCCACCTGAAATTGGTTTAATTTGGGTGGGAATTGTCCGTTGATTGGGTAAAGTTGACGAGTATGGGCAAACTCGGTACCCAGTTAGAGCGGGTTATAGATGGGGACGGGTTTGAAAGTATCCGCCTCATACTCAATCTGATGGGTACCTGATAGGAAACGATGTTGTATTAGCAACAATATATCATATATGTTTAACGGTCCTAGCCCAATTTCTCCTTTAGTAATTCAGTTTTTCACTTCAACTCATTGATCGAGTAGTTCGCCGTTCCCACTCAATACTCGAATGCTCTAAAAATCCTAACTTTATCTTGAAAATCTCTTTGCAATCAAGATGCAGAGATATTTTGGGTTCACCTGATGGGTAGTGGGATTACCCGATACCCATTCCTGCGCGAAAATGGTTTGAATTTTGTACCCATTTAGTCTCGTTCCGTTTAATAAACGGGTGGGTAGTGAATACGTGATATCCGAACCGTTGTGACCCATTAGCAAGCCTAACATCCATGATCCACCCATTGTGAAAATTCCAATAAGATAAAGCACCCAACTCGTTATAAAAGCCTCTTTCTACTCAAAAAAAAAAAACTCGTTATAAAAGCCCATTTACAAATAATAACGGCCCATATATATGTAGGCCTGTAAATAACTCGAATAAGCCCAACAGCGGTATATGATTTATCTCAATTATCCAGTTTTTTTTTTATTCGAAAACTGCGAAACATGCCATTTCATTTTCAGTTGCGGCAGCTCAAGCTGAATCAGTAGCAGAAATCTCAGAATCCCGATCGCCGCCGTCTCAAATCCCTAACAATGAACCACTTCAAATCACAATTCAACGGCTACTCCGTCAAATTCAGCCCCTTCTACGAGGATCGCCTCGCCGTCGCCACCGCGCAGAACTTCGGCATCCTCGGAAACGGCCGCGTCCACGTCCTCACCGTCCCTCCGACCCCAGCCGGTCCACTAGGCGAGATCGCATCTTTCGACACCGCCGACGGAGTCTACGACTTAGCTTGGTCAGAATCGCACGATTCCCTCCTCGTCGCCGCTGTTGCAGACGGCTCCGTCAAGCTCTTCGACACCAACCTCCCCCCGCCGCAGAACCCGCTCCGGTCGTTTCAGGAGCACACGCGCGAGGTCCACTCTGTCGATTACAATCCCACGCGCCGCGACTCCTTCATCACCGCTTCGTGGGACGACACGGTAAAGCTCTGGACTCTAGATCGTTCCGCTAGCGTGCGCACGTTCAAGGAGCACGCATACTGCGTATACTCCGCTGCGTGGAATCCAAGGCACACAGATGTATTCGCATCAGCTTCCGGGGATTGTACCGTTAGGGTATGGGATGTCCGTGAGCCGGGATCGACGATGATCATCCCGGGGCACGATTTCGAGATATTGTCGTGTGATTGGAACAAGTATGATGAGTGTTTGATTGCTACTTCTTCGGTGGATAAGAGCATTAGGGTTTGGGATGTGAGGAACTACAGGATGCCGATTGCTACGCTGAACGGGCATAGTTATGCTGTTAGGAAGGTGAAATTTTCACCTCACCATCGGAATTTGATTGTGTCTTGCTCGTATGATATGACAGTGTGTATGTGGGATTTCATGGTTGATGATTCCTTAGTTGGGAGGTATGAACATCATACCGAGTTTGCTGTTGGGGTGGATTTGAGTGTGCTTGTGGAAGGGATGGTTGCTAGCACCGGATGGGACGAGCTGGTTTTCGTATGGCAGCATGGAGCTGGCGGCCCTCCTAGAGGCCCTTGATCAACATTGGGGTATCATTTCTGTTCTTGTTCTTGTTCAATTTGTGTTCTGTGGCTTGATCATTGATGGAAATGAGACTGGCTTCAATGGCAGGATCTCAAATGTAATACTTCATACTTGTATGCTGTCCCTTGTTCTTGTTATAGCCAGTAACACGAATGTGATACTTGGGTTGGAACAGTCCGATTGATTACTTGATGATTTTATCCCCTGTACATCAGTTTCAATAATGGGGAAGTAAGATGAGGGTTCCATATTCATCATTGTGAATCTTTTTCTCTGTTGTTGAATAATTTGATTGATCAATGAAACAACCCTTTGATGAGTCTGAGGTATGATGCAGAAACCTTGTCCTTCCTGTTGAATTATGGCTGTGTACATGTGACTGGGGCTCTATCTTGTCAATAAGTTCATCATCTCGCAGGTTGCTTCTTTGGCAACTTGCTGATAAATTTGAGGTACTGCATCTTCATTCCTTTACCTAATAACTTAGGATTATGACTCATCAAGTCGTTGATGAACTAATGAAAGTCCAATGCTGTAGATTAGATTGATAGGGTTTAGGGTATGGTGTTGTTAGCCAAGATACTCTGTTCTTGTATGATCGGCCGAGTCCATTCACACTGTATCCCTGCTTTTTTGTTCAACAGGTACCTCAAAGTTCAAACCTTTGACATAGTAAGGTGTCGTATCGATTAAATCAATCCCCCCGGGAGCGAATCTGTGCCGGGTTTTGAACAAATTTGATAGTGTGTTGAACTTGACAGCTCTTTCTGTACCTTATGGTCTGTTGAGAAGAATGAAATCTGTTGTCAGTGATACTGAATTCTGTGTTCTTAAGTGACGTTTCACATAGCAAAGCACTTGTCGTGTTTCCAGGCTGTAGAGCTGTTTAAATTTGACCCTGTCAGCCCAATTCGTGATTCCAATTGCCTGAAATTTAATGTTCTGTGACCTAATGAATTCGTAACCTATTTGACAAATGATCAAAATTGACCGACTCGTGATTCGATTGACTTGAAAACTGATGAACCTTGCTCGGCTCGTCTAGTCTGACCCTTGAAATAGTTCAAATTTTATTCAACCAAGTGAACCTCTCTTGTCTTTGGCTAGTTTAATCCAATCTGAACCGTAATTTGCATGAGTCGAAAGTAAACAACCTTCAATCTTCCTGCAGCCTAATGAATTCGTGACCTGATCAACTCCTGGTAAATTTGTGGCCTAAATCTAATTGACATGTGGTCCGATGAACTTGTAACTTGATTAATCAGAGATTCATTGAATTTGTGACTTTTATTGGCCGAGACAAAATTCACTGGATTCATAAAACTATCGATAACGAACTAACCTATGAGATACGAAAACAAAAACAAAAAAGATGGTGAAGGGTTAAGAGGGGATCAGTAGGGAGGAAAATGAAGAGAAAACCGACACGATAAATGAACCGTCAAGAATTATCAACCGATGCAAAAAATAGGGTTGGATCTATTAGATCAATTGACTATGGTAGAAAACTTAGAGCAAACTTTACAACATTACATGATGTACATGTAGAGATTTCTCACTCGTAACTTTCTTGTGTACTAATTCCGCATCACCCTCTAACTGAATTCCCAACATCCTTACTTGAACACGCCAACTTAACACTTCTCTTACCGCTACATATTATTCTATAGCGAAAAAAATCACAAGTAACCTGATTATACTGTAATCATAAATCAAATTAACACGAAACCTAATCAAACCTTAAAATTAGACTTAAGAGTAACCCAAGTCACAGATTTGGGCACTTGGTACCAGAAAGAGTTAATCACGTCATTTAGCTTTCCAAAGTGTGGAATCCCCCTGAATCAGGCAAAATATTAAGGCGTGTAAAGAAGTAGTCTTTTGTGATCGCAATCCAGATAGTGATTGATGTACGAGGTTCAATGAATCTGAATCTTTCTTTCGTCACCTAAACCAAACAAATTTCCTCTTCACTCACTACTGTATTATTCACACTCCTATCATATGCATATGCCACCTTTTGACTTTCTCCAATTCCCCCCCCCCCCTACTTTTTTTAATAACAAAAGGGTACACACACAAAAATAGTTGTCATTATCAATATCCTAGTTCTTTTTTAATAATAAAAGACGATTCGCTACTTATGTACGATGTTTGTTGATTGATGGTGTACTAGGTTAGTAGAAAGATGATAAATTGTGGTTTGGTTTTTAGAATTTACATGGGAAAGAGACTGGAAATGTAATCATCCAACTGATTCTCTCGAATCTAAAATACTCGACCTCTAAAATGATAATCAAATACTGGATAGGAAAAAAGATTTGCTATTGGAGTTGAGCAGATACAAAAATACCAACATGAAGCAAAAAAAAAGTATCAAGGTAGATTTCGTTCTTGCTAAATGCTAATGGGATCACGGCACGACCCATGTCAATGAGGTTGGTGGAATGGTAAAAGTTTTGGGATTTTGATTGAGATGATGGTTGCTTCGAATTTCGTCGTAGCCACTCAGAGAATACTATTATGTTGGGTTATTGACCGAGTTGTATGCTCCAAACCAACTACTTTCTAGACAAATTTTATGTAGGAATGAAAACACAACATTGGTATGGTTGATTCTTTGACTTGTAGTAAAGTTTTAGGATTTGAAATCAGAGAACTTTTCGCTTCGAATTTTATTGTACCCATTAAGAAAATAGTCTCAGTTTAAATCATCGACCAAGTTATACACTCCAAATCAACTGTTTTTTAGGATCTAACTTACCGATCTATACCGTCAAGGTGAATCAAGCATTAGACTTACCAATCTATATCACCATGTTAGATTAGGTGAATTGGATTCCTATCTTACAAATCTGTTACATGTAACCTTCATACTTACTCTATTATTACACTTATTATTAACCGCCGACCTCATTGAACAACAAAAAATATCAGAAAAATCCCTATCCACATTAGTCCAAAAAAGAGCACCCAAGTGGGCACTCATCCTTAAAATAAATAAATAAAACTTCACTTGGCCTTCAAGAGGAAAACATAACCCACTGTCTTTTCTTGTGTACACATGCTAGTAGGACTTGGGAGAGAGCGTTCCCTGGTCTCCCTCTCCCCCCGCCGGGTATGGATGTTATCCATTAGATCAAGGCTAGACAGGACAATCAGACTTTGACACTCTCCTGTGTGTGGCTCTTCTTTGGTGTATTTGGAGAGCGAGAAATGACAAGTGTTTCAATGATAAGTCCCCCATATGTGATACTACTATTTTGCTCTCACTCCGCCTCAAGACGGAATGGGAGCATGTGCAGAACCAGACGCATCACAACACTTCACTGATCCAGCCTCAACCGCCTCCACGCCTGCTAGTTGTAGGGAGATCTTTTGTGATGGAGCCTTCACACAAAACCTCCCGAGGGCGGGATATGGGATCAGTTATTAAGGATTCCCATGGAGCTGTTGTCGCCGGTTATGCGGGCACCCTCATATGTTCGTCGCCGATTGTTGCAGAGGCCAAAGCATTGCTCTTGGGTATCAGGACTGCTAGTGCTTCGGGTGAAGAGACGATTGTGAAGACTGACTGCCTTGACCTGGTTGATGCACTCCGGAGGCCCCCTCCCTCTTGGCCTTGGCAATGTGCAGCCTGGATTCACATCATGACCAGAATATTAGCTGAGAATCGCCAGATTAGAGTCTCCTTCACCCCAGAACCCACAACCACATGGCAGATAAAGTGTGGCAGCAAATGATACAGGACAAGAAGTGTGGGTCACTAATTTACCTTCTACAGATGTATTGTAACGTGGCTTCTTTCTTTCCGCTCTAGCGACGAATACAATGAGTTTTTCAGTAAAAAAAAAAACAAAACTGCCACTATTCCTTAAACAGCAATCACACAAAACGACAAAATCCCCCCTCCTATGACGTAAGCATCATCATCAACAACAACAACCCTGCATGGCTTAATATCCATTTTGGTCACTAACCTATAAGGATTATAACAAAGTGGTCATTTACTTTTAATTTGTATTATATTGTAGTTGTAATAATATGGTCATTTCGTCAACTCTCCGTTCAAAAATTTTATTAGGTGTTGATAGCATCAAACCAACTCATCAGTTTTGTCCACCTTGCTCAATGTATAATCACATAAATTCACCCTAAACTCAAGCTTGTCGGATATAACACGATAGTATGGCATGGGGTGAGTCTAGCTAGGGTTGAATATTGGTTTATTCGGTTGAGTCTAGGGTGAACTGAGTGACATAACATGAGGTGACGTGAATTTTTTTGATGAGTTGACTTGACAATATCCAAAGGGTTGTTTGCTTCCTAGAACTGGGGTAGGTGAGTTGTCTAGAACTGGACCCCAATTCTAGGGGGTTGGAGATTTTGGCCATATGTACTGTTTATTTACAAAAAAAATGTGGAGAATTGGCCAGAATTGAATTCTCGGGGTGGCCCCTCACGAGAATTTGGAGCCTCTCCGAAATCCCCACTGCCAATGAGAGAATGTGAAAATTCTAGGGTGAATTGACGGTGATGTTGCAAAATTACCCTTTTCAAGGGGAATGAAGAAAAGGTTCAGACATTTTGGTCGTTGTCAAATTACTTAATTTTGTTTGGTTTAATTTTTATTTATTTTTTTGAATCCAAGAATCTCCCTATTCACTCATCCAAAAAATCTATTTTCAAAATAGACAAGAACTCCCATTTCTCTAACTATTTCAATTCTCTCAGATCCAATTCCTGCCAACAAACGACCCGTTAACGAAAACACCAGAGAAAGAGTTAACTGCATGACCTTATAGTCACAACTAAAATAGATCAGTGACAACTAGAACACAAAATTAAAAATACATGACCACTTTGTCACCGTCCCTATAAATAAGTGACCATAACAGATATTAACCCACCATGCATCTTCCGCCGCTCTAACAAGTTTATGTCTTCATCATAATAAAACCCACAGTTTCACACACAACAACACTCTAACAACAGCTCTCAAAAAATGCAGCCGAGGTGGTCAGCCAAAACCCGAGCCGTCATGAGCCGTTTCCACCAGCCGGCTCTATCCCCAAACCAGACCGGCTCCAACATCATCCAGCTCATCGACGCGCCCTTACCCGTGGTCTGGTCCGTCATCCGGCGGTTCGACTCTCCACAATCTTACAAAGGGTTCATCAAGAGCTGCACACTCGTCCACGGCGACGGCGGCGTCGGCAGCGTCAGGGAGGTCAAGCTGATCTCCGGCTTGCCGGCTAACACGAGCCGAGAGCGGCTCGACCGGCTCGACGACGAGGCTAAGGTGATGGTGGTTAGCAACATTGGTGGGGATCATAAGCTTGTGAATTATAGGGCTACCACCACTCTGCATGATGACGATGACGGCGGCGGCGGAGAGGGGAGGAGGACGGTGGTGATTGAGTCGTACGTTGTGGATATTCCGACGGATAGTTCTCCGGAGGACACGTGTTTGTTTGCTGATACGATTATTGGGTGCAATTTGAAGTCTTTGGCGAGGATTGCTGAGAAAATCGCGACTCGCCGATGATTTGATTAACTTCTCTAATTTAATTTATTGCCCTTAATTAATCTTTTTTTTTTGTTTTGTTTTATATGTGTTTGATGCATGCTAAGAGAATTAGGGGTCGATTTGTAAAAACAGGATTTTTCAAGGTTTAACTTTGTAAATACTAAATAGTATATTCCTTGTGTTTAAATGAATATATAATATAGTGTATTTCTATTTGGATGTATTAGAGGCATTTAATTTCTTGTGATTTGATTATGAATGTGATATGTTTTAATTTTATTTTTATTTCAGTTATTGTTTCTCAATTTCTAACACTTTAAAATAATGTGTGATATGTTTTTAACTTTAATTTTATTTCAGTTACTGTTTGTCGATTTCTAGCACTTTAACGTAATGTGTGATGTATTTGAATTTTATTTTTTATTTAGTTATTGTTTGTCGATTTCTAACACTTTAATGTAATGTGTGATGTGTTTGAATTTTAATTTCTATTTCAGTTACTGTTTGTCAATTTCTAACACTTTAACGTAATGTGTGATATGTTTTAATTTTATTTCAGTTACTGTTTGTCGATTTCTAACACTTTAACGTAATGTGTGATATGTTTTAACTTTAATTATGTTTCAGTTATTGTTTGTCGATTTCTAACACTTTAACGTAATGTGCGATATGTTTTAATTTTAATTGTATTTCATTTATTGTTTGTCAATTTCTAACATTTGAACGGAAGCTTAATGAACAAGGAGGGTTATTTTTGGATGTTATCGCATGGGTTTGAAGTTGGTAATTAGTAGTGTGCGGTTTGCACAAAAGCCCAAGCAAAGTAAGACTTTGGAAATATCGTAAAAGGCATTTAGGTGGTGTAAGAGGCAAGCAATTCCAATAGTGCAACTTGTTCTTTGTTTTGTTTTACTTTCTCCCTTTTCACTTTCTCTTATCCTTTCAAAGCATGTTGCATAAAATTCAAAGCAATTTTGACATTGTCATGAGTTTTATTATGGTAATTAAGAGTAATGATGGGTCCAAGCCTAACGACTAAGCCTACTCGGGCGTACATGTGTGCAGCGCCACATGCGTAACAAGAGCTCGTTCACTGGACATCTAGGGTTTTGTTTATAGTCGATCCTGACTCTACGTCAATCAACATTTTGAGATCACCTTACAGCTAGGTCGCCAATCAATGGACGATATGTGACGACTAGGTCCGGATTTTGAGTTCCTTTTTTTTTGGTAGAAAAATGGGTGCGAAGCACCCTTACTCATTTATCGGAATAGTTCTAGGAAAGCAGGTCCCTACATGGTCACTCCAAATAACTCTGTCAACCTCGTGGGGATAAGTACAATTAACATGAAAACCAAACTCAAGAGAATGTCCGTGGTGAGCAAGCAGATCAGCGACTCTGTTGCCTTCGCGAAAAGTGTGGGAAATAGTGGCTTCCCAATTCCTACTCCAGCATTGATGGGATATGACTGAACACATAGCATAAACACCAATGACCCATCGGCACGCCCTGGTAATTTTCAGTCTCCCGCTCAAACGCCTATCCTCCTCTTACATACTCTCATATTCGCCCGGTTACTACTAGTTCTTGTACTCCCTGCGAGATACACACACGGGACTCCTAGGCGTATCGGGACTCAGCAGACGCTTACTCTCCATCTTCAATCCTCCAGGTTAAACCTTTATTGTATGAACCAACCCAATTGGGCAGAACAAGTAACCATTATTATGTCATTGACTCATTTCTCGGTATTTTTTGGTAACATGCTGAGCTCTTATTAGAGTATACAGTCAACTAGATTGCTGGGCTGGAGATTCATCAAACTGGGCCTAGTTGGGCCTGAGTTCGAGTACCGAGTTTTTGTAGCGAAGGCCCATTTAGGAAACAAATTGTAAGTGCAGTACTGAAGTTGATGGGATCGGTTATCTGTGGGAGCGCGGTGGGTGACAAAGGATAACTTTTGTATCCTATACAAAGCTCAAGGAGAGCCGTCGGATCTCCTTCAATTAGATCTAACGGACAGCATAACTAGTATTTAAGAGGTTAATTTTTTTTTTTACTTTTGACCAACCCCACTTCCTAGGGTAATTTCACCGCCGCCTCCACACCTCTGAAAAAGACGCACAAACCACCTGCGGGAACTCCGGCCGGCCCTCTTTCCGGACGGCGCTCCTTCTCCCGACGCCGATACTTTCTTTTGCGGCGTCTATCTCCTCTCCCCGGTGCGGCGTTGCGGTTAGTTGATCGGGTCGATTGCATCCTCCGATCTCTCCTCTGCAATCGCGAGTCCGTTGGAGACGGTGCTAGCGTTCTCCTGGCCGCTCTCTCCTCTGCAATCGACGGCGATCTCATCATCGCTGGTAAGCATTCCGACTTCTATTTTTTTCTGTTTATTTCAGACCGTATGCCGATTTAATCCTAAACCCATTTGTTCCCTCTATTGCATGTCGCCCCTCCGTTGTTGATTTCTAGGTTTTGAATTCTTGGTTGCGTCTAATTTCACACAGCGTCGAAGAAAATCGAGGATTCTTAAGCCACGAATCTGATCCTGCCATTGATTTGCTCTAGAGGTAGGTACTGGTATATACTAGTACTTCTAGGATACAAGTATTACTAGCATTGTTTAGGATCACTTCTAGCATGTTTCCATTAGTTCTGCAAAATTACTTGCTTTCCTGTTCATTATGTAATTAGTTTATTTGATGTGAATTCTGTGTTGCTTGTTTGATTTTAAATCAATGAATTGTTGAAGGGTTTTAGTAGTAACATTGTTGATTTAGATTAATAACTGAGTTGGTATTGGTTAGGATTCTAAAATCATGATCTGATTGCTGTTTTGGGTTCATTACCATGCCCAAGTTATTCAGTTATTTGGAAGCACAGCTGCATACAATGAGTTTGGTTTTTTGCTGGTTTTTGTAGCTAGTTTTTATGTTTAAAGCACAGCTGCATTCAAGTGTTTATGTTCTGACTACCTAGCTCCTTTCTCAATCTCGGTTTTGCACTCCAGGTTCGACACTTTTATTTCTGAAATGGTTGTGGTCAAGTATTGGTTGTTAGGTAGATCATGGTTTGTGAAGCTAGTATATAATGAAGCAATACTTGTATGATAATGTATTCTGCTTCACATCAAGTTCAATGAATGTGTTGCTTTATTGTTTGATTGTCTCATTCCTTTTTTCTTTAACCTGTAAAAATCTGCAGGTGCAGAATACTTGTAGGCTTGCAGTACTAGTATGTTTCAGATGAATTTCTTGTTTCCCGTGGATTAAGTTCGTGAATTCCTTGTTTGTCTTGGATCTGCAGAATTACATGGTTAATTGTGAATTGTATTTTAGTTTGTTAAGTGATTTATGGTATTCTGTTTGTGTTGCTGCACATAAAATTCGATGAATATGTTGCTTTATTGTTTGATTATCTCATTCCTTATTTATTTAACTTGCTAAAACTTGCAGCTGCAGAATACTTGTAGGATTACCGTACTAGTATATTCACAATACTTGTATGTTCGTAGTACTAGTATGCATTGAATTAATTGTCATGTATGAGTTTATGTTCAAGCTGCATGTTTGTTAGTGCGCATATTGTTTTGATTGGAACAATCTTGTTTCTGATATTTGGCCGGTATGTTTGCAGGAGCTGAAGGAGAATCGATGTCTTTAGCTGACAAAGTCATAATCGTTGGATCTCTTAGCTTTACTCTGAATCATATCGCTTCGATGGTTTAATCTGTGACTTTATCAATTTTGAGTGTTATAAACAAACCATTGTATGTATTGAATCAATACTAGTATTTACATTGGTGACTTATAATAGTATTTATCAGAGCATTATTATAGTAATTATTATACTAGTATTTCGAGCAGTACTGGTATTACTTCATTTTCGGTGCAACTGTATCATTCTCATTGCTCCACTAAGTAGATTAATTTTCACATACAATAGACAAAAAATTACGATTCGTAATGCACCATTAACACGGTTTCCAGCCAATATTAGGTTAGATGGAATTTTATATTTGAATATATGTCATCAGTTTATATTTGAGTATATGCAAGCCAAAAAAAATTATAGAAGGAAGAAGAAGGATATAGGAGTAGTGAAATAAGTAAAAAAAATATTTTGTTCCATATTTTAAGGATGGGTATTAAAAAATATAACAATAATAATTGAACATTAAATTAGGAAAATAAAAAAAAGAAAAAAAAATCTGGCGGTTATAGAAGCAGCCAAAGTGGGGGTGAGGTTAGTTAAATAAATTAGTTAATTAGATAATATATTAATTAGGAAAATGAGATGAGATTAAGGGTGGGGATTCAACTTTGTGTAGGTGACAAAGTTTCCCCTTTGTCACCGAAAAAAATCCCGTTATCTGTTAGTATCAATCACGTGCCGATGTGATGGAATGAATCCCAGGGAAATCAGAATGAGACCTGAATATAACAAATCGAACAATGGTGGGCCCAATGGACAACATCAAGTAACTAATTTGCAAACATAACTAATAAATTCACTATCGTAATATCGAGAGATTCTCTCTTGTCGTTCGGATTATGTTTTATTTCGTTCTTTGCTTGAACTATTTCGTGTATTTGATTTATGAACTTCTTATCTTCAGTTGAATCTTTGTTCATATTGGCCTTACTTTCCTTACTCTTTCACATAAAGTAGTAAGACACGTTTCTTTTCATTGGAATCGAGACATGATCTTCTTCCTTATGATCTTAATTTTGTTAACTTTTGAAAAATGTAACATTTAAAAAAAATGATGTGAAAATTGCGACTGGGATGTTAAAAATGTATGTGATTTTTGAAAAATAAAAGATTTTTTTTATAAGTGATCAGTGATGGATCAATGAGCTGAATTGAATAAAATGATAAGACAGGTTGAAATATAGAAACTCGACCACACAATATAATTTTTTTTACGATAATGGTCACCTACCTATATCTTTATCTTTAAATAAATTAAAACATTATTTTATATTATGAAATGACATCAACAAAATCTTTCACCCAACAACTCTAGTTATTACAACTCAAGATACAACTTTAGTTAGTACAAGCAAAACCAGCACATAAAGATTGCCACTTTCCTTCTTGCTTTTCTATCATCTTTTTGAAGATTTGGCTCAAGATATATACCTTCCAGCACAACCTATTGGGTGGCCCTCGATATCATGTCACATATACCTTCAAGATTCAACGAGCATCGAGCGCAACCCTAACCGCTTAAGATTTTGCATGGCCAAGGATACGAGGATGGATGGAATGGAAGATCTGTAGTTACTGTTTGTGAGCTTGGGGCGACCCATAGCCAGAGCCGCCTAACCCGAACTCGAAATGATCCCCGACCTCATCAATAACCCTAGTCAACTTCCGTGCCCCACAAGGCAAAAGAGAGAGAGAAAGAACAAAACAAAACCAAGAACCAAAAGAACCTGTTGTGTTAGTCAAATGAACAATATTGGAATGGCAGACCAGAAAATCTGAGGAGGGGTAGCAAAGTTAATGACGCAACCCACAAGTTAGGTTAATTCCCCGCGATTGAAGGGTGGGAGATTAGTATACGACTAAACGACATTGGGAATGCATTAAATACGGCAATCAACCATATGACTCGTTACCGCACTATCTTGGTACGAACGTATGCCACGTACGTATGTAGCTCTACTTTTTTGTTTGTTTAATCTCTTTATTAAATAGCTACCTAATTTTATTAATTCTGTCTCTTTGCTCTAATTATTAATAAATTACATTTTAAAAAATACCAATTTTTTCAACTTAACACGTAGTCATGTCATGAACCGTTACATTTCAATTAACTTGAGTTGTTGGTAGAGAGTTGAGATTAACTTTTTTACATGAGTCATTAACAAAATGTTTGCTTACCCCATCGCTAAGTTAGTTTGGACGTTTTCTCTTTCATTGGACGGGATTTATGTGTTGAAATTTGATTGTTTGTGTTTGTGGGTCAACTAGTCAACCTCATTTTAGTCGGCTAATAATTAAAATATTTAAAAATTTATTAAGCGAACAAATGACCGTAATCATCTAATCGATCAGTGTTATTATAACCATCTCGATCGACTAACTCCCACCTCTATGCTTACCACGTCCAATATCAAATGTAGCCTCACATACATACCATCATTATTACTTTAAGTTGAATCTTTGAAATGTGAAAAAGGATGAATATGTGACAAAAAGGAGAAAAATAGTTGACATGCCTTCCAAGGTGAAACAAACTTGGAGAAAAAGGGAGCTACTAGTACTAATCATCACTTGTTTTCAGAATCGTATAAGTTTTGCTCAATTTCTCCTCCCGAATTCTGGTCGAAAAACGATCCCATAGTTTATTTCTAAAAAACGTAAACTTTATTCTAATCTCAACACAACGATTTCTCAGTGCTGAGAGTGGACCGACCTAGGTCTTCGTGCGTGTCGATACAAGAAATAAGGAATGATGAAAAGGAGGGGTGAATAGTGTGGCCTTGCGAAGTGGGGAAGGCGAGTGAAGTCTTTCTGAATTGGTCCAGTCCTGAGTCGTCCCGTTCCCACCCACCCGGTTCGGTTCGGTTTGGTTTTATGCCCTCACCAACCGTCCTATCATCATTCATCATCTTCCCAACTGTCATATCCTGTGTATGATCATATCTTGCTATGAAAAATAAAATGAATAATTAGGTTAAAAATATATACATTTATTTATCGTATCATCTTTGACTTACCGACCAAAGTCAACCCATCCCAAAATTTTAATACATACAAGCTGCAAACTTGGAAAAATTATTTTGGACAATCTTTCCATGATTTCAGTGCCACCTCAGATTATGTTAATTAATTTCAATGGCAGAAATAATTTAATTACGGAATAATTCACTGAACCGATTGAGAAACATTCATTAATAAATAAATAAAATAAAATCATTACTCAATAAATATTAATTGACGCGCGTAGCGAAATTCAAGCAAAAGCCCCACCAAAAGCGGAAATCAATCTTCTCTCTTCCCTTTCTCTTCCCCCAATCAATCTCCCGCCTTCTCATCTTCCTCTCTCGCGCATTTCGTCGAACACTTCATCTCCCAAATTCACCGCCGCCGCTCCGGGAAGAAGTACTACTCCGACACTCAACGGTACCATTTTCCGACTCACTTGAATCGATCTTTCTTCCGTTTTCTTGCTCTGTTTAAAGTTGAGCTTGAATCGCAACCAGTCATTTTCAGCTTCAATGCGGTAGGTTTCGTTGATTGCTGGTTCTTGATAATGGCCACTTAGGTTACGACTGATTGACCGGGGAATCTTCACAGTCTTTGATAAGAATTGAGTTGCCATGTCGGTCAGTTCTTCTTCCTCTTTTAAGCGCTGTTTAGATGATGCCCTGTTCTTTCTGGCAGTTAGTTGCTGGAAAGTAGAAGGATCTCGTCGTTTTCCTGGATCCAAATTCTTTCTTAGGATTAATTTGTAATTTTTTGATTTTTTTTTCTTCCGTCTTCTTGTGCATCTATTAATGGCGTTTGTTTGTTTTAGTTTTACTCAATTGTCACTTTCTCTGGCTTTCTTGAGTCCATAGTAATTGCTCCTTTCGGGAACACTGCCCATTTGCTCTGTATTTGTCTACTTCTTTTCTCCTTTGTTTTGTCTCTTTTGATTGATTTAGCTTTCTTTCTTCTTCCTATCAGTGCAATTGTTTTCTCTGGGTTGGGTTAGTAGTGTGAAGTTATGGCGGAAAGGAAACTGAATCTGAACGCCCCACTTCTCTCAGTGAGGCGATTCTCCTCTCCTGTAAGAGCTACAGAAGCCATTAAAGAGAGTAAGATAGTTGATTCCAAGCTTGATAGGATTACTGCCCATAATGCAGACTCAAGTTTGGAGCTAGTAACTGAGCCAGTGGCAGTACCTTTCAACTGGGAGCAAATACCCGGTAGACGAAAGGATGCCTGCAAATCGGAGCTGCTTCGTGCCCGTGAGGGGAGTGTAACATCTCCGAGGTTTCCTATTAGATGGGTTCCAGGTATTGTGAAGAATCAGGATGACAAGAGACTCAAACTCCAGACTTCTATAACACTGCCGAAACCTTCTAGTGCTTTGAACAACAAGCAGCTGCTATTGATAATGGTAATGTGGATGATGATGATGACGACGATGACGATGATGATGATAAGTACTCTGATGCGCTTGAATCGTTATCTGGGACTGATTCATGTTCTATGAAGTGTAGTGTGAGTGGTGTGAGCAGCAGTTCTGATTGTGCTGCTGTGGGTAAGCCATCGGGGACATTCTCTACCGATCCACAGACTCGAGATTTCATGATGAATCGGTTCTTGCCTGCTGCAAAGGCAATGGCGTTGGAGCAATCTCATCATGCTACGACGAAGAAGCAGTCCGTGGCTGTTGAGCCGCAACCGAGACAGATTGTTATGGCAGCTCGTGGGGATAGCTCGCCTAATGTTAGACGTTATGAGTCTGCTTTGGTGCCGTACTATCCTCCCAAGGATTTTGGGATGGAAGGAAGTGAAGAAGAGGGCGATGAATGTGAGGATGAGTCAGTGAATTTACCAACTAAAGCTTGTGGGTTCTTCCCTCGTTTGTGCTTTAAGAATTCAGTCGGCCTGTTGAATCCTGTTCCTGGGATGAAAGTAAGAAGCCTGCCTTCCTTGTCTTGCTCCACTCAAAAGGCCAAGAAACCAAGCAAGGCTGCTCCTAGTCCTAGTCGATCTATCAGTCCCTTTTCCAGAAAGGTAACACATCAAACTCTTTCCAGTTCCCTGTTGTTTCACCTTATAAATGTTAAATCTCAACTGGGATGTGCTCCCCTTTAGTTTAGCTTGATCTTGAGTTAGTGAATTGAACGCATAACTTCCATAATCAGTACTTGCGGCTATTTTTGTTTACCTATTCTGGCCTTGTTCTTTTGTAGAGCTACTCGAAGGATGCTTCACGCCAACAAAGCCCAAGCCGTGGAGCTCATTCACCAAGACTAGCGGAGGTTGTGAATAAGCTTAACAGTGGATCCGATAGTTTCAATAACGCACACGACAGGCAAATGGCTGGCAGAATATCTCCCTTCAGCAGACGCTCAGGCGGGTTGTCACCTTACCGCAATAGCGCACCACAGTCTCCTTTCCGAGGAGCAGGACTATCTAAAGAAGCTGAAATGTTCAAGGCAAGCAGGCCATACCTGTACTGCAAAGGTGGCAGCAAGTCTCAGGAACTAACTCCTCTTCATCGCATGAAACAAGGTGCGTCATTAGTAAATCTGAATCCTCCCACTAACGAGAAGACGCTGTATGTTGATACAAGTTCTGTTCCATCGCTGTCCAAACGAACAACTACTCCGGATCCTGTGCATGGAGAATCGAAGGCCTTGGTATGTATAACTGGGAACGAGTCACCACTTCCTCTGCCTAAAACGCCATCGGAATCATGGCTATGGCGCACTCTGCCTGCTGCCTCGGCAAGGAACTCTATCGATCGTGGTACTAGTTTCCAGAACAAATGGCTGGATTCCAAGAGCAGCAAGTGGGAAACTATGGTGAAATCTTCGTATATGCATCATGATCATGTCCGCTATTCAGAGGTTATTAGTCCACCATTGTTCTCCTTCTATAATCCACTAATCCATTTCGCGAAGTTTCCCATTTTCACATGTCAATTTTTCGTTCTGTTGACAGGAGTTAATACCCCAGCATTTGAAGATCTAGAGTTTGCAGAACCTGCTACTCTCACTGAGATGACTAACTTCCATGGAATGATCCAACGAGATGGTTGAATTCCTCCGTAGGCGAATCCAGTTACGAATGCTTTAGAGTTCCTGGTGGTAAGATTTAGCCACCTTAGATTTCTTCCAAGCCAAGGCAATATATTGAATGCACTTGTAGCTTGATGATATCCCCTGTAGAGCAGCATCCTTTGATTGTGATGTAATGATTGAGTCTAATACTATAGTTCATACAGTTTTCATGTGAACTCGGATTGAACAGCGAGACTAACAGTCCAAAGTTTGTAATAGAATCGTCGAAATTTACAGTAAGAAGACAACATTGGCAGATGATTGAGATTGAATCTTTTGGTTCTCTCTTTAGTATGTTATGTCTGTAATATTATCTGTTATAATGATTCAGAATTAAGAAAAGGAGAGGGAAAGCTTAGTACTAATAACATCATCCTTGCTTCCACTGTTATTTTGATTCAATTCTTCTTTCTCCTTCAACAGCTTCACTGCATCCACCTGAGAAAGCCCAGAAATTTTATATGAGGAAATAGAATTGGGCTTGGGCTTGGGCTTGGGCTCTGATTGTATTTTAGTTACCTGAAGCCCATGGGGTTGGGATAAAACAATACCGCCATTTCCCATCTTGAAGTAATGGTGAAGGGGAAGAGTTGTATTCACTTGTGTGTGTTTGAATGCTTGACGGCGTCGTATCCTGTTTGTTTCAGCAATTGGACTAGATTAGTCAATTTTATTGAAATATTATAAATATTTTTAATATAAACCTCACCTTTACCTTCCTTGTCAAGCTTCTTGTTTCTGTACATCTGATTAACAAAACAAGCCCATTGTTATAATTTTGAAAAATATGAGCGGTATCGGTACCCTAGTTAGCATAAAAATTCACATTTCTATATTTCATCGAATCATCGTAGTTATTACTTATGGATTCATATGAAACTCTTCAATTGAATTTCAATGGAAACTCAACCAATTTCGAAAGAACACACTACGCTAAACTCGAAATTAACACTCAATCGTTGAAGTTTAACAATTCGAAACTGACACAAGGTTTTGATTATGTAATTGAGAGGATGTGGGAGCTAAGGGCTCAAGCCTGCATTTTGCCTTGGCGAGAATTCTCTCATCGTTTGTCCAAAAGTAGGATTGATGTTTTTGAATAAAGTATACAAAAAATTTCACCTCTATAACTAATTCTTTAGAAGAATTCTTGCATTTACCTTAGATATTGTTTTCCGGGTGGGATTTGGAGTCAAAATTGGGGTAGCGTTTGACCTAATTTCAGATGTCGTATTCAATTTCGCTGGAATATGTTATCCAGACACAAAAATAGTCTAATAAAATTTCACTAGAGTTGAAGTCAAATTTCAACTAATTCCAACCACACAATTTCGTTCTGATCCGAACAGAATTGCCAATCCCACCAAGAATCGTACCAAATTAAGCGGGAAAACGGTACCTAAAACATGCATGGAGAAGATCACATAGATGAATGAATAAAACCTGCAAGTGACTCTTGACGTGGGCAATGCTGAGTCCAGTCACCTCCATCGACTGCAGAACAGCCTTTGGCGTCGCTCCTGGAAGTTCTTAATTATCATTATCAGATCAAACACAACACTAAACCAAATTAACTAGCTAATCATGCAATTAATTAGCAAATAATGATTATCATAAAAAAAACACGTACTGTCTTGTCCGCCAAGCATCTCAACAGCACGAACAAACGACGCGTGAAGTTGAGGAGTCCACCTCAGCCGCGGCAATGCTGATCTAACATATCTCCGCCGCCGCCGCCGCCGCCCTTCACCGCCGCCGCCTTCCGATGAACTAGAAGTAATAGTAGTGTTGTTCACGGCTTCTTCATTCAAGTCCAACGACCATTTCTTTCCATTAGTCTCAACTTCCCTTTCATTTGCAGCCATTGGGAGATCAGGATCGGACGGCCAAGAATAGGAGGTTTGAATCTGATGCCATGATCAAAGAAAATATAAGGAGAATGTTCTTATTTTTATGATGGATATATATTTCGAGTTGGGTATATATATAGGTGTTGTTTGTTATAGTCACAGGTTGTTGACTATGCTTGAATGAAAGTCATTTCGATTAGTCGCCGATCTGTTGATGATTCGATTGATTTCTCTAGTTTAGGGGTTCAGTACGTCGAGCGTAGCGAAAATTTATGTGCTTGTAGTTCTTTTTTATCATAGTGAAATGTAAACTCGGGCAGACTAATTAGGATTTTGTCGCATGTGTTTTGTATCGCATATATAATGTAAGTGATGATCTGTTTGTAACTCTTCTGTCATAGTGGAGCTATTGCTTTCATGAATTGAAATACAAGATGATGACTTTCAAGAATATCATTCGTTTACGTACTGACTTATTAGTTAAGACCGGACATGTTTTTCTAGTTCTAATATCGACTCGTGTCTCGTTGATGTGAAATTTTCGTAATGATTGTTTTTCTTTGTATTTTTTTTTATATAGAATGAAGTTCCACTAAAGCAAACTTTGAAAAGAGAATTTATTAATTAGGATAGGTGAAGGTATTAATTTTTTGGACTTTTTGAGAATTCAGGTCTAAGCAATTATATAAGGCAATTATTTCTGACATAATGAAATACAGATGCAACTGTTAAAGTCTCATGTGACCATTCAACACATTCCCCTACCTGTTGTTTTGATTTAATAATTCCTTTGAAATAATTACTCATATAATGATATAACATGCTTTTACCTAGACAAACTCACAGCTGTAATTTTGTACGCAAAATTTACACTTTTTATCTGATCTTGGACGGTCTAATCAAGCTAAATTTTAATTTTGTTTTAAGATAATATCACACGTGGTTTTATTTCATCTGCAGTCTTTTGTACAAGATCACCTTGGAGCTTACATGATGTCCCACTGATAAGGAGAAACTCGAAACCATGACCCAAATGTGTTTATTTTTTTCTCACACTAAAGCTCCTTGCTTTGCTTCTCAATAAGGAGTTGCTTTTGATGGAATATTGAACATGAAACTATTATGTATCAAACTCACTTCCAATCAAGTGTTTTTACTAATTGTTGCAAGGCTGAATTAACTTTGGACGTGACTTACACCTTGGTGTTAGGACCGGTGTATCTTGAGGAAGGAGGTTACCTTGGGCTCGAGCCTAACCTCATGTTAGACTAACAAAACATAATGTTCATGAAAGTTGAATCAACCTGATTCATTATGTTTTCAATTGCCTCCCCAAATAAAATTCGGGATTTGAACTACAATCCTTTCCTAATCTAGTGTACCATCAACCACTAAGACATCTCCAATAATCTCTTCATTATATAGTATTTTTTTACCAAAACATTTTTTTAGGCGAAACCGATCCAATTCGTAGTTGTTAATGCTGATCTCTTCTTGGGTTCACAGCTTCAAAGCCCAGAATCCATGTGGGCTTGTCCATGTGTAAAATCTTAGTCTATCAGGCCCATTATAATATTAAATCTACATAAAGAAAAGGGCTAGTCTAATTCTTAGCCCATTAACACCAGGTGTCCCGTGTCTCCCTAAGTATATCACATTCTAATAATTCGAACAAAAGTTTAAATTAATTTTTATACCAGTCATTAACACACCTTCTCAAACAAAAGTTCTCAGAAGAGCTGAGATTTGCACAATTTCAATAAGTTATGCGCACGACTTAGTGCAACTAGGATTTGAAACGAAGACCTATCAATCATTTAAAGGCCCTGATATCACATAAGGACCAAAATAAAGACAACGATTTAACGTTATTCATTAACACAACCATGAAGAAGAAGAAAAATATTATTAGAGTCGGGCGAAGTTGATCACTTTCAAACAAAAACACGAGCAACCTTACATATTTGTAAAACAACCATAGCATGAGTTTATAAGAAAGACTTAGCAGCTAATGTATTAATTAAGTGATATATAAACATATCTTTATTCATTACACAAATACTTAATTAAGTAAGAAAATTTTCTAGATCAAATTACTGATTTAATTTTGTAGCATATTGAAGTAACAACAATATAGATTCCTTTATTCATCATCCCCGTGCATCTTCAACTTCAAGTAAACTTAAATTATTTGGAATATTCTGTAATTCCAATGGAATCCGCCGCAGTCTCATCACCTCACCCTGCAATTTAATCAACGCATGCAAAATATTATTCCAAATGATTTAGTGATTGATTATCCATAAAGTTAGGCAATGACGGGAGCCATGACTTTTTCCTTTCTCGGTACCGAGCGAAAATTAGTATGTAAAATTTGATATTTTCGGAGATAGCTGATGATCCATAAAAGTATTTGAAATTTTGTTCCTTCACTATATTGTTTCGGTGAAACGTTGTCTTAAATTTTACTCAATGGTTAATTATAATCGTTAATCAACTTATAGTATGTAATAATTATAATATTTGATATTATTCATCAAAAAAAAAATATAATATTTGATATAAACTATCCAAAATTTGAAGAAAAACTTGTCGATGCCACATATAATTCATTTTTACTAATTAAACACCTTATAATAAAAAAATATCTTGTGTTTTTTTTACTTATTATTAGATTCATGAAATTTCTCCAGAGACACCTCTTATTGATTTACGATTCGACTCCCTCCGTATACCATTTCTGATTACGCCGTTGAAGTTAGGGAGAGAACTACGATTAAATTTTAATATCCACTTGAAAAATGAAATTAAAAACGTAACAATCGAACCGATCCTTGAATCTAAAATATTCGACGCCTGATAAGGTACTCACTTATTGCAATCAACAGATAGGCTGATTGGGAAGGGAACATTTGCACGACACTTCCCCGGAAGCCCGGCGGCAAGGCCTAGGTTGATACCTCGGACACTTCCGGCGATGGTCTTCAGGCATCGGCAGGCGGCTTGCCTGTCGGGGGTATTGTTGGCGGCGTTGTTAAGGGATCTTACGCCGTTACAGCATCCTGGGACAAGCGGACCGCTCCCCAAAAGGTAGCTAAAGCAAGGTGCCACGCTGGACGTCACTTGGCCGCAAGTCACCGCACCGTGGGAACTCACGACCAACACCGCCGCCATAAGCGCCGCCACGCAAACAACCTGCAGCTTATAGTTGGCGGCGGCCATAGTGATTAATAGTGTGATTAGTGAGTAATGTGTACATTTGAGCGTAAGGGGGTTTAGTTTATATAGACGGAAAAGATAACGGGAAATGGGAGTTTAACGGCAGACAGGACGGTGGGTAACGGTAGATGGACGTGTTGTGAGTATTAATGAGGACTCACATGGATATTTATTATGATGCCGAGGAGAAAAAGGATATTGTAGTTTTTGGGACAAAAATACGTAATAAATTATGTTAATCACGTTCGTATTATTGTATACATACACGTAATATGGTTGGGACGTTGGTTATGCACAGATGTAATATGATTGATCAGCCATAATTAACATTACGGTCGATATTTATGTATTGCCGCTAGCTATGTACACATGCAACATGATTGGTCGGCCTTATTTAGTATAATAATTAATGTGTTAATTAAGGTCACGCTGGCGCGTTAGCGCCGGATCAGTCACATGTCATATTTGTCCGATTTTGGACATAGTTTCGTAATGTGCCACCGAAAGTAATTTGTTATATATATATTCTTGTTCCCGAAACTACAAATCCGGAAAAAAAAGATGTTGAAGTAGTGAAATTAAAGATAACTATTGACGAATAGAAGATCTAAGAGCGGAGACGAGTTGTGACGAAACTGAATATCGAAAAATTAATTTGCTTTGGGACTTATTTTTTGCATGCTATAAAATTGGTCTATTATTTAGAAAAAATGAAGGTGTTGTTTTGGAAGATATCGAAATTGGGACAAAAACGTGTTTGACAACATGGATAGTGGGCCGATCTCTTGCTCTTTCCATGGGCCGATCTCTTGCACTTTCCATGGGCCTCAATAGCTAACCATGTCACTAAAGTCCATTTAAGTGATCCAATCCCACAAAATAAAATAGTGAAAAAAAAAGAAGAAAAACAAAAAAATAAAGGGAGAAAATATGAAGAATTAAACATAACACACAGCCTGGGGTGGCTGGTGTGGGGGCTAGGCTAGGAGAGAAAAAAAAAATTTGAGAACAAAAAATTCTGGAAAAATACAAAGAGAAAGCAAGAAGAAGGATTGAAAAAATGAGAACAAGAAGAATTATTTCCTAAATCTTAGGAAGAAATCAACAAAGATGGTTGAAGAATTCCTTCATGATCAATTCCAAGAAAAAACTAAATCGTTCTTTTTCATCATACTCTTTTATTCTCTTTGTTCTCTTGCGTAAACTCTGTTTATCGTTATTATTTCTATTTCCTCCTGCCTCCCCCCCCCCCCCCCCCCCCACCCACCACCACCACCACCACCTTACTCTCTTCTTCTTCATCGATTCAATCGTTTCTCATCATATCAGAATCAACTCTGATTCCTTGTGTACGACTTTTCTTTTATATGGTATATAAAGAATTTACGTGAAACAAACGAAGTTGAGCCTAGTAATTCTGTAGGGTTTTGATTTCGAAAGATGAGGGATCCTTATGTACCAAGAAACCCTTGGTTTTGATTTGTTTGTTGCAGAAAGATTTCTTCTTCCCTCTCTCTTTAAATGGAGGGGAGATGGAATCCAATTGGAACAAAATTATTGTGCTTCTTAGTTTTCATCGTTGGTGTTGAAATTCACGGGTCTCAATCATTTGATGACGAAGGTAATATGTAATTACTTTTGTTTTTTATTACTGCTTGGATGAAATAACATAATTTGAGATGGTTTTGATGAAAATGTAGGGTTCATTTTGCTACAATTTCGATCAAAGGTGAGGTCTGATCCTTACGGTGTTTTAGCTAATTGGAATCTTTGTAACAGTGAACCTTGTGCGTGGTTTGGGGTTCATTGCATCGCTGGTAAAGTGCATGTATTGTAAGTTCTACATTCGTTTTACATTTTTCCCCAAAATTTTGTAGTTACCTAAGTTTGTAAATATTTTCAGAGATATTGATGAATTTTGGGTTTGCAATTGCATGCTTTGTAGGAACTTGAGTGGGTGTTCTTTGGAAGGGACATTGTCACCTGAGCTTGGAAATCTTAGTCACTTGCGGTCTTTGTAAGTATTTACAAACTTCTTTTGTCTCGGTCTAGATTGAATTTGAAAATTTGGATTGAAAGTTTGGTTTTAGTTTTTGCTAAGATTGAAATCGTGAAAATTTTATTTCTACATTTTTTAATGAATTCCATTTATGAGAGTTTCACCATGAAATTCAATCTCGAAAGTCAATTATAATCTCGATAAACAACTTCACTAGAAATTTGACAGTCTCTAACGAAAAATAACATACGGGTTGCGCTTACAATGTGCAATTTGAGATGTCAAAAAGTAAAATTACATCCACCTTGATTATTTGCAGGATTTTGCGCAACAATTTATTCTCTGGTATTCTCCCCAAACAGATTGGAAGACTTAAAATGCTTGAGGTACTAGACGTGAGAGATAATGATCTGAGTGGAAAAATTCCAACAGAAATTGAAAGATTGCAACCCCTAAAGTGCTTGTGAGTTATCTTATACATAATTTTCATAACTTTAAGTAGGAAGGAACGATTTACCTGATACTATATATCTTTCGTCGATAATTTTTTTAGTAATTTTTCAACAATACTTATATTTGACTAAATGATTTGTTTTTGTAGGTTGGTGAGTGGCAATAAATTTGAAGGTTCTATCCCAGAGGAAATGAGAAGGATTAAATTGTTGTCACCATTGAAATTAGATAGAAATATAGCATATACTTCATGCAATGGATTTGACTATGCAAATAAGGAATTTGAGAATGAGTAAGTTAATATTTATCATATTTCTAATCCAATTTGTTAATTATTGGAAAACTAAATGGGTATTATGCAATTTTGACAGTATTTGGGGACTGAGGTTGAAACAACAATTGAAGATTACTTGTCCACAAATAATCCCAATAATAACATATTTTGGAGATTATATCAATAAGTGGATGCTCCAAATGTAGGTAGCTTCCTTTTATAAGTATTTTAATTCTAAATTGATGCATTCTCTAAAATAAAAAAATGATAATATTTTAAATTTTAAATTCATAAAAATCAAAATTCCAAGAGTTATAAAACTATTAACCCTAATTCCTAAAAACCTCAAACTGAAACCCAAAATTCAAAATCATTAATTCCTAAACCTTAAAGTTGTAACACACACTAGAATCACATAATAAACTATAAACCCCAAAATCTCAATAAAATTTATAAACCCTAAGATGTAAAACCTAACAACAACCACTAAACCCTAAACCATAAAATTCTAAACCAAATAATGCTATGGAGTATCTGATACTCAGGAATACCGTAGTCTTTTTCACATATATTAATGCGAACTTTCTTATAGCGAGTTCTTCGAGAATTAATATAAAAAGCTTGAACTTTTTCTTTACAGATTCTACTTAAGAGATGCATCTCCTCAACCTCATAAAGGAAGTTGTTATTCCCATGAACATGGTAAGTATGTACATATATATAGTCACACACTCATTCAACAAGTTAATTCATTCATTAGAGACTAGCTATACACACATTGCTTCTCTCTCTCTCCTTTGATTCATTTTAACAGGCGCAACTGACCAAACCCTTGTACAAAATGTAGAGATTTACGTAAATTTCGCTCATCGTAAACTCCAAGAACAACCAGAAATCTTAAGCAACCTCATTGCTGAAAATGCTAGTTATGATGGAATGATGTTGCCCTCCTCTCTGGACATTTTCTTCGCCGTTCCAGTAATCACTAGAGGAAGCGGAGCTTTCTCCGCCATAACAAATTCATCATCTCTTCTAGCTCCATCGCCCACAAACGATGATGCTGGATTGAGAGATGGTGCTAACGCGACAAGTGATGACTCCCCAAAAGGACCCATAATTCATAACGGTTCTCCTCATGAATTGGACACTTGGATCTACTTCTTCATTGCTCTAATGGTGGCTCTGTTTTTAGCTACCATGATTGCGATGGTGATTATGTGTCGTAAACGAGGAGTGGTAGCCATTGGGCTTAGTGGACAACTCCAAAAAGCATTCACTTCTGGTAAAAAAAATTTGTATTATTCTTATGAGTCGTTTGGTTCTCTGATTTGAGGGTGTGAATTGGGTTCATATGCATATTCATGATGAATTCTTTTGACTTTTGAAAAAAGATGTTTGAAGAATGAATGATTTGAGGACGAAATTTGAAGGTAAATGTGCACATTAAAAACAATAATAACAATTATCTCAACCCAAACAAGGATATTCATCCATAATAACAATTATGAAACATCTATTTTTAAAACTATTATATTGAACAAATACCGTGTTTTCAAATTATAGAAATCAAATGACCTTTTAGTTTAATGTCATTGACTTATAATTTAATGTCATTGACTTATACCGTGTTTTATAATTCGATTTTTTCAGTAAATTCTCCGTGTCTTGTTCTTTATCTATTTCGAATTTTCTCACCCGCCAGTTTCTAACGCTATTAGGGGTTCCTAAGCTAAACAGAATGGAGTTGGAAACTGCTTGCGAGGAGTTCAGCAATATCATACACTCGTATGACGGTGCTACTATGTACAAGGGGACATTGTCTAGCGGAGTTGAAATCGCTGTTACAATAACCACGATAACTTCTCGTAAAATTTGGTCAAGAAACGCAGAGAAAGCATATCGTAAAAAGGTAACGCTCAGTAAATGCATTCTCCAACCCGTTCCAGAAAAAAAAAAAACACTCCAGAATCTCACATTCTTCTCGTAAAATACAGATCGATACACTATCAAAAATAAATCACAAGAACTTTGTAAATCTCATTGGATTTTGCGAGGAAGATGAACCGTTCAATAGGATGATGGTGTTTGAATATGCTCCAAATGGAACATTATTTGAACACATTCATGGTAAGAATCTATTCATAACTTAATTTTTTTTTTTGGTAAAAAACAATGAACTTAATTTTGGAGTTGTAACATTATGGTCACCTAACTTCATTTTTTGTAACAGAGCACTCATCTATATTTCAATCAAGCCATTTTTGTAGGTATTGGTTTGCTTTTGAGTTAGCTCAATTTATTTTGAGGGATCAACCGAGTTGATCAGGGAAATTAAAAAAACATTATGTTTAATGATGTTGCATGTTTAGTTGTCAATTTGGCTAAAATTGTCATTAAAAGTGACCAGAATAATTGTTCGATTACCTTGTTTAAACATAGATGAATGCTCTGTTATAAAAAAAAAGTCAAGTGACCACGGTGTTATAACCCCCAAACTTAGGTGACCACGTTGTTATAACCCCAAACTTAGGTGACCACCGTCCATTGTTTTGTTCAGTTAAAGGAATGGAACATCTTGACTGGAGTTCAAGAGTGAGGATCATAATGGGTGTAGCTTATTGCCTTCAATATATGCATCATGAATTGCCGACTCCTGTGCCTCACACTAATTTGACTTCACATTCCATCTACTTAACTGATGACTATGCAGCTAAGGTATGTGTATACAATGTTCGAAATAACTAGATCAGTGTAACATGCCGTATCGAGGGCGATACTACAAAAAAAAAAATATCTTCAGCTACTGCAAAATTACAACGGCATGAAAATGCCGTAACAAATAGTTGATGTTTGCTACGACAATTACTATTTTCATGTAGTAATTTGCAGTAGCAAATACTATTTGCCACACCACTATTGGCGACGAGGATGTTGAGTGTAGCAAATAGTATTTGCTATTGCAAATTAGTACATGAAATAGTGATTGTCGTACCAAATATCAACTATTTGCTACTGCATTTTCATGCCGTTGTAATTTTGAAGTAGTTAAAGACAAATTTTTTTGTAGTGCGAGTCACATAGGACCGGTCTTGATCTCGAACTGGGTTGGTTTTGTGTTGCGTTGTATGTAGATTGCAGAAGTTTCATTCATGTCACAAGCTGCATCAAAGGCAAAACCCGCAGGAGAAAACGAGTCGGAGTTACCACCTCCTAGTGGGGATCCACAAACGAACGTGTATAGTTTTGGTGTTTTACTGCTGGAAATAGTATCTGGAAAGCTTCCCAACTCTGAAAAAGATGGCCCAATTGAGAAATGGGTAAGCTTACTAACTCACTTAATAGAATCGATAATTTGATCGATCATGCGAAAGTTATGAAAGTGATTGAAGTTTATATAAGTTCCTCAAAACTTGTACCAATGAACCTTTAAGACTCTTATACCATGTGGTGGATTGTTGAACCTCAGTAACTCGATCAAAGGCTCTGAAAATCACGTGGAAAACCGTTGTATCTCAATAACTATTGGAATTCAACGATTCCCCCACATGGCATTAGAGCTTTTGATCATAATGACACTGAGTCATGTTATTAGCCCCGAATATAACCATTTCACTATCACAAAATATTTGTGAATCTGCACTGTTAATAACTAATATAAAAAACCAATCTGAACCCTATCCCAACAACTCAAGTTATTGGGGTCGATGCAACGGTTCTTAACATGGTATCAGAACTTTTGATGATCAAAAGATCTTGGGATGAAATCCTTGTAGCCCCCAATATAACAATAGTTTTATCTTGCATACTGGGTTTGGTGGGCCTTTGCAAACTGTTATCCCCTTTCATGGGCTTTCGTTTGAGGGGGGCATGTTAATAACTAATATAAAGACCCATCTGAACCCTCTCCCAACAACTCGTATTATTGGGATGCAACGGTTCTTAATATGCCACGGTTAATTTTTTACTTGTTGTTTTTCACATGTCATAGGCGGCAGGGTACTTTAGTGAGAAAAACAAACTGGAAAAAATGGTGGATCAATCTCTCAAGTCGTTTAAAAGCAATGAACTTGAAGTGATATGTGAGATTGCTCAAGAATGTATAATACAAGATCCAAAGCAGAGACCAAGTATGAACCTAATCATTCCAAGATTAAGGGAAGTGATTAACGTTAGACCTGATCAAGCAGTGCCAAGGTTGTCTCCATTATGGTGGGCTGAACTCGAGATCTTGGAAGCAAGTTGATTAATTAACAGACATTGTGATTAAAAGAGAGATTAATTAAAAAAGATGAGATTTTTTTTTCTCTGTATAGTGTAGTGGTTAGAAATTATGAGGGAAAATTGGTGTACATGCATTGCTTCTTCTAACCCACAAATTAACATTAATCCATTGCTTGAATTTGTTTGTTAATTATGACTATGATCCAATCTTGGGGTTTTGGTATAAGAAGAAGAGAAATTGAGTGCAAGGAAATGTAACATTGTGATTGTATGATTTGTGGTGAAAAATTAGTGACTAACTTATGAGTATTATTTAGGATGGGATAATGTTGTGATTGTTGTTCATGAATGAACATAGATGATTCTTTTGATTGTTGTGAGCATGTTAGTGTACGAAATGTGACCCACTAATGAGATACATTGTTGCTTCTAGCGCGGTGTTGTGATCGTGGTGATCTCCCAAGATGCAACGACTTTAATGTTGGCCTAATACTGCAAAACGAAATCATGCTTGAGCTAAGTAAAAAAAAAAATTAGAAGGAAAGAAGAAGAAGAAGGCATAAATTTTAGGAAAGGGATCATAATTCAGAACTGAAGGAATAAATGACTGGTGTACAAAAAGATTCAGAAGTAACCTGTTTAATTAAATAATGTGCACTACAACAAAACCTGGCTACGGAGGCACACACTATTTGCCTCTAAAAAGCATTTTTTTGCCTCTATAGAGTTTTAGAGGCAGATAGTTAAGTGCCACTAACGCTGCTGCGGCTAAAAGTCTTTAGAGGCAAATACGGTGGCACATATTATCTACCACTAAATGGAAGAATTAGTGGCAGATATAATTGTTGGCAATTGCATCTTTAAACAACACTTATCTGTCATCTTAGCCACCTTTTAGAGACACTTATTTTTGTTGCTGATATATTTTTTTAGAGGCATATATATATGCTTTTAAAAAGAATTTACTTCTACCAGGGCATTTTCCTTTATTGGCCTCTTCCACTATTTACATATATTACTCTCTATTATTTTGCTATCTATGGGATTTGAACTCGAGTGGTTCAAGGAAATGCGTTAAGTTCTTAGTTCTTACCACTTGGCTCAGGAGTACTTACTGATACTTTTTGCGCAGTTTTTAAATATAAATTATAAAACTCAATGATATGGAGAAACTATGCCAAGAAAAAGAAATCAAAATTGAAAAAATGAATTTTTTTCTTACTCATTATTAGAAAATAAAATCGTTAGCGTTTATTATATATATAATTAATTATATATTATCTAACATTTATCGATACAAAATAGTACAAAGTTTACAAGTTATCTACCTTTACAAATTTTAATCATTCATCATACAGAGATAGATCAATTATTTGTCTCTAAGCTAATCATACAACCTATAGAGGCAATTGTAAATTATCTGGCTCTAAAAATTTTAATCATACAACCTATAGAGGCAGTTATAAATTATCTGCCTCAAAAAGAGTTTTTTTGTGTAAGACAAAAAACTTATAGAGGCAGTTACAAATTATCTGCCTCTAAAAGAGCTTTCATATAACTTATAGAGGCAGTTATAAATTATCTGCCTCTAAAAGATGTAATCATATGACTTATAGAGACAATTATAAATATCTGCCTCTAAAACTATGAAAATTATTTATTAATATTAAAATAAATAAATAAAATACAATTAGAGGCAGATATATTCATCTATAGAGGCACATATAGTATTTGTTCTTTAAAAGTATATTTAGAGGCAAATATTCTATGTGCCTCCATGAATCTGCCTCCGTAGCTATGTTATGTTGTAGTGGTGGTAAACAATCACTTTCTCACATTTCTCATTTTCTCGCTAGGATATTTCAAGATTCAATTTCTTATTCACCTTATATATCCATTTTAAACAAATTATATTTCGATTCAAAACTATCATGTACGAAAACATAAACATGTAATCATGCACCTTGCAAAAAAATTGTCACGTAACCCACTCACAAAGCCACTTGGTTATACCCATTTTTTTCAATCTTCTTATATTAGTATACTTAAGCTTAACATAGTTTCAAATTTTTATACAATCCAAACTCGCATCTTAAACGAGTTTTGTTAGTTTCCGGGACAAAAAGCTCATAACAATTTACCCTAGTAACACTTTGTCCAAAATTAGACAAATGTGACACCTGGATGGGCATCACACTGGCTGAGTAACGTCGTACCATCCAACATGGCCATAAACGACTAGACCACTACTAGATAACTTATCGTATATATCCAGCCAACACGACATTGTCTATACATCACATTTATCCTTTTTTTTTAACATAATTCAACAATGTGCATCACCTAAGAATAAATTATTACGAACTTCTTTCCTAAAACTCCCTGCATCTTAAACCATCATGAATTTCACCATTGTAGAAGAAGATCGAGATGGGGATGATGCAAGAAGCAAAGAGAGAAGAAAGGGAGATAGTGAAACGTGTAATGATGAAGGGATTCTCACCTCATGTCATCACCTCATGTCATCATATTCATACGTTTGCCCATAAAGCTTACGTACGTTCCATAGATTCACACTTTCCAATTCTTTTTTCTAGATATTTTTGGAGTTAGGTATATTCAATATTCGTAAAAATAATATAATATAATATTAATATTAGAAGATATTTTCCTTTGGAGCTGGACGCCACCTCCCTAGCCTGGGTCCAGCTTGGGATCAAGGAAGTGAGTTCATTGATCCATCAAAGAAGGGTATTATAGGTATTTTCAAAAAAGGTGGCCAGCACCTTCAACAGTCCTCGGACCTCTGCCGTCTCGCCGTCGCCGGACCTCCGCCTCCGTCGACCCTCCGTCGCGGACCTCCGCCTCCGCCGTCTCCCGCCGTCCGGACTCCGCCGTCGCCGGACCTCCGCGCGCGCGGCTCCGCCGTCCCGCCGCCGCCGCTACCCCTAGTTAGATAATTTATATATTAAAAAAAGTGTTGTGATGTGATTCGAAATCATGACCTCTCAATTTAAATATTAAACTCCTACCACTATGCTACTAAGCACTTAGTGATATTATATAATAATAAAATTATCTTATTAAATAGATGCACATAGTTTGTAAAAAAATGTGCACACGAGTACGAAATATGTGTACACTAGTATATAAAATAGGTGTGCACGTGTACGCGTTCACATGTACACACATTACATTATTAAGTAGTGTGCACATGATTTATACAAAATATGTACACACGAGTACGAGTATGTGTACTAGTAAAAAATAAGTGTGCACGTGTACGAATAGGTGTACACATTTATAGATGTGTACAAGATAAGTGTACGTGTGTAAAAAATGTAAGTACATAAATGTGTACGTGTATAAAACGTGTACACATGATGTATACAAAATATGTGTACACTAGTGTAAAAAATAAGTGTACACGTGTATAAAATGTGTGTATACGTATACATAAACAAAATGTAAGAATATTAGTGTACAAGATGTGTGACAAGAAGGTGTGGTGCACGTGTACACCGTGTGTACATATCTACAAGATAAGTGTACACATATACAAAAATGTAAGTACATAAACGTGTGCGTGTATAAAACGTGTACAAAACATGTATAGAAACATGTACACATGTGTACGAAAAGTCTTTGCAAATGAGTACACAGTTTATGTACAAAAGTGTGTACACACGTACAAAAGTGTGTACACATTAAAAACGAGTACGAAGCGTCACCGAAAAAAAATTTCCAGAAAAATAGGCCCGACGACGGTGGTCTGGTGGCCGAAAATTTTTTCAAAATCGGAGCTCCGATCGTCCAAAAAATTCATCGAGAAGTCGCCGGAGCTCCGGTCGCCGGAGTTTCGGTCGCCGGAGTTATGGTCGCCGGAGCTCCGGTCGTCGGAGCTCTGTCGCCGAGTCTGGTCGCCGGAGCTCCAGTCACCAGCTATTTTCACTTGAATTAAAAAAACTAAAATTAAATTAAATTAAATTAAATTAAATAGGGAAATGACCATTTTACCCTTTTAATTTAAACCATTAGATCTGGAAAAATAAATCAATGGTTGAGATTGTTCCTTGACATTATCAAAGAAGCTAAATTTGTTTGATGGTAAGCTGGACTCCCCTAGCCTACCCATTACGCAACGCCATGAGCTCTCTCCCTTCTTCCTCATGCATGCGCATCAATTTCAGGTGCCTCTTTTTTTCTTTAATTTAAATAATTTCGCGAGGAAAATTCAACAAAAAAAATTATAAATCAGCTACAGTTTATCTAGGGAGTGAGAACTACCGGCAAACTCTGTAGGGAAGCCTCCTCGGACTACGGCCCATCCTATTTTCATGTTTGAAGCTCCGATAGTATATAATTTTCGATGTATTTAAAGGTGAATTAGTATAATTTTCTATATATAATCTAGTGTATTTAAAATTCTATATAATTCAGCCAAACCTATT
This sequence comes from Linum lewisii, assembly GCA_034768395.1. Taxonomy (NCBI): domain Eukaryota; kingdom Viridiplantae; phylum Streptophyta; class Magnoliopsida; order Malpighiales; family Linaceae; genus Linum; species Linum lewisii. The sequence continues at coordinate 1,913,008 of CM068299.1, forward strand.
TAAACCTTTCTTGATCTTGCTACTAATCTCTAGTTGTCCCACTAGCTATGTTCCCACAATCATTCCATCCAAAACAAACACAAAACCTAGATGACATTGTTAATTAAATTGATGCAACTTTGCTTTTTATTATGTAGTCTAAACTTTGATGACATTTAATTATGTGACATTATATTCATGACTAGGATTCTCATATGAGCAATGACGTAACCAGGATTGACATACGGGGAACCGAATTGTAAATCGAAAATTGGTGCCACCGGCAAAAAAAAAAATCAAATTTGAATAATAGTAGAAAATTTTATTTCATATAATATTAAGTAGAAATACAGAATAAATATTTTGATTATGGGTTACTTAATTAGTAAAAAAAATCGACAATTTTTTTTCCAAATTTGGATAATTTATGATCAAATATTTTAATTATTACATACTATAAGTGAATTATGAGTAACTATTATGTAAAATTTAAGAAATATTTCACCGAAACAACATAATGGGGAGTCGAACTTCAAATACCCTAGCGCTAAATTCCAAAAATACCCAAAATACATGTAATTTTAAACTCGATACCGGGAGAGGGGCGCCGTGGCTCCCCAGCTCCCCCCTTGGTACCGCCATTGCATATGAGACATGTCCTTGCTCGGATCTATTTCAAAGTGGCTTACTAGTACTATCGTTTGCATATGGTTTCATTTTTAGTGAAAGGACAAAATGGGAAATTTTAATTCTCATTAACCACTAATTAAAAAGCTCAGCCGGAAAAACACAATTACACAAACAGACCCAGAAAAATCCCACTACTGCGTCTTGGAAATTACCATTCTATCCATCACCAGCCCAAACTTACGTAGCCGAATGAAGAGAGCACTACTCTTAGCAAAAAACGCCACACACTGCAACGGAGTCAAAATCTCCAAAATACCCTTCAAAGTCCTAAGCCTAACGCAGTCCGCCGCCCTGACCACCTTCTCCAACCCATCAGCCATCCCTTTCAGCGCCAGCCCAACAAGCCCTTCCACGCGGCTAGCCAACACGACGTCGTCATCATCATCGCGACAGCTCGACAACCGCGCCAGCTCAACCATCTTCCTCTCAGCCAACGCCACATGCTGCCTCTCCATATCCCTCTCGACCTTATCCTCCTCCAGCTTCACCTTAACCCGCAACTCCTCAATCGTAACCCTCTGATTCTCATCCAAGTCGCCGCGAAGAACGAGCTTAAACATGGTCGAGGGCTTCCACCCAGTGAACCAGGAGTAAGCCTTCTCGAGAGGCGACGCCCACGACAACGAGAAGAAGGGGAGAACATCTTCATGAACCAGAGCCCACTTCACGTTGTAGTATCCCTTGTGGTGCTGAGTCAGCTTGGAGACAAGGGACTCCACCACCACGTGGTTGACTGCTGCAGCAGCTGCGAGCAGCTGCTGCAGGTAGTCCTCGAGCTGGCTCATCCATGTTTCGACGAAGTCAGCGAAACGTTCTCCAACAGTGGTCATCGGCATGGGTGAGGGAAGAAGAAGTTGTGTTGTGGGGGAGGAAAGAGGAGGAGAAGAAGAAGAATGTAGTGATAAAGGGAGAAAAGACGAGTGCATGAGTTACGCGATGCAAGAGGCTATTAGTGAGCTCGAAGGGCTAAGTGACGCTTTGCAGAGGAAGAGAAAAGAGGTCAAATTACTTAGAAAAAAAAAAAGAAATTTTGATATTTTTTTGTTACTTAGTTAATAAAGAGAGGAGCTTTTTGGAGATGAAAGGAAAGAGTGATGAGTCAGACATGCATGCAACCCCACCACCTGGTAATTGAATTACTGGGTATGTGGATACACGTGTCATGTCCCTGATTCATCCCAACTTCAACGTGGAACCATCTTTCCCTGTCTACCTGTTCTTTTTTCCTTTACTCCTTTTTTTCTCTCTTTTATTTTTCACTTTTCTTTATTATTACTAAATAATAATACCCCAGGCCAGGCCCAGGTTTGGGTATTTGGCTTGTCGGATTTGTTTGTTTTGGTTAAAGTCCGATATTGCTGCACGATAGAATCCACAATGGTCGTTTCAACAGTACCCTTTATGTTCTATTTTCTAACGTGAGAGAATAACTTTTTGGTTCATCCATATTATTCCAATTTCTTTGAATGTTTGAATAATTTTTTGATTATTTGAATATTCATGTTTGGTCGACATAATTTTTTTCAATAATGGTGAGCTCAAATTTTGTGTAAAAAATAGCATAAATGAGAAGTAGAAAGAAAGTAGGGGTTGTTTGGATGGATAAGAAGGGTAGTTCAATCATGTTAGGTGGTCCTTTGTTTGAAATTCATATAGTAATGGTATCAGTGGAAAACAAGGAATTAAAATCCGGAAGGAATTAGGTCTTCCCCAGCAATCGAATCCCTTCCGAGTTTTAATTCCACCGCAATTCATTTCCGCGCAATTATTTAGATATACTTTTTTTTTCGGAAAACGAGTGTCAATCATTCTGAATAATAGGTTGCGGAAAGCAAACTCTAGAAAAATTGATCCAAATCGTTCTATCGATCTCCGGATGGTATTTACAATAGACAAAAGTGCCAAAGTTAAGATTGTGCCCATGGTGAGGCAACAGATTGGTTATCATACGACCTTCTCTAGAAATATTATTATATGTATCTTTATCATATTTTCACAAACTAAAAGAATGAAAAACTCTGAGTTTGAGACGTAAAATTATCTATATCATCTTTCTTGAACTTAGTCGAAATTTTTACTACTTGGTTAGTTTTATTTTTTTAAAAAAGTAAATAAATTAAATTATATGCTAAATATATATAACAATTCATAGTTTAAAGGACGAGGATTCAAAGAACCCGAAGCTATATTAACTCGCATTATGATTTGAAGTAGCGTGCAAGCAAAAAATCAGATATAGTAAGAGGCGCACTCTTACGAGCATGAACCGAAAAAGTTTCAAAATTCTATGACACCCTATAGGGCAGAGGAGTCAGAAAAATTGCTCGCTCAATCCAATCTTTGTTCATTAAACTGGAGTTATGTTTATCCAAGAGCTAAAATCCACGTCAACGAGTGATCTCCACCGTCAAATTGGTATTACAAACTTGGGCTTGGCGATTCTCCCTTTCAATGAATACTAGATTTTATAGCGCGCGATGCCGCTTCGTGTGTAGTTAAGATGTGATACGAGTATGTTCACCCGCCGAGAAATAGAGGAGTGATGAAAGTTGGTTTACTTTCAATGAATATGAGGCCAACATTAGTCCATTGAGAAACAAGACCAATAACGATGTCGTCCATGGGTTCGGCAGCTACCTCGTCACAGGCACTTCAACAACAACGATAGCTTAGCTACGTGACTCATTAAGCACTCGTGTCCACATACATACCTTCCCATGAGACCTTGAGGACTGAGGTTTCCTAGGGCCCGGAATTTGGCATGTGGGCCGGTGCTTGTGCACCTACGACGACGCCACATGGCTCAACTGAACCGAGATATCGACCGGACCAACCTTCTCTTAATGCATCTTTTGTTTGTTTACTATTGCTAGCCACCCAAACGATATAACCCACATATTCCCTCGAGTGATTGTACTATTTGTATATTTGTATAGCTCGTGACGGAAATTTAAACTTATAATTAGGGTTGGGAATTGGTTACCGCCGGTTTGTAGTGTTTGTGATGGATATTTAGACTTATAATTAGGGTTGGGAACTGATTTATGTGGTTAGAGATTAGTGTTGCGGTTTGCGGTAAGGGTTTTGAGAATTTTTCAGTTAGTGGTTAAACCACTAATCGCAAATGAAAAAAAAGGTAAACACCCTAAATTGTATTGTAATCCAGTAATTTGGAAATCCCTCTTCCCTGACCCTAACTAGTAATGTGTATCGCGTGTGGGATATTTATGAACTTATGGATTTAGACTCGTAGTTATCTGGATTAGATAATTTTGAGTTGATATTGACAAATGATTGTGCTTAGAAAACATATAATTTGCTGTTTTTTTTTCTTCGTATTACGGTTAACCACTAACCGCATCGCCAAATCGTAATTCGATTAGGGGGTTAACCGCAGTTAAATGCGGTTCAGTTAAGGTTAGCAGTTTCGGCCGCATATTGGTAGTGTTTTTTCAGCCCTACTTATAACCTCAAAATTACGAATAATTACAAGTGATTTAGATTATGCTAAAAATTATGTCGCGCAGTATTGTAGGATGAAAGAAAACTTTACTTGTTTGTTGGTCTAAGAAACACATAACATACAATGACCATCATGCTTTCAATATTTGGTTTCATAACTATAGCTTCAAGGATTTTTAAATTTTGTAGTCAAGATTACGTAAAAGTATATCGTCAATAATACATTATTCACTCATGTACGAATTTGGACAAATGCAACTTAACTATCCCATGTGAATTTTAAACCCTCCACCAGATGCTTAATTTTCATTGGATGGATCATCTTTGTGTTAGTACAAATCCAACTATAACATAATCAACATCTAATGATGTTGGCCCGGCAACTAAAATTGAGGTTTCTCCTTAATTATTGGATCCAAAATTGAAGCACCCCACATGGGATTCCCTTCTTAGTGGATCACACACGCAAACAAACCCAATAAGCAATTCGAAATTTAACTTCGAGTGATCATGGAGGACTAATAACATATGGTTGTGCGAAAAAAGACATCGACGAGCACATAACATGCCCCAAATTACGATTGAAATCTAACCAAATTAAATTGTCAAAGAACATTCAAAGAGCACAAGGCATTTGGTATAGGGGTGGTAATTCGCGACGAAAACGGCGAGCTCCTGGGTTACAGGATGGAGATGAAGCAAGGATGTCTGTTGGGCAAAGAATGTGAAGTTGAAGCTCTTATAATGGCGCTGGAATGAACGAGGATGTTGGGGATGAATCGAGCCATTTTTTAGACAAATTGTCAAGTGGTGCAGTTGGCGATGGAAGAAACAGATTACTAGTACTACAAGATCAAATTTGGAAGCATCATCACCAGGGGAAGGTCGCTGATGTCAAATCAACCACATAAGAAAGAAGGTGGCTTTTGTTCGGAGAGGTGAGAATATGGTTGCTCATGCCTTGGCAAGACGATCACTAATCTCGATTGATCTTGTTATAGGATCAGAGGCTCCTAATTAGCTTATAACATATTATTATAAGTGGTTTAAGTTACGCTGAAAATTATATCGCAAAATATTTCAGGAAACACAATGACCATCAAGCTTTCAATATTTGGTTTCATAACTAAGAGTTTTATACTTTTGTAGTCAAGATTACATAAAATTATACTAGCTACTATTATATCGCACTTTTTTCAATTTTATTCTAAATACTAACTTATAATAACACGACACCAATGTTTTCAATGCCGTATCTCGGCCCCCGGTTCGACCGTGAACCAGTCAGCTCTCCGACACCGATAAATTTCGGTTCAATCACGATTCGATCCCGGTTCAACCCTAATTTTCCTCTTAAACCTTTAAACCCTTGACATTGTCGGCTCGACCCGGATCCAGTTCTAAATGGCACATAGATTCTATTTCCTTCGCATCTCAACCATCCAATTTTACAATTTTTCTCCATTTCACATATATTTCCTTGGCCAAAAATTGACCACCAACTAACTCCTAAACTAATCACCGATAAAACCAACTCAAATCCAATAACCAACAACCATTGATGATTTGATTCTTCCTGCGTTCAAACAAACATAAAAAATGGAGAAGAAGAAACCACCACCGGCGGCGGCGATCCTTATGAACAAATACGAGCTCGGCAAACTCCTCGGGAAGGGCAATTTCGCCAAAGTATACCACGCCCGCAACATCCAAACAGCCCAGAACGTCGCCATTAAAGTAATCGACAAGAGCAAGATCCCCGCCGGAATGACCTCCGATCAGATCAAACGCGAGATCTCCGTCATGCGCCTCGTCCGCCACCCGAACGTCGTCCACCTCTTCGAGGTCATGGCCAGCAGATCGAAGATCTACTTCGTCATGGAGCTGGCCCGCGGCGGCGAGCTCTTCAACAAGGTTGTCGCTAAAGGGAGGCTTAGGGAGGACACGGCGAGGAAGTACTTCCAGCAATTGATCGCCGCCGTTGAATTCTGCCACAGCAGAGGCGTCTATCATCGGGATCTGAAGCCGGAGAATCTCCTTCTTGACGAACAGGGAACTTGAAGGTTTCGGATTTCGGGTTGAGCGCGATCCGCGACTCCACGACCCGAACCGATGGGTTGCTCCATACCACGTGTGGGACCCCTGCCTACGTGGCGCCTGAGGTGGTTATGAGGAAAGGATACGACGGGGCTAAAACGGACATTTGGTCATGCGGCGTCGTTTTGTTTGTTCTATTAGCGGGTTATTTGCCGTTCCACGACCCGAATTTGATGGAGCTGTACCGGAAAATTGCCAGAGGGAAATTCAAATGTCCAGATTGGTTCAATCCGGAAGCTAAGAAGCTCGTCGTGAAAATCCTCGATCCTTCGCCGGCGAGGAGGATTACGATTGCGAGCATCATGAGCAATTCGTGGTTTCGGAAGGGGTTTAGGAAAATTGTAACGCCTAGGTCACCTCAGGGGAACGAACGGAGGAATCTGCTCCGGGACGTTGAAGCGGCGTTCGACGGCGGCGGCGGCGGAGGAGGAGGAGATGATTGCAATTCGCTGCAGCCGGCATTCTACAACGCGTTCGACATAATTTCTCTGTCGAGAGGTTTCGATCTGTCGGGGCTGTTCGAGAGCGATCGGAGGAGGGAGAGGGAGTCAAGGTTCACGACTCAGAGGACGGCGGCGGAGATCGTGACGAAATTCGAGGAGATAGCGGCGGAGAACGGGGGGTTTGAGGCGAGGAGGGAAGGAGGAGGCGGAGGGACGACGGTGAAGCTGGAAGGGAGGGAAGAAGGGAGAAAAGGACAGCTGGTGATCGACGCAGAGATATTCGAGGTGACGCCGGCGTTCCACGTGGTGGAGATGAAGAAGGTGGCCGGAGATACGTTGGAGTACGTGGAGTTTTGCGACGGCGGGTTGAGGCCGTCGTTGAAGGATATCGTTTGGGCTTGGCAGGGGAACGCGGTCGAGCAAGCCGTGTAGACAAAACGGCGTGTCGTTTTTGTGGGTAACTTGGGGTTTATGATATGACTTTTGTATAAATTGCCAAGAGATTAAGATAGTAAACCAAAATACTATAGAAAACTTTGTAATGTATATTGATATGGACTTAATTTCATTGCTTAGAACTTGTAAATAATTTTTGTAAAAAAAATTATTATTTTAGAAATGGTTAAATATAATAAGTATATAATGTCTAAGATAAAGATTATATTTTTATTAATGTGTATAAATAGTATATTTATTATGTAATTATACTAAAAAACTCATAAAACAATTTTTGACGGTCATAACGTAACCAGTGGCGGAGCCAGAAAATTGGTCAAGGGGTGCTTTGTTCGTAACAAAAAAAATTAACAACATAATAGAAAAATCAACCTTCATGATACAAAACTTAAATAATATAATATTTCATATTCATACAATAATCAATAATAGTTATCATAGCATTTACAACCAACCACAATGAGACTTCATATTCTCAAAGCATTATAAACCGCATTCCTTCTCTCAATTGATTCACAAATGAAAACTGTACATTTATTTGAGAAAAAAATTTGCTTGCTTCCACATCAATAGAAGTAATTTTAGTTTATCCTTGAAAATATATATATTTATATGATTTCACATGTCTATGACAATTCACATAATAATAAATTTACCCCCTCTACTACTTTGCCAACTTAACAAACATCCCTCTATGATTTTAATGCAGTATGTTCTATTGAAGAGAAAGAAGGTTCTAATCCACCAGATTCTTCCACTATGAGGGACTTCAATGCTTTCATCCACTTTCTAGGATTGATTGAAGTTCGTTCATTTGGTTCTTGTTACACTTGGACGAATAATAATACAGTGGGAGGTCTTATTCGTCAGAGGTTGGATCGAGTTCTTTGCAATAATAATTGGTATGAATTGTTTCCAAGAGCTGAGGCTTGTGTTCATCCGATTACTCAGTCAGATCATGCACCTATTACTCTTGTGCTTCATCCATCCATTAGAAGATGCAGCAGGGGCTTCAAATTTGAAGAAAGTTGGCTCTTTGAACCATCTTATCTCAATCAGGTTCAAGTTAACTGGGATAATGGCTCAACTTCTACTAATCGGTTGAAAAGTTGTGCTGCAGCTTTGACAACTTGGAAGCAGAATGTCATTGGTAATAATAATGCAAAAATTCAACAGCTTCTTCATGAAATTGAAGTTCTCTCTTCCTTAGTTCTTACTCCTTTATCTTCTCAAAGGATAAGAGAGATTAATGAAGACCTTGCTCGTAGATGGTCTATGCAAGAATGCTATTGGTCTCAAAGAGCTAAATCTGATTGGCTTCAGCTTGGAGATAATAATACTAAATTCTTCCATAGATCTACTCTTCAGAGAAGAAGTTTGAATCATATTACTTCTCTTACTTCTGAGGATGGAACTTCTATCAGTAATTCAGCTGACCTCTCATCTTATATTCTTCGGTTTTATAGCTCACTCTTTACTGAAGCTTTAGAGGTCACTGATTATTCTTTCCTTCAGAATCTTCCACAGAAAGTTGATGCTTTTATGAACCAACATCTTATTAGACCAGTTACTGATACTGAGATCAAGAATGTTGTCTTTCAAATGGGGCCATCAAAAGCACCTGGACCTGACGGTTTTCCTGGTCGATTCTTCCAAGTACACTGGGATCTAATTTCTTCTACTTTCTGTTCTGAGGTGCGTTCTTTCTTTGAGCAGGGTATTGTTTTGGATTCTTGGAATGATACCTTCATCAGTTTAATTCCTAAGATAAAACATCCAGATCAGATTACTCAGTTTCGGCCTATAGGTCTGGCTAATTTTAGAATGAAGGTTATCTCTAAAATTTTATCTTCTCGTCTTAAGCCTTACATATCCAATATTATCTCTGAATTGCAAACAGCCTTTACTGGTAACAGATGCATTCAGGATAATGTTGTGGTTGTACATGAGGTTGTTCATAAGCTTCGGACAAGAAAGAAAGGTAACAAGTGTGATTTTATGTTCAAAGTTGACATGCTAAAGGCATTTGACAGAGTTTCTTGGGATTTTCTGCTTGCAACTCTCTCTGCTATTGGTTTTGATGCTATCTGGGTTCATTGGGTTCGTAATCTGATTACCTCAGTGAGATTCAATGTTCTGTTGAATGGTTCTCCTACAGAATGGTTCACTCCAACAAGAGGATTACGCCAAGGGGATCCATTATCACCCTACTTATTCATTCTGGTATCCAATGTTTTATCTTTCATGATTCAACAGGCTGTTTATCAAGGGAAGATTAAGGGTATCACTTTGAATCGGTTCTGTCCTAGACTGCATCATATATTATTTGCAGATGACACTGTTCTCTTTGGCTCAGCCACTATCTCTGAAGCAAGAAACATCATGTTAGTTCTGAAAAGGTATTGTCAAGTTTCAGGCCAGGCTATTAATGCTCAAAAGTCTTCTATTCTTTTTTCAGCCAATACTCCAACTGCAACTATGAGTAGTATTGCTTCTGAGTTAGGAGTTACAGCTTCTATTCCTTTGGGAAATTACTTAGGAGTTCCAGCTGATTGGGGTTCTACAAAGAAGGAAACCTTTCGCTATTGTTAGACAGGCTTACTGCTAGAGCTCAATCTTGGCAGTCAAATTTGCTGTCTCATGCAGGAAGGTCTGTTATGATCAAGGCTATCCTTCAAGCTTTGCCCTCTTACCTTTTCTCTTGCTTCCTGTTGCCAAAGCATATTCTGCAGAAAATGGAACAAATAGTAGTCAATTTCTGGTGGACTGGAGACATTTCAAGTAGGAAATTGCATTGGTTACCAGCTGAGGAACTTCGCAGACCAATATCAGAAGGAGGCTTAGGCTTTCGAAATTTTTATGATTTCAACCTAGCTTTTATAGCTAAGATGGCCTGGAGAATCCTTATTAATCCTGAAGCTTTATGGGTTCAGTTACTCAAAGGCTTATATTTTCCAAGATCGAGCTTCCTCCAGGTAGCTAGGCATCATAATTCTTCTTGGATATGGTCTGGAATTATGGAAGACAGGAAGGCTTTACTGCAAGGTTTACGGAAGAACATAGGTGATGGTAATGGTACTTCAATTACAGATTCATGGATTCCTGAAGCCTATCCAAGTTTTGCAGCACCTTGTTCTCATATTTCTCAGTCCACAAAAGTTGCTGACTTTATTATCAACCCTCAAAGGTTGTGGAATGTTGATAAGTTACGCACTGTCTTTCCAGAATCTGTAGTCCAGCAGATTCTACTCATTCCACTGGGACTGAGGGATACTCAGATCGTTTGGTTTGGCACTTTGAGAGTTCAGGTAATTTTTCTGTTAGGTCTTGCTATAACCTCTTGCAGACTAATAGAAATCTTAGCTCTCACCCTCTTGATCCCAGTATTAGGAAGCTTTGGAAATGGCTTTGGCAATTGGACTTGCCACCAAAGATTCGTTTCTTTATTTGGAGAGTTTGTAGGAATGCAATCCCTACTAGGTTAGGTTTGCATAACAGAAGATGTGAAGTGTCTGGTATTTGCCTCACTTGTAATGCTGCTGATGAGAATGTTGAGCACATTCTCTTCCACTGTCCTGTTAGCTCTTCTTTTGGCAACTTGCAAGGTCTTCAATTACTTGTCCTTCTGTTGGACAATCTTCAAAAGACTGGTTTGCTGGAATTGCAGGTTCCATTTCTTCTTCTGCAGCAACTGAAATAGGGTTTACTGTCTGGTTTCTTTGGAAAATGAGAAACGAACTGCTATTCCAAGGTAAACAGCCAAAATTGGATGACCTTGCAGTTAGAAGATCTTCTGAATTGCAGCAGTGGAAAGTTAATGCAATTCTTACAAGGTCTTTAACTTCTAGCTCTTTGAATACTCATTCATCTAACTCTCTAGCTCCAACATCATATTCTCATAGGATTGTGTGTGATGGTGCCTACCTGGCATCCATCCGGAAAGGGGCCTATGGTGTCATTCAGTATGATGCTCAGGGATATGTTTTGAATGGTAGAGCAAGAAGTTTTCGTTGTGCAGCACCACTTTGCGCAGAGGCTTCTGCAGTTCTGTCAGCCATTGAATTAGCTGTGTCTTCTTCTACTCAAACAGTAGTGTACTCTGATTGTGAGGTTCTCATAAAGGCTATTGCAGGAGATCAAAATTGCTGGCCATGGATATTTCTAGTACTCTTGCTTCAATTACAAGGTTGCTTTTTTGGAACCAACAAATCACTGTTTGTAAGGCTTCAAGATCAATGGTTAGTGCAGCTCATCTTATTGCGCATCAAACTCGTGACGATGTTTTGCCGGGAGATTGGCTCTCTCGATTGTAATTATTTCTGTTTCCAGCTTTGTTTGGCTAGCTTGTACTCTCTGTTTCTCTGCTAGTTTCAGCTGTAATCGTCTTTTGCTGCTGTAAGTTCCTTTTGCAGCAGGTGCTGCCATTATATATACACTCCATTTTCCCCAAAAAAAAAAACATCCCTCTATACTATAAATCACTCTTTTTATCCCCTCATACTTCGGTTACTTTGCCTTTTGGGTTCTTCAATTTTAACTATTGTTTTCTTAAGATTGAATCTGGACATATCCGCATACTGACAAAGAGAGATATAAGAGGTAGGAAACTAAGAGTTGTCCAGAGAGGTAAACTGAGGAGGTTCAACTAAGAATATGGTGAAATACGAAGGGTTTTAAAACTACACGTTTTATTCATCGATTTCATCCTATTTAATTATATATATTTATATTCCCAATTAAAACTGTTAGTAAGCTAATACATGACTATTGGAGCTAACATGGTGTACAAAATGTACATAAATTAACTATATGAAGAGGAAAGTTAGGATGGAAGACCCAAACAACAAAGTGGTCGAAGTAAGAGGGGGTAAAAAGAACGATTTATAATACATGTACTATCTATGTTAAGTTGAATAAGTCAAAGGGGGACAAAGTACTATTTTTCCTAAATTTAATTTTACTTCTTAATTTCTAAACCCTCAAATTTACTAGAAAAAGTTTGAAAGCCTAACAATTCAATCAAAGAATTATTATGGACAAATCAACATGCAGATACTTTTGTTTGCTTGTTTTGATTAGGATAGAAGATGAATTGGTAAGTAATTGAAAACTGATGAAGTAATATAGATGGCTGTAAATAATTATGCATTAGTAGAGATAGTCATGGCCGGATGGTATCAAATCTAGCAGAAAGAAATCTGGGCAAATAAATATTTCATTTAGCCAAGGGCTGCAGGCACCCCCAACCTTATGCCTGCCTCCGCCACTCCTAGTAAAGAATTACAGAGGTAAAATCAACAACATCCTAATAATATAATATAAATATTTGCATATTTAAAGGTAAAGACATCTCCGCAACGAAGACAGCAAACACAATATAAAAAAAGGAACATCAACTCCCAACTCAGGAAGTCATGTCTACCTCCATGACTCCTTTTAATTAAGTCTTCGTCGTACTTTGTCGGTAGTGAAGTACTTGCATCGTTTAAAAGAAACAGGTGGCAACGTTAAATTAGTCTAAAAATCTCTAAACCAATGGGGAATAGCCAGCAATGTATCAAAGGGAGAATGAATTAACAGAGGCCTAAACATTGGGAAGAAGAGCACTTAAAACAGCCAACCAATTTTTTTTTTTTTTTTGGTAGAAAAAGGAGTGTCAAACACCCTTAATTAGGAATAGAAACAACGCGGGGAAAAGCCACCCCAATACTATCACTCAGAATACAATGCTCAATGTCCTGGCTAATAGGACAATTTAAGTACGATCCAAAAGGGAGACCATGCCCAAGGTGGGCAAGAAGATCCGCCACCCGGTTGGCCTCTCGAAAAACATGGGAAATGCACACTTCCCAATCTCTGTTACGCCACTCCTGGATCTGGCGATAAGAAGGTTGTGGCGCCCATCTCTGTCGGCCCCTTCGCGGATAGAATCAAGCGCCGCAAGGGAATCCGTCTGAAGATGAACCTTCCTAAACCCGAGCTCCCACGCGATCTTGAAGCCAGTAAAAGCCGCCCTTAGCTCCGCCCTCACCAAGATTCGCCGCGAAGCAAGCCAGCCAGCAACCCGAATGATCCCTCAAACAGCCAACCAATTTCTTAATCATGATTATGTGTCATTGGTTTAGATTAATTAGTCATAATTAAATGATTGCTGAGTGAGAAACTGCTGGTGGTCGCGAATCAGGACGCGGGAAGGTGACAGCTCGGGTCCAGTTGGTTACGGGATTAATTAACTTCAAACCCTTAGAACCGTTGATTTGTTTAGTGAAGATAATGTTTACAATTAGAAAAAGATAATGCTCCATAAATCATAATCATCTCCACTCCCCCCTTGATATTTTGGAAAATTAGGATTTCAAATCAAGGATTAAAAAAAAATTAGAGAAAATTAATCATATCGGTTGTTGCATCAACTTAATTTATAGTATATAATTCACTTGAGTGGTATAATTTCATTAACGTGAACAATGGTACCACACAATCTTCACCTTATCGAGGTTGGAATTTAAATGCTATACGTGATTCTACCAAAACTTAAGATGTGTGTCTGTTGATATATTACATATTGTTACATAATCAATATACTACAACGTGGATAATGTACCACGGCACTTTGGCCTTTTTGAAGTTGAGTCTTAGATGAAGTACGGAATTTTAACACATACGTGAATGGTACCACAAAAATCTCATCTTTTCGAAGTTAGAACTTAGTTGCATTGTGAAATTTTAACATAGAATTTAAGACACTAGTGAGTTGTCGTATACAATGCCACGTAATCGATAGACGAAAAAATCCCAATGTAGACAATGGTTTCACGAAACTCTCACATTTTCATAGATAGAACATATGCAGTTGGTCGATCCTACAACGTATACCAAAGGGAACAACATTAGGTGAGAGTTAAATGTCTGACAAGCAGACATGCTCTGGCTATAGGTACATTGCAGCTAACTTCAGTTGCACTTACAGACAATGTCTTAGGTTCTTGAAACCGACATCTCAGCTGCATTTGCTCCCTTCAGCCCCCAACCCATGATCTATCTCGGATTGTATCGACTTGGTCTCCGATAATGCTTCGATTCGGCAGAAAGGACACTCGAGATTCTGCTTCTGCTGCACCAGCACAATGCAGCCTCCAAATTGCAAAAAGGACAAGCAGAAGAAAGATTCTTTGTATTCAATTCTCATTGATTCTAACTAAAACTCCTGTGTTTCTTCATACCAAGAACAGAATATACAACAGACACAATAACATAGAGATAGACAAACAGACAAGAGAGAAACCCAAATGATTATCACACAAGAAACGAAAGATTACCCCTTTGTATCATTTCTTCTTCCTCCTTCTCTGTTTTATTCAGTATCAGAAGGCATATAAGGAGATGGAAACGAAGGCAAAGAGTCGGTCGATAACCGTGGCGAATCATCAACAGAGCAAGCACCAGAATCTTCGTATTCCTGATCCATATTCAACTTCTGCAACCCGGGTCTCAACTCCTTGTTGCAGAAATCCTCGTACTCGTCTTTATCCCCACCTTTCTTCTTAACTTCCACCACCACCAACTTAGGCGTCAGCTCGAATATCTCGGCAGCAATCGTTAATGGCCCCTTGACACCTTCCCTACTCCCTTCCAAGCTCACCCTATAGTCCTTCTTCCTCACTGTAAAGCTCACCAGCTTAGCAATCTCCTCCAGCTTCGAAATGATCTTCGATACAGGTGCACCCGATACAAACCTTGACCCTTCACCACCTTCCTCGAACAGCCCTGATAGGTCGAACCCTGGCGAGAACGATATGATGTCGAACGCGTTCAAGCTAGCTGGCCTAGGTAGCGAAGTAATCCGTCTTCGAGACTCCATTTCGGTATCAGACTCCGACATTGATGTATCAGAGCATGAACCGGGATCATCTTGCTCCTGATTCAGTTCCTCCACTACATTGTATACACCCTATCATCTTCTATGTAGAATTTGATGTGTTTAAACCCTCTCTTGAACCATCGATTCTCCATAACATCAGAAATCGTTATCCTAGTGGCCGGATTCGTATCCAGTAATTTAGTCAATAGCTTAGCTAATTCAGGAGAAAACCATCTAGGGCAACGAAAATCCCCTTTGTAAATCTTCTTATACATAAGCATAATGTTCTGATCATGAAACGGTAAATAGCCAGCCATCAACACAAACAAGATAACTCCACATGACCAGATATCTACCTTAGCGGCGTCGTATCCTTTCCTCCCGAGAACCTCTGGTGCTACATACGCCGGAGTGCCGCAGAACGTGTGGAAGAGCCCGTCCTGCCGGATCTGATCCGCGACGGCGCTTAGTCCAAAATCGGAAACCTTAAGGTTTCCCTCCTCGTCTAACAACAGATTCTCCGGCTTGAGATCGCGGTGGAAGACTCCCCTAGCGTGGCAGAAGGCAACGGCGGAGATCAATTGCTGGAAGTACCTCCGAGCGACGTCCTCCTTGAGCCGCCCCTTGGCGACCTTGTTGAAGAGCTCGCCGCCGCGGACGTACTCCATCACGAAGTAAATCTTGGCCTTGGTGGCCATCACCTCGAAGAGGTGGACGATGTTAGGGTGGCGGACTCGGCGGAGATTTGAGATCTCGCGCTTGATGTGAGCGATCAATCCGCCCTTCATGATCTTCTCCTTGTCGATTACCTTTATCGCTACGCTCTCGTTCGTCTTCACGTTCCTGGCGTGGTACACCTTCGCGAATGTTCCGTGGCCGAGGAGCTTGCCGACCTCGTATCGGCCGAGAAGCAGCGGAAGATTGGCTGCGGCGGCGGAGCTCGGGGGATTCAAGAATTTCGCCGCCATGGATTGGATTAATTTTGGCGCGTGCGGAAGGATTTGTGAGTTTGGGCTTTCAGAGGTTTTCTCTGTTGTTTTATTTTCAAAATTAGGGTAAGAAGTGAGAAATGAAATACTAAATTAGGCGAGGCAGAGCAGGATTGCGTTATATATATATATAAGAAGCAAGAAATTAAAGCAATAAATAAATATTATTTTTATGTTGTTTTGATTTTTTTGGTCGAGGAAAAATAGGAGATATTAATTTAATGCTGACTAGGATGGATATATGCCTTGAGAATTTAATTTAATTTAATTTGTGGGGGGATAAATGGGAAATTGGAGCCCGACTAATTAGCCTATTTATTTGTAAAAGATAAGAAATTAGGGGTGTGTGCCACGTTAGCCTTGTGATTTGAGTATTTGACTAAAATGTTTACCAAGTTTAGGTGACCAATATTAGGGGACTGAAAATTTGAAAATAAATGCAATTTATATATATTATGTGTACTTTGATACATTTCTATCTATAGAGATGTGAGTCGGTGTAGATTATTTGTTTTCGGTCACTTTTTTTACGAGATAACGATACGATAAAAAGAAAGAGAGATGAAAATGATAGTCAAGTTGGAATTCTAACTCGAATTTTAAAATTTTTATTACAATACTAGATTGTTGTTTTATTAGATGGACTAGCAGTATTGACTGGTTTGTGTAGATTGTTAGTTTCAACTATCTTCGTCCAGCTGGCTAAAGCAGACCAATATCAAATATATTTCATATGCATATGTTCAGTCAAGCATACTAGCATAGCCCTTATGAAGCAAACACACTCTCGTGATCAAAGCTCGATAAAAAACTCTACAATGCATAGGATTGCTTGAGTAATGAGATTTATCATGTTCAGTTGAAATTTTTAGTCATCATAGTATAAGATTATACCTAATGTTATTTAGGTTTCCTTCTATAGCGGTATTTTTTTCCTAATATGATAGATCATCAGGTCTACCAAATTAGTTTTTCGTTCAAATCGCTCTATGTATCTTTTAACGACATGTAGATACTTATCCTCGAAAAAACAAGATTTTAAAAGGGTTAATACACCTTTTTGCCCCTGTACTATGCAAAGTTAACAAACATACTCTTGTATTATTTTCTAACCGATTTAACACCCTCTACTTTGAAAAGTTTAACAAATATGTCCCTCCGTTTATCTTTTCATCTATTTTTCGTCTAGTGAGTTGATTATACGTGCTACTTCATATTATTTGTACACCTCATCGTTGATTGGAATGTTCACAATCCAAAATTATTTAAATTAGAAAGAAAAAGAAAAAGGAATACCACAAACACATTTGTACATAATGGTGATTATAATGATTTTTCTTTTTCTTTTCTTTTTAATTTAAATATTTTCACCTTGTGGACATCCTGATCAATGATGTTGTTGACAAATAATATGACGTAGCACGTATAATCAACTCATTAGATGAAAAATAGATGAAAATATAAATGGAAGGGCATATTTGTTAAACTTTTCAAAGTAGAGGGTGTTAAATCGGTTAGAAAATAGTACAAAGGTATGTTTGTTAACTTTGCATAGTACAGGGGCAAAAAGGTGTATTAACCCATTTTAAAAACATATTTATCTATCAAAACGCAAGCGGGTGCACTCGGTGCACCGGAGTGTTTTCCATATATATGTATTTCTCTTTTACCTCACACAACCACACCTAACTCTCTAATACGTTCTTTATTTTCTACGAAGTCTATCTCTTTTAATGTCAATTAATTCTCTATTTCTTATGAGTACCGAGTGCAAATCATCGTATCAAATTTTTCAGAGAAAATTTTATTGTTAGGTGATCCAAATTTTCTTATATAAATAGCCCTATCAGATAAACTAACAAAAAATTTTATAATATGGAATTTGAATCACCTAACCTCAATGTCCAGAACGCTTTCCGATGACGTCACTTTAGGGCTTGATATATTAGTGAGGATTAAGATAATGTAACTTTAGTTCGTGTAGTTTAATGAATATATGGCCATCCCTTTACTTCTGTTCCGCGTTTGTCTTACGTTTTTAACACCCAAACGTTTGTCGTCTTCCTCTTCCTTCTTTCATGCAATTCACTCTTTTGATTTAAAGCTTAAGTACGCGGCTACATCATTAATCACCTTTTTAAGTTCTTTAATCCTTTCTTCTGGTTTACTTAACCCCAGTAATCAAATTTATATATGATTAATGGCCTACCGGCGGCTAGCTAGTGGTTAATATATAATACCGAATATTAATTCACTTTTAGAAAAGTAATGTGACATTTACTAGTCTTAGGCTTAGCTGTGATCACAATGCTCAATTCTTATATGCTCATCAAACAACACCCACTCTCCTTGGGAATATCCTAATTGGTTTAGGGGTCGTTTGGTATAAGGGAAATTCAGTTGTGTTTCTTGGAAATTCTGTATTCTGGGATATCCTTGTTTGTTTACTGTCTAATGGAGCTGGGGTTTTGTATTTTCATATACCCAGAGTTTCTTATTGTCTCCAGAATGTGTATCCTGACAATTTATACTTTTATCAGAAATTATGACTTCCCTCAAATAGAATAATGGGACCCACTGTCTTCCCCTCCTATTTTCATTACCAAATATACATACCAAACAATGTAATTTAACATCCTCCAACTTTTAACAAAACATTTTTTCATCATTCTCCTATTTTCATATTTCCCCTAATTCTCAATCCTCTATACTATCATGAATGACAATGAGTCAAGTCATGGTTGCGGGTACCTCATTGCTAGTAAACATTATAAGATTCATTCAGAAACCTCTCCCAAAACTCGAATTATTGGAATGCAATATGGTTCTTGACACTCATTACCCAAAACTTGGCCCACGACAACTCGGGTACAAAGTGGATACTCTAGTGCGGGGCACATAGCAAGCTGCCTAGGTATACCCACTGTGAAAAAACAATTTAAAATTCATAAAAATGAAAACATGATTCACAAATTCTATTTTGAATTCATAAGATACAACAATAATGAAGAATTAAGTTATCGTGTTAAGAGATAAGGTGAAACTCAACGACAAATACGTTATAATTGTAAGTATATATGATGATAAGACATATTATAATTTAATAAAAAATACCACATATTTTACATAGAACGAGTCAACAATGGAATTGATCGACCAGATAGGATAGGCTGGGGCATAAGAAATACCCAAACTTTTCACACCCGTTACATATCGGGTATTAATCATTTGCCCCACAACAAATCGATCACGATCAGGTCACCCAAAACAAGTCAGGATCCAAATGCTCAAGTGAAGCGCTATTCATAGTAAAAAAAATGGTCAAGAGCATTTGTACTGATACGAATGACTTGTTTTACAATGACCTGAAATTCACGGATTTCTTGGGAACCAGCGACACTTCTGAATTCTGACGGTTACTGAAACATCTGGAACTCCGAGCTATAACGTGCCGGGAGATTGCTCAGTTATGGGCTGAGAGAGTCGGTGACGACTTTAAACGACTCGTCGTTTTATTATGTAAAATATTTTCTGCGTCACTCTAATATGCATGCATGCTTCAGACAAAATATACCCTCAGGTTTTGTACTTTGTAGGCTACCACATTCCAGGAAATTAGGTTCTGTTTTGTAGCCGACATTTGCAAATAATTAAACTAAATAATATGGATATTTAGAGCTAATCATTGGTTTAAGTGATCAATTTTATGTTGTCACATAATTGGTGTGTTTGGTGTGTGGTAGGTAGATGTACAAGATGATGTTGAATATGTTCTATCGTGTTTCTACTAGAAAATATCTACTAAAAATTTTAGTTGTTCGGTATATGGAATTGGGTTCTAATACCTGGTCGAGAGAGAATTTTAGTGCAATTATTTGGGTCTAATTTGAACTCAATTTCATCAACCAAACGACCCATTTGTTCTTGTGAAATGTATGGTTGTTGTTTTTTTTAACGTAAAATGTATGGTTGTTTAGTTTCAGATTGTCCTACGTTCAACAAATTGATCCATCGATTATGTGACTCTTAAAACAATTCAAGAAAATTACATCTTATATTGATAATTAAAACTTGTTGTGTTATTTGATATTTGGTTAACTATCTAAAATTAATTAACAACTAGGGGTCGTTTGGTATGAGAAAAGTTGTCAAAGTTTATTGAAATCTTTGAGATATCCTTGTTTGTTTACTATCCTATTGAGTTAGCTAGAGTTTTGAATTTCTGATTGCGTCTATAATGTGTATTATGAGAATTTGTACCTTTATTAGAAATTTTGACTACTCCCAAACAGAATTGTCGGTGCCACTGTCTTCTCTTACTATTTTCTTTAATAACTATACATACCAAACAATATAATCTAACATTCTCCGACTTTTAACAATAACTATATCTCCATTTCAAAAAGAAAAACAATCACTATATCTCGTTGGGTCATTGAACTTATGAAGTTAACGGGCCTAGCCCAAACTAACCGCCACACCATAGTAGGAAGCCCAACTACTTTCACCGATCACAGGATCCAGCCCACAGTTTCAAGCCCATTAAAATTAAGGCCGGAGTTTGGTACTCAGCTCCCGCCGCCGGATCATCTCTGACAAAGCTTCTGTGTTGCTTCGACTTTAGACAGCGAAAAAAACCAGTGAGAAGAACCCCTCCGCGTCTGCTTCTTCTTTGCTCATCTCATCCGGTCATCGACGATCAAGTACTGGTACCAGAAATTTCAGTTAAATTGTTAGTCAAAACGAAACCCTAATCTCGCCGAACTATGTACTTTGCGATATTCCTTCTTCTCTAGTTGCATTTTCATTTAA
This sequence comes from Linum lewisii, assembly GCA_034768395.1. Lineage (NCBI taxonomy): Eukaryota > Viridiplantae > Streptophyta > Magnoliopsida > Malpighiales > Linaceae > Linum > Linum lewisii. The sequence continues at coordinate 1,933,797 of CM068299.1, forward strand.
GCTGAGTTTTGATCACCTTCCCAGTTCTTGGATTGGGATTATCCGTCTGATGCTACGTTTAATTGCGTATTTGTTTGACTGTTGTGATGAGCTTCATGTTGTTTGATGATATGTATGATTTATGAGCTCAAGGTGTTCGATGAAATTCCTCACTTGAGAAATTGTTTGTTTTTTGAAAAGGGAATTTGAATTGTTTGAGCAAGAGAGCAATAGTAATGGATGAACTAAGCTTGGGGGTTCTCGTTGATGTTGTTGAAGAGGAGTGGATGACTGATACTCTGCCTAAGGATGGTATTCAATATTCATCTCTGTTAAACTCCACTCTTGCTGCTTAACATTCTCAAACGTTTTACTGTATCTGGGCTTATTTTGTTTTTGTAGTTAGCTTCTCCCTCTCAATTCTGCTGATTGATAAATGTTTAACCTTTGGGATGTTGCAGATCTTCCCTTACCTCCTGTTCTTGTTGTCAGAACTGATGAAGCTGAAGATTCAAGTAAGCTTCACTTCCCCTTCCAGCAACACTTTCAATTTCCTCAATGCACTTTGATTATACGTTCTATTAATCGAAAGTACAGAACAAATGCAGAAGTAGAACAGACATTCTCTAATTTTACATTAGATTGATAATAGATCACACCCTTGGTTTCCTCTTAACCTTTTTTGTTCTGTTCTGACCCATTCAATCGTCTTATTTTATCAGATCAGGAGGTTCAACCAGTTGAGCACGACGCTTGGCACGATCTTGCGTTAGGAAACCAATGATTCACCCATCATGAAGCTCACCTTGGTACGAGCAACATGCATTCTGTTTTGTTTCCTCATTCTGACCCGTGAGGAAACTGCAGATATCTGATATCATGCATCTTTGGGGAATCAGACTCTTCCTATTGTACTCAGACATCGCATCTGCTTTCATAAAACAATCTCCTCTTCAACACATGTTAGAGGGTACATCTCTAACCTTGTCTTCATGTTCATATTAAGCATTTCGTACTTCTTACCATTGTCCCTGCAAATGATATTGTTATCTTATCTGAAAGTGCTTATTGCAACAAGAAACTGTTATGAATAGGGTCTGAAATCGTCTGTCTGATCTGGGTTTCGATAGTTTCCTTTGCGGTATATGTGAACGACCCGAGATTCGCACCAATAGGTCAGCAAATTTGGACGAATATGGTAAATTTGAACTCTTGATTAGTAGATGTGAGTCAGTCTTTAGGCCTAAGGTGACATGTGAAAGCATTTTGTTCTAAGCTGACATACGACAATCTCCAAGCTGTCATTCTAGTCCTCTTTGAAAATGTTGGCTAGAGGATTAGGTGATTGATTTGGTCTGAATTCTAAGCTAACTTTTTCCTTAACAACTGTTGGGAAAATGTTAATTTTGATTCCAAGCCAAAAGGAAGCTTGACAAATGAATGCTCCCAACATCACGTGAGAGGGCAGGTAGTGCCACACTTTCCATGGTGGGTACATTTCTTCATGTTAGGGGATGATCTGAAATAGAGGGCGAGTCAAGGTTCTATCTTTGAACATTTTCTCGTCTGGGTAGTTCTCGTAGGAGACCGAGAGATAGGAATACAAAGAGAAAATTAAGTATTAACTTAGGCTGAAAGGTTAACCATGCTTGATTTGAGAGACATCTAAGAGCATGGCGTGTCACAATAATGGGTTACCTTATTCACAGTGGAAACAAAGTCATACAGAGACTTCTAGGTAGTGGCAGATATTCGCGATTATTTCACGTTCATGTTCAGTTTTGAGACTCCAGATGAGGTCATTATGACACTAAAATGAGACCGAAAGAGAGAACTGTAACGTAAACTGGTCGTACCTGATGTAAACATTTGTTCCTTTCTCGTGATGTCTATCGAAACAAGGAGTGAGTAGCGAGCGACTCGAAACCTGTCTCGGTTGGAGAAGTGTGGTTCAATTGAGTTGGTTTGTTGGAGTTGTTGAAAAAAGTAGGTTGAATAGTCAAACCAAACTTCCATATAGGTTCACATTTAAGATGTCAATAAAGTGTTGAATGAGATCTTCATCTAACATGCATTCAATTCCTTTTACAATCATACCCACTTCCTCTTCTTTGGTGGAAAAATTTGGTGAATCGGGTACAGACTTGAATTGAAAATGAGTTCGAATCTAAAATGTAAAGTAGATTTACACTTTCATTACTTCGCTCACTCTTAGGTGAGCTGTAGTTACGAGTGGATGATATCTCATATGCATCAATGTTTACAAACGCTTGGATGAGCAAAAATTTAAAATTCTCATTTTTTTTACATGACAAAAAGTATCCTAGCTGGTTAATTGAGTTTGTTTTATAGCCGTCCGGTCTAAAAGTGACTCGAGATAAAGTTACAACCGCTAGATGTATGATAAAATCTTATGAGGAAAATAGTCATTTTACTATAAAACAACCTCTATCGTTGTGGGGTTGAAGTTTGAAGGATGATGGAAGAGAGAGAAGAGAATGTTGGATTAGGCAAATTCCAAAACATAACAAGACAGAATTAGCCGCCTGTTTAAATTCAACAAAAGCATTCGACCTCAATGCACAAAATCCTAGTGCTAATCTAAACTAGTGGGGATTAAGGCATAGTAGAGTAGTGTTGGGATTTTGCATTTGGATTAGGAGTGCTAAACGACACATTAATCTTCAGCCAAAGGCTACGGCAGCCCCATTAAGCACTAGTACTTAAGGCTCAAGTTACTATTTTCATGCCTTTTTTTTGAAACCAATCAACCATTATTCCTTTTGAAATTTCAAGACAACCAATTTGATTACGAGTGTTCTAGTAACTTTGCTAATGGGACAAGTCACGAGAGACCACTGTTTTGAGCGTTTCTTTATTACATGTTTTCAATGTATTAAATATGTGCAGCGGATGTTGTCATAGATTGATTTTGGTTTTGTAGTCTTTTTTTACAGAATTATGTAATAATAATGTATCATCGGTGATAAATTATTTACTTATGTTCGAAAATAGGTAATGATGACACGTGGGTGAGGAGGTGCTCGATTACTCGATTAGAGAATTAGGGTTCATAAGTTCATTAATTAACCACTTCGACTTCAAGAGAAAGGACGAGAATTAGAGCTAAAGAATGATAGTTAGAAGGCTCAACGGGCCGCTTGGCTATGTTTTGTTAAGTTTTGGCTGAGAGGTCCTTGGGTAGCGAGTGATAATGAATTCGAGCAAGTAAATTAACGGTGATGATGGATAAACAGAAAATAGACAATAACATATTAAATGGATATTATGATTATGCATATATAATATCCCCATGAAATTCGCTATTAACCCACGAGTACCCAATACACCACAACATTTGATCTCAACCCCTTATATACTCTTTAAAAAATGGGACTAATATTTTTTGGGATAACAACCCAGGTATCACATCGGAAAACTAGAAGAAGTTTACCTTGCATAAAACAATTTACCAACTATACACTGATATAAGCTCTTTTGGGAAGGAACCTAAAACCAAATCCGTGCGAGCTTAACTCAAAACAGACAATATCATACTACTGTGTTACTATCGATAGACAGACGATCCTAATAGACATAAATCCAACCCCCTAGTTTGTGTATCATAAATAAATATTGGTGAACACTTCCATGCTCATTAACTCATGATCTAAGGGTGTCTAGGGGTTCTTGTTAGGGGTGTTGACGAACCGAGCCGAGCCAAACTTCGCTGTGCTCAAGCTTGGCTCGTTGCTTTTTAGACGAGCTCGAGCTCGAACTCGAGCTAGAATTTTTAAGCTCATGACGAGCTCTCGAGCCTGGCTCGTTAACTACACTTAACGAGCCAAACTCGAGTTCAGGTCCAATTTAGGTCATTAAAACCACTTGATGCGTCAAGATTTTAGACCAATCTGAAGTTTGTTCGACAAAAAACATCAACGAGTCAAGCTAAAAAATAAGTTATCCTAAAATTTACAAGTTTTTATTCAATATGACAAACCACATGTTTCATTATTGAGTTCATAATAAGTCATATAGTGGAGCTAGTATTAGAGTTGGCTCTCGAGCTCGAGCTCGACCCAGCTCACGAGCCTATCGAGTCGAACATGCCCTGGCTCAAGTTTGACTCGTTTAAAATCGAGCCGAGTCACGACCGAACTTTTCTCGAGCCGAACGCCGAGCCGATCGCGAGCGGCTTGGTTCGTCAACAGCCCTAGTTCTTGTACACTCTAAGAAGTGTTCATATGAGTTGGCAATCAAACCATGTGGATCAAAATAACAACCACACCAAACTCAAAGTTCCGAAATTAATTACTTAGCATCAAACAACCAACTTCAATGTCACACTCGCAGAACACCATATGAAGTATGAACCCTCGCAATCTAATGCGTGGGCTCCAGAAATACGACTCGCCAGTCCCTCAGCCTTAAGTAATCTTCAGTTCCCTTGCTCACAAGTAAGTCGTATATAAAAAAAACATGGTCATTAAATGATGTTTTAAACACGGCGGATGGTGACAGCGGTCGGCCGACAGCCGTCTGAGCTCCGGCACTACTCAACGACTCCGTTCCAAAATCCACACGGGTTTGGAGCTGGGACCCACAAGCTACTACAATTGACCAATCCATTCTTACAGAGAGACTTTCGACGAGTCAACGAAACTCTATAGAATATAGAGTCAGTGTTCTTAATAATTTGATTGACAATTCTCAGACCACCAAATCCACCCGCGCCACTCAATTTGTATCAACCATTTTTCAATTAGGGTTCTAATTAGCATAGATGGCTCCGATGGAGATATCGTGATAGCAAACACACGAAAGAAGTCCCAATCCAGACGGTCATGTCTACCTTCATGACCCCTGAGAGGTTATACATTCAGGGTCATACGTGCCACGTAATGGACGACCATGTTACCTGAATGGCGAACCGTTTGGAATCGCCAAGACGTAGTACCGGACTTTAGCTGTAGTATCTCTTCCACAATTGTGCCACCATGATTAGCCATTATCGAATGGGTTATTGTTACTCGTCTTAGTTAAATATAAATTATATAATAATCACAGATACAGAAACAAGGTTGTTCATGTATTAACTAGGGGGTCGTTTGGTTAGATGATATTTACATATCATGATATGTGAGATATATTGATATGTTAGTATATTGATATTGGTAAAAGTGATTCTTTGATATCACTGTTTGGGGTAGTAATATTTAAATGAGTGGTGAATTGTGAGTGCATGGATGAATGTACCAAAATACCCTCATTTGCTTGAACAAAGTATAAAAGTAGTCCTAACATTTAATTAAAAAGCATGTGTGTTTATAAATTAAAATTTGTAATCTCTCTTTTTAATTCGTGAATGTATTTATAAATTAATTACTCGAGTTAATTATAATTTTAGAATAATAAATGCTCATTCATTAAGAAAATAATTAGTATTATATTTACCGCTAACACATCTCCCTTTTCTAGCAAAAATAAAATAAAAAGTTAAAATAATTTTCATGGTGAATTCTAATTCTAACTAAAAAAATCTAATTAAGTAATTAAAAACTAAATCATAATTATTTATCTTAATTAATAAATAAATATAAAAATACATAAACACGAGACAATATAAAATGAGAAAAAATAAATTGGGGTAGCGGAGTTGATGACATTATAATTGTGAAGATTGAGTGAGGATAAAATTGTCCAAAACTGTGATATCAATATCACTCTGAAGATATTCACCTCCCCACATGAATATCTGTTGAGTGATTGATATCACTTTTGGCCCCAAATATCATAATATTCAGGACAAAAAAAACGATGATATCCTGAATATCATGATATCTGCAGTTATCAATATCAATATCACTGCAACCAAACAACTCATAGACCATCTTATTTATTTAAGTTTCGGTTTGTGAGAATTGCATGCGCATCTCCTACCTAGTTAAAGAATGATGTTTTAGAAGTATGTTTGATTTTGGAGCATTAATGGCGTAACGAAATTTTCTTTTATATACCGAAACAAGGTGGATTTCATTACTCAATCATTTCAATTTCATACAAATTACAAGGACTCCCACCAAAAAGATCAATTATTACTACTACTAGTTTTTGCCCGCCAGTTGGCGGGCCACAAGTTGTGTAATATATAATTCTAAAACTTGTTTAAAAGAAAGAAGAAGAAATTGACTATTTTCATTAAAATAAATTTTTGAGATAGGAAACAAACATTCTTATAAGGAAACTAGATTATCAGCGGCCCATTGGCCGATTTTTTGTGTTAAAGTTTACCGGAAAATAATTTTTATTTAGATTACTTAGAAGTGTGGTTGAATTTTTTCTACTTTTTATTTCTACTTTTTAATATATACTTTTTTCTACTTTTTATTTCTACTTTTTAATATATAATCATTTAATTCATATGTTGGTAAAAAAATTATAAATTTGTTATCAATTGTTGGGATATAATAAACAAAAGCATTATAGTTATCTTTCTTGTTGTTACGTTGAAAACACTGCAACTTTTCTTTGATTAAATAGTAAACTACTTCAATCATTAGGTGTGGCATTGTTGGTTGTTCACTTTGTCTCTTAACCATGAGGTTGAGAGTTTGATCCTTGTTCGTGAGAAAAGAATCAAAAAATTTTGTTTGTCAGAACCGATTTTTATCCAAAATACCCTCATTCCTAGAATGAAGGAGGAGCTCTAAAATCCTCAAAAAACTGACGTGTCAACTGAAAAAAAATGGTATCTGCTTTAATGTATTATAGTAGAAGTAATAAACCCAATTAAATAAATAAAAGCATAATCATGATTCACGACCTTAATTAATCACAGTACTAAAAATTGATTTTCCGTCACCCTCGTTTTAACGCCGTTAACTTCCCACTCCACTCCAGTCACCCAAATAAAACCCTTTACTTCTCCCAACAGAGCACAGTTTCCCCTGCTCCGCCTCTCTGGTTCGTCTTCCTCCCCAATCTCCGATGAAACTCTTCTACAGATTCGCCATGTTTCTCTCCATGGCTATACTAGTCCAATCATCATCATCAACGTGCACCAACACCACTGACCACCGTCTCCTCTCCATGGCCTTCACCTCCGTCTCCAACTTCAACCTCTCCTGGTTCCACAACTGCTCCTCCGTCACAGAAATCAACCTTCCTTCTCGAAATTATCCGGCACCGTTTCATGGAAGTATCTCCAGAACATCTCCGATCTCCGTACCATCGATCTCTCCGGTAACTCCCTCCACGGCCACCTCCCCACCTGGCTCTGGTCCAAACCTAGCCTCACCGTTCTTAACCTCGCCCGCAATCGGCTTGGCGGCACCGTCGGCCTCCGGCGAGATTCGTCGTTTCGTCGTTCGTCTTCAATCAGAGTGCTGAATCTGTCCAGCAATAGGTTCACTAACTCCGTCGAGCTCTCTGTTTTCCCCAATCTCGAAATCCTCGACCTCTCGTTGAACGAGATTCGCCGCCTCCCTTCCGGATTGGACGAATTGACGAAGCTGAAGATTCTCAACGTTTCAGGATGCCGAATCTCCGGGGTATAAAGGGAATTTCCGGGATTCGCTCGTTGAATTACCTCGATATCTCGAATAACTTCTTCACCGGAGCTTTCCCTTCCGATTTCCCTCCGTTGGCCGGAGTCAAGAAGCTCAACATCTCCTTCAACAACTTCACCGGCGTAATCGGTCCCGACGAGTATCGGAAATTCGGGAAGTCGTCGTTCATCCATGCCGGCAATCTCGTCTTCAGTTCCTCAAACCCTAATTCGAAACCGAAATCGGCTCCCATAGTTTCCGATTCTCATACTCACCTGAGCTCCAACCGATTCCATACAACAGCTCATCGCCGCCGTCGAGTTCTGATAATCTCCATCTCATCAGCATCGGCACTCCTACTCATCTCCGCCGCAGTCTGCGGCGCCCTCTGTCTCCACAGAAGGCGGCGAGCATCAACGAGCAGGAAGAAATGGGCGATATCAAAACCAGTTCAGTTCCCTTACAAGATGGAGAAATCCGGACCATTTTGCTTCGAGACCGAATCGGGTTCATCCTGGGTGGCAGACATCCGTGAGCCCACGTCAGCTCCCGTGGTCATGTGTTCCAAGCCGTTGATGAACTTAACGTTCATGGACCTGATCGCCGCCACGTCACACTTCGGGAAGGACTCCCTGTTAGCGGAAGGCAGTGTGGGCCCACGTACCGAGCTGTCCTCCCAGGGGACGTACACGTGGCAATCAAAGTGTTGGAGAACGCGCGGGAGTTGAGTCGTGATGAAGCTGTGGGGATGTTTGAAAATTTGTCAAAGCTCAAGCACCCTAATCTCTTGCCCCTCTCTGGCTACTGCATTGCAGGTAATTAATAATAATAATAATAACAAATTAAAAAATGATTTTATAGCATTAAATGCGGTTTGCTTCATTTACTGAAGCAGGAGATTGTTCTGTGGACTTCTGTTCTCGTCAATATCGATGATGCTATAAGGGGCTACACAGGCCATCATTGCACTGTTTTTAAATTTTCGTAAAATTTTGACATTGGTTCATGTGCTCATTTATTGAGGTGAAAAAAATTCTAAATTAATTTTTTACCGCTAAGGTAAAAAACATAACGTTATTTAATTATTTTAACATATGGTCAGTTAATGGGAAAACGGGCTTAAGGGAATCAAAGCATGGAGTATAAGAAGCATAGAAATCGCGGGGTAATTTTGTCAGCCATTATCTCGTGTTTGATGTTTTAATTTAATTTATTAATTTAATTAATAGGGACGGAGAAGCTGGTGCTGTATGAGTTCATGTCCAACGGGGATCTCCACCGATGGCTACACGAGCTCCCCACTCTGGAAACCAACGTCGAGGATTGGACGGAGGACACGTGGCAGGATCGTGACAATGGACTTCGTGCGTCCTCACCGGAAGAAGAGGACAAGGCGAAGTGGATGATTCGTCACCGTATTGCTGTGGGTGTGGCGCGTGGGTTGGCTTACCTTCATCACACGGGGTCCACTCACGGGCATTTGGTGTCGTCGAATGTGTTGCTGTCTGATTCGTTGGAGCCACGTGTGGCGGATTTTGGGTTGAGGAGTTTGGGCGACTCGAGTCGAGTGGATCGGAAACAACCGGTTGGGTGCGAGGATGATGTGTATTGTTTCGGGGCGGTGTTGATGGAGATGATGACTAGGAAGGCTGGGAGCGAGGAGAGTGTGCGGTGGGTGAGGAAGTTGGTGAGGGAAGGGCGTGGGATCGATGCTTTGGACTCGAGGTTGGTACGTAGTGGTGGTGGTGGTGAGTTTGTGAGCGGGATGGTTGAGTGTTTGCGAGTCGGGTATCTTTGCACGGCTGAGTCGCCCGAGAAGCGACCCACGATGCAACAGGTTTTGGGGTTGCTCAAGGATCTGCATTCCGAGTTTGACTCGTGAGTTGGGTCACGAGTCGAGAGTCGGGGGTTTGTTTTCGAATTCATTCTCTCAAGCTCTGAGAATGTGCTTTTTTTATTCCACACGCTATGCAAAGAATTGTGAAGTTGGAAATTTTTCATATGATTGTGACATTTCATGGTCTCCAAAATTGACACGCATGAATGACTAGTTCAGTCAATTTTTGTTTTGTAATGTACATAAGAAAAATGAGAAAATTTGTGAACAAATTGGTTAATTTCATGGTTTTTTCCATAATTACTTTGTTACGGAATGTGAATTTTATCGTAGTTGATGAGCTCACATGAACGTTAATCTGAGATTGATTAGGTAAGGTAATTCACCTAGTTTTTTCAGAGACCTCTAAATCACTCCAAGCTCACAACAACGACTCGTGACTTGGGGCTCAACCCAACTCACATTATGCATGAGAAGTCTATGTAAAACTTTAAGCAACTAGAGTTTCGCTCGCCAAGGTTTCATAACTACGTGGAGTGATCTGGGCAGCTCACCTTAGACTAAACAGTAAGAATGTTCAGAATACCACAACAAATTAAAGAAGACCATCACAAGCCTCATGCACTATAAACACGGCACCATTCTCATCGTTGTGCGACAGACTAAAATTGACATTAATATTATTTATTCGATACATACAAAAAGTCCTCCTCCATTAACTATTTTGTTATTGCTTACATTACCTTTGAATTCACTATCAGAACGACGTTACCTTCTTCGATAGATGTTCAAATTTAAATCAGACGATCAATAATTTAAGTAATACCAAATCTCATTGTTCTAGATGATCATATAGGAAATCTTCAGGATGATTGATAACCGTACAAATAAAACGACATAGTTTAGGAAAATAATGATGAATTTTGGAGGGGAACAAAAGGAGGTGGGGAGATAGTGGAAGAATCGTTGTTGTTTTGGGTGGTAAGAGAATCCCACTTATTATTTGTCTCGTCTCTACTACGTGCTCAATTTATTATATATTATCTTTTCTTTTTAAACTTATTATTTGTTTTATTTGCTGTTAATTTTCTTTGAAAATTATTATAATTAGTTTGCTTTAAACTGTATAAAGCCTTGGTCTCTTTTTTCCTTTCCCTGCGTTGATTAGTCTTTTTCGGAGGACTTTGTTCCCTTGGATTTGTTCTCTTTCTAGTCTTTACTTCTTTTGATGTGGATTCTCACTTCATCATTCTGAATTTGTGGATTACAACAACGTTTTGTTGGAATTTATGTTGGATAGTGATGACACAATTGATTTTAATTGATTACGGTTTCAGCAAGTTCGCTGAAATTGTTCGTGTTTAACGATTTTTCTGTGACATATATAAATATTTTTATTGGTTTATCACCTTTTGTTGATTATCACATAAAAATGTAGGTTTAAAGGTCATAGACTCATAATAGTTTGATTTGAACTAGCAAGACAAAACCTAATAATTGCATTGCCTACTAACTGTAATCAACTAATTCAAAGACCACTCGTTCATATCTACAATTGAGCACTTTACATATATGATAACATCACACAATATAAGTCTTCATACTCTCAAGCCGATGGGAAATCCTATAGCCATCGTCATCATATAGACGACCAATCTATCATCTAACTCACACAGTGCCAATTCCCACTCCTTGGAAAAATTATGCATGAAAAAGAAACTTGAAGAATTCGGTGTGACCACACACTATCCTAATTAAGTTTAGCAAAAGATAATTTACTATCAAAATAAAATCATAAACAAAACCCCAAATTTACGTGTCAATCTGCTTTAGTTATCATATCTCGTCACACTTTATTCATAATGTACTATTTCCGATAATCATGTTATATGATTGATCAAAAGTATATAATTAGTGTAACAAAAGTGAGTAATTGCAATGCCATGAGCTAGCTAGAAAAGAAGACAACTTTAAGAGAAGCTTCAACTACAAGGAAAGATCAGTAGTTACAAAAAAGAGAAGAAAAGTGTGGCAGTTAGTGCTGGCGGGAAAATGGATCAGCATTCAGCATCAGCAGCAGTAGGTACGTGTAATTGGGCATGGCGCGCCTGTTGAAGTTCAACTGATCATTTCACAACTCTTAACAAAGAGCAAAAGGGCAAAAGCTAAAGAGAAGTTGTTGAAGGAATAAATCAAGATTCTTCAGCAATATGGTCCAGTTCCAGTACTACTTCACAATATTCTGTGGCCTTTTTGGGCATCAATCTTACCGTCGGTTCACAATCACAGTGCACTTTCTGAAAAGTTTGGCCCGGCTGGGGAATTCCATGCTGTGTGTGTATATCCAACCACTCTTTTTGCAACCGTGAAAATCAAAAGAGTTCAATCTCTATAGAACATTCCAAAAAGGAAAAGCAGAGGCATAAGATGCTCTTTTCCTATGTGGATGAGGTTTTGGTTGGTTGATTGGTTAAGGTTAGGTTAGATTGGGTTGAGTTGTTTAGTTTGGTTGAGTCTAGGGTGAAGTAGCTAACATCACACTGAGTGAAGTGGATAAAACTAATCAGTTGGATTGATGATATCGGCACGAAGATTTTAGATATAGAGTTTACAGAGTTGACAAAATGTACATCAAGGTAATTTACATGTTCTCTTTAAGTTAATTTGGCTTGAAGGATCCAATGAAGGCCGCCTTGATTAGTTGATTGGGTTAACTTTTAACGGGCTTAATTAGGAAAAGCCCATAACAGTACAGCCCAAATAATTGAACGAGCGATCTCGACAATTGGGCCCAAAACCATCTACGATCCGAATCAAAACTACTCAACCCGGGAACATGAATTCTTCCCTGGTACGGCCTCATTCATCAGTTCCCTCGCAACTCATCCATTTTCATTCTTCCGCCTTTCAATTGAAAATTTCCGGCGCTGCAGAATCCAATCAATCTTCTGACTTCTGCAGCTTCGTCCCGATCTCAATTCCACATTCGATTCCATATCTCACTCCAACCAGTTTCTTGCTCTGAGCAATTTCGATTCGGAGTCCGAGAGCCCCAAACTCTAACCCTAGAAACTCCCGCAATAATGGCGTCGCGGAAGAAACAGTCGGAAGGGATCGCTCTTCTTTCGATGTACAGCGACGAAGACGACGAGGAGATGGAGGAGCTGGGAGATGGAGATGCTGAGACGCAACGGCGGGAGCAGGAGCAGGAGCAACCGGAAGGGAGCGGCGGCGATAATCAGGAATCGAACCATATGGAGGAAGATTCGGCGAACGACGCGATGGCTACTGAAAATTACGGCGATGGAGGTGAAAAGAATGACGTGACGCGGCATGTGCAGCAGGTTCAGGTGTCGTTCACTTCGTCTTCGACATCCATGCGAGCGGGAGGAGTTGTTAGGTCGAAGAGGAGTGTGAAAGGGAGTTTTACGATTGTGGATTATGGGCATGATGAAGTTGCTATGTCTCCTGAGCCAGAAGAAGGTGAAATTGGTAAGATTTTCGTTCTAATTCAAAGCTTTTCATTATCATCTTGTGGTCAATTAGTGTGTCTCTCAGTTGCGTATGTTGTTGCTTCTTCTATTACTGTTGGCCAACGCTGAAAGTATAAGCTCGAATTGATAGGTCGATAGTTCAATTGTTAACTTTTGTTTAGCTTCTGCATAACAGATGCAGTCCAAGAACATATGTCTCCAGGCACTAGTCAGGCACTTGGAACTTCACAACCAATTGATCCTTTAGAACCGCCACAATCCGAGGATTTGAGTAATAGCATTTCTGAATCAGAAGATGTGAAGGTGGATGAATCTACAGATCTTCCTGAGGGGAAAGCTGATCCACTGGACCAATTTTTACCCCCTCCACCGAAAGATAAATGCCCATCAGAATTGCAAGTAAGTTTGCTTCATCGCTGTTAGTTTTGAATGTTTTTGACAGTATATTCAGACTTAAAGATTTTGTTTGCGTGCTAGTCTAGCATTTTCTTCAAGTCGTTTGTTCAATCTACATCATCGTACTGTGCTTTGTTTTGTGCTGATCTTAGCAATGCCTAGATATGGTGGTTTGGCTTGCAATCTGTCATTGTTTCGACTTGTCATATTCAACCATACATTTTTCTTCTACGGTAACTAATATTTTTTTTGGTACTTCCCTGTAAACTATGTTACTTGCAGAATCGAATATCAAAGTTCATCTCTTTGAAGAAAGTAGGTAGAAGCTTCAATGCAGAAGTCCGCAATAGGAAGGATTATCGAAACCCTGACTTCTTGCTCCATGCTGTGAGGTATCAGGATATTGATCAGATAGGGACTTGCTTCAGTAAAGATGTATTTGACCCCCATGGATACGACAAAAGCGACTTCTATGATGAAATAGGTTATCAGCTGTTCTCTCTTCCACTTTTACTAATGATTGCAAGCTTTCCATGGAAGCGAAAGGTGTCAGCCTCTATAGCCTAATAGTCGTCTTCCCAGTGAATATTCTATTTGAGTTTTCTGCTGCCTAAACTTAATAATTTAGGCTGGTCGGGATCGGCTTTTGCTTAAGAACTGTAAATGTTTTGTACCCAATTCCTGATCATATGATTGTCTAAGTCGATGGATTATACAGTTATGTGGGTCTTGCATTTTTCACTAGTTACACATCAATGCTTTCTCTCCATGTTTGATTATTCATCAGACCATGTCTAACGCTGCAGCTCTTTGTCTGTTCATAAAACAGAGGCTGATTTGAGGCGTGACAGAGAAAGGCGGGAGCAAGAATTGAAAAGAAGCCCAAAGGTCGAGTTTGTTGCAGGAGGAACTCAACCTGGAATGGTGGTGCCTCCTTCCAAATTCAGCATGCCTATACCAGGTACGGTATCTTGACTACAAGTAAGAACAACTATTAAGCTTGTTTCCTTGTATTAATAATGTCTTACTTGGAATTGCTGTTATACTTATTAGTTCATACTTTGGTGTTTCCAGTTGCTGCTAGTGGGTTGCCGCCAGCTCCGGTTTCAACTGAAGCTGGTTCACGGGACGGCAGACAGAACAAGAAATCAAAATGGGATAAGGTTGTGTTTTCTACCTTTCTTCCCCGTAATTCTTCCGTCAAATTCAGTCGGCAACGATTCGATTTCATGTTTCCTCTCTGCTTTCAGGTGGACGGTGATGGAAGGAATCCTCTCCCAGCCAGCGGCCAAGATTCCTTAGCCACAGCAGCAGCTGCTCATGCCGCACTTCTCTCTGCTACTAATGCTGGTGCTGGATATCCAGCTTTCGTGTAAGTGTGACGACATCCTCTATATATCTCGACCTTCTAATAGTCCCCGTATCAATTAGCTAGAAATTAACTCGAAGATGGTCGTTATATTTGCAGCCAGCAGAAACGACGGGAAGCTGAAGAGAGGAGATCGGGCGATCGCAAGACAGACAGACGATCTTGAGCTTCGTCTTGACTGATGTGATTCGTTTATACATAGTAGTATACAATGAAATGGTACGACTTGGAAATATTTACACTGTAGTGTCTAACTGTAACATGTGTATCATTTCTGAATTTATCATGTCCCTTATTTTTCCTGCTGATGCTGCTATGGAGTATGGCCCATCTTATCTATTGCGACAGCGTTGACTCGTCTGCCTCGGTTTCATACACGAACCACTATGAGTCTGTTTGAATGGAGTGATTTGGATTTGGTAACTGAAATTCACAAGCAACAATAGTCCGTTCAAGGAATTTTCTGAGTATGAATATATGATAGATTTCCCGATAAAAGAAGTCGAGCAACATACCCTAAACCTCAAACGGTGGAAACCAATGACAAAACTTGGGCTTTATGTACCAAAATAAATACATATTCAAACTATGTACAAATATGGGTATATCCGCCTAAGACCTAGGCGATTTCGTCCAGGGCCTACGCGTTATCGTCTAGCCACCAGGCGAAGTCGCCTGACAACACTCAAATACCAATTCAACTCAATTATTACTTTGCAAATTGTCATTTCATTATACTTGCAAATTGCTAACCCAATTTTTTAAAATTACAAAATATCACTAGTTTATATAATTTTGTAAAATAATCATTGAAGTTTGAATTTCAATAATGAATTTAACCGTGCTACCATAATCGAAACTAAATTGAATTCAATTCTTACTCGCGAACTTGTCGATGATCAATTCTAGCCAAACTTAATGAGTTGACGAATCGAACTCGCTCGAGCATCGAGCTGAATTGGGTAGGCTCGAACTCGCTCATTTATTGAAATTCAAAAAACTTATTAACTTGTCGAGTCTATATCGTTCGAATCGAGCTCGCTCGAGCATCGAGCTGAATCGGGTAGGCTCGAACTCATTCATTTATTAAAATTCAAAAAACTTGTTAACTTGTCAAGTCTATATCGTTCGAATCGAGCAAGCTCGATTCGTCAACTCGTTGAGTTTGGCTCGTTACCTTGTTAAGGAATTAACCATCGACAAGTTCGCGAGTAAGAATTGAATTCAATTTAGTTACGATTATGGTAGCACAGTTAAATTCATTATCGAAATTTAAACTTCAATGATTATTTTACAAAATTATATAAACTAGTGATCATTTTATAATTATAAAAAATTGAGTTACCAATTTGCAAAGTAATAATGAAATCACAATTTGCAAAGCAATTTGCAAATGTTGTCAGGCGAATTCGCCTGGTGGCTAGGCGATAACGACTAGGTTCTGGGCGAAATCGGCTAGGCCCTAGGCGGATATACCCATATTTGTACATAGTTTGAATAGTTATTTATTTTGGTACATAATTTTATTTTTTTATTTATTATGGTGAAAAGTCCGACAAAACTTTCATATAGCTAGTAATCCCCACATCGGGTTTTTTTTGTCATGGAAGTCTTTTATACTTTTTGAGAACTTCCAGCTACCAAGGACAAGCCTTGTTACTACAGCTTCTTACTAAAGAAAGAATGTCATATTATCGAACTATAGGCGAGATGAAGCAAGCAAGGGTGGATGCTCATAAAGAACTTACTCATTACATAACATCTCATAATCACTATGATTCGGCTCACCCCAAGCTCTAAAATTTTTTCATGGACAGGTAGAATTTGATTTTGTCCAAGGTTCCTTCTTTCTCACACATAGCACATAATAATCGATTTCTAAACATAAAAAAAAAAAAAAAATTACATGTCGTTAGAGTTCTAGATTTATGGTGAAACGAAAAGATCATAGCTTGGAGAGATCAGATCGAGTCCAAATCCGTCACATCGATTGGGAGTAGAAAAAAAATCAATCTTTGGCAGCCCTTGTGGGGATGATTTCACTATCTGGAAATTCTTTTAAGGAAGCAAAGCAAGCTGCAATCCACGACGAAAAGGGGTGAAGATGAATAAGCAAAGACAATGACTCCTCAAACTAATGGGCCCGTGCATGCATTCATACGTACTCGTTCGCTTGGGTGATTTGGGATAATAAATGAGATGTTGTGTTGGTATGAATTAATGTTGTGCCGAGAAGAATATGAAAGCATTAAACTAAAGAGACAGAGTCCTGCATCAGATTCAGTGTCCAAGAGCTCTGCTGCTGCTGCTGCAGTTTTATAGACGTTGGGAGAAAGATATTTTGTGTATTAATATATTAATTAGTTAAGCGGTAATGTCTAAGGAATCAATGTTTGTGTTCCTTTCCCACGTTGGTATCTAGTCAGCATAGACACATGTTCTGTTAAAAAATGTTTACTGTTTGGTTTGAATCTAAGATTTATGAATTATAACATTGTAGATTGATGGGGCTTGGGTCCAAGGTCGTGGCTCTTTGTAGCTCACCTGGTCTGGTAGGACTGACATGACATTCGACGGCACGTCTTCTTAGATTGTAGGAGGCTCGCTCTGTCAGTCAATTGCCAACCACTTTGTGCTACATTGCAGACTTATTCATCATCTACTAGAAGACATCCCTCTTTGCAGAACCTATACTAATCACCCCCTACGAGGATGATGTCTACAACAAGGTGCCACTCAGGACAAGACACATGGAGAGTTTGACTCAACCCTATAAATACCAGGTCACCTATCAGCAACGGGCACGACACACTTACCAAGATCATACGTATATATTACACGCTAAAACTGTGGTCCTAAGCCATCACAAAAAGAGTTCACCTCCGGTACTTCTCTGTTATCCGCACATACCTCGCTTTCACCCCATACTCACCCTCACATATACAGACTCTCCCCTTTCTTGTCCGTCCTGCAAAAAATCATCCAGACGATACCTACGACGTTCAAAGAATCTCCTCTCAATCAATCTCCAGTTTCTCACCCACCTAAGTGTATCTATGTGTCCCTATACCCATAAATCATGCCATAATTTGTGACCCACCTTTTTAACCGTGAATTTTGTCTCCTTTTCCTCAATCAATGAATAGAAAAACGTATATGTAAATGTTACAAAACCCAAATTTCATAAGTACCAAAGTAATCATCACTCATGACTCCTCCAACTCATCCCTTTGACCTAAACCGTCGACCTCTTCACATTTTTTGTTCATCATTTCAGCTTTTTGGTAAAACCACATTAATTACGTGGGCCAAAAGTTTAAAGGGGAAAAGCATTAATTTAAAGTGAGTATCTAATGTTGTCTCCTAATTATGTTATTAAAATACTTTTACTAAATGTTGATTTGGTTATTTGTATTTCGGTCTGGTTTAAAATTTTTATCAGAGATGAAATACGAGATCACTGCTTAGATCAATGAGAAGCACGAATAATAGGCGACTATTATGTGATACTTGCATTCCGAGCTTGAATCCTATCATATATGCAACTTCTCGTGATTTTTCTTAAAGATTAATTTTTTTTCTTAATTAGTGGATTAATATATGATGAATAACACTCCAAAATCAAAATTTGAGTCATTTTCTTAACATGAGGTCCTCCATCAGTTCAAGGTCCTTCCTTTATTTTCTTAACATGTAGATTTCATGAACCATTCTTAATTGGCATTTGTTCTATTACCATACCCGAGTTGAGGAGTGTTGTGTATGGTTTGTAGTTGGCTTGAGATTTGGGCTACCGCAATGTACAGTAATAGCTTGACTCTTAGTATGCAGTCAGTCACACTATACTCTAGACATGTGAGGATCATGACCACGCGACCATCTTATACCACACCTTCGAGCTTCTTCGACAAGACCGAGAGGTGTGGCTATCACACGTACGTTTACCGTGAGAGCAATCATTTGCAAACCATCTAGCTAGCTAATAAAGATCATTCTTTTCTTATTAGTTTCCACTATATTAAGCAGTTCGATCCTTCTTGACTATATTGATTGTGTTATTACCAACTCAATATTTCTGAAGAACGTTTGATTCTAAATGAAACACAAGATAGATCAACATCCAAGTATTTATATTTATTAAAAATATAGGGTGGATATAAACATTCAAAGGCACCCTCTCATAAAATATTAACAAAAAAAGAAGAGAAAGCATTAACTAAAGTGAGAGTTAGGCAAAAGCAAATCAAGCTAAGCCAAAACAATAAAGGCAACAACGGTAACATTTCTCAGCTTGCTTAAGTGGTTCATCAATGGAGAGGGGCAGTTTCGGCATTCACAGAAAAGTTAACGGCAACTTTCCCTTTTATTTCTCCATCTCTGCAAATCAAAAAAGGTAAAAGCTCCACTGTTATACTTACTGATACAGAAGAATCCAAACCCGAAACTAATAAACATAAATGAACAACAGAATCCCTGTCTTCCCCACACTCTCTCTCTCTCTCTAATCTCTCTCTAGAAAGCCACAAGCTTTTAAGTGGGCTGCAACTGTGAAGTATGTGAACACTTCTCGCCTTTTCATACAAACAACTCTTTGCTTTCTTTCTTTCTCCCTAAAAAAAAAACCCTCTTTTCCCCTCATCTGAGCTGAGAAATGGCTGATCCCAAACCAGAAGAGATAACTCACCCACCAATGGACCAGCTTCAGGGCTTGGAGTACTGTATTGACTCAAATCCTTCTTGGGGTAATCATATTTCTGTTTTTAACTCAATCCCACAAGTTCTTTTGTGTTTTTGTGTAAACCCTTTTGGGATTTTGTACAGGGGAGACGATTGCTTTGGGTTTCCAGCATTACATTTTGGCTCTAGGGACTGCGGTTATGATTCCTTCTTTTCTTGTTCCTTTGATGGGTGGTGACAGTGTAAGTTCAGTTCAGTTTCAGATGAAAAGAAGCAAAGTGGGGAGCTTGTGAATTGATGATCATGGCTTTTTTGATTGGCGTGTGTGTGCAGGGCGATAAAATCAGAGTTGTTCAGACTTTGCTCTTCATTGAAGGGATCAATACCCTTATTCAGACTCTGTTTGGGACGCGTCTTCCTACTGTGATTGGGGGTTCTTATGCCTTTATGGTCCCGATTATATCCATAATTCATGATCCTGCATTGCAAAGAATAGGGGATGATCATTTGGTTAGTATACGGTGTTCAGTAGCTTCATGTTAGTTCAGCTGAATAAGCTTTTGTTGGATTCTGATTGTTCACGAACCAATCCGAGTTCAAAACCCCTCCCATTGCTGCTAAAAAGCCTAAAAAACCCCACTTGTTTGATGTCATTGAACCCTTAAAACCTCCAATGTATGAAGTGAACTATGAGTTGAACAATCTTGAACATTGAATTAATATGTTTGTTGTGTTAGATGTGATTGGTTCTAGGTTCATCCGGTTCGGTCCTGACAACATTGGTTTGGAGTAATGAGTCCCTTTTTGGTTCATTTGTGTAGAGGTTTCTTAGCACCATGAGAGCTGTACAAGGTGCTTTAATAGTGGCATCAAGCATTCAGATAATTCTGGGATTCAGCCAATTGTGGGCCATTTGTTCCAGGTATGATTAATCAACTCAGCTTTCATAGACAATGTTTGAGTCAATAGTTAACAGAAGACTGATGCTTTATGTGGAATTGTCTTGTCATTGCAGGTTCTTCAGCCCACTTGGAATGGTTCCTGTAATATCCTTAATGGGTTTTGGCCTATTTGACAGAGGATTCCCTGTGGTATATACATTTGACCAGATTCGATTTTTTGCCTCAAGAATTGAATAAAATACCCTCTTGATCGTTACCTGTTTGTCTCATTCAGATTGGACACTGTGTGGAGATTGGCATTCCCATGCTCATTCTGTTCATCGTGTTCTCTCAGGTTTGTGCTTTCATCTAATCAATCGTATCGTAATCGCAAATTGTTGTAATATAGTTCTATTATCTCTTATATCATTACTGATTGTCGTACAGTACTTGAAGAGCTTCAGTTTCAGACAATTGCCAGTACTGGAGCGGTTTGCTTTGCTCATAACCGTGACCGTAATATGGGCATATGCACATCTCTTGACGGTTGGTGGTGCATATAGACATCGTCCAGACCTTACTCAAGTGAACTGCCGAACTGATAAGGCTCACCTCATTTCATCAGCTCCATGGTGAGTGAGGCAAAAGCTATAAAAAGTGTAGGTTCTGACCAAATTTGATGCTGAAGTTAGTAATGTTGTTTATTCAGGATAAAGATTCCGTATCCTCTACAATGGGGTGCACCAACATTTGATGCTGGCCATTGTTTCGGGATGATGGCTGCTGTGATTGTCTCGCTCATTGAGGTAATAACTTAAATAACTTAACGAGTCGACGGGATTCAGCTACATCATTGTAGGCTTGTTGTATGAATTGAGTAACCTGAAAGGAGGTTTCTTGTACTGAAACAGTCGACTGGAGGATACAAAGCTGCGGCACGCTTAGCAAGTGCCACGCCTCCACCAGCTCATATACTTAGCCGTGGGATAGGCTGGCAAGGCATTGGCATACTACTCAGTGGAATGTTTGGAACTTTGAGTGGCTGCACAGTCTCCGCGTAAGCATCTCTCGGTTTCATTAAGTCGGATTTTCATTTTCTACTGTAGTGCTGTACTAATTCTTTAAAATCAACAGTGAGAATGTCGGTTTGCTCGGGAGCACTCGTGTTGGAAGTCGTAGGGTTATTCAAATCTCGGCTGGTTTCATGATATTCTTCTCAATGTTGGGTGAGAATTCGGTTCTTTCTTTTGTATTATCTTGATCCTGCAATTTCCTTGTCTTACCATTGTTAATTATTTCCCATTTTCAGGGAAATTTGGAGCACTGTTTGCATCAATACCCTTCCCCATATTTGCTGCATTGTACTGTGTCCTGTTTGGCCTCGTTGGTGAGTGAATGTTCATCGTCGAAGTTGCGATACTTGATTTTCTCTCACCAATTCATATATGAACTCATTATTAACTTTAACATGTCCTATCAGCTTCTGTGGGTTTGTCATTCCTGCAATTTACAAACATGAACTCGATGAGGAACCTGTTCATTGTCGGTGTTGCGATGTTTCTCGGCTTGTCGATCCCTGAGTACTTCCGGGAGTACACTTCCAAGGCCTTCCATGGTCCATCTCATACAAAAGCAGGCTGGGTAAGAATTCAGAATTGTGATTCATGTCCTTTTTGCTTTATATATGATCCCAAACCCTCAAAGTTAACAACTTTTTGCTGCAGTTCAATGATTTCCTGAACACGATCTTCTTCTCGTCCCCGACTGTCGCGATGATGGTAGCTGTGTTCTTAGACAATACACTCGACTACAAGGACAGTGCCAGAGACAGAGGGATGCCATGGTGGGCTAAGTTCAGATCATTCCAAGGAGACAGCAGGAATGAGGAGTTCTACACTCTCCCCTTCAACTTAAATCGATTCTTCCCTCCGTCATGAGCGATGAACGAACAAGAAGAAGAATCGTTACCCTAATTTAGTTTGGTTGAGAGATTGGTTGCTTTTTTTGATGGGTTTTTGTTAGAGGAAAAATATCATTTCCAGTTAAGGATTGCTTGGGTTGGAGGAGTTAGTAACGTGGGAGACAAGCAAAAGAAACAGAAAGTCCTTATCATCCCCTTCTAAACACCCATCTAGGTTTTGCTTTTAGGATTATGAAGCTTATTATTTAATTGATTTTGATTTGTATATGATTTTGGGGGGTGACATTAAGATCTATAATGATATCTGTTTCTGCTGGAAAGATCAAATTTTTATTAGCTTTGTTTCAGAAAACAGAACACTCAAGAATGATGAAACTCATGGAGACTTATATACAGCATCTTCAATCAATGCTACTGAGAATTAGAATTACTACTACTGCTACTACACATGCACTCGGGACATCTAGGCTGTCGATAAATGCTTCGACCAAAGCGCCTAGTCCTCGCTCTTTGACCTTCCTCGATCATTCGCCTTACCCTCTCTTCAAAACCGTTCCATGGTATCGAATTGTTCTCATACAAAATTGCAGCTAGTCTCTTCTTGTTTGGCCGCAAGGTGGGAGCGTTCCCGCCCCCATAGTAAGTCCTGAGCCCTGACACCAACGAGGCCAGTTGGCTTCCGGAATCCGTCATTGCAAACACGTCTGCAGTAGCGCATGCGATCAAGTCCAATGCAGCCATCTGTGTTCATACGATAAGCTTAGTGCTGCTCATAATCATCGCTAAAACAAGGATACGATAAGTTGAAGAATTGTGTTGCTTACCTGTGAGGAGAAATTCCTGAAAGGTGCAAGTTCAGCAGGAGTGAGGAGAGTTTCCTTGGTGATCAAGTTAGGGAAAAGGCTGACAAAGGGCTGCATTCTTGAGCTTCCTCCGTAGACTTGAGACCCGGCAAGGTAGATATGAGTTCCTCTCTTGAATCCGAGGCCTGCAAGGACTAGACCTGCTTCTTCCGGTGTTAAGGGACATTTGCCTGTCTTTCTCAGCTCTTCCGTGGATATCGGTCTGTAAAAAAATGTAGTAAGCAAACCTTACGCACCCTTTCCTAAACATGGAAGAGTTAAAGTCGATACTCACTTCGATTTCCTCAAGCGTTCGATGAGCAAAGGGAAATGGCTCTCCCTATAAGCCTGAAGCTCCTGTTTCTCAACCGGACCACCTCCAAAATAGCACAGAGAGTAGGCTATCATATCGATCTCGAATCTCAAGTGAACAGCCAGATACTTCAATGGCCGTTTCGTTTCATCTTGCGGGATGGAAGGAGTGTTGGATGCATACTCTCCGAGAAGTTGTTTGTCCAATGTAGTCGGTGTAGCTTCATATCTTCTTATCCTTTGGATCAACAATGAGCCGGCTTCTTGGATTTTCGGAACGAACTTCAACGCGTGGAAATTACATTTGCACCTTAATCTCTGAAAAAACAGAAAGAAAGGATTCATCTTTCCTGCTACTTATTGGACTATCATTACCATATTCAAGTCCTGAATAAGGCTAGCACATTACCTGGATTTCAGTAGGCAAAGGATCAAAACCAAGTCGGTTTCCATAACCGAGCAAGTGAACAACTCCATTTCGTAGCAGAATTGGAAGCACCTTTTCATGATAATCATTTGGAGTCGCTTCTTTTGGCAAGTCGGAATCCGTAATCTGATTCAAGAAGTAGGATAATCGGAAATGTCAGTTTGCAGCGATACTGCAGTCATATACACAACAGAAGTACAGACCTTGGAGTATACTATACCAGGCTGCCAATTGCTTCAATGTTTAGAGACTTGAAACGGTCTGGAAGTTCCTTGACTATATCGACTTCATCCTTCATCATATCGAAGAAATATTTCTCCTGGTAGATATCACCAAACTGGCTGTGTTTTTTAACATGAAAACAATGAACTGAGTAAGTAACGAGGCTCAAAATTCTTCAACTCCGTAGACTGATTGCTTGTAAAGCAAGTAACTCACCTAGGGTCCTTCCACACATTGCTATAGAGAAATGTTGGGAGAACTAGAGTTGCGTTAAGTAAAGAAGCCACAGCAACAGCATTGCAAATCTGCAGCAGCCATTATCAGTCGTGCTCGAATCGAAACTAAGGTCGAAAACTGGACTATTGATAAACACGTTCTTCGGTTAGATGGATACTTACAGCAACTCTTTGTTGATTAAGACCACCATTTGCACTGACCATTATGTAGCCGTTGCTTCTCCGAACTCTTCCTGTCTCGATTAAACACCAAGATTCACAGTGCTACTTGTTAGTTGCTTTGGCAGAGTAATGATCCAATTTACACAAGCTCAGGGAAAGAACATTCAGTACCTGGTTTGTTCGAAATTTTTCGATCTGCACAAGGTTTCCATTCGCGTGCCTTCACATGCAGTTCACTCCAAAACCTTGTCTCTTGCTCAAACTCTTTCTAAAATCACATAAGAACCTTCAGAAACATGTTCACTCTCCAAGAGCTCATCATATAAACTAGTAATTCAAATTTCACATACATCTGCAAATGCACTAGAGGCCATGCTCAAGAGCCGACCATACATCTGTACCGGTACTGGTTTTGCTTCCTCGGAGTAAGCACCACGATCCACCTGCAATCCATTCAAGAGAAAGACTATGAGAAACAAAGTAGAAGGAAAACAGCAAACAAATCATCCTGTACTTAACATGAGAGAAAAACATCCATACATCATCCGATTTCGACAAGGTTGAAACGCTTTCATGCCTTAACGAATCAGAAACAGACACCAAGAAGGAATCAAGCATGAAAAGAAACCCCACAAAAGCCAACATCTTGGCAATAGACTTGACATGCTTACTAAACAAAGCATTCCTTTTCCCAACATAAGCTCCCTTAAAAGAACCAGTCTTCCCCAGCTGTTCATTTCTCAAACCTTGAAGCAACACAGCTTTCGATTTCCAGTTACCATCCCCACCAGACAACCTCCTACCTAAAGAAGGATCATTTCCTGCAAACCCTTCGGAACTTCTCGAGTGATAATCCTTCATCTCATCAACCAATTCTAAACGAGACGATTCGTAATCCGAAGATGATCAATAATACCGGAATCCGAGCAACCCATTGAATGAAATGATCAACCAGAGAGCTCCAGATTGAATGAATGAGGAAGAGGTGACATTAAAGAAAGCTGATGAGGTAATGAACAGTGAAGGAAAGCTGAGGGAGAGTAGTTGGGACTGAGGTGTCTTTGTTTACATAAGCAGGGAAGAGTAAAACGCAAGGCAAATTAAGCTTTGAAAACTAAGCTGCACCTGGAAAACCAAAACCTTGAACACCAAGATTCTTCCAATAACAGCAGAACAAACAGCAACATCCCACCAAACCAACAACAACAACATCAGAGCCATATGTTTCAGAACTCTTTCTTAATTGTTTCTTGTTTCATATTCAATTTGAGATTAACCCAGGTGGACTGATTATCTGTTTTGCAGAGGGTTCAGGGATTAATATTATTATATAGCTATGAGAAGCTGATGCGAGCTTAAAGTATAGTTATTGTTAGTTGAAGTTCGGTAAATTTGGCGGGGATGATAGAAGCTTTCCAACGAACTTTTCCCCTTTGTGGGCCGGTTCATAAGCAGCTTTTCCATAATTGGGCCGTTATCAAGGCCCAAATGTAAGGCTGAAGTACTCGGCCCAGGTAGTAATTAACTCAGGTGGGTCCCACGTTTTTTACATTGTTTTCAGGGTGGTCAACGGGAAAACCTTCCCGATGAGCTTCGAGATTGCAAAAAATCAAAACCAACGATTCCACCGAATTTTTCCCCAATTCGCAAACCCTAATTTCCGAACGATTTCTATCTAAGCGGATTCATCTACGAAATTTTGGAATGGAGTGAAAGCGATGTGCAGAGATTCGGTGACACACCTTAATAACGATACGATGCTTGTTGGAAGAAGGATCGATCCAGACGTAGAGCTTCTCAACGTAAAACCACGAGAGGATGGCTCCCATGGTCAGAACCAAACACACGGCGGCTCTCACCGCCACCGCCACCATCCTTTTTCTTTTCCGTTCGCCGTCCTCCGGTTGTATTCACGTCACATTGTTTGGTTTGTTAGTAGGGCGCCGTTCAGTGTCCGGGTAAGGTGTTCGATGAAATGTAAAAAGAACAAAATTTACTGGTTTTGGATCATTCCGAAATGTTTTTTTTTGAAATAAGAAGGTTGATTGATTATCAACTGACTCCAGCAAATCCGGAAATCAGGAGTAGGGACTAGTGTTCACATACAAAAGACAATCAGGTGACACTACATGTTTGCAAGCCAATTAGGCAACAGCATACCTACTCTGACTAGATTAGCTATCTTGTGTGCTTGGGAAACTTCTGTTCTCCTGCAATGCTTGATCTTTATATGTGGGCAGCCCTGTGTAATCTGCACGATGTCGGCGATAATCGCAGTTATCTCCCATGGGCATTCCTCCAGGGGCTTCGATAATGCATCAGTGACCTCTCGACAGTCTGACTTGATCAGCACCCGTGTGTTCAGATTCTGCGCCATCTTGGCTGCGTTTAGGACAGCAAAAGCTTCCGCTACACTTGGAGTACGGCAAAAAAAGGATCCTGCTCTTCCATCAATATTGTGGCCATTGGAATCACTTACAATAACTCCAAGTCCTGCCTTTTGTATGTCCTCCTGAAAGGAGCCATCACATTGGATCGTCAGAGAGACGTCACGTCAGTGGCAGTTGACCATCATCGGTTTGTAGCGTAGTAGAGCTGGGGGGGGGGTGATATTCCTCTGAGCCTCCACCGATTTCCAGAGATCCACTTCGGAATCCACTCTATGTCTAACTCTGTTTAGGTGGAGTTCATCATTCTGGAATACCCTATCATTCCTGAGCTTCCAAATATTCCAGCAGCAGCTGATAAATCTGGTAGTATCACCCGGCTGTTGGCCATTCTTGTACTCCATAAGCCTTTGTTTAAAGGGAGCATCATGTCGGTTAGTGGCTCTATTTGGGAACATGTCCTCCCAGATATTTCCGATACTCGGGCATGAGAATAGCAAGTGCTCAGTGGTTTCCTCAGCCTCTTCACAGGCATCACATCTTGGGGAATCACAACACTTCCGACGGAACAGATTCTTACGAGTAGGAAGGACATTAGAACATGCTTTCCATAGAAAGAATTTTACCTTTGATGGGATGCCTAATTGCCACAACCATTTCCATTCCTCCTGTGATGTGGCGCCTTCCCCATTTCTTTGAGAAGTGTTCCCTTTCTTGAGGAGCCAATAGCATGATTTTATAGAGAATCTCCCCCGCTTATCGCTATGCCAAATCCATCTGTCCTCCAGTGAGGGTGGGCCGATCGGATTTTACATATTTCCTTCACTATCTGATCAGCAAAGATAGATCGCAGCTTGTCCGTATTCCATCTGTGATTGCTCCTGTCAATGCAGTCAACCACTTTACAATTTAGCGCCGGGTTAGGGTTGCATCTGTAGTCATCGGATTCCGGGAACCAGGCCTCATCAAGCCATGTTGATTATCCATTGCCAATATTTCGTCTCAGGCCTTTGATGAGGGCATCTCTACCCAGGATTATGCTCGACCAAATCCACGACGCATGTCTCCCTTTCCTTGCATTAATAAAATCAGAGGAGGGAAAGTAGAGAGCCTTAAGAGTGCGTACCCAAAGAGCGTCCGGATTTTTGATGATTCTCCAGGCCAATTTTGCTAGGAAGGATAGGTTAAATTCCTTGAAACTTCGGAATCCAAGTCCTCCCTCCCGTTTCGACGTCGATAGCCTCTCAATCGAGCACCAATGAATTGTTCTCCTTCTCGCATCCCCGGCCCACCAGAACCTCGCAACGATGGCATCCATCTTTTTTAGGAGAGTGCTTGGTAGCATGAAAACCGAAAACAGGTACGTCGGGAGTGCTTGCAGAATGGCTTTCGCCATGATCTCCCTCCCTCCAGTGGAGAGTAGCATACTCTTCCATCCTTCAGCTCTTGAGGTCAGTCGGTCCAGCATATATGCAAAGGTATCGCACTTCGATCTCCCCCACTCTGCAGGTAGTCCCAAGTAATTGCCCAGGGTAGTCGGCCATTTATCTCAAAGATCTCTGCTACTTCATGTTTCCTCTGGTCTGGGGTATTGGTGGAGAAGAGGATAGCCGATTTATCCTTATTTATCGCTTGGCTAGATATGATGCAGTACCTCTGTATCACCTCCCAGACAGCCCTTGCTTCAATGGTATCCGCTTTCCCGAATACAACCGTGTCATCAGCGAACATGACGTGAGTGATCGCTGGACACCTTGGGTTAAGCTTTAGGCCACATAGTCTTCTTTGTTCCACCTCTCGAGTAAGCATGGCCGACATAGCATTTGATACAATAATGAATAGGAAGGGAGACAGTGGGTCTCCTTGCCTCACTCCTCTGGATGGTCTGAATGATGCTCCAGTTTGCCCGTTCAGTAGCACAGCGAACCTCACAGAACTGATAATCTCCTCAACCCATTCAATCCATTTTCCGCCCCGAATCCCATCATCTCCATTGCCGTGAGCAGGAATTTCCAATCTACTCTGTCATATGCTTTTTGCATATCCAATTTAAGCAGGAAATCATACTTCTTTCCTTTCTTTCTGTTTTTCAGTTTGTGGACAACTTCATGGCCAATGACTATGCTGTCTTGGATCGCTCTGTTACCAGTAAACGCAGACTGCAGCTCCGAGATGATATTTGGAAGTATCGGCTTCAGTCTGTTCGCCAGGATTTTGGATATTACTTTTGCTCTAAAGTTTGCTACGCTGATCGGACGAAATTGGGATGCTTTCTCCAGTACTTTGACTTTTGGGATGAGGGATAGGTTTGTTTTATTCCAGCCCTCCGGAAACTTTGAGGTTTCGAAGAAGCTTCTAACTTCGTGGATCAGATCCTCCTTGATCAAAGGCCAGTGTTTCTGGAAGAAGACTCCAGGGTATCCATCCGGCCCTGGTGCCTTCGAGGGACCCAATTGGAAAACCGCACCCTTGATCTCATTCTCCGTAATTGGCCTATCAAGCCTTTCACTGATGTCTGGTTGGATCACCTTTGGGAGTCCCTCCATGATCGAGAAGTCAACGACGTCCCGTTCATCCTTAAAGAGACGTCTGTAGTAGGACGTTAAATATTCCATCAGGTCTCTGTTTTCGCAGATCCAAACCCCATTGTCATCCATGAGCCTACTAATGTTGTTCCGCTTCCTCCTTTGGATTGTTGAGGCGTGAAAGAAACTCGTATTTTTGTCTCCGAGTCTAAGCCAATTAATCCTTGCTTGCTGTGACCAGTAGCTTTCTTCGAATTTCCAGCATTCGTTAAGCCTTTCCTTTATCCTTTGTTCCTCATTCAATTGTCTCCTGTCATTCGGTCTTGTATCATGCTCTTTTAATTCAGCTAGCAGGTCAATGATTTTCCTCTTGTTTCCTCCTATTGCCTCTCTTTGCCAGTCCGAGAGATTCCTTTCAAGATTTCTGAGATTGACGTTTGTCTCCCGACCAGCCACCCAGCTCTGTTCAATGCATCTCTCGTACCCTTCTACTTCTGCCCAGCCCTGTTCGTAGTGAAACCTTTTCCTTCTTCTTGTGTTGGCATCACTTTCTAGTTTAAGATATATTGGGCAATGGTCAGATTCCGTTCGAGCTTCATGGATCGTGACACACGTTGGGAAACACGATTCCCACCCTACATTGCATAGTGCCCTGTCCAATCTTTGTTTTACTTCCCTTGTGCCTTCTTGGTTATTACTCCACGTGAACTTTGCACCTTCAAATTCTACGTCCATCAGTCTCGCATCAGTGATAAAGTCATTGAATTCCCGCATTGATCTTGGATTTGGCGGTCGTAGGGCTTCCTTTTCATCCGGCGACCGTATAGCATTGAAATCGCCTATCAAACCAGGGTGTAGTAGGCTCTCTGCTGAATCCCAGTATGTCCTGCCAGACTTCTTCTCTGTCTCTAGCGTCCGGTGCACCATAGACACAGGTTATGAACATCGCCCCGTTCATTTCCAGTTTTAGATCAATGTAATTTTTGGTTGCTCTCAGCACTGTGATGTTGATATCTTGGATCCACCAAATTGCAAGTCCCCCGGCGATCCCAATCGGCTCCACATAAAAACTGTTCGTCATTCTTGCTTTATTTCTCAATCTTTCCATTATGTTTCTTTTTTGTTTTGTTTCCATCAGAAAGACCACCTCCGAACAAATTCTGCCAAGCATTTCTTGCAGATACAGAACTGTAGAGGGTTGTCCCAAACCTCTACAGTTCCAGCTGAGTATCATTTTCCCCTAGGTGGCTTTGAGGCTGCCACCATAACCCTGTTTTCCTCTTCTTCTTTGTTCGTCTCACTCCCCCTTCTGCCAGTAGTAGTTGGTTTCCTTTTAGTCACCTTCTTCCTCGCCTCCCCAGGTCCCTTTGACCCCTCTCCCATTTGGAAGTTTTCAATCACAAGCTTCAAATGGTCAGACCTTGGTATCGTTTTTTTCTTTTTGATCGATTCCATCGCTTCAAGTTCTGCTTTCCTCTTGATACACAGGTTCTCCCAGCAGTCATTGTATCTTTCATCGGGGATGGGGGAGTCCACTATTTCTGGGGTGTAGGCTAGTAGTTGGTTTTCTGGGAAGTTGAGGTCAGATGGGCCAAAGTATTTAGTCATTTCGATTCTTCCCACCATCTGATCAAGAGTATCTGAGATGTGGTCTATGTTGAGGTGGTGAAGGTGTTGGATGAGGTGTAGGATAGGCATCTCGATAATGGTTTTTGGGTCAAGGTTTGAGTGGTACATTGCCATGCTTTGGAGGATTTGGATATTGTTTGGTAGATGGAAAGGTTGCGGGCTTAGGTTGAGGGTGTTGGGGTAGTGGGCTGTGGGCTGGGGTATGACATTAGGGTTTTGGCGATGTCTTGTGGCTAGGTGGCCGTTCAGGCTGCTTTCTGGTCTGACATTGTGCAGAGTTGATGGGACCAAATCAGAGATGCCGGAACCCGAGGAAAGGGAAAAGTTGGTACCTGTTTTCGAGGTCCTCGCCGGAGAAGGCCTGTCTGTATTCCCCATTCTCCGATCTGCCCGTTCACGACCGGAACTTTTGCCCTCAGATTTCGGACGGTCTCCACTCTCATCCAGGAGCCAAACCTCCTTGGGGTATCAAGTGAGCTTTGTGCCGGTGCCAGTTTGTGGTCGCAATATGATATTGTGTGCCCCATGAGGCCGCATAGGTAGCAGAAGTCGGGGATATTCTCGTATACAAAGCTCACCTTGTCGATCGTACCGTCTTCTCCGGGGCAGTTGAAACCCGTCGGTAGGGGTTTATCAATGTATACTTCCATCTTCACCCTTATGAACTCTTGCCATCCATCTTCTTCCTCCATCGATGGGTCAACCTCAATGAAGCCTTTGAACAGTCTGGAAATTAGATGGATGTTTTCTCTACACCTCAGTTCGAGCGGGAGGCCATACACTCTGATCCATGCCAGCGTCGCATCTATCTTTACATCCACCGGGCTCCTATGGTCATCCCAGCTCCTTAGGACTAAATGGGACTGCATAATATGCCATGGGCTCTCCATAGCAACCTTTAGTTTGTCCTCCTCATCGTGAAAGGAGAAGAGGAAGGTGTTTTCACGTATTCCTTTAACGCGCACATCTCCACTCAGCTTCCAAACTCGCTGCGCGTTGTTCTTCACCGATGAAATAGTACACGATCTGCTGCTGATGAAGCGCCCAACCAGGGATCTGAGGGCCGCTTCTTTTCTTCTTCCCGGTACTCTATTGAGTTGAATCACCGGTTCTTCGCAGCTGAGTAAGGCGGTTTGAGCGAGAAGGTCGTTAACTATGTCATCTTGTGCCATCCTGTTGGTAGGGATTGGGCTTCGGGGGGGGAGGTAGGGTAAAAGGGAAGTGGTAGAGGTTTTCAAGGAAGAAGAGAAGAGGGATGAAAGGGGTAGCCAACCAGACGGAATGAGTACTTCCTTTCGTGTTACATTTGGTCTCACATTGGGGAGCCGCCATAAATGTTCCACCTACCATTGGTGGTTGAAACTCTGTCATCAATGCTCCACCAGGGGAGAGAAAAAATGCTCCACCAAGGGAAATTTACAATTTAAACTTGTACTAAATTTATAAGTCATCATTTATCATGAGTTGACATACAATAAATTAGTATCAAATAGATTGTTTTAGGTACTGAGACTGAACATGGTGGGTGAATAATAATATTATAAATTACGACATCTCTTAACTTTAAAAGACACGGGGAAATGTATATATGTACAAACATACGAATATACGGTGAAGACTACAGTATTCATGGAGTGTGTGATACTCCGAACGTTTAAATGTTAAATTCATTGAGTTGAAACCTTAAAATGATCAAACCAAAATCATGAAAACTTCTATCATAAACCTTAAACCCTTAATTATAAAACCCCGAACCTTAAACACTAAGCATTAAATAAAAAAACCCAAAACCCTAGAACTCTATATTCGAGAGTATTGTAGTTATTTTTCAAACATATACAATATTGATTATGTCATTTGAGACACAACCTCTGAATGATTTGATTGAAATTAGGTCTGAGAATTGGATTTCAATTCCCGATCCACTGAGAATTGTAGTGCAATTATTTGAGCCAGTTCCCAGTGGGTCGGAAATTGGGACCCAATTCCATCAACCAAACGGCTTGGATGTGGATGTCTAAGGAATATTAGGTAAAGGTGTGTGTCAAGTTCAATAGTGTTCCCTTTCACTAGTGCTCAATCTTCAAACCCCAAGTTTCTAGAAACAGGACAGACATGAAGGCCACGTTTTCCTGTAAGATGGACAAATTCCGCCGCAATTAAGCATTCCGGCGGAATTGGATTCAAGTAGGATTCCCAACAACAATTCCATGTTTTCCTGCGAAACAGACCAAGTGGAATTGGAAACTTACTTAGTTTGAATTGACGAAAATATCCTTGTCAATTCAAACCATTCTCTTGCTGCTACTGCACTGAAACTTTGTTGGCTTGTTTGGCTTGTTTGTGTTTGTTTGACTGAATTATGAAGACAATCTTAAGATGTAGGACGATGCATATTTATCTTGCTAAATATAAGGAAATTGAACTTTGAAATCGTGTCAAATTAAACTTTGATTGAACTATTTACTACTGAGACAACTTAAGCTGAAGAATGAGGCAAAAGTTCTCTTGCTACTGTTCTGAAACTTCGTGTTCCTGGAGAATTAAGCTTTGTTTGCTTGATTAATGAAACTATTGATACAATCTTAAGCTGAAGAATGACTAAATGAGAGAAAGTTCTCATGCTGCTGTACAGAAACTTTGAATTAAGCTTTCTTTCTTCCCCTTCTTCCTCTGGACCTCCTTCTTCTCGGCTTCTTCCTTCCAGACAACCATCATTCATCGCTGTCGAGGGACAATCTGTGCTTCTATGGATTCCGATCGACTGGTAGCACAACAAATGACGACCTTGTCAAAATCTTCTTCTTCTGTGTAATGAGGCTTCGGACGAGCAGGACATCTGCAGCATCATCCAAATAAAAAAAAACATGCACTTTATCAACCACAAATCTGTACTTTATTAACCACAAATCTGCACTCTATGAATCACTAATTGACACTTTATCAACCACAAATCTGCACTTTATCAAACACAAATCTGCACTAATTGAGCAGGCATTTAGCAACCAAATGACACAAAAATCAGAAGATTACCACCACAATATACAATCAAATATAAAATCAAACACACAAATAAATGGCTGGTATGAACACCAATTGGGGATAGAAAAACTAAGTAGGATGCTTAGAGATTTACTGTTTATTGTGTGGATATGGAAGCAGATGGGGACGATTTCAAATTGGGACTGTAGGTGACAGAGGGTAGCTTCTATCTACGAGAATAGGGATGATAGCAGGTTCGATTGAACCCTAATAATCAGAAGTAGTAGTGGCAAGTTTGCTTACCGACTCTCAAGTGTTGGTGGAGAAGAACTCATGACAGGGATGGAGATGAAGAACAAACCCTAATCTGATTGAAGCGAAGAACAAACCCTTGTCTGATTAAAGCGAAGAACAGTAATTTGTTTACTGCAACTGAGGAGGGTTTGGTTGTTGAGGAGGACTGGTCGACGGTCGACAGTCGGCGGTAAAGACATCGGCGGCGGAACAGAGGGAAAAAGGGAAAGGAGAAGAGAAGCGGGGGAGATTGGGTTCTGAACAGAGAGAGAAGAGAGAAGAGAGGGCAGTTTGGACATCAACATGTAATTCCAACGGAATCGTACGATTCCATTCTATTTTGGAAGGAATTATCGAGCCGTAATTAGGGCCTAAACGGATTTAAATTCCGTTGGAATTGGGTCGTTGAAAGTTAAGAGGAAAACACGGAATTAGTGAATTCCGCCGCATTTGGATGATTCCGGCAGTGAAATCCTTGTAGGAAAACATGGCTGAAGTCTTTGGAATTCTTTGCTAAGAGCCTATCAAAAGGAATTCATTATTATTTATTACAGAGCATATGGCCTTTTTCTAGACTTCTAGGATTTCTGCAGTCATAGTACTGGGTTTGATCAGCCATAATTTCCAGGATAAGAAGCCCAGCTGGAATAATAACCTAACCGGATGTTGCTTATGTTTGGTATTCGGTGAAAACTGAAATTATTAATGATTTTTCGAATATCGAACGTCATTTATATTTATAGTTAGTAAAGTAAGAAAAATGGTGTTTGCCCCCCTACTTTGCTAAGTTTACAAACAGCTCATGTACTATGAAATGATCGATTTACCCCCTTCTACTATAGCCAACCTATAACAATCAGTCCCTTCCATCCAAATGTAAACTAACCACTAATGTTTTTCTTGGGCTAGCTAGTAGATATGCCGCCTCATTCCGACCTCTCCTAACAAACCTGACTTCATAGGACTCGGGAATGATATGTCGACAATGTCGTATGATTTCACCGAGCTCTCTATAATCACTATCATCTTCCTGCAGGGCGTTGACCCCCACCTGACTGTCAATTTCCACAATGATGTCCCGCAAATATTCATCCGCCACTAGTTGTGTGATCGACTGAGCGCCTCACATTCCTTAGGATTCGAACACACCCAATCTCCTAGACCATCATGAACTTGAACATCGTTCCACTGTTGCCTCGAAGTGCCATCCCCACGCCACGTCTGTTACTATCTTCAAAGCGCACTCCATCAATGTTACAGTTCAGGCGTCTCCGTGTCGGAGGATGCCACTTGTTGCAATACTCATCGTTTGGCTGATGTTGTCCTCTCGGAGTCACCCTCAGGTGCAGATTGTTTTATAGTAGGTACTTCATTTAAGTTTGCAAGTACCAATTCATAATAGATACTTAATTTGTTAATTTTAGTACAGGGATGAAGAAGAAAAAAAACGTGTGGTCAAATTGGCAGTTTTGAGAAGTCTGCCAATCACAGGTTAGCAAGTAATGTTCCAGGCTACAGCACAGCTGGAACTAGTCAATGACTTAGCCTAGCTAGGTATGACTTTGACCGACAAACCAAACCGATCAGATAACCGGACCCTCAAAATTACCAAAAACCAGCTACTTACCCACCTAGCGGTCAAAAAGGAGAAGGAAGACTGCCCCATATTCACACGCATTGGAATCATAGCGTCAAAAAGGGGTTTTCTGGGCAAAGACTGGAAATTTAGACACGAATGAGAACAAAACAAGTGGTAAAAAGAGAATAAACCAGAAAGTGACCGAAAGGTAAAAACACAAAATAAAACAAGGGTGGGTGAATGGCCTTTTTGATATTTTACCTGGCAGTCAGTGAAAAAGGAGCCTATGTGGTAGTCGTTTTCGTGGGTTTGGATTGATATGCTTTTGTTTTGAAGTAGTAATAGCTAGGACCAGGCCAGGCCACGTACTTGCACCACTTTGGATTGCAGGTTCAAAGGACCAGCAGGCAGCACCACCGAGTCATTTGGAAAGTCCGATAATGCTAAATTTCTATCATATCTCATAGGTACTTGTATGAAGATGTTCTGTTTGTAGTCTAAGACAGTTCACTTTAGAGGTATTAAGTTATGTTTTATCAATGTTGAGGTCGGATCTTTTTTATAGGTCTTTGAGATTTGGGTCGGATTTTTACGTTTCGTTAGTTGATTGGTGGCCGATTTAGATACAATCCTGATCGTTCGGCTATGAAGGGTTGTGAAAATTGTGATCGCCACGAGCTAATCCTAGACGTTTAGCGCATGGGCCGAGTGTTTGGCTTTGTCTTCTGCGTTTGAGTCTTCGGTTCGGCTGGAGTAGGTCCAACTGTAAGTTGGGCTAATGCCCATAAAAAGTTTTTGTAATTGAGTGTTTGAAAATCATACACTGTATGATCAAGAACTGGTCGAAGATCTTTGTTTGAGAAATGAGCAATAGCAACTACTTACGATCAAACTGCATTTTGAAATTCTATCATCTTCGCAAAGTTGTTTACCTCCTCGATGTCGACGAG
This sequence comes from Linum lewisii, assembly GCA_034768395.1. Lineage (NCBI taxonomy): Eukaryota > Viridiplantae > Streptophyta > Magnoliopsida > Malpighiales > Linaceae > Linum > Linum lewisii. The sequence continues at coordinate 1,970,445 of CM068299.1, forward strand.
ATAATAGTTAGCGCATATAGTTCACGAAAGAGAAAGATAGTAATTATAAATAATAGAATGAGTAGGTGATATGTTCAGCTTTTTATGCTTAATTTTTCATTCCACCGTTATCATAATCAACTTGTTAGGATACCAAATCGCGAGTTTTAATCACTCGTTCACTCCCAAATACAAAAATATATGTTAACCATGAAGTATATACACATGAATTAATACGATCCAAAATTAACCTAATTCATCCACTGTTTTGGATAATCTCCTCCTCTTTTACTTTTTGCCCCCACCTCCATTTGATCCTGTCTTGTACAATAATGAACAAAGGGCCAACAATAAGAATGTTTTTAAACACTAATTAGAAACAAATCTAAATATTATTAAAGACTAATGATAGCTAAAATACGTATTTAAGGTAGTAGGGAATAATTAAGGAACCACAATAATATTAACTTTTATCAACTTAGTCAACTTAACTTTGAATATTGTGCAAGACTAATTATAACACTTACAAACTTTCCTTAAAGCTTATATTATTATTTTTATTTATATTTATTATTATTAGTTTATTAGTCTTTTAAAACCCTCCAATTTATTAATAATGTTATATTTCCGGCTAATGATGAGGCCTTATGAGTTCATACTCTCCCCCCTTCCATTTGAAATTCTTTCTTATTTTTTTTAATTTAATTGGTTGGCATTTTCATATTGAAAATTGCAAAAAATTGTGTTTTGGAATCTTTGGTTTTTCAGGATGGCAAGATTATTTGATTTTTCAAATTTCATCATTTTACTTCGTCATGTGTGCTATCAGTAAATAAAAATTATATTCAACTAGTTAATTCGGTTCAGAGGACCTTGTATACATTTAATTAATCTAATTTTTATATTTGGAAATGTGTGCACGTCATTGTACCGAAATTCACGGTTGAACCAAGGTATTGTAGTTGTATAGACTGATAAAATGCAAGTCGGTTTGGTCAAAAAATAAATAGATTTTGTTGATTTACCATTATACCTCCTTCAACAAACATTTTCATTTGAATATTCGATGTATCTTAATAATTATGTTTAACAAGCGAAAATTTTCATCTATATTTTTTATTAACTACCTGTAAGATAAGCTAATTCAGTCGGGCCACATCATATGTCTACGATTAATGATTTATATGCTAATTAAAATTCGGCTGAAATTACCAACCAATGGCAATGTTGTAAGATAACATTGCTTATCTAACTTAACAACGACATGAACAAATGAATAATTAATGAAACCACGATGAAAATGATCAATTTGTAAACGTGACAAAATATAGTGCTAAATTTGCATTTTTCTTTCATTAAATTATTATATAAATGGGTTTGGAATGGGCCTGTGGTTGGCTAACATGTTGAAACCTTTATGGTTAACTCATCCACAAACAAACAGACAATGAAATTGGAAAATAATAATAGTTTAATGAGTTAATACACCTTTTTGCCTTTATTATACAAAGTTAACAAATATACCCATGTACTATTTTTTAACCGATTTAACACCCTCTACTTTGAAAAGTTTAACAAATATGCCCCTACATTTATCTTTTCATCTATTTTTCGTCTAATGAGTTGATTATACGTGCTACTTCATATTATTTGTACATCTTATCGTTGATTGGAATGTTCACAATCCAAAATTATTTAAATTAGAAAGAAAAAGTAAAAGAAATACCACAAACACCTCTGTACATATTAGTGATTATAATACTTTTCTTTTTTCTTTTTATTTTTAATTTAAATATTTTCACCTTGTAGACATCCCGATCAGTGATGTTGTGGACAAATAATATGACATAACACGTATAATCAACTCATTAAACGAAAAATAGATGAGGAGAGACATATTTGTTAAACTTTTCAAAGTAAAGGGTGTTAAATCGGTTAGAAAATGGTAAAATGGTATGTTTGTTAACTTTGCATAGTAGAGGGATAAAAAAAGTGTATTAACCCTAGTTTAATTTTTTATATTAATTAACGATTGATTGCAAAAAATAGGAATAAAAGCAACAAAACCAGGGTGGGTCCCATTATAATAGGATTCTTCAAAGTCTCATTTTATCTCTCTCAGCACAGTGCACAACCTGGCACCCCTCTGATGTCTCTCACTTGCCCCACCGTCCATTCTCTAAAATTAGTAATTACTTATTATTCTTTTTTACTTTTAATTTCGTTATAATTACGCGTTGTTTGATTTTTGTGATTAAAAATAATTATAAATTACTTAGTACGTTCTTCTTATCGAGTTCTCATGAAGACTCTTGCTTCGCAGTCGGAACTTGTTGTAAATGGAAATTGGGCGCAGATTTTGAATCTTTTAGTCCCGACCAAAAATAAAAAAAAATTGTCTGCAAGGTTAGTAGTCCCGACTCGTGAGGTTTTGCGTCGATGCCACATTAATTGTTGTTCCAAGCTCTTATGTACTTGTGCTATTGAGTCCGAAGATTACAATAATTTATTCCTTGATTGCTCTTTTTTGTTAAAGAGTGTTGGGAAACACGCAAACCTTGTTGATTGGATCGCTGATATTAAGCTTTTCTCCGTCCTTTGGTAGTAGATTTCAACACCTCTTGCAGCATGTTTCTGATAATATGCGAAGCACGACCGTCAAAGTCCTATGGGGTTTGTTGGGGGAAAGGAACAGAAGAGTCTGGACGAACGAAGCTTGTACGACCATGAAACTCACGTTGGATGAGTTTGCGAATTAGATGGCTGCTCAAGCGCATTCTGAGGCCACTACTCTAAGTGCAGCTCCTCAATGTGGAAAATGACATTCTCCGCCATCGGGTACGTTGAAATGTAACACCGACATTTTCTTCCTAAATGCTGAAAACATGATGAGAATGAGTATCATCCTCCGTAACTGTGATGTACATGTTTAGGGTTATAGGCAATGGCACGGAATTGGTCAATGGACCATAGGGAAGGAGAAGCTACTACACTCCTCACTACTTTAAAAATGGGTTTCAGAAGAAGGGCATGAAGATATGATTTTTGAGCTAGATGCCGAAGTATCAAGCACGCTTTGAACAACAATGAAGAAGACTATTCGAAGTTTGGCTGCATCATTCAGCAATGTCGTGATATCCTTTATGATTTTCCTCGTTTTCGTGTCCATGTAGTTCGGAGAAATAGGAACCATGTTGCGTATCTGTTAGTGCGCTAGTCTTTTTATTTTGATGCATCTTTTACGAGGTACTCTCCACCGATCGGAATGGAAAGATTATGTATATGTTAGCTTTGTTGAAAACCATTAAGAATATATTTTTGTTTGGGTCTCATCAACTAAATCGGTTTGAGTTCGGGTAGCATCCCTATTCCCTAACTACAAAACCTCATCCAGCAATTATACTTAACTTGCGAGGGCAATCTCGGGAAGACAACCAGAACAAACAAAAACCAAAGGCGAAACGGAAAGTAGCCCGCAACAGATAGAAAAAAGCTGATAGGAAAATCAAACCAGTTACCCAACCGAAAACCAAAAAGCAGACACAAATAAAATATCAAAATGATAAGAAAAATCTCTCTTATCATCATTTTCAAAGAAAAAGCAAAAAAAAAAAAAAAAAAATTTGAGAGAGAAGAAAAGAAGGGAAGGTGGGTGGAGCTGGAATCACATGGTCTTGTTCTTCTTCACCTCTTCTCCTCCTTCTCTCTCTCTGTAATCTTGTCCTCCTTCATGATTTCTTCAACCTCTCTTCACTGAGACTGCCGCCTTCTTGGTCTTCTCTTCTCCTTTCTTATTTCCTTCCTTCTTTACAGCCATGGCTGCTGCCGCCGCAGCCAACGACAAGGTAATTTCTCTTTTTGCATTACTCCAGGTTTCGCTGATTTTAGATTCAATTTGGTGAGGAGGAAATTCTTCCTTCTTTGTTTTTTTGTGCTCATTTCTTATCTGATGAGTTCAGCTGCTGGGAGTTTTATCTACCTTCATTCCATTTTTTTTTTTTTTACAATTTAAGTTGGAATTTTTGCTTTGATTTTTGTTTGTCTGCGTTCTGTTGGTTTGTTGTTAGACTGATTTCTCTCTCAGCTACGAGCTGCCAAACGGGAATTTTGAGATGCTGGCTGTTTGCTTGCTGCGATCTAAGCCTCCTAGAAACCCTAATTTTCTTTGACCACTGGTTTTGGGGCCAGCTGATCTAGATCGCTTCGTACTTCAGCTCCTCTTGACTGTGTTTAGCTTCAATAGTGCCTGATTTCTTCCCTGTTTCAGCTGCTTCTGCTTCTGCTAATGTTGGTCGCCTGAAATCTCTCAGCTTTCAACTTGCTGCTGATCCTTTTTTTTTTTTTGTGATTTTCATCCCTTGTTTTACATTCTGAGCTTTCTCACTTTGCTATACATACGTGTCTTTGCTTTCTCTGCTTCATTTCTGTTTGGCTAGGAGAGTGTCTCATTGAAGATCTATGTAATTGTTGTTTTACAGGAAGTGTCTGCCCATGGAAACGATCCAGTGACTGGGCACATTATTTCCACCACAATTGGGGGTAAAAATGGAGAACCAAAGCAGGTAACAAGATCTTTCTACTCTGTGTGTGAATCTTCTCTTCATATGTTTGAGTAACTAACCAAGGAAAGTCACTTGTTTTTGCTGTCACAGACTATTAGTTACATGGCAGAGCGAGTTGTGGGGACTGGATCTTTCGGTATCGTCTTCCAGGTATGTGTCTATACAACTCGGAACTCGAATCAGTTGGGGGAAATAGATGTTCGTAATGTGTTCACTGGCTGACTTGAATCTTTTCTGGTTTAGGCTAAATGCTTGGAAACTGGAGAGACTGTGGCGATTAAGAAAGTGTTACAGGATAGAAGATACAAAAACCGTGAACTGCAGCTGATGAGAGTTATGGATCACCCGAATGTGATTTCCTTGAAGCATTGCTTCTTTTCAACTACGAGTAACAATGAACTGTTTCTCAACTTGGTTATGGAGTACGTTCCTGAGAGCATGTACCGGGTTCTGAAGCATTATAGCAACGCCAAGCAGGCGATGCCTCTTATTTATGTCAAATTATATGCATACCAGGTATGTGGTGTACTTCTGTTTGAAGTTAGATGGTTGGAGCGAGCCCTTTCTGATGTTATGAATGGATGTGTTTCAGATTTTCAGGGGATTGGCATATATTCACAATGTTGCTGGAGTTTGCCATCGGGATTTGAAGCCTCAAAATGTTCTGGTATGTATGATGGGATGCTTAACAGGACTGGAAATATGGTTGCGTATCATAAATCATGGTTCTTACACTGCATATTTCTTTGTCTCTGTAGGTTGATCCCCTTACCCACCAAGTAAAGCTTTGTGATTTTGGAAGTGCAAAAGTGCTGGTATGTTAATGACCTTTTTCTTTCCTTTATTCTCAATCTTCATTGATGATTGTAAGCTTTCCAATAAGGTTTTTGTGGATTAACTTAAGTTTCTTTCTCTCTGTAGGTCAAGGGTGAAGCTAACATATCATACATCTGCTCTCGATTCTATCGAGCTCCCGAACTCATATTTGGAGCTACAGAATACACAACATCAATTGATATATGGTCGGCTGGTTGTGTTCTTGCTGAGCTTCTTCTGGGCCAGGTTAGCATTGTTATATACAGTTTAGAAATTTCTAACTTCAGGGCTTTGTCATCACCCCCCTCTCATGATTAAACTTTTGCAGCCATTATTTCCTGGAGAAAATGCTGTAGACCAGCTTGTTGAGATAATTAAGGTATATACTTTCCTTTGTCATGCTCCTTATAATTGAAGTTTTAGCTTCATAAGCCAGCATCTCACATCTGTTGCTTGTCTTTTAGGTTCTTGGCACTCCCACAAGAGAAGAAATTCGCTGCATGAACCCCAATTATACCGACTTTAGGTTCCCACAGATTAAAGCACACCCATGGCACAAGGTTCATCTCTTGTTTCTTTTGTGTATTCATGGACTTGTAGTTTCCATTTTCTTGAGCTGAACTTTCGAACAAAAATTGCAAACTTGTTTATTTTTCTTCTTCTGTTTGCCAGTAACGTTATCTGCGCTCAAGTAAATTTTTATCAGCGGAATTCTACAATGCTTTCTGTTGTCTCTATTATTGGATTCTAATGAATATACTCCCCTTTCTTCAGGTTTTCCACAAGAGGATGCCTCCAGAGGCAATTGATCTAACCTCTCGCCTGTTGCAATACTCTCCAAGTCTTCGCTGTACAGCGGTGAGTTAAACATTGTGTGTTTCTTTTATCCATATTGTCCGTGCGAGTTGGAAGATCCATCTTCTTGTACTCTTGTCCTACGATCTCACAAGTTCTCAACCTTTGACTACAGTTGGAAGCATGTGCCCATCCATTCTTCGATGAACTCAGAGACCCTAACGTCCGCTTACCAAATGGCCGCTCTGTACCAACTCTTTTCAACTTCAAACAGGAGGTACACAATTTCATACCTTTGATCTCAACTTTCTTTCTCCTTCATGGTTGTTTGTCCTCCATACAATGGTTAGCAACACAGAAACTGACTAATCTATTTTCTCATGCATCAAAACAGCTAAACGGAGCTTCTCCCGAACTCGTCAACAAGTTGATACCAGACCATGTCAAACGGCAGATGGGTCTCAACTTTCTGGTCGGAACCTAAGCTAGTAGACTAAGCAAACATGAATCAGGAATCTAGTACCTTGCCGGGCTACCGGCGATCACTACAGCGGGCCTATTATCTTCATGTTTTTGACAACGATGCTATAGCTCTTTTGCCTAACCAGTGGCTATTTCTCTCCCTCCGAACGATGGAGGCGCTTACGGTCGCACACACCTCCATGATGTTCCATTCTCCATTGTCTCATCCCGCATCACCCGATCTCTTCCATTCTCCATATTCCCCCATCTGTTCGTCTGTGTACATGTCTGATAGTAAAGATAGAGCAAGGTTTGAGATAGTGGTATGTGACTCTGTAATCACCTGAATTAGAACGGCCTCAAGGAAGAACCTTTATTTTGTTTCTATTTTTATTTTTATTTTCCAGCCGCTTTTTTTTGTCCTTTGTTTCAGCCAACTGTTGTCGTCGCCGTTTGTGCAAAGTATATGCTATTGTCTTTTGTCCTTGTGTATGATGCCACAGCGTTTTAACCCTATAGCTCCAAACGACATCGTTTAAACATATCATTATTCCCGCTCTGGCGGGAAAATCGAGGCTGTTGGGTTGCGCGGCTGTTTTCAATCTTTTAATCTCAGCCGTCCGATTTAAACAATTAGGCGGTCAAAGTAGCATAATTCGGCTGTCATAAAGCAATTAGGATTAACAAATTAGTCGGTAAAAGTAAAACAATGATGAACAAAGAGTGGGAAAAAGGGACAAGGAGACCATCTGTGTCATTTCTCCGAATCTCGAGAGCTTCTAAAGACCTTATGATCATCAATCTTATAAACTATTTACCCCATAAATTAAGCTGTAATTAATAAATAATTACGTAATCAAATAATCAATCCTAATGACTGAGGGAAGAAAAAAATAGCTGTTGGATTGGAGTGTAGTGAAGGAAGAAATATCCGGAAAGGCCGAAACCTACTTCTCTTGTCTTGTCTTGTTTCAATCTCAAATGTCACATCGCTACCTAAGTCAGTGGCCCGCCTCCATTTATCTTATTGTCTGTCGGGCAATCTGGATTGGGTAGCAGCAGCTGCAGTAGTCAATCCGAAGTGCTGCAGTGAAATCTCAAATCTTCGTTTTTTTTTTCTTTCTCGCTGATTGATTGCTGGGTTTTCTCAGCTGGCATGTTTTAATGGCGGTTCCGCCGCTTCATTTGTACTTGTTGCTGTTCTGGGTTCCTGTAGCTCTGGCCTCTGACAGCATTCTTTCCCCCAAAGGCGTGAACTTTGAAGGTCAGTAGTCAAATTTGTTGTTTCTCCACTTTTGAGAGTGTAAGTTTGATTTTTTTTTGGAATTAGTGGCGGCATTAATGGCGATGAAAAAGGAGATTAAAGATGAGAAAGGTGTAATGGCGGGTTGGGATTCGAACTCCGTTGACCCCTGCACTTGGTACATGGTCGGCTGTTCACCAGAAGGGTTTGTTATTTCCTTGTAAGTTCTTTCTCTTTATCTCTCAAAGATGGATTTTTTCATGATTAAATAATGGTTTCCCCTTTCTGGGTTTGTTGTTTGGTTCAGGGAAATGGCAAGCATGGGATTATCAGGGACACTGTCAACCAGTGTTGGGAACTTGAATCACCTCAGGACAATGTAAGAAAGCTGTTGTAATTTGTAAAGTTTCTTTCTTTCTGCTTTGAAATTACTCTTAGGTCAGTTTCCTTAGCGAATTGGAAGTGTTGAATCTGCTTTGTTGTCCACAGGCTATTGCAGAACAATGTGTTAGGTGGGTCAATTCCAGCTGAGATAGGAAGGCTCTCTGAGCTTCAAACTCTTGACCTGTCTGGCAACCGGTTTGAAGGCAACATTCCAAGCGCTTTAGGGCTTTTGAGTCGTCTGAGTTACTTGTGAGTCTGCCTTCTTTTCCTTTGGTTACATGTCATAGTTACTTAGGTTGACGATTTTAACGACTTTGATTGCAGGCGCCTCAGCCGAAACAAGCTATCCGGGCAGATTCCGGGACAAGTTGCGAATCTCACAGGACTCTCATTCTTGTATGTAGCTGTGTTGCCTTTTGTGATTGAATGATGATGTTAGAACATTTTGTGTAAGGCCAGTCTAACTGGAAAGTATGCAGGGATTTATCATACAACAATCTCAGCGGACCGTCTCCAAGAATACTAGCGAAAGGCTATAGGTAACGTACGATCCTCAAATGAATCCTGTTATGAATGAGGTGAATTGTGTGGTCATACTTGTTTTGTGCTGCAGCATTACAGGGAACAGCCTTCTTTGTGGCCTGTCATCGACAAAGGGGTGTTCGGTTGTCTTGAAGCCAGTGAATGGTAATGTAGTGTGCAATGAGTGAAAAAAATGAGCTTAAGCAAGTTTGGCTATGGAAATTTGATGTTTCTGTTATTTCGATTGCAGAAACAGTTGCCTCGTCGAAGGGCAGCAACCACCGACATTGGTGGCTGGCTGTTGTCTTGGGATTCAGTTGTACATTTGTTGTTTCACTGATCCTGCTTGTTTGCTGGGTGAATTGGTACCGAACCAGTACTTCATGTGGTACCTCCCTTAACTAGAATGTTTCTTTTCTTGTTGCATCTTAATTGAGTGATGAATGAACATTGTGATGACTCCCGGATGGTTATGATAACCAGTGCAGCAGGATTATGATTTCGAAATCGGTCATCTTAAGAGATTCTCTTTTCGTGAGCTGCAAGTTGCTACGGGGAACTTCAGTTCGAGGAACGTCCTCGGCCAAGGTGGGTTTGGGGTGGTCTACAAAGGTTGCCTGCCAAACAAGACATTGGTGGCAGTTAAGAGGCTGAAGGATCCAAACTACAGTGGGGAAATGCAGTTCCAAACTGAGGTAGAAATGATTGGATTGGCTTTGCATCGGAACCTTCTGCGTTTGTATGGATTCTGCATGACACCCGAGGAAAGGATGCTAGTTTATCCTTATATGCCGAATGGAAGTGCAGCTGATCGATTGCGAGGTATGTGATTATACATCTATAACTTTCACTGACTTTGGCTTATTCATTCATATTCATTGATTTGGCTTTTTCTTCAACAGAGACTTTTGGTGAAAGGCCATGTTTAAGTTGGAACAGAAGAATCCGAATTGCCCTTGGGGCTGCTCGTGGACTACTCTACTTGCACGAACAATGCAATCCCCGAATCATTCACAGGGACGTCAAGGCTGCAAACATACTACTAGACGAAAGTTTCGAAGCTGTGGTAGGAGATTTCGGTCTTGCTAAGCTGCTGGATCGAATGGACTCTCATGTCACCACTGCAGTACGTGGGACTATTGGACACATTGCACCCGAGTATCTCTCGACCGGCCAGTCCTCTGAGAAAACTGATGTGTTTGGATTCGGCATCCTGCTTTTGGAGCTCATAACGGGTCAAAAGGCATTGGATGCCGGAAATGGTCAGGTCCAGAAAGGAATGATCCTCGACTGGGTAAGCTGTTTTCAACTTGTCCTGTACCAGTTTATATCAAGCAGGATGAGCTTCAATATCGAGACAAAGCCTTACGATTTTTCCCACCACTAATGCAGGTGAAAACCTTATTCGAAGAGAAAAGGCTAGAAATGCTAATAGACAGGGATCTCAAGGGATGTTTCGAGGCCTCAGAGCTCGAAACAACAGTAGAATTAGCACTGCAATGCACTCAATCACATCCAGCTCTCCGGCCTAAGATGTCAGAAGTGTTGAAGATCCTCGATGGTCTCGTAGGTCAGTCGATAATCGAGGAACCAGAAGCTGGAGGAGTAGGAGTAGGAGGATCATCATCATCCAACGCGTACGAGGCAGCAAGGCCTTTCAGTTTCTCTAGACACCACAACGACATCCGCGAAGAATCTTCGTTCATCATGGAAGCAATGGAGCTCTCCGGCCCTCGATGACGAAAAAGCTTCAATCTTTCCACTTGCCCTTTTCGCCCTGTAAATGAAATTTTGCAGACCAGAAATCTGTCATCTTTTCTGGTGTCTGTACAGAATGGTTACAAGTCTTCAAATTGTACTTAATGTTTTAGAGACAAAAGTTTAGCATAATGATACTGTTTATTAGATTATTAAGTAACATGGTCAAAGGGAATCTTGGTCTGACTTTCAGTGCTGTCTTGCAACCTTCGCAAGTGGTGTATTAGTTGTTAATGATACAGTTGGAACAAGTTGTCTAAAAGTCGGCTTTCTGTCCTGTCCAGGCAGGCACTGGTAGGTTTAACATTGATCAATAAACAAATGATTCGATCTAGTTGATTGTAAGTTGTAAAGTAATTGATGACATAACTTGAGCACTATGTTCAAAAGTTGATACGATTGGAATCGACGAACTTGCCCAACTTAAGCTAGCCTACTTGTCCAACTTAGGCTAGTCTGATTCTTTGATCTAAATCTATTACAAGTCAATAATGGATAATCGATAACGAACTTGTCTAACTTAGGCTAGTCTGATTCCTGGTCTAAATTTATTAAAAGCTAATAATGGATAACCGATTACTTGATGAACTTGTAACCAATCCGTAACTTGATAGACCCGTAACCTAATGGATTCGACTTGTCTAACTCAATTGAGTCAAATTTTATAAATATTGAAACATATTTCTTTTCACATTTTTAAAAAAATAGTTAAAGATTTCAAGCAATCCAACCAACCTATCCATCCTAGCCCGACCAGCTAGATCCATGACTTGAATTGACAAAAGTCGACAATCATAATCCCCCCAACCAATGACTCCACAACCCCATTTGACCCATAAAAAGGTGAATCCGTAATTCAATAAATAAGTGAATCAATGAACTAGCAACCCGATTAACTTGTGACCCAATAATACTCTTCATATGACTCGTCCAACCCGTGAGTTTTACCCCAATGAAGTAATTAGAGTAAAAATTCTTCCAAGTGGGCGTAATTGTGGATGAGAAAGACGGGCAGAACCTTATTAGTTATTTTTCAACTCAATTAGGGATCCAATAATAGAAGTGCATGTAAAGAAGAAGCAAGATGTAACTTAGCAGTCTCTATCATAAACTACTACTAACACATTGTTAATTGGTAGTAAGTGCCACTTTCATCCATGGATGTGGACACCCTCACCACTACTTCTCAACAATACACTACACTACAATGGAAAATGGCCCTTTTCTCTTTCTTGTGGCTAAGAACATAGGGTACTAATGAGGCAATGAACATAGCAATGTTCCTCACTTCATATTGATGAAACATTTGATTGGATGTACAAAGTTAATAAACTTAAGAAAAAACTGATTGAACCATTCAAATAGTTGTAGATGTTTTAACCATTCACGGGAGAGAAGATCTTAAACAGACCGGGTTGAGGCGGATGGAACAGTTTAAGGTTTTTATGATATTGTTTGTTGGCATGATTCTAATAACAGCGGAAAGAACATATTTAGGATCATAATTTTGGACATTTTCTCGCCACTGTGGCTACCAAACTTGAGCTATAACTTGGAAGGTTAGTAGTATGAGTCTTTTTTGGAGACAGTGAAACGATGTCTCATCTGCGTGGAAGTGTGTCTTTGGATCATGACTAGAGTATAGGTTAGTTAGGTTGTTCAAATGACTACCAAAACCAGACTAACAGACTCAGAGGATGATTATCATGCAGATATCGTGAATTGACAGTGAACAAAACGTCCTTACATGTGTGTCTGATCCTACATCAACAAGATTGGAGTTTAACTTGATTTTTGTCGTCTAAGACACATACTTTCCTATTTTCTTCATCGTAAATAAACAACTTTTCTTAAAATTTTTACCACAGCTTGAATCAGTGAAACTAACAATTTCACCGACGATCAAAAGATTTCGAGAGAGTAGAATCTTGAAATTAAGCAATGTGTGGCTATTGTTAAACCATTATAAAATTGTGGTTTATCTAGTCCAACTTGATGGTAATAGGGAGTTTTAAGTGGAGGGAGAAGTGCATAAAAGGGTTTTGTTTAGAACCATGTTTCCAAAAGAGAAGTAAAACTATGTTGCAGCAAGGAGCTAAGGACCACTAATTTTTGCAGGTTCTAAGAAAGGGATAAGAATCTGATCCACAATGAAAAAAAGTGTTTTGTTCATTTAAACATCTGTTAACACTTTTCAAACAATGAAATAACTCGATAATCATCTCCTTGGTGTATTAATAAACTAAGTAGAGTTGTTCATTTTACCGTAAAAAGGGTGTTTTATATACTGTTAGAGTAGTCCGACGATGAATCTCACGTCTTAAAATAGATTTTTTAGGATATGTATGCTATCTTGATTCATTCATTTAACAACTATCCATGTAAAATAACTTAGGTTCCATATATCACAATATAACTATACAAATTTATCATCTAGGTGATATTGCTAGTAAAGCTAACACATTTGTCAATTCCGTGCAAAACAAACAGGTACTATTGGTTTTACGAGTTGTACCTCATAATTTTAGTGAATGATTAGATTCTGTAAAGACCATCTATTGAGCCGAGAACTAACTATGTCTAGTGATAAATACGTAACCATGTATCATCAATAAACTTGTACAAATTCATCATTTGTTGATATATATAAACTGATATAACCAATGTTTACCAGAAAAAAGTAATGGCACCATTAGCTCTAATAGTTTCATTAAAATCTACAACCTCATAAATAATTCAATTATTTATTAGCCAAGTTGGTCTTGGAGTTCTTCTATCCAATGCTTCTTGTTCTCCCCACTTATGTGCCCCCCATGGCTATATAATAATCTTCTTCAGAGGTTAGTCTCTCTAGTAAATGCTTGTTCTTCAAAAACTGGAGAAAGAAAAGCTTTTTCAGGCTCACGGAATTCGATGCAGGAGTAACGACGAACCGAAAAAGGACATCTGGGTTTGCATTCTATTGGGTTTTAGTGAACTTGGTTGTCGTCAGTTGAAGCTTCCGGCGCCGGAATTTGTGTGGTTGTTTTTCTTCGAGGAAAAGCAGAGTTTAGAGAATGGAGGCAGAGAAAGCTGCAGGGGATTTAGGTCAACGTAATGGGATTGGTTTGGAGATTGTCAATGAACCCTCAGATTCAGGAAAGGCGGCGGATTTGGACGGGAAAGTCGGCTCGGCAAATGATCGAACAGGTGGTGGGCAAGGACATGGTGAGAGTTCCAATGAGGGTAGTAATGGAGCTGTGCCACCTGAGACTGTGATTTTGATAACTTGTGCTGAGAATTTGAATGTTGAGGAAGGGAAACTGTCGAAAGGGGATAAGGAATCATCATTTGTGATTGATGTCAAGTGTAAGGATAGCTGGGATGGGGAAAAGGTCTGCAGGATTTGTCATTTGGGTTGTGAAGCAGCAACTGGTGATGCTGCTGCTGTCAGTGTGAGTTCCATGGAGCTGATTCAGCTTGGTTGTGGATGTAAAGATGAGCTTGGTGTTGCTCATGCTCATTGTGGTGAAGCCTGGTTCAAGCTTAAAGGAAACAGGTACAGAATTTCTCCCATCTTATCAAACAGTATTAAGATTTAAGAATGTCTCCTGTTTAGGATTTTTAGTCCAATTAGGGTTAGTAAATGGTGGACAGAGTAATCTTGATTCTTATAGGTACTGTACATGAGAGGTGTTTTGATGAACACTTATTTTTGTAAGACTTGTAATCCTAGCTAATTAGGATTAAGCCTATGATACCTGTGGAGCTAACCGCGTAAAGTTGGTGTCTTGTGTGATTACTCGTTATCTTCATCTTCTCCGATCCGTCTCGTTCATAAGAGTATTCCAAATTTGAAGTAGTCCAAGATCCTAATCCGAACTTTGCAGATTCAGCTGTCTCAAAGTATTGTAATCCTGCTTAACTTGATCACTTATTAGTGTTTAGTCTGTCAAATAATCTTAGACTTGAGGAAACCAGTATTTGATCTGCCTGAGTTGCTGTCTTGTGCAATCTTATAGTACATTGGTTCATATCTCTATGACATCTGAATCTAGAATCTCAGACATACTAAGGTTAGAGCATCACAAACTGTGAACCAAAATTGCAGTCAAATTCATGAACTTTGTAGCAAAACTCATAATGCCATTTGAACCTTTGTACTATATCTTGTTGCTGCCTGGCAGAGTGTGCGAAATCTGTGGGGAGACCGCGAAGAACATCACAGGTGTTGTTGGGGACGGAAACGGGTTCCTGGAAGAGTGGAACCACGTCAGATTTATCAACGGAGGCGATGCGAACTCGTTGGATAGACGTGGAGGATGCTGGAGGGCACAACCCTTGTGCAATTTCCTGATGGCGTGTCTCGTAATAGCATTCGTGCTGCCATGGTTCTTCCGTATAAATATGTTCTAAAGGATATCTTGTTTTTAGCTTTCACTTGTTCAAGGCATGAAAAAAAAAAATACTACAGATACATACACGATCTCAGGAACTGGTTGGTATATATGTTTGTTACTATATGAAAGGTAGTTATTTGGAACACAGAAAAGCTTGTTGTTTTGAGGTTGTTTAACTTTGATTGCTCTAAAGCTTTGTATCAGCCTTTTTTCAGAATTGTACAAGATTGATGCTTTTAAACAGTTGCCATTGTGAATATGTTGAGCAAAAAGAAAAGGAAGTTCCGTTGCCAGGACTTGAACCCGGATCTTTTGGGTGAGAGCTGAATATCCTGACCAACTAGACTACAACGGATTTGTGATTCAAACTCTATACATAGATCCAAAGGGAGATGATCCAATTTCAACGAGGGAAGAAAAATCATGGAGAGTTGGCCATAATAAGCAAGATCATATTTTGCAACTGAGATAAAAGCTTCATAACAAAGAAACTCATAAATTGTACGAAGGATCAGTTGACGGGGATAGAGCCGACCAAAACTAAATCATGTAGACTTAGCTTCAGGGTAACAAGTTTATGCTCTACTCTTAATTGGAGGCAAACGACACACGCTCACTGAACAAAAGATAAAAAGAAAGTAATTTAAGCCACTATAGCACTAAATACAACCCAATATTAGAACCCATTTGACGGTGCAAATGAAGAAAGGATTCTAAATAGTTATATATAACTTATGATATAATGTTGCATTATGTTTCATGCAACATCATAATAAGTGTATCGACAGAACTTAATGCAACATCATAAATTCTTTCGTCATTTGCAACATCATATGAGTTCTAATCTTTGGTTGTTTTCAGTGCTTCTGTGGCTTGAATCACTTTCTTTTATCTTCTGTTTGGTGAGCATTTGTGGTTTGCCTCCAATCAAGAGTCGAGCAAAAACCATTTTTTTTTTTGCAAAGGAGTCTAGCAAAAACTTATTACCCTAAAACTAAGGGGATGTTTGGTATTTGTGATTTAAAATACATGAATTTTTCAAAAATAGTGTATTGAAATGTAGGTTTTTAATTGGTGGTTTTCATAATAAGTATGTTTGGTATTTGTGTTTTAAATTCATAAATTGAAAGTTATATTGTCTATTTTGCCCTAATCATTTATGAATATCAATTTCATCTAAAAAGCATAATAAGGGCATATGATGGAATAAAAGATAAAGAATTGGGATTCTCCACAATCTCACCTAAAAGGTGAGATTCTAAATCCATGTATTTGAGCTTCTTTTGGGAATTACAATACATGGATTTTAGATAGAAAACTAACAAAAAAACAAGGCATTCACCACAATACATGTATTCTCTAAAATCACCCTTCCAAATCACAAATACCAAACATCCCCTAAGTGTACATGATTTAGTTTCTTCTCTCTCATTGAAATTGAACTCTCATCTTTGATGTCTTTGATTACCATGTATAGAGCTTGAATCACAAATCCGTTGTAGTCTAGTTGGTTAGGATATTCGGCTCTCACCCGAAAGACCCGGGTTCAAGTCCCGGCAACGGAATTTCTTTTTTTTTTTGCTCAACATATTCACAATGGCAACTCTTTGAAAGCATCAATCTTGTAAAATTCTGAATCAACTGCAGCCCTTTCCCAGATTTCTACCATCCCAAAAGACTCTATGAGACAAAGCTTTGAAGCAATCAAGTTAAACAACCTCAAAAGAACTAGCTTCTCTGTGTTCCAAATAAGAACTATAACTCAGAGAAGCATCCATTTTGCAAGCTCTGCAGATAGATCCTTCTGTATTATGGTGGAAGAACATGCAGTTAAGATTTAAGAAGAACCTGTTGGGGACAGTTTGGTGGTTGGTTCCATCAATTCATCAGTAACATGGACCTGTAATATAAACTAGTGCAGCCACTTATTAAGCCAGCCGATATGCAACAATGATTAGAAACCTTGTTCTACCAGTTGCAGTAATCATCACATGGTTGCTGCAGACAAGTGTGCTTCTAAAGATTTGATATCTGCTGTCATACATTCTTCTTCCTCGGATTCACTGCATTCTTTTAATAGTTTAAGCATTTGAATCTCATACATTTCAATCATTAACTGCAAAGGACCAGTAAATTTAGAGACAAGTCTGATGAAGAGAGGAATAAAGCTTGCAGCTTTGAAATGATAAGGATGAAACAAAACCCTCCCCTACTGATTAATCCATAAATGGAATCTGCAATTCACTAAACCCTAACCAACTTACCAGAAAAAACCCAGTAAACTGTAAATCTCAACAACCATTGATGATCAGCCTCTGTACTACACCCTTCCATTTCATGGCTTTTTCAATTCTCAATTGTATAAGATTCCAAGCAAAACAACTGACAAAGCTTACTAATTACCATAAAAACCTCGTATTGAATGAACAAATCTTCTTCCCTTGATCTACCAGCTATAATAACACAAGTAGAAACCACACCCCTGTTTTATGTTCTAAGTGCATTTCTTGGACAGAAGAATAAGGAAGACGATAAGGAATACGATGGAAGACAAAGCGATCGCGATCCCAAGAACCACCTTATTCGGCCCATGGTGTTCATCCTTCTTACTACTCGAGCTGCTGTCGTCTCCGTCCTCGTAATCCGACGAATCGCTCTCGCCGGCGGCGTCCCCTCCCGAAGTCATATCCTTCGACGGCGGCGGCGACATCGGCATCCCGTGCTTGTCGCAAGGAGCAATCCCGAGCTTCATCTTCGGCGATAACGTCGTGTGGTTGTAACACAGATTGTCGTTCCCGGCGATTCTGAAGACGTCCAGTCTCTTCAGAAACGTGAGGTTGAAAGGCAGAACGCCGTGGAACATGTTGTCGGCGAGATTCAAATGCTTCAGATACTTCATCTCGGATAAGAACTTGGGGATCGTGCCGTTGAAGTGATTGGAACTCAGATCGAGATGCTGCAGCTCGGGAATCGCCGACATTGAATCCGGGATCGACCCGGATAACGAATTGGACGCCAGAGATACGTTTTTCAGTGAAATTAGGTCACCGAAGTTAGTGGGTAGCTCACCGGAGATAGCGTTGGATGAAAGATTGAGCGTTTCAAGATTCTCGAGGATAACGATTGAACTGGGTATCCTTCCTCTAAGCTCGTTACCAGAAAGGTCGACATTGGTAAGATTGCCGACCAAATGCTTCGGAATTTTTCCGGTGAGATTCGCATTAGTGATGCTAAGCGACCGGAGCTTGTGCATATTACCAAGAATCACATAAAGCCCACTAGCATTCACCGGAACACCGCTCACGGCGAGATCAGTGAGGTTTATAAAATGGGAAAGCCAGACGCCCGTAAGGTGTTTGAGAGAATGCGCACAAGAGAAAGAACGTAGAGTTAAGGCAAGATCTGAAGGGAAACGGATAGGGGTAATGGGGCAGTTAGTGAATGAAAGCGATTGAAGCGTGGATAGAGATTTGAGGGCTGTGTAAGAGAGGGAGACGTCGTCGGAGCAATTGGAGAGGCGGAGGGAGAGCAGGTGGCGGAAGGGAGTTGCAGAGTCGCAAATTGTAGCGTTCTGTGGTGAAGGCTGCAAGCATGGAT
Organism: Linum lewisii; assembly: GCA_034768395.1. NCBI lineage: Eukaryota > Viridiplantae > Streptophyta > Magnoliopsida > Malpighiales > Linaceae > Linum > Linum lewisii. The sequence goes on from CM068299.1 coordinate 1,988,942, forward strand.
CTTTAGCCGTTGGGATGCTGAGGGATTGCAGCGCTCTGAGCTGCTTGGGGTCTAATGTGGAGTGAGATGAAGTTGAAGGAGATGGGATTGTTGCCTTGGGAGAGCCGCCGGCGACAGGGGAGGAGGTTGGGGAGGGAGTTGGAGGTTGGGGAATGACGGCGGCGGCGGAGGAACAGAGGAGGAGGAGGAGGATGAGTGGTGGGGACATTGTGTTGTGGGTAGTGAGAAAGCTTGTGACTTTGCAGTAGAAGTTGCAGAGAAATGCAGAGGAAGATGCAGAGATCAATGGAGGAGAGAGAAGGAATTGTTGGCTGTTTGGATTTAGGGCTGGTATATGTCAGCAGCAAAGATCCTTCTGGTTTGTTCATAGCTAATGATGTACAATCATTTCAGCTTGGTTATGGTGGGTGATTACTGATTAGAGTGTCGAGATTTTGGCTGGGGCTCAATGTCATCAAGTGGAACTAATCATAACCCTAATGCTTGAAGAGAACGGTTAGTGCAATTTATGTCCACACTCTAACCACAATAGGGAGAGTACCCATGTTGGTTAGTTAAAGATTAATCATAGCAATTGTAGGAGGCTTGATTCGTGATAGTACGAAGCGAGTTTTGGAGGTCTATAGTATGAGTCTGGGTGTGTGTTCGATAACCCGAGTTGAGTTAAGAGCAGTTGTGATAGGCCGCCTTATGATAGCTTGGGAGAAAGGGTACCAAAGAGTACGCACTACATTTGCAACTCGACTCCCGATGTGCAGTCAGTTTGATATGCCGAGAGGAGAATGACGTCCATCAGCACTCTGCTGGTGTTGACATGATACACGAATTTTTGCGGAGGGCATGGGAGGTTGAGATCACTCATATTTATAGAGAGTGCAATCGTGCAGCAGACTATTTTGTTAGCATTGGGCATGGGAGAGCGTATAATTTCACTATCTGTATCATTCATTGGCCTATTGGTCTCATTATGATCTATTTGGTGTTTCTGAGTCTTGCTTGATTATGAATGAAGGTTAGGTGCGTTGCATCTAAGGTCTTTTCACACCAAAAAAAAAGATTAATCACTAACTTACGAGTTGGGGAGTGAAAAAAGATGTTCTTGAACTTAATACTTGTTGAGCATTCGTAACCCAAATCTACTAATACATTAAAGCAAATACCATTTTTTTCAGTTGACACGTCAGCGTTTTGGGAATTTTAGAGCTTCTCCTTCATTCTAGGAATGAGGGTATTTTGGATAAAAATCGGTTTTGGCAAACAAAATTTTTTGATTCTTTTCTCACGAACAAGGATCGAACTCTCAACCTCATGTTTAAGAGACAAAGTGAACAACCAACAATGCCACACCTAATGATTGGAGTAGTTTACTATTTAATCAAAGAAAAGTTGCAGTGTTTTTAACGTAACAACAAGAAAGCATAATTATAATGCTTTTATTTATCATATTCCAACAATTGATAACAAATTTATAATTTTTTACCAACATATGAATTAAATTATTATATATTAAAAAGTAGAAAAAATTCAACCACACTTCTAAGTAATCTAAATAAAAATAAAAATAAATATTTTTTGGTAAAATATTAACACAAAAAATCGGCCAATGGGCTGTCTACAGTTATTTTTTAATTCTTTGGCAGGTATACCTTTAATTTTTTTTAAATATCTTTAGTTTTTTAAATTTCAAATTATATTTTCTATTACATATCAACAATGACGTGGTAAAATTGCCAAAAAAATACACCGCTGACGTTAGTAGGACTGCTCCGAACCCGTATTAAAGTAATGAGTTCACTTTGTAAAGAATTTAAAATTTAGGAGGTACGAAGACACTCGACTGAGTTTGGAGGGGATAGGAAGCCCCGTGGCCAACTCGAAGGGGCTGTGTCCAGACGTACTAAATATTTAATGTTTTAAATATTTATCTTATGTTGAAGTCGGCCAACAGGCCGCGACTAATCTAGTGAGTATATACATGTTAACCTAAAAGATTAATCACTCAATTCATAAACTCAACTCAACCCAATTCATAAACTCAGCTACTAAACCTACAATAATTATACGTCGAGTTGGTTTGGGTACGATAGAAGGACACTCATAACTAGACTCACAAGAGCGCGCATGTACCCATTTTATTCGTTTGAGGTGAGCGTCTGATGTATTTATGGGTACTAATATCATTTTAAACTAGATAGACACCCATATCTACCTCATTTCTTAACCTTAATATGTGATACTATCGATAAACACTTATTCCTTAATTATGAATTTATAGATATGATCATTATCTATTGGATTGAAGTACATTTTATGATAATTTTTTCATTATTTCGTGCATGTATTAGAGATAATGAGATTATTCGTTGTTGATGTATCGAGAAGACTGGAAAATTTTATAATCAGTCATAAGAAAATGCCAAAAGGGGTAAAATTGCCATATAAGGATCCTACTCCATGTGGTGCAAAATCTATTTGGAAGAGATTAGAGATTCTTTTGTTGGATTGAGAAGTATAGGTCAACAAGTCAACTAGTCAACGTGTTTGAGAAGAGGGAAAGATCAAAGAGTCAAGCTTGAGAGTGAAGTCACTGAATGAGATTGTCAGTGAAGGCTAAAATGGTAATTGAAGTGTAAATTATTATGGCTTAAATACCTAGATTTTCTCCAAATTTTGAGGCCAGACGTTATTAGGTATATATTTCAGGAAATTTCCTACCATCCATGAGAATGTTAGTCATTTTTAAAATGTTCCAATTTTTCATAGGCTAATCATCATCGAAATGGCCAAAAACTGAAAATTGTGGTATTATGAATTAAATGCCTAGATTTTCTATAAATTACGAGGCCATACGTGGTTGGGCAAATATTTCTGGCAGTTTCCTACCATCTAGGATAATATAGCCATTTTGAGTTTTTCCCAATTTTTCATAGGCTAACCATTACCGAAATGACAAAAAACTAAGAAGTACATTATTATGGCTTAAATACCTAGATTTTCTCCAAATTTTAATGCCAGAAGTAATAGGGCATATATTTCAAGCATTTTCCTACCATCCAGGAGATTATTAGCCATTTTTAGTTTTTTTTCCAATTTTTCATAGGCTAACTATCACCGAAATGGTTAAAAACTGAAAATTACGGTATTATGTCTTGAATACTAGTAGTTTGTCCAAATTTGGATGCCGGACGTAGTTGGGCATATATTTCAGGCAGTTTCCTACAATAGGAGATTATAAGCCTTTTGATTTATTTCCAATTTTTCATAGGCTAACCATCACCGAAATGACTAAAAACTAAAAAGTGCGGTATTCGGCTTAAACGCCTAGATTTTCTTCAAATTTTGAGGCCGGAATTGGTTGGGCATATATTTCAAGCAGTTTACCACCATCAAGAAGAATAATAGTTATTTTGCGTTTTTTTCAATTTTCCATAGGCTAACCATCACCGAAATGGCAAAAAATTGAAAATTGCGGTAATATGGCTTAAATGCATTGATTTTCTCCAAATTTCGAGGCTAGACGTGGTTGGGCATATATTTGAAGCATTATCCTACCATCTAGGAGATTATTAGCCATTCTAAGGTTTTTCCAAATTTTGCATACTAAGCATTAACCATAATACCGCAATTTTTAGTTTTTAGGTATTTCATGATGGTTAGTCTATGAATAATTGGAAAAAACTCAAAATGTCCAATACTCTCCTAGATGGTATTAAACTGTCTGAAATATATACCCAAACGTGTTCGGCCTTGAAATTTGGAGAAAATCTAGACATTTAAGCCATACAGCAATTTTCAATTTTGACCATTTCGGTTATGGTTAGCCTATGAAAAATTGGAAAAAACTCAAAATGGGCAATACTCTCCTAGATGGTAGTAAAATATCTGGAATATATACATAAAAATCTCCATCCTCGAAATTTGGAGAAAAGCTAAGTATTTAAGCCTTAATACGACAATTTTCAATTTTTGGCCATTTCAGTGATGGTTAGCCCATGAAAAATTGGAAAAAACTCAAAATGACTAATATTCTTCTAGATGGTAGTAAACTATTTGAAATATATGCCCAAACTATTTTTGCCTCAAAATTTGAAGAAAATCTAGGCATTTAATCAATAACACCGTAATTTTCAATTTTTGACCATTTCGGTGATAGTTAGCCTATGTAAAATTGGAAAAAAAAACTAAAAATGGACAATAATATATTACCAAACGTTTTTGGCCTCGATATTTGAAGAAAATCTAGGTATTTAAACTAGAATACCGTAATTTTTAGTTTTTGAATATTTCGATGATGATGCCTATGAAAATTGGAAAAAACTCAAAATGGCAAATAGTCGCTTAAATGGTAGTAAACTGTCTGAAATATATACCCAAACATTTTTGCCTCGAAATGGCGCTTGATTAATCCCAAAATTCGCTAGATTTGGCCCCAAAAATGCGATAGATTTTGTCCCAAAGTGCGCTAGATTTGTCCCAAAGTGCGATAGATTTGGCCCAGAATGCGCTAGATTTGTCCCAAAGTGCGCTAGATTTGTCCTAAAATGCGCTACATTTGTCCCAAAATACGCTAGATTTGGCCCAAAAAATATGCTAGATTAGTCCCAATATGCGCTAGATTTACCCAACAAATGCGCTAGAGTTGTCCCAAAATGCGCTAGATTTTCCCAAAATGCGCTAGATTTGTACCAAAATGTGCTAGATTTGTCCCAAAGTGCGCTAGATTTGTCCCAAACTGAGCTAGATTAGTCCGAAAAAAACGATAGATTTGTCTCAAAATGTGCTAGATTTGTCCCAAAATACGCTAGATTTGTCCCAAAGTGCGCTAGATTTGGCACCAAAAATGTGCTAGATTTGTCCGAAAGTGCGCTAGGTTTGTCCCAAAATTCGCTAAATTTGTTCCAAAATCGCTAGATTTGGCCCAAAAACAAAGCTAGGTTTGTCCCAAAGTGTGCTAGACTTGGCCAAAAACAAAGCTAGATTTGTCTCAAAATGCGTTAGTTTTGTACCAAAGAGTGCTAGATTCGGCTAAAAATGTGCTAGATTTATCTCTAAGTGTGCTAGATTTGTCCGAAAATGAGCTGGATTTGTCCCAAAAAGCGCTAGATTTGGCCCAAAATTGCGCTAGATTTGTCCCAATGTGCGAGGATGCAAGCGTTATCCGGAATGATTGGGCGTAAAGCGTCTGTAGGTGGCTTTTTAAGTTCACCGTCAAATCCCAGGGCTCAACCCTGGACAGGCGGTGGAAACTGCTAAGCTGGAGTAGGTAGGGGCAGAGGGAATTTCCGGTGGAGCGGTGAAATGCGTTGAGAGGCAAAAATACGATAAGTAGATACATAATTTCGAGTGTGATCACTAAACCAAAGATCAGACAATGATAGAGCGTGATTGAGTGATAGATTGATCGACGTAAATTTGTCCCAAAATGTGCTAGATTTGGCCCAAAAAATGCGCTAGATTTGTCCAAAACAAGGTGCTAGATTTGTCCAAAAATTTGCAACATTTGGCATAAAAAATTAACTAGATTTGTCCCAAAGGATGCGCTAGATTTGTCCCAAAAGTGCGCTAGATTTGTCCCAAGGTGCGCTAGATTTATCCCAAAATGTGCTAGATTTGGCCCAAAAAATACGCTAGATTTCTCCAAAAAAAAGCGGTAGATTTGTCCCAAAGTGCGCTAGATTTGTCCCAAATTGCTAGATTTGTCCCAAATTGCGCTAGATTTAGCCCAAAATTGATAGATTTGTCCCAATTGCGCTAGATTTGCCCAAAAAGTGTAGATTTGGTCCTAAGTGCGCTAGATTTGTCCAAAAAAATGGCGCTAGATTTGTCCCAAATGCGCTAGATTTGCTAAAATGACGCTAGATTTGTCCAAAAGAAATATGTCCAAAGTGCGCTAGATTTGTCCAAAAAGGCGCTAGATTTGACCTAAAGTACGCTAGATTTAGTCCCAAAATGGCTATATTTGTCCCAAACTGGCTAGATTTAGTCCAAAAAAAGGCGCTAGATTTGTCCCAAAATGTGCTAGATTTGTCCCAACATGCGCTAGATTTGTCCGAAACTGAGCTAGATTTTTCCGAAAAAAGGTGCTAGATTTGTCCTAAAATACGCTAGATTTGTCCAAAAGTGCGCTAGATTTGGCCCAAAAATGCGCTAGATTTGTCCAAAAAAAGGCTCTAGATTTGTCCCAAAGTGAGCTAGGTTTGACCAAAAATGCTCTAGATTTGTCTCAAAGTGCGCTAGATTTGGACCAAAAAATGCAGTAGATTAGTCCCAAAGTGCGCTAGATTGTCCCAAAATGCGATAGATGTGTCCTTAATTGCGCTAGATTTAGCCCAAAAATGCGCTAGATTTGTCCCAAGGTGCGCTAGATTTGTCCCAAAGTGCGCTAGATTTGGCCCAAAAAATGCGCTAGATTTGTCCACAAAAAAGGCGCTAGATTTGTCCCAAAGTGCGCTAGATTTGACCCAAAATACGTGAGATTTGTCCCAAAATGAGATAGATTTGTCCCAAAGTGAGCTAGATTTGGCCCAAAAAATGCGCTAGATTTATCCCAAAATGTGCTAGATTTGTCAAAAAAATGCGCTAGATTTGTCCAAAAAAAGGCGCTAGATTTGTCCCAAATGCGTTAGATTTGACCCAAAGTGCGCTAGATTTGTCTCAAAGTGCGCTAGATTTGGACAAAAAAATGCTAGATTAGTCCCAAAGTGCGCTAGATTTGTCCCAAAATGCGTTAGATTTGTTCTTAAGTGCGCTATATTTGGCCCAAAAAATGCGCTAGGTTTGTCCCAAAGTGCACTAGATTTGTCCCAAAATGCGCTAGATTTGTCCCAAATTGCGCTAGATTTAGCCCAAAAAATGCGCTAGATTTGTCCCAAAGGTGCGCTAGATTTGTCCCAAAATGTGCTAAATTTGTCCCAAAGTGCGCTAGATTTGACCCAAAAATATGCGCTAAATTTGTCCAAAAAAAGACCTAGAATTGTCCCAAAGTGCGCTAGATTTGACCCAAAATACGCTAGATTTGTCCAAAATGAGATAGGTTTTGTCCCAAATGCACTAGATTTGACCCAAAAAATGCGCTAGATTTAGCCTAAAATGTGCTAGATTTTTTTCAAAATGCGCTAGATTTGTCCCAAAATGTGCTAAATTTGTTCCTAAATGCGCTAGATTTGTCCCAAAGTGCGCTAGATTTGTCCCAAAATGCGCTAGATTCGTCTCAAAATGTGCTAGATTTGTCCCAAAGTGCGCTAGATTTGTCCCAAAGTGCGCTAGATTTATCCAAAAAATGCGCTATATTTGTCCCAAAGTGCGCTAGATTTGTCTCAAAATGCGTATTTTTATTTTTTGGCCATTTCGGTGATGGTTAGGCTATAAAAAATTTAAAAAAACTCAAAATAGTAAATAGTCTCCTAGATAGTAGTAAACTGTCTGAAATATATGCCCAAACATTTTTTTACCTCCAAATTTGAAGAAAATCTAGGCATTTAAGCCATAATAACACAATTTTTAGTTTTTGGATATTTCGATGATGATTAGCCTATGAAAAATTGGAAAAAACTCAAAATGGCCAATACTCTCCTAGATGGTAGTAAACTGTCAGAAATATATTCTCAAACGTGTTCGGCCTAAAAATTTGGAGAAAATCTAGGCATTTAAGCCATAATACCGCAAATTTCAGTTTTTTTACCATTTTGGTGATGGTTAGCCTATGCAAAATCAGAAGAAAAAAAACTCAAAATGGTCAATACTCTCCTAGATGGTATTAAACTATCTGGATATATGCCTAAACATGTTCGGCCTCGAAGTTTGGAGAAAATCTAGGCATTTAAGCCTTAATACGACAATTTTCAATTTTTGGCCATTTCAGTGATGGTTAGCCTATGAAAAATTGGGGAAAAACTCGAAATGACCAATATTCTCTTAGATGTTAGTAAACTATCTGAAATACATGCCCAAACATTTTTGGCCTCGAAATTGAAATATAATCTAGGCATTTAAGCCATAACACCGCAATTTTCAGTTTTTTGTCATTTCGGTGATGGTTAGCCTATGAAAAACTGGAAAAAAAAACTCAAAATGGCCAATAGTCTCTTAGATGGTATAAACTGTCTGAAATACATACCCAAACATTTTTTGCCTTGAAATTTGAAGAAAATCTAGACATTTAAACTATAACATCGCAATTTTCAGTTTTTGGCCATTTCGGTGAGAATCTAGCCATTTAAACTATAACACGCAATTCAGTTTTTGGCCATTTCGTGATTTAGCATAAAATTAAAAAAAAACTACCATCCAGACATTATTGAACATATATCACGCAATTTCCTACCATCTAGGAGAATTTTATCAAATTTTGTTTTTATTTTTTATAGGCTAACCATCACCGAAATGACAAAAAACTGAAAAGTACGTTATTTTGACTTAAATACCTAGAGTATGCCGTATGTGGTTTATGACTTTGAGCTGGTAAGAAACAAAACCAAGTTCATTCAATTTCTTCCCTTGCAACACCCTCACGAACAAAATTATGAATGTGTTTTTTATCCCAATCTCATCCAATGGAAGTAAAAAATAGAAACTAAAGTTGAACATTAAGAACAAATCCTTTCCTCACAAGGATTCAACCATTTTCAACTAACTCAACAATCAATAGAGATGCATGTTCCAGCAAGCTCCGAGCCATCAGATTTGCTGATGAAAGGATTGATCTTCACCCAAACCAACGAGAACACCGAAGCCAGGAGCACAGACCAAAGCACCACAATTGTCGGAGTCCTGTTCTGTCGACCCATAAGACCTTTCAGGAATGGGTATAGATGGAGGATCACCCACAGGGCAAAGAACACTTTCCCAAACAATGGACCCCACGCCTCGTAGCCTTTGTTCAAAGCGTCGGAGAATCCAGCCACGACACCGACAATGTTCACGATCAAAAGTGTCGTGGGAGGGATCAAAACTGTCGTCCATTTCACTATGTAGAGGTCTCCAAACTCTGTGTCCTCTGCAGCCTTTGCCGTGACAGTGAAGTTAGTGTCTATCCCTGCTAGCATTTTCAGGAACCCTTGGAACACTGCGAAGAGATGTGCTGAGACTCCTCCTATAACCCAGAACTGCTCGTTTCTCCATAGGTCTTCGAGGCTCACCCCGCTCCATCTTAGCTCGAGGACTGCTGTCAGGATGATGGAGAAGAAGAGGCCTAGAAACAACATGCTTGCCAGGTTCGACAGCTGCAATGATCCATCGATTCATGTCAGAACAATGAAAAGTAGGTTACTTGTTCCTCAAGGAATTAGATGTTCTTACCGTTGGGATGATGAATTTGCCGGTGAGGAGGCAGATGGCAGGGATCAAGCAGTAGGCAATAAGGGGTAAGGAAGTGAAAGGGTAAACAATGGTGTTGGTGTATGCAAGCCTCTGGAGCCATTTAAGACGGCCTCCTCCGAAGCCATACCAGAGAGGACAATGCCTACTCAGAAAGATTTCGACAGAACCAAGTGCCCATCTCAGAACCTGATGCAACCTATCAGAAAGATTGATTGGTGCAGACCCTTTGAATGCTGGCCTTAAAGGCATGCAGTAGATCGATCTCCATCCACGACAGTGCATTCGAAATCCGGTTAAGATGTCCTCCGTGACTGACCCATATATCCAACCAATCTGAAAATTTGAGAACACATTCAGCATTTTGCTACTAATTAAGTTGAAGCTGATGAGATGAGTTGAGAGTAGTTCCTCACCTCTTTGCCCCACTCAGTCTTTTCTTCATAGCTGCAGCTGATAACATGGATTGCCTCCTTGATGAGTGTTGATGGGTTGACCGATTCAGGCACTCCACCGTGCTCCATCAACGTAGACTCGATGAACACAGAAGATAACCCGAAAGTTTTCTCAAAGCTCATCTGGGAGATCAGCATTGACCTTTCATACTCATCGTAGTCTGCAGGAGTGCAGAATAAACAATACAAAAAGAACAAAACTTTTAATTCTCTGTTTCTTGTGTTGGAAGTAATCATTTCATTTAAGATGTTGACTTACTGTCTATCTCATTAAGGTTAAAGATAGCAGCATTGAGCTCCTCTCTTTTAGCATCTCTGTAAACCTCAGTTGTATCTTGCTCGGGTTTCTTCTTCGTTGGACAGCAGCAAGAACAGCAGCCACACCATGAACACGACGAAGAGGAGCTCTTGCGTAAGCTAGGCATCGATGGAGGTCCATATCCATAAAGTGCTTGCCTATTGAAAACACAACCCGTTCCCACGTAAACCGGACCTTGAATCCCATCTAGTCCTTTCATGTTAACCTGCATATTGTGATCACCATAATCATGAAAGTGCATCAGAACAAACATCTACTTTGCATTTGTCGATTTCCCACTTACATCGAAGAAAACTATATTGCGATTGGCATATCGATCACTCTTGTCTATGCCATCGAATCGCTGAGGGAACTGAACGTAACAAACGTCTCGACCGACTTGTGGATCCATTAAGAAACACATTGCCTCCCTGACTGCCTTGCTGTTGTTGACATAGTGGTCACAATCAAGATTGAGGATGTATGGAGCGTTTGTGAGGACTGCAGAAACTCTCACCTGTTATGAAACCAAAGTAAACAAAACTGTTAGAAAATAATCAAGACTGAAACTTTCAAAGTGTAAGATGAAGGAATTTGATACCCACCAAAGCATTTTCAGCACCAGCCTTTTTGTGATGCTGGTAGCCAGGTCTTTTCTCTCTAGAGACATAGACTAGTCGGGGAAGCTCGTTGCCATCTGTGTCACGAGCTCCGGTGTTCCCGAGGAAAACCTGAATCATGCCCGGGTGGTCTCTGGTGTTATTCCCTGGCCATGGTGTTCCATCTTGCATTGTCCAACCTTCTTCAGGTGTCTTCTGAGCCCTTGCTACCATGGCATTGACTCGAATCTTGTACTCTTCATAGTCCCTCTGCAACGAAATCGAAAACACCCCAGATGATTATCAACGAAACGAACTCGATATGGAATAATTCCAGTTACTACAAGTCACACTGACCTTCATCGCTCTACGTTCCTTCACAAAAGAGGGCTGAACCTTGTCCTTCAAGTAGTCAATCTTCTGAGAGAAGTAAAACTCCGGAGCCCTTGGTTCGATCGAATACTTCTTGCAGAATGGAACCCACTTCCTTGCAAACTCAGCTGTTTCAGCTAGTGATTCAAATGAAAGCATGGCAGCACCATCGTCAGATACGTAGCAGGAGATTTTCTCCACAGGGTAGTCCAATGCCAGGATCGAAAGAACCGTGTTGGCAGTAATCAATGGAGGTTCTTTCAATGGATCGACTGTACTGACAAAGAAGTCAACAGGAGCAAGCTCACAAGGCTCACCAGGCCTTTCAAACCTGCAATCCAATCGAGTTAATTGAGTACAAAACCAGACACATTAGCTGAGAAATGATTGAATCATATCGAAAATGATTGATGTAAATGATACCTTGCAGATAAGTTGTCGAGGTATGTAATTCTGTTGATAGGAGACCACTTGGGGAACTGATCCAGAACCCATGAGAAAGCAAACCATATCTCACATATGACAGAGGTGAGCCACAGACCGAAAGCACTATCGACAGGATTCGTGATTCGGTAGTGGAAGAAAAGGCCGAGGATGACCAATCGCATTATGATCACAGCTCGATATGGAGTCAGCTTGTTTCTCGACATCGGAATGATCTCCGAAAGTGGCTGTGTTGCATCTCCAGGCCTATAGAAGAGCAAGCATTATTAACACATGTTAACAGTTAACCCTTCAAAATCACTGATGCATGTATGTGATTTATTGTAACATTAAGTTACTTACTGATGATTCTCTTCCATCTGCTGCTCAGGTGGAATCTCAGCTGGTGATGATTGTTCAGTCTTCTTATCAGCCTTTTTCTTCTTCTTGTCCTTCTTCTTGTCCTTCCAACTCTCGACCCGATTCTTCCAAATCGGATTCCCAGATTCATCGTTCATCTCTGAGCACCAGAAGAATACATATACAAGTCAGTTTGCTAATGACCAAAAACAAACAAGGAATTTGATAGCTTTAACAACTCAATGGTATACCACTATCAATTGTAGACACAGTGCTGACATGCCTAGCATGAATCCCAACATCCTGCACAGAAAAACAGAAAAAGTTTCAATCTTTAACACATATCCTGTTTAAACACTGTTCATCTACTAATGAAACATTCAAGATCACAATACCTTAGGTTGAGGATCAGTGAGCTGAGAAGCCATTGTGGATTGATTACCAGGCTGCTTTGCCTCAGTGTCACCAAGCAAGTGTTCTAGTAAAAATGCATATAAAATAAGAACGACATGCGATAAGAATCGAATCAAGAACCATAACGAGACTCACTAATCGAAACTACCCCAAGAGAGATTACCATCGTAGGGAGAGCTACATCGCAAGCAAGCTTTCCTTCCTTCTTTAGTCTCGTACTCAACGCAAGACTTGCACACGGGGAAGTTACACTCGTGACAAGCCACGAACAACTCCCCATTCGGGTTCAACCCAATCGATTCGCCACAGGTGTTGCACACAGGAGCCCCGGGTTCCATCATCTTCGCGTAATACTCGGGGGTCGGGGGAGTTTCCTTTCTGTTCTTTTTGTTGGTTTGGATTCCAAGTCATTATTATATATTGAAGGAGCACAGAGAGTTCAAGTGTCTCTGTGAAATGCTGGTGAAGCTTTGTCACAAAAGGGCGGTTGGTGTCTGTGAGTTGTGCTGTAAGAGATGAGAAGCAATGTCTAGCTTTCCCTACCTCAAAAGGCAGAGACTGAGCCTTCAAATTTTTTTGATGCTGCAAGTCTAAGGAATGTTGCTTTTTGGTTGAGGAGCCACCATCTTTAACTAACTCACATGAAGCTTTGTCCCCAAGTTTCTTCATCTGCAAGTAATCCCACCTAGGCTAACTTCTATGTGTATATATATACGAGTCTCCATTTGTCATCAACCAAACTCTGATTCTGGAAAAGATGAGAGTCGTCGATCAGAGGGTCAAGATCCATTCTCGAAACAGATGTCAAATCTAAGAAATTGGGTTTATAGTTTATACTGGTTTCAACGTTGTTACTTAGTAAACCTCAAAATGATGATTTCTGCAGATAGTACAGTTCATCTCGGACGAAAATCGAGTTCCTAGAATGGGTACAATGAAGATGATTTCCTACTTCCCTGACTGACTTCTCATGCTCTATGGTACAGAACGAAACAAGCTTTGATGGAACAAATGGTCCGATATTGCAATTGCAATGCTGCTACAGATTTTCATGAAACGGAATAGACCTTCACTACTTTGGTTGTGTCACAGATGACCAGGTTCTCTGATTCAGTGGGAGTGGTGCAGAGCCAATTCACCTGTAAAACAAGCAAAAGCTCAGATGAGAATATGAGATGACGAAGATTTGCCAAATACCATCGTACAGCGAAAGGTGAAAATTGAACCTTTTTGCTCAAACTAATGCTGTGATGTAGAGGTCCGTTAATGTTGCTGCTATCCTGATTGCGTTGGGAGCAATCCCAGAGCTTGACCGACTTATCGTTCCCTCCTGAAACTATGAACTTCCCCTTGTCCCCAAACAGCGAGAATGCGACACAAGAGACTGCAGCAGTATGGCCACCCAATGAGTAATCCAGATGCAACCTGCTGCTGCTTTGAGTTGTGTCGGGTGTTTCTCCACTCGCATCTGATGCAGCTTCTTTAGATTTGTTCTTTGCCTTTGCGGAATTTCTCGACCTTATGGCAGCAAGTTCTGATTCAATGTCTATCACGTCAACAACACCATCGCCCTAGCCACTACACATATCTTGCCTGAATTTTCGAGCATCTCGGCGTCTGGAACTACTATGGAGTGGACAAAAGCAGGATTGAGACACTGTGATGAGTTACTGCTGTTACTCGCGTCGGGCAACCCTGCAGTGTGGGGTAGATGATTAGAGATGGATCTACAAGTCAGACATACACACAGGATGCGAAATAAAGTTGATTTACATACCAAAATCGACAATTTTGATTGGCCGCCCTTTTGAAAAGTCCCACATGATGAGCTTTGAGTCAAGACCTCCAGTGATGACTGCCAGATATTATGTAACCACCAGGGCATCAATAGCTTGCTTGCGAATTCCCATCTTCCCTCCCATGTTGTCAGAGGGGGAAACATGATTACGTCAATGAAAGAACTATAAAAGCTCAGATAACCCACCTTCCAAGGTCTCCAAGGAATGAACTGCGCACTACTGCAGATCTATGGTAGAGTTAAGTCTCAAACTGTTGGTAGTCAATAATAGAGGCAGCGATGCCCGAAAAATGCAAGTAACCAGTGAAAGGATACACTTGAGTGGCCAGCCCTCAGAGTTTTGTACAAGCAATGCTGTTGAATGTCGATAATCTGCAACATAGTTACAACACTCGGTTGTAAGTCCTTCAAGCAATAGACAGATTCAAGAGTTCTACACTTCAATTAGGGATGGATGAACAACAAACCTTAACATCACCACCATCATCTGTAGAAGCAAGGAAAGCTGCTCTCGAGCTGCAAGAAATCTGCACAAGATCACGCATTAGCTTCCAAATTAGACAGCATTACAACTGAAAATAACATAAAAGAATCTGCTCAGAAAAACAAACAGATTTAAGCTTACTTTCCCACATCTTAACAGTCAGAATGAGAAAGATTCATTATTCTACTCCTTAAGATCATGAAGCTCTTACCTGATTTATCTCCTCCTTGTTGTAGTTGTAAGTTTTCAATGTCTTCCATTCATTAGCCTTCCAGTGTGCCAAACACAAGAACCACAAAGTAAGCGACGCAATACAACGACCATAGAACGAATCGATCCTACCAATTGAAAGCATGAAATTGAATTTCAAGAACAGTACTGAATTCTCTCAGAGACAAACACATTACTGTAACCCTTACCATGAGCACATCCAAACACTTGACTTCATTTCCAGAGGAAACATACAGAATATCTTCATTTCCTGCGCAACCATTAAACACAAACTAAACAATCGCATCCACGACTCCATCTAAAAGAAACCCTAATTTCAGTTCAACTATAAACACTTGTTTCTTCAGTCACCTGGCTTGAAGCACAATGAAGAAATAGGTTCTTCCCCGACCTCCATAACAAACTGGACCTCTTTGCATCGCATATCGAACCAGCATACGCGGCCATCCTAAATTCATCTCCAAGAAGCAGAAATCAATCAGCACCCAAACTTTTTAGCTCAGCTACAGCTCCGGCAAAAAAGATAAAAAGAATGGGCAAGAAAGAGGGAAACCTCGCCGGAGGTGACAACAATTCCGGGACGGTCTCGCGAGGCTATGCAACACGGGCGGTGGCTTTGTGGCCTTTCAGCCGCCGTGGCTCCGTCATCACGGTGGCGACTTCTCAGTTCTTTCTTCCTTAGTTCCTTTTGGTCGTATTCCGCCGTAGACCGGTGCTCCGATTCTTTCTCCCACTTTGTTTTTCTGTTGTTCGCGGGTGAAAAAGGCCAAAAGGGGCTGTATTGGGCCTAACTTATCTGTTTTATTAACGGGCCGTGGGCCGGTATTATGAAGAAACAGAATGTAATGAATCGGTGGGCCGGTCTGTCATTCTATTGGGCCCATGAACTTCCCACAATAGTAAAGTATAAAACAAAAGTTTTGGTTTACCTTCATAATGTGGTAAAAGATACTCATAAATATGATATTTATTTTCTATCATGCTATTAATCGAATTTTATATATATACACAATGAGGTAATTAATATTTTCTTTTTATCAATGTGGGCACCAAAGATGACACAATGGTGACTTTGAAAGTGGGCCGGATTTTAAAGTTGTCCAAGTGAAGTGCATGTCTAACGACAAGAAAATATGGATTTGACAGAATTCGCCGACTTTAGTACATTCCACCCAGTTTTATTTGCACGAAAAACGACGTCTAACTATTTATTCTTGTTCATACAGACACTTACAACGAGAAAATAAGTTATTCTTATTAAATGTAGGTAATAAGAATGAGTGAATGACAAGTCGGTTGAGCGAAAATTACTATACTAATTCTTGCTTGAGAGCAGGGTAGGTATATATGTACATATTATGTAAGGTGGTTTGGAATTTGGGTCGAGACAGATATACCAATCCTAACATATATTTCAAGATAGAAACAACTTGGCACTTCATAAAAAATCATAAAAATTAACTAGTAATGACTACTAAAACTGAATCATTCAAAAGAAAACATGTTCACACTGAAAATTTTAGTTCAAACATATGATAAAGTTTAATTAATAATAAAATAGACTAAACCGATACAGAATGCTTAAAGAATTAAACTCTACCTTGTGATATCTAAAACAAGTGAAAGGCTAGAAGACCTGACCAACGTAGCCACACAGGTCCACATATTGACTTCTATCCCCCACGGTCATGATCAGGACCATGTCCATGTAGCTAGACTTCTCCATGCATACAAGTTTTTTCATCGTGACTAAGAGGTTCATATCATACATGTTTATAGAACGAATAATCATGTAACAAACTATCTAGCTAATATAAGTCATTTTTCAGTCGGTTTCTATTGTTTGAAGTATAGTGATTCATTTTTATATTAACAATTACGTTATGAATCTTTTTTTTTTTTAAATCAACTAGCTGCCGTCTCTACAATGTCGGATCTTCCAAACCCATATCATGATCCAGACAAAAAGAGTCTCAATCAGCTACTTAATTACCCATACAAGAAGCCTTCTTCAGTCGTAGTTGATAACAAAGAGAAGAAAAGAAAAGTAAACCATTTTATTTTTAGGGAAAATGGTGTTTTGCCCCCTCTACTTTGCCAAGTTAACAAACAGCCCCTATACTATGAAATGATCAATTTACCCCCTCCTACTATGCCAACTTAACAAACAGCCCATTCCATCCAAATTTCCATCCAAAATTCTGTTAAGTGATGACTCACCAATATGACTCATCCACAATTAATGATTGTACATTGCCACTTAACGGAATTTTTGGATGGAGTTTTGAATGGAAGGGGCTGTTTGTTAGGTTGGCATAGTAGTAGGGGGTAAATTAATTATTTCATAGTATAGGGGCTGTTTGTTAACTTGGCAAAGTAGAGGGGGGCAAAGTACCATTATCCCTTATTTTTATTATCAAATAGGCAAGTTGCTTCACGAGCTGTACAAAACGCTGCGTTCAAGGGAGAAAAGGCTGGGTTTATGAGTTATGACCAGAAAACCCAGATTCCCCGCTGACCTCATGTGAGCATCTTGGAACATGGCCAGCCAGACCCAGTAGTACTATAAAAACTATGGTTGAAGTGGACGTCTCAACAAGACACGGACATACTTAGTAACTTAGTACTTCTTTTTATCTTTTTTTCCGTTAACTAGGGTTGTTACCAATGTCGATTAACTTGTCTCGAAACGGTAAATTATGGGCTACAACATCGTAATTTTTACTCTATTCAATGCATTGTATTTCACGAATGAGAGTATAGGCGAATTCACTCTCTCTTTAGTGTTCATGACTGAGTTAAGTGAATAAAGTATGTTTTGATTTATGATCCTAATCTTTCTATATGAACAGTTGGGTTCTTTTTATTTTCTGCTTCCCCATAGCTAGAAGGATTTCTTTAGTCGGGGGTAGGGACTTTGAGAAGCTAGTACCGTCATTGTAAGACAAGTGGCGAAGATGTTATTTTTTCACCAAGATCAATTCTTTGTGTTGAGGATAATTGAGAGGGCTAACGTTTAGTATAGTTGTATGGGAGCATAACACATTTGCGTCATGGTCTTGAATCGTGGTAAGTAAAGAATCATGATCATGAGGGCAAGAGCTGAAGGTTAGAGTGGGGGGAGAGCATGATCTTGGGCATCTACCAACTTTGGTCAACTTGGAAGATCAATAACGTTTAGCAGTACGTTTTCGACAGTTGCCTGCTACTAGTTCTTCCGGCCCTTGCTGAAAGCCCACAGACCCAGAAATGGCCCAAGCCCACTCACCTAGATTAGTCTCTACCATACATTAGCTCTCAACAAGAAAATCCTTGGATTTGCTTCTGGTGGGAGTCGTGGATAACGACGGTCGATGTCCCAAACCCAGGGTGGATAACGATTGTCATCCCAAATTATTGGCAATGTACATTAATAGGATTAAAACATTGTCCATTTTAATGCAATTTTGGGTTTCCAAATCCTTTGGAAACTCTCTCCATCGTTGAATTATTACTATTTTTTAACGGTTCCGTCTACATTTTAAATTGCATCAAAAGAAAATTCCCAGATGCTTGTTTGAATTGTCTGTGCTAATCAAATCTTCAAATTCAATAAAAAAATATAATATCAGATTAACCCGTGATTACAACTACCATAAGTATCAAAATCTTCAAATTATGTACAACAATTAAGTTCTTAATCGCGTGAGAATATTCAACATTCATTAGATTACACTAATTTAAACTAAATTAGAAGAAAATAATAAAACTAATGTTGACCAGTTCTAGCTTCTAATTACCGTTTTTCACTTAACGGCGCAGGCAACGGCGTGAGCCCACGACTTGAGTTGCCGTTTCATTTCAACCGAATCATTTAACGGCGGCATCATCTTCTTCCTCTGTTCCGCCGCCGTGTATCCATACAGCCTTCCAAATCCCAACTCGCCGTAAGTTTTATAACAGAAGCTGTCAAAACAGAGGTCAAGCTCCCGCAATATAGTCTTCTTCTTGCTCCGCCACCTCCTCGCCACTCGCCGCCTCCTCTCCGACGCAGTTTCCGGCTTCGACACAAACACCACCATTTCCACTCTAACCTCCCCAGTTTCTTCTTCCTCTTCAGGGGATCTTGGGAATTCCACTTTCTTCGAGTCGTCTTGATTGATCTCTGAGATCTCGACTACAATTGGGTTATTGTTGCTCTGTTTTTCTGGATCTTGAAACAGAGTTGGTTGCGGTGGGGAGGAGAAGACAGGGGTGAAGAACCAGAGGGATTCTAGGCTCTCCATTAGCTGATGAAACTCTGCCATTGAGGAAAGTGGGAAAACAGAGGTTGCTCTGTTTTCTTATGAATGAACAGAGCTTACTCTGTTTTTTTACGGAAGAACAGAGGAGAACGATGAAGCAAGTGGGGTTGGGTGGAGGAGGATTATAAAATATATAAGGGAAGACGGTAGATGTGGGTATTTTCAAAGGTTTGTTCTTTGTAATCGTCTCAAGAATTTTGGTCTAAGTGACAGATGGAAGGGTACAATAGGATCCAGATGATGTTATCATGTTAGTACAAAAAGCTTTTGCGAAAATGTACTGTGATTTTTTGTTACGGAGTTATTTATCCATTAAGTTGTTTTTTCCCTTGTCTAATTCAATGTTGAATTTGTATTGAATAATAACTAGTAGTTGATGGTGTATTAGGTTAGAGAAAAAGTTTTCGTTTGATTCTTAATATTCATTTAGGAAGAAAACTGAAAACGTAAATACTGAATTGATCCCCAAAATCTAAAATATTCGCCACTCAATATGGTTACACCGGGTACCAAATAAATAACATAAAAATGTTAAATTTGTTAAGTTGACGTAGTTGGTAGTTGTATTGTAACATCTCAACCTTTTCCAACATGATATTGTCCACTTTGAGTCTAGTCCCTTAAGAATTTACTTTTGGGGTGTATCATGACAGTGGCTTCCCAAGAGGTCACTCATCTCTGTAATGCTCTACCCTGAGCACGTTTAATTTTAGAGTTCTTACAAGAACTCATTTATTACACCCAAAACGTATTTTGTTAGTGTTTTACTTTTA
Source organism: Linum lewisii (assembly GCA_034768395.1). NCBI lineage: Eukaryota > Viridiplantae > Streptophyta > Magnoliopsida > Malpighiales > Linaceae > Linum > Linum lewisii. The sequence goes on from CM068299.1 coordinate 2,008,747, forward strand.
GGTTAAACTATTTTTCATAACTCATGAATCACTCTCATGTTTTGTCGATGTGAGATTTGGTTAGGATGTCACAGTAAGACTTAGTGATGCAAATACATAAATTAGTAGAATACGAGAAAATTATATAAGTACGACAATCATAAGTGAGTATTAGTCCACCAACTAAAATATTCCCTCAAGGTTAAATCATAGATTCAACTATACTCATAATTTTACTCAATTATTGAGGAAAAATTGTTCAATTTGATAATAGCTATCTCATAATTTATTAATCAATAATTTATCAACTAACTCATATTATTAGGTCAAGTGGTCAACTATGCATCTTATATTGTATGTATGAAGTATTCCTTTTTCCAATATTCTAAATGCCCATTTGCACAATCATTACCAAGACAATTACCACCAAAATTCTTCACAATTTCGACTGAATTATTTTTTTTTTGGAAATGCGGGACAAGCCCCCAACAAGGTCGTACCTTAACCACTGAGCCAGAATTGTATCCGGTTGCGACAACAAATGTAAACCAAAATTACAAGAATGACCGAGATTGGCCAGATAATCAGCCCCACAATTGGCTTCACGATAAACATGCTCAATGCGGATGTCCCAACTCCTAGCCTTAAGACGAAGGAACTCGGCGATAAGAGTGGCATGTTGGTGATCCGCAACTGCCCTATGGAGAAGGGAGATGGCAGTTCGCGAGTCCGACTGAACAATGATCTTCCTAACACCAATGGACCAAGCCATCCGCAGCCCCTGAACAATAGCACTTAACTCCGCCCGAGTGATAGAACAATCCCCAATGTTACCGGTGAAGGCGCGAATAAAACGTCCACCCTCGTCCCTGAGAAGACCTCCAATAGCCGTCGATCCCGAATGAGTGAGTCGCGAACCATCGGTGTTAAGAATTGTCCAACCTTCATCTCCCGGCCGCCACGCAACCAACTGGTCTGCCGGGCTTGCCCCGGCGCTTCTCGGCCCAATTGATTGGTCTTCCAGCTCGAGAGTACAAGGTCGAACCAAAACTTACATTGCTCCGTGATGACGTTAGATTTTCCGCATTTATCTCGCCACATTTGAGCGAAATTCCCCTTGTTTGACACCTTATTGAGATGATTTCGAGTGAGTTTTGTGAAAATTGTGTTTTATTCCTCGTTGGCCCTCTTTTGGGTCGTTTGATGTGTTTTCAAGTTATTTTTGATGAGATATTAGGTTACCATATTGTGGATGACCTTTCTACGAGCTTTGCGCTTCAAACGGGGATCAATTCGGAGCACAAATGAGGTTGGAATTGCAGAAAGAAGCTTGGAGCTGAACTCAGCACCAAAAGTGCGCGTTTTTGGACCAAAAGTGCGCTGGCGCACTTTTTGAAGGGGTCAGGCGCACTTTTGCAATTAAACTTCGGCGGAATTTTTCTTCAGCTGAAAAAGTGCTACTTTTGGGGGTAAAAGTGCGCAGGCGCACTTTTTGGCAATTTTCAGCTTTTTGACGAAAAAGGGGTTTTTAACCCAATTTTGAGGAGTTTTAGAGGGAGACTTTTCACTTCAATTTTTTCTCTTCTTCCCCGATGAACCAGACACTCTCGGAGATGAAGACGGAGCTTTGAAGAGACGATTGGGCGAGAGGAAGCAAGGATTAGCTCGTGAGATTCTAGGATTCTTGAAGATTAGGATTAATCGGAGTAAGATGATTTCTTCTCCAGTTAGCTTTTTCTCTGTTTCTGTGATTTCTTCTCTGGCGATGTCTAGCTAAACTCTTAGTTTGTTCAGATTAGCTAAACTAGTGTGGGGTGGTCTCATTGCAATACATGCATTTTGGTTAATTGAGTTCTTGTCGTTAGATGGGCGGTGATTGTGCTTTGTTTTGTCGCTCTTTCACAGCTTCCCATTCTCGGTAGCAAGAAATTTTTCACATTGCTTAATAACTTCTTGGATTGCCTACTGTCTTCCATATGGCGAGATTGATGTGGTGCTTTAGCTGTGACCAAATGTGTGTGTGAGAACCCGTATTATGACCATCTCTCATTCTTCTTGCTTGTAGTTTTCTAGAAACTTGCCCTTATCGTGTTAGTGAACAATTGACTTGTTAATGTGTACGACTTGGTCTGTCTTATGCTCGAATTCTCTAGTTCAATGCCATGATCGAGTCTAGATAAGGGATCTTTTAATTTCATGTTTTTAATTGTTGTTAATGTTCCCAATCAGAGAAAATCTGATAAATGAGTGGTTCGGTATTGAAGTTGTGGGTTGATTCACGAGCTGACATACGTGCCTGCCCATTGCTGTAGTCCCAAAGGGAAGTCTCAATGTGGCATTCTTCTTCTAACCTACTCCCGATCGTGGCTGGGGTCTAGGATAACACGAAATTCCAAAGGTTTCCGGCTGCTCCATACCTGGCAGTATCCACACTGTACCGGCCATTCGAAAATAAGACTTGAAAAAGAAAAAAAAAAGAAAAAAAAGAAAAAAATGAAATGCTCTTTAATTTTGTTCAAGTCGGGTTCCCTTGTCTAGCAAGTATTGGGTTGCGTCCTAGAGTAAGTGTAGCGGAAGTAAGTATTGTCTTGCCTTTATCAAGTCAGGTTGTTCACTAGCTCGTTAAAGTCTTGTTCCTATTTTACTCCGGCAAAGGTTTGGTTTTAATTGTGTGGTCAGTCGAGTAATCCTCTTGTTTGATAGAAGCACCATATACATCATTCTAGGACCCAAGAGGTTTTCGGTTTGCTCTTTCAGGTTGGTGCAGAGTTGTGTTAGAGTTCTTGTTTGAGGACAAACAAAAGTTTAAGTGTGGGGTGATTTGATGACGTTAGATTTTCCGCATTTATCTCGCCACATTTGAGCGAAATTCCCCTTGTTTGACACCTTATTGAGATGATTTCGAGTGAGTTTTGTGAAAATTGTGTTTTATTCCTCGTTGGCCCTCTTTTGGTTCGTTTGATGTGTTTTCAAGTTATTTTTGATGAGATATTAGGTTACCATATTGTGGATGACCTTTCTACGAGCTTGGCGCTTCAAACGAGGATCAATTCGGAGCACAAATGAGGTTGGAATTGCAGAAAGAAGCTTGGGGCTGAACTCAGCACCAAAAGTGCCCGTTTTTTGGACCAAAAGTGCGCTGGCGCACTTTTTGAAGGGGTCAGGCGCACTTTTGCAATTAAGTTTCGGCGGAATTTTTCTTCAGCTGAAAAAGTGCTACTTTTGGGGGTAAAAGTGCGCAGGCGCACTTTTGAAGGCTCCAGGCACTTTTGGCAATTTTCAGTTTTTTGACGAAAAAAGGGTTTTTAACCCAATTTTGAGGAGTTTTAGAGGGAGACTTTTCACTTCAATTTTTTCTCTTCTTCCCCGACGAACCAGACACTCTCGGAGATGAAGACGGAGCTTTGAAGAGACGATTGGGCGAGAGGAAGCAAGGATTAGCTCGTGAGATTCTAGGATTCTTGAAGATTAGGATTAATCGGAGTAAGATGATTTCTTCTCCAGTTAGCTTTTTCTCTGTTTCTGTGATTTCTTCTCTGGCGATGTCTAGCTAAACTCTTAGTTTGTTCAGATTAGATGAAGTTCTAGCGAGATTTTGTATGGATGATGTCGGGTTTCCAACCCGTTAATGTTAATTGAGGTTTATTCAGACTTGATTGAGATTTTTCTAAAACCCTAATTTGAAGCTCTTGAATTCGCAGATTGACCATATCGTAGAATCTGCTTCATCTTTGTCTTGCGGTTCTGACCATGGACGTGAGTCATTCTAGGGTTTAGAAGGTCATTAAGATTACCCGTGTCTTGACCATAGGGCCGGTGAAATTAATCTCTTTGCATATCTGTGTGGCATTTCTTTGTTCTTCGTGCATTCTTGGCGATTTGTGAGTTATCTTGACCATAGGAACTCATAGGTTTGATAGGATAGTTTCTCTGCGTCCTGACCATGGAGTAGAGATTGCCAAAGGAAATGTCGAGTCTTTAAGTCTGTTGAAACCTTAGTTGCATTGCATCATCCGTCTTAGTCGAGCTAGAGCGGATTCGAGTCTGGACAAGCGCCTTAGTCATTATTTGAAGCTCCAACTTGTTTATTGTTTTGTTTGATTTCATTTGCATTTCTAGATATTTAGTTCATTCACCACCAATTCCAAACCAAATGTTTAAGACCGATTAGCTTTAATTCACTTTTCTGAGTAATAGAAAAAGGAAGACCCTAGGGAAAAACGATCTTGCTAGAGCGATCTAGTGAGTAAAACTAGTGTGCATTAATTTGCGCATCACTCCGACACCCCAATGGCCGATGTGTTGCTTCCTTCAAAAATCAATTTGTTGCGAGCCCCCCACAAATTCCAAGCAATAATCCCAAAATGAGTACTATGATCTTTATTGCACAGCATGGCCCTCCACCAAGAGTCGAAGTCTCTATAATCGTTCCTCGCCGAGATCGCCTGCGGGAGAGCAAGTCGCCAAACCTGCATAGCAAAATCGCACTCGTAGATCACATGCGCGATAGATTCAGTATGAACAGAACAACGGTGACACGGAACCTGATTGGTAAGATGTCCGTCGACCCCTTTCCTCATTAGTAAGCACTTCTTGTGCGACGCCAGCCAAAGGAAATGCTTAACTTTGTTCGGGCCGTTCCATCTCCAGATATTTCTCCAAACCGAGTCAGAAGGCGTAGCGGCATTATCCGTAATCATCAAGTAAGCTGACCGGACAGAAAAAGCACCATTGGGCTCGAGACCCCAGACGATGGAGTCCTCACCCAGCGTGTTGGACGGGGGTGTCATGCCCACCACCTGCATAACAACATTATACGGGAGAACATGAAGGAGAAAATCAAAGTTCCACACACCAGGTTCCGAGCAGACTTCAGACACGAGGAGTGAGCTCTCCACTCTTCGTATGTCGAGCGCGTGGTCAGCAAGAACAACACCACTATCGACCCACCGATCCGTCCAAAAATGGGTAGTACGACCATCCCTAATACTCCAATGAATGCCGTTGGTCACAAGGGGCCAAGCTTTCAGAACCCCCCGCCAGACCGCTGAAAAACCCTTCTTACGGGCGAGCACATAGCCATTATCCGTACGTTTAAGATACTTGGAGATCAAAACCTTGGCCCAAAGCTCAGACGGGCGAGAAACAAGACCCCAAACAATTTTCATTAAAAACGCCTGATTCAGCTCACGGGCACTACGAAGCCCCAGACCACCCAAACTTTTCGGCTTGCAGACCGTGTCCCAGTTAATATTGTGAATTCTCCGACTTCCTTGAACGACCCCCAAACGAAATCCCTAACCCTTTTATCAATCGCCTCACAGACATGAACCGGGAGAAAAGCGGTCTGCATTACATAGGAAGGGATGGCATTCAGCACTGAGGAAGCAAGGGTAACTCTACCTGCCAAAGAGAGATTATTGGCCTTCCAACCCGCCAGCTTATTGTCCATTCTAGCCAGAATGTACTCATAGGTAGACCGGTTAACCCTCCCATGCAGAACAGGAACCCCGAGGTAACGACCTAAGTCTTGCGTAGCAGCTAATACCCAGAATATCAGACACCCGCCTCGAAACTCCTCTATCCATCTTAGCAGAGAAGAAAACCCTAGACTTGTCCTTATTGATGCTCTGACCAGAGGCTTCACAGAAGCGATCCAGGATATTAACAATAACATAGGCTTGTTCTGTACTAGCTTGACCCATAAAAACCAGATCATCCGCAAAGAAAACATGGGAAAGAGGTTCACCTCCTCTCACGAGCCGAACCGGCTTCCAACACCCCTCACCAACCACCGAGTTAATCATGTTGCTTAATCTCTCCATACAGAGCGTAAAAAGATAAGGTGAAAGAGGGCAACCTTGTCTTAACCCTCTAGAGGGAGTGAAAGAATCCGAACACGAGCCATTCCAAAGAACTTGGAAGGACGCCGTAGAGATACAACTCATAATAACATCAATGAGATTCTGGGGAAAACAAGCCTACTCAAGGGTATCCCGCACAAAGCTCCATTCAATCTTATCATAGGCCTTAGACAATCAATCTTGATAACCATAGACGGCTTTCCTCCTTTCCCAGAACACAGGGTATGGACAACCTCCTGAACAATAAGAATGTTATCAGTAATATGTCTTCCCGGAACAAAGCTAGTCTGGGAGGGATGAGTCAATTTCCCCATCAACCCCTTGAGACGGTTAGCAATGCACTTAGTAATAGTTTTATAAACCACATTGCACAGGCTAATCGGCCTGAAATCGCCCATCCCAGTCGGATTAGGGCACTTCGGAATCAGGGTGATGAGCGTCTCATTAACCTCCACAATCTTCTCCGGCTCCTGGAAACATCTCATCACAAATTTAGAGAAATCTTGATCGACAGTATCCCAGCAGCTTTGGTAAAAAATGGGACAGAACCCATCCTTGCCAGGAGCTTTCAGGGCTCCCATGCTCTTAATAGCAACAAAAATCTCTTCCACAGAGAAAGCCCTGCCAATAGCCACTCTGTCATCCTGATCAATATGCGCCGAGAACCCCTCGAGACTGGGAAGCTGGCGATTCTGGCAACAGTAAATGAGCTTGAAATAAGTAATAGCCAACGACAGCAACTCCGGCTGCCCAACAACCCAATTGCCCTCAAAATCTTTAAGACGAGAAATCCTGTTGAAAGCTCTTCGACGCAAGGTAGTCAAATGGAAATAGCTAGTATTTCTATCTCCTTCAGAAATTCATTTTGACCGAGACTTTTGAATCCAGAGAGCATCCTCTTGCCAGAGAACAGCCTCGAGCTTGGAGCGGACAGCTCTTTCTGCCGCGAAGTGAGAAGACGAGGGGAAGCTGCTCGAGATCTCTTCAGCTTTCTTAAGCTCTTCGGTAAGGCGCCGTTTCCTGCGAAAGATGTTACCAAAAAATGAATTTATTCCAGTGGCGAAGGTCAACAGTGAGGTTATTAAGAGCGAGAGGCAGATTGGCCCCCCGACTCCATTTCCTCCTTAACACAAATTTAAAACTAGGATGGGTAAGCCAAGCCGAAAGAAAGCGAAAAGGTTTAGTATAGGGCGAGTACACCTGATTATTGGGGAGCAGCAGGATCGACCGATGGTCAGATTTCAATTTGTGAAGATGGAGAACTCTCGACTCGGGAAAAAGAGTAAGCCACCGATCATTGACCAAAGCCCTATCGAGACGAACGAGCACATTATTCCTTGCCCAAGTAAACTTTGGTCCCTGGAAAGGCAAGTCTGAAAGACCACAAAGGTCAACCGTGTCAATAAAAGACTTGTTACGAGCCCTGACGAATCCAGCACCACCTCTCTTATCGTCCGCCGAGAGAATCGAATTAAAATCTCCAACGACCGCCCAAGGGTCCGTCATAGAACCAGCCACCACCTTCAGGACATCCCAGAGAAGAACACGTTCAGTAGCCTTGGGACTAGCGTACACAGCCGTAAAAAAGAACTCTGACCCATCTCTCGAAACCCCCTTGGCATGAATAAATTGCCTTCCAGACTGCACAATATCGAAGGAAACAAGATTTGAATTCCAAGCGAGCCAAACTCCACCTTTGAAACCTATAGCATCAACGCGGAAATTGGAGTCGAAACCAAGCTTGCCAATCACTTTAGCCGCTTTCACTCCGCTGATTTTTGGTTCGACAACAACTGCAGCTGACAAACGAAACGCATCAGAATAGGACTTAAAGCTAGACAAAAAGGATCTGTGACCCGTGCCACAACAATTCCAACAAAAAATATCTTCTAACATAAAAAAGAGACAGAGGAAAAGGAACTCCCTGAAAAAAGACGATGAGCACGAAACACAGAAAATCAGAGTACGTCCATTGCCGACGACCCTTCTTTACTTCCAATCGAAGTCGAAACCTCCTTATTCTTCGGAAGCTTCGAAACAGAAGCATCTTTGACTTTCACCCTGCTTCCCTTAGAACCTTTGGAAACCAGAGAATCTTTCTTAAGTGAAGAAGGCGCCAAAACATGAGTGAAGCCGTGAGACGCCCCAACTTGAACTGTAGCCGTCCCCAACTTGGACTATCGGAGGAGGCCTAGAGGTTGGGCCCGATCCAGTAGAAGAACCCTGAAGCTGGGCCGCACCCCCCAAGCCCAACGGTAGCTCCAGATCCTTCGGCGGCTGGCTTTGAGATTGGCCATTATCTTTATTCATCAAATCACCGGAATCAACTCCAACGGGTAAAAATGGCTCTGAGATATTGGGAATATCATTCTCCTTTCCAGCACCTTCCATATCCTCTTCCAACGGCCTTTCATTTATGTTAATTTTGTGCTGAGCAGTAACTTTCGGTATCTGTGCCGCCACAACCGCCGGAGTTTCCATATCTGCAAGCACCGAGAAACAATTGCCTTTCATAGCATTCCTCTTTCGAACGGTCACCGGACGGCTCCAACAATTTAGACTGAATTATGATCACGAGCATACACTTATACATACTTGGTAAGAAACTGCACATTTTCAGCCGTTGATCCAAAATCCAAATCATTAATTAACCCACAACCACAAACTGGAAATCCGAATCAAACCCGATTACTAATTGTCAACTAATATTAATCAAGCTTTTAAGGAATATAATTATCCCACATTTTGAACCAAATCGTGGCTGTTTATGCTCCTTATAATATTTAATTATTAAAGGACATGATTATTGTACAGTCATCACGCAATCCAGCTTTTAATCTCGTCCAACGTGTCTTTGCTGTCTGTCTTATTATTGTTGCTAATTTAGTTGACCAACTTTTGCCCAAGTGTCATTATGAGCCCATAATTCGTTGTTTTGTGAAGACAGAGATTCCAATTGTAGTTCTTTGTCAGTTTGTTTTACCTAGGGAGTAACTAAACCGTACGTACATGTGACTTAGTACCTACCAGCTTTTGCTGTCTAAAACGACAGTGTTTTGGCAACTGATTACTGGCTATTTTAGTTTAATTAGATACGTTATGTTAGTAATCTTACATGTTTAGTACGGTTTAGACATGATACTTTAGTTTAACTACATATATAAGATTGACGAATCGTCAATACTTATTAGGACAAACAAGCAAGCGAGTGATTCTCGAACTGATTAAGGGTTAGGCTTGAAATGACATGATTTGATGTTCGAGTCCCGACGACTATTATTTTACACAAATACCTTTTTAATGTTACAAACAAAGTTTTGATTTGTCTATGTGAATCAAGATTTGTTGTCGAGGGCAAATTACTTCTCATCATAGAAATATTTTGTATACAAGCGAACAGATTTTTCAATGGTAAGTCTCATTACTTTGCTTGAAAGAGAATACCTTAATTGTTTTTATGTCACTGCGTACCTATGTGTTTTTCTCACTTCGCCGGCCTCCAACTTGTTTGACTCCTTGCCCTTATTATTCGAGGTACGTACCTCCGCGTTCCAAGTTGAACACACAACACAACACTGATAAAGAATACTGCGTCAAACTATACTAAAATACATACATTTATAACTATTTTTATTACTATGAAATGCTTCCTCCACTCGAATCATATTTCTCATATTATTATTCATAATAGTCAGAGCTCAATCATTTTAAACGATCGATAACTAAAAAATAATAATAAAGGAAAACCCATCATTCCAAAATGTGAGTATTAATCATCAAAATAGCGATTGGTCCCTCCACTTTCATCCATCCATCTCAAACAATTCGTAATTCCTAAAGTGTACACATCTCATCAACCTAGCATGAAAACTCAGTAAGGACAACTACACTTGCAAGTTAGCATTTTATGGGTTTGGCTTGCTGCAACAGTATAGTATGTATGGGGCTGATTTTTGGTAGGGTATTATGTGTTTAGTTAATCATTCATATGGGTCTACCTGCAAATTGACACATGACTTCTTTCTTCTGCAAATTTGAAAAGGGGGAACATAAGAACAATAAGCTTAGGTGTATAAATATGAAAATGTCATGATCTCACTTTGATATATAGCTAGCTTTAAACACAGACCATGGAAGTTGGGAAATCCCAATAGCAGTTGTTCCCTCCACAACACTTGATGGCTCCTCCACACTAGTCACCCTCGTCGTACCTAATGAGTAACGATTAATACGAATAACATCCGAATAATGCACAAATAACACCTAGGTAAAAGTGTCTGCTAAGACAGACACTTTTGGGGTCAGCATCGAAGCAAAATAGCTTCATACCAGTTAACTTCACTTCCTCCGTACTACAGAACAACTGAGAGAGTTGACGTAATCACTTTTCTCTAGGCGATCGAGCATGCCCTCTAATATTTCAGACATCTATAGTATTTATAGTTTTGTGTATTTTCTGATTTGTTGAACCGTGAGGCGTGTTATTTGTGTGCACCGTCTTCAATCATCTTTTTGTTACTTTATGTGTGGTTTGTCATGCTTAATTTATAAGTGAGTCTTTAGAGTATGTGACTTCAAGGCGTATTTGTTTGTACACGCATTTCTCGGTTGACTTTATCACCATCTAGCATCATTTACATTCACTTGTCATTGCACTCGTTGAAGGTCTTCACAAACATGCTCGCCGCACAATGGAAAAACTAGAAGAGTAGTGGTAGCTAGGTCAATCTAGTTCGCCACTTAGGGCCTTGCCATCCTAAAACGATGAAATCTTATGTAAAATTCTCAGAATCAAAATTTTCACCCGGTGTTTAATCATTAAACTTGAAAATTTGCTCAGAATCTCCGACTATGTTGGTTCTGCTACTATCACCGCAACTAGCATCAGTTGACTAGATCATGCTGAAAAGTTTCTTGCTTTATTATTCGAAAAAGATGAACGAACCTAGACACTCTCTCGAATCAGTCCGTTAATTAGGCTCCCCCAACATCAGCACCATCTAACCATCATCTAATCAGCCCACCATCAATTAATTAACACCAAATCCCATTCATCCCACTTGCCTATTTAACATTTTAAACACCACCGTTACTCCGGCCGCCGGTCGCCGGAATCCGGTAGAGTCAATCGGTGGTAATAATCAAAGATTCAAAATGAAGAACGAACAATCCACCTTTGTTGATTATATTCACAGTTTACAAACAAGGCAGACCGCAAAAAAAGTGTAACAAATGAACGAATATTGAAGAACCAAATTCAAACTCTCCGATCAGGATTGATTGTTATCTAACAGTCGACGCCACAGTCTGCGCCCACAATCTCAAACTGTCCTTCATATCAACTTCATTTCCCCTCGCCGGAACTCTCCAATTCGTCACCGCAATCTTCTTCCTCCTCTTCTCCTCTTCCTGAACCGCCCACGCCTCCGACAAATACGGCCTCGCCACCGCCGATTCATCCTCCGCCGCCGACTCCTCTTCATTTTTCCCCAATCTCTGCAACCCGGGGAGTATCGAAACCAAGCTCGATTCCTTATCTTTCTCAGAGAACACGAATCCTAAATCCATAAACCCTTTCAATTCCTCGAATTCAAGCGACGACAGGCTCTTGCTCGCCGGCCCTCCGCTTTCCTTCTTCGCCCTCCTCCTCCTCGCCGCCGTCGCCTTCGATTTCGACTTCGGCGGGAGAGGCGGAGAACTGATGGTCAGCTCCTCTGCCGACTCGGTGAATTCCTTCCCGGAGAGGATCGTGCAGAGGACGGAATCAGGCGACGCGTCGCCGGAGTTGAATCCCTGCTTCGTGTAGAGAAAGTCTTCGCTCACTGATCTGAGCATCGTGGAAACAGTCTCCAGCTTCGCCGGAGACTGTTGGAGGTACATCCCTGCCAGAGTGGGCGAATCCGGCGGCGAATCGGAGGTGGAGAATGAACGACGGCTAGTCTTGAGATTCTGCATCCCGAACCAGATTGAATCGTATAGGTCAGTGAAATCAGTTTCGTCCATAAACCGGCGGCTGAAAATTGAAGAAAAGTAAGAAGCTCTGTTTTTTTTTTTTTTTAATTTTTGGTTTGATTTGGGGATTAGGGTAATTGGCGAAGAACACGGAAGGGTGGTTATATATGAGAGAAGGGAGGTTGAAATGACGGAAATGCCCTTTCAAATAAGACCAGTAAAAGGTTCAACTTTCACGCCTGAAAAACATAATCTCCACGTTGGGTGACAGGTGGAACATATTATAATGATTATTTTAATGTTGTCAGCGTTAGGGTGGCTATTATTAATGAAAAAATAAATTACAGAATATGGGGGAGTAATGACGTGGAGGGATGGTGACGTGGATTGGAGAAGAAGCAATGAGAAGAGTATTTTAATTGCAATAATTGAGCAATGGTGTGGGGGCCACGGGGAAGGATCTGTTGCTGGCTGCCCACCCCATGATCTTGGATTTTGTATTTTTATTATTTTTTTAATAATTGGAAATGGATTTACAGATGGACAATTAGTTGATGATAATTAGTTGAAAGCCGGCTTATTAGGCTGCTAAATGCAATGATGATTGCACACATGATTAGGTCATGAAATGATGTTTCTGTTTAGGTCTTCAGAATGCTGATGTTCTAATTCTGTTGGTGTTTACAATTGGCTAAGTATTTGAACCGATGTTTCGTTAAATTATGGAACCAGAGCAAACACATAGGTATATTAGGGTTCATGTGTGACATTCTAGGAAAATCTGATATCGAGACGGAGAAGATCCATGGGACATAAGTAACTAAACCAACCTTAGATGACAAGACGAGATTTGGAGTGAAATGATGGGGTTCTTGTAAAAATTTCAAAGTTAAACGTGATCAAACTGTAGTAGTTCTAGGATGAGTCACCTTTCGGGGAGTCTCTATTATTCATCTTAAGCAATAACTTTGTGAGGGTCTAGTCCAGAGCGCACAATATCTCATAAAAAATAAAATTGAGATGTTACAGTTTAACTCTATTGGATGAATGTGAGATTTGTTGAAGTCTGAGTATTATCCGTTGGCCCGTTTGAGTGAGATGAATAAGAACTTTTCATACAAAGTAAAATCTAACACGTGTCTACCTAACATTGTTTGAGACTACAATGCAGGTTCTAAACTTTCACTTAAAAGTAGTCCGACTGAATATTGCCACATGTCTTATATTATACGAATTCCACCTCAAATTCTTAGGTTATTTCATACGATTCGAACTTCGTTATTTTTTATTTCTACTTGTGGCGGCCTCTCTTGAACTTGACTATGTAGGTCATGGTTACTTTCTATGTTTAAGAAAATTGGTCACGTGCATAACGTGTGAACAACAACAACTAGGCTAATCCGTGCGTGTACTCTGATTTACGATCCAACCCAAAGAGTGGACCCGGTTGGTTAACAAGTGTTAATCAAAGATAAAACCCTTCTAATTACGTGTTAATTATTAATTAACAAAGCTAAATTCAAAACCGAGTTAAAAGGAAAGAAAAGTTAAAGTTAGAGTACGGAAAAGAAAAGAGCTATCCATCGTCAACGTGTGGGAGCATATATTCAAAGACCTCCATTTGGTTGACTGTGTTCGGGAGGGTAGTCTGGTAATTGTACAAATCAAGGGATTAATTTAAGGCTTTTTAGCCACCAGGGAATATTCGGATAGTCGGAGTGGAAAGATCTGCTTTTTCGAATTGGGCCCGATCTGGGCCCACGAGAGAGTTGGAGAGTGCTGAGAGGAGCGTGAAGTATGAGCGGGTGTGATGGGTCGTGGGCCCCACTCCTAGTCAGACGCTCTTGGTTCGCTTACGTGGCAGTTGGAACTCAGACGAAAAGACTCACTCACTTCCCACGTGCGGATCGTGTTTGCTCCGTCCACAGTTTAGTTTTAGGGGTCGGTTGATAAGCGGTTATTTTTTAATAAATAATATAAAATTAATTTTAAACTTTGTCAACGAATTGAGTTAGAATGTAACGATTCTTGACATGATATCAAGACTTAGAATCATGGTTTTTATAACCAGACCGGGGGTCGAGCCGGCAAGGTCAAAGGTTTAAAGGTTTAATGGAAAAATCAGGATCGATCCGGGATCAAACCGGGAGTGAAGCGGAATTTATTAGTGCCAGAGGGGGGCCAGCTCGCGGTCGGATCGGTCGAACCGGTCGGCCCGATCCGACATTGATAACCCTGCTTAGAATGACTTCTCGATCATGGTTTCGAACTCGATAACCTCAATTCGTTACTTGTACAAGACATAGTAAAACAGTACTATTCTGAGAGCTTTCGGCTAAACCTTCGACCATCCAGATTCGATGATAAAGTTGTCGGAATCCATGTATTGTTTATTGTTCGTACCATGTTGCATGAACAATAGATCTTGTACTATCAGGTTCACCTAATTTTACCTTGACAGTCTGATCTTGAACCAAGACCCCTCAGATTAAACTATTGGGGTGAAGTAGTGAGTTCATGATGGGCGACATAACAAGATATGGGTAATGAGTGAACATAAGGAATAAATTAAATGTACATACAGAAAGATTATTTCTCTGTCAACGTGTCATCTCCGTGTGTTGCATTTCTTGATTACTCGGGTCCTCTTCCCTCGGACAACACACAGGGAGGTTGTCACAGCTCTTGACACTTGGATTCTGCAGCATGCCGAGGATCATGTACCAGTGAGCTATGCTCATCTGATGTTCACACACATGGTCCGAACGGCGAATGACTTCTCAAGAGGTGATCTTCCATTTGCACCTTTCATCACAACTCTGCTGCTTCGATTAGGTCTATCCTTCCGGCATAGGTATACAGAGGAGCAAACTGCTGTACAATTTCGGGCTCAGCATGTTCTTCGACACATTCGGTGGACACCAGCAACATGGGTGTTCACCTCCGGGATTGACTCTGAAGATGAGTCCGATTCTGATGGCGAAAATATCCCACCAAACACTGGTGTACCTGGAACACCGTGGTGTCCTCATCCTGGAGCCTCGGAGTATGCATCGGATCCTGACCTGGACTTCTAGAAGCTGTCATTAATTGAGGGGGGAAGAATCAGAAACAACCTAGTGTAGTGTTTAGTGTTTAATTAAGGGAGAGGAATTGCTTCTCCTTGTCATCTTTCGAATTAGTTTTGTGTTCAGTATGAGTGTGTCCCTCGGGTGTTCCTTGGGTTGTCTTTCCTTCTGTTTTTAAATGTTTCTGATCTTAAATCAATGTCTGCTTTCTTCCGATTAAAATAAAAGTACTCCCTCTTTGCTTTTCTTGCTTCCTGTTTTACACCAACTGACTAAGGGAGAGATTGATGACATTAACATTGAGTCTAGTCTTATTGGTTTAAAATGATAAGACCATACTACACTTGATCGGGTGTGCTTCATGTGTGTAGGTTGCAGCTAAAACAATACAGCTCTGCAAGAAATCCTTAAATGGAAAGGAGACACAAAAGGAAGATCATCTTCCTTATACAGACATTGATCATGAAGAAGAATCAAACAATACAGCTCT
The DNA here is from genome assembly GCA_034768395.1 of Linum lewisii. NCBI lineage: Eukaryota > Viridiplantae > Streptophyta > Magnoliopsida > Malpighiales > Linaceae > Linum > Linum lewisii. Next base: position 2,024,100 of record CM068299.1, read on the forward strand.
GCAGAAACAATTAAATGGAAAGAAGACACAAAAGGAAGGAATATCTCTTCCTTACAGACACTGATCATGGAGAAATCATGCAGAAGTTCGATGCCTAATGATCGACAAAATCAATCAAGGAAAATTGATTTACAACGGCTCTTTCACAAGCAGTACTTAAAGAGTACTTTAAACACTCTCGTCTTCATCGATTCACATAGTCTAATTTCAGGGAAGTTGGTGATAGAGATCAAACTGTGAGAGTGCTTTTGAGTTGTAATTGTTCATATCTGGTGGGAACTGGTAGTTAGAACAGCATAGGACTTTGGGGGAAAGTCGGGTGTAACTCAAGCAAATCTCATCTTCATCGATTCGAAGTTTCGAATCACAATCTCAAGGGTTATCCCTTGAGACGTGGAGTAGGTCAACTGACCGAACCACGTTAAAACTCCGGTGTCTTGTCTTTGCTCTGCTTGTTACTTCCAACCAGCCAGCAAAATCACAGCCTTCCAAGTTGTGTAGTCAGCAGCAGCTGATAAACCAGTTCAGCAGTAAGAACAGAGCTTCAGCTCTACTTTCGAATACAGAAGGAGTTCAGGTTGTCAAGGTGGCTTTAGTGTGTTATTCATCAGCCATCTACCAAGCCCAACCAATTGACGCAGTTACTAAGGAAGTCGAAGAGAAGATTAGAAGTAATCTTCTTTCTCTCGTCGATCAGACGTTGCAGCCGATTGATTCAGCAGTGAACAATCGGCGCAAGTTCGTAGGAGAATCTCAATAGTTTCTATTCGTCGATATTGTTACGTTGTTTTCTTAATTTTTCTTTTAAATTTTTAATGCTATCTTACGCACGCAACACAATTAACAAAAAATATTAATGCTAATAGTCAAAAGTAAAATATATAATGAATGGCCGATTGTTGACTTAAAAGTATATTATATTTTGCCTACCTAACATATAGCTCATGTATGGTAAAGATAGATTTCAATGCTTGGTTAAAAAAATTGGTATAATTTGAAAATTTTTGAAAAAAACTTGGTCCAATGGTTGAGTAAAACTAGAGATTGGTTACATATTGTAAAATATTCTTTATCTTTCGCCAAAGAATTAGGCCGATGGAAAATTGCTAGATATCGGTAATGAATACATTGGATAGGTGTAACGGACGTAAAAAAAAATATATTTTTCCTATAAAGTGTCAGTTTGTCCTCTGTGAAGGGACACGAGTTATAATATTTATAATTTGCTCCGAGTGATCAGTGACCGCCGCTCATTGGTTGGTGGTATATATAGAGATGACATATGTCACGTATGGATAACAATCAACTGCCTAGATTTGGCCACATGTGCCCTAGGATTTGAGCGCTTAAGACTTTCGCCTCCTTTGTGTGGACCGCTTGGGCCCGTGCACCCAGCCGTTTGGCCTATAGTCTTGTCCAATATTCACAACGATCCATCAGTTCATATGGGCTAGAGAAGACTGTCCCCTATGCCTATTGAGTGTATACCAGGGCCAACCCGTGGACACCTGATGAGTCGAACAATCCATCAACTCCTATGAGTCTGGAAAGACCGTCGCTTAAGCCCATCAACCGTATACCTGAGACGACCCGGTGAAGCCTATTGAGCAGAATGAACCATTTGACTCGAAACCAATAGAAGCAGATGAGTCAAGCATGACCTAGTGGGAACCCAAAGTAACAAACAACTATTGGAGTATAGCAGCTAGAGTCAACTAATAATTAATAAGCTGTGGGCTCCTGAAACAACTCGTGGGCCTTGCTACCATAATTTCAAGTTCCATAGCCAAGCTTTTCATACCTTACCTAATGCTTCTCAAGTCTCATGATTTTGATTGATGCTGCTGACTCCAAGGAACCGAGGAGGAAAAACACGCCTTGCCCAGAACTGAGATATTGCAACACGTGCTGATAATTAGCATAGTCAATCGTTCGTCACACAGTGAACTGATAACTCAAAATCGTGTTTTCTGATATGGGATTTCCTATTTTCAGCTTTTATAAATAGAGAGTTTCAAAACATACGTACGTATGAAAAATACATGAACCATATTTAGAGGGGCATACTAGCATTTGTTAATCATGCACTAACTACATTTGCGGTTAGTGATTCGGCTTGCGATGCATATTTTTTTCAAAATTTGCAGTTAGAGATGTAACCGCACATCAACCTAACCACAATTAACCGCATATAAGAGAACATACCCGCAAGTAATAACCTTCATTAACTTTTGTCACTTGTTGTGTTTGAAATGTTTATTTAATTTTTGGAACATTTTGAAACTCGTGATGTTGATTGCGCATTTTAGACTCTTAGTTATCTCGTACGGTAAATTTCGAGTTAATATCTACAATTTCTAGGTGACTACTAATTTACCAATTTTTATATATTGCAGTCAATATGGTTAACCACTAATCACACTGCATAACCACAATATGGTTAGTGGTTAACCACACAAAATTGCAGATTATGGTTATTAATTTCATGAAAAAATCGAACTAGCACAAAATCGAACTAGCACTCATTACACATATGAGTGCACAATAGACAAACGTTCCACGAATGACCCGAAATCGCGATTGCTTAGAATCATGCTCGGTTTTGAAATCCATTCATTATACGAGTGACCCGAAATACTCATTGATCCATCCGTAGCGCCCATGTATACCTAGAATAGAACACCAACAACTATAAAATATCATATCATTAGACATTAATAAAGTAGAAAGCTGCAAAAAGTAAGCTACCAATAAACAATGATGCCACCTATTCAAACTAACTTTATGTACATTCAAAGTATATATACCATCTCATAAGAACATTTAATAACACTTAAAACGTGGATTAGCTTAGCTGCCAAGCCAAGATTCTAATAGATACTGGATACGATATATAAACTATAATCGATCAAATATATTTTTCTACGAAAAAAATACATATATTGGTCAGGGGTAGACACCTGCGCCCTGGTTTCGCCACTGGTTGTAAGGCGCAGTGGATGATGATTTTGCATGAGCTGAAAAGCTGGGCAAATCTCCTTTGGCAGTTTGCTCGAAACGACACCGTATCTGGTCAACCAACTAGCAAACACTTACCGCTTGTTTTGCCTACTGCCAAAAGAGTATTAGCCCAGTGATTCATTCATGCAGAAGATCCTTCTTCAACATCTCATCTTCATTTGATCGATATCTTTGAATGTAATCAGTAGTGAAAGCTAGCTCTTAGGTTTTATGCTATGGAAGAGTGAAGGGAAGAATGTATATATATAGGTGTAGATTTGGTGCAATTGGGTAAAAGATCAAAGTAGAGGATATTCCCCAAGCACATACTCCTTTGAGCTAGAGAGTAGAGAGATCATAAACGTTACCAATCCTTTGGGTTGGGATTTCGGAGTAGAGAGATCATAAACGTTACCAATCCTTTGGGTTGGGATTTCGGAGACGACGATTTCGAGAGATTTTCGTGATTATTTTGACATGTGCAAGTTTGTATACGTACACATTCGATATATAAGATTTGTGGAACGTATTGGGAGTCGGAGAGGTTTCAATAAGTCTTTATTCATGGATTGGTAGTTATCTTGAGTAAAAACATTACTTATAAGAAGAACAAAATTTCAATGTGGTGAGTTTGACATCTACGAAGAACATAAATTCCTAGTTACTTATCTTATATTGTTTACTAACATGTTGCCTTTTACTTTTCTCATTGTTACCATATTTTACCATGCATAAAGCAATGTAATTTAATTAGAGTATGGGTATCAAAGTCTATACCATTGTAATGGTCTAAAAATTAAATTAGCATACACACACTTGAAAAGAAAAATTAAACTATACATTTACATTTTTTTTGGGTCTATGAGAAGATAAAGAGATAGCTCCCGGCCGCTGAGAGGTTTACCAGACTCTGACTTTGAAAACATCGAAATACATGATGATTCACATAATGGATTGCCGAAATAACCACTCTAGAAACCACCAACAATTTGAGATTTAGGTTTGCTTCCAAGAAAACCCTAATTAATTAGTAGTCTTATGATAGGTACGTCACTGTTGCATTGCATGCAATTACAACTAATACTTGTTTATACAGTACGTACGTGTAAGTTATATTCTGTATCGCTTTGCATGTACGTACGTAGCAGGAAGGAAGGAACTATACCATTGTTGGAAAGCATAATTCCTCTTGTTCGATCTCCTCACGATTCTCTGCGTCTCTCTGTCTGTCTATGACTTTGAGACGTTTTGCTTTCTGCTTTAATTTCTTTGCGTTAGATGCGCTTCAACTTTTTCTACTTCTCATGGCATATTCTCAAATGGTTATTTTTACCATTTTTCTCGACAACTCTCGTGGGAGACTGAGATATAATCATATATTTAAGCTTACATATCTACCCAAACCGACGAGTCTACTAAATCCTGCCTTGGGAGATGTCGAAGAGTTTCTTGTGCCACATAATAGGAATATCTATTAGCGGAATGAGGAACTGTAAGAAGACGAAGGGGTCAGCGTGGCAACAAAAAAGGGCAGATGTCTGAGACAATACAATTAATCCACATTAAAAACTGAAGAAGTCGCTGCTGCGGAAAACTCTCATCTCTACTAGAACAACATCTCCCTCAATGTCCACTTTTGTCCATTCAATACGCCGACAAAATACATAAACATCCTTGAAAGTTCTAAAACAAGAGGGATATTATTGTCAGGGTAAGAAGAGCATGTTGCTAAGACGACCGATGAAGAGGAATCTACTCTAACGACCATACCAACAACATCGTGTAGAGGCGCGACAGTGGCTCCATCGACATGGTCGTAATTAGGTTTCACCATATAATTATAATGTGAAGACATGCATGTGTGACTCAATTGACTTAGATGAACAAAGTCTCTTGAGCATATTCACAAGTACATCCCCCACTTTATATATGGAACAATGTTGCTTTAGATTTCTTTGAGGAAGTGGCCATTTGAAGAATTTGTCCCTCCACAAACACAAGCATAGCACACTCAATCTTTTTAAACGGATCACAAGAAAAATTCTGAGTTGAATATAATTTAAAAAAACACAGATTTGATATGAAAAATGTCTTAAAATAATGAAATACTCACAAAAATTTACGGTATAAATTACCGTCGGTGGCAAAAAGTCACAAAATATCCGAATTTGGACAAATGTAACAGGGGACCAGCGCTTAGCACACCAGCCAGCGCCACACTGGCCCCCTGTCACATTTTTCCAAATCCAGACATTTTGTAACCGACGATAATTTATACAATAAATCTGCCCCCAAACTACAAAATCCGAGATGTACATACCTAGGCAGCTACCAAGTATAATATTGTGCTTTACGGGAATTGGAATTTTGTAGCACAATATAAAAAAATATGTACCGTCAGTAGCCAAATGCGTAAAAATGTCCAGAAATAGCACAATCTGACTGGCAGCCAGCGCTGCGCCAGCCAGATAGCGCTGCGCCACCCAGCCAGCGCAGCGCTGGCTGCCAAATAAAATTCAATCCGTTGCAGCGCTGCGCCATGTGGCAAAAGAGCCGTTACTATTTATCTGTTACTTAACGGTAATATTGAGCCTAGGCAGCGCTGCGCTATCTAGAATCAATATTACCGTTTTTTTTTTGTATAAATACCCCCTACCCCCCATACCATCTTCACACCTCCTCTCCTCTCATACTTTCTGAAATACAATTCTCTCTAAGGTATTTTTGATAGTTTGTGTTTGGCATAAGTTTTTTGTTATTGTTATTGTACGCTAATGACGTCTTTTATTTGTAGGTTCATAGCAATTGTCCGGCGCGGAAATTTTCGTTTGAAGAAGGTCTGAACCCTCCCTCAAAAGGTATCATGCTACAAATTATATCCAAATGAATTGTGTGATTTTATATGTACTTAACATTGCTTGTGAATATTAAATTGTAGATGGATTACATGTTTGGAGAGGTGCCGGTTGGGGTACGAAGTGGTAGTCCCGAGGACCCGTCGATTTTATGGGGTGATGCTGACCGACATCGAGCGGCGGGAATTTTTAAAGCTCAGGTTGGTACATTTGAAATGTTATTTATTTTTACAAGGTATTTATGTTTGAATGTTGCATTTATTTTAATAATATTCATAATTTAATTACTTTATATTGTAATATTAGGATCAAATTTGAGCGAACATTAATTAGTATTAATTAGTATAATATTATATTGTACTATTAGGATCAAATACAAATTAGGAGCAAATTTGAATATTATATTGTAATATTAGGTTCAAATACAAATTAACTACTAGTTGACTACTAATATTAATTAGTAGCGAACATTATGTACCTTAAAAATTTACTAATAATAGTAATTAGTAACGAATATTAGTTCCGAATATTAGTAACGAATATTAGTTACGTTAAAAAAGTTAAAAAGTAACAAATAATAGTAATTATATTAAAAAAATTAAATAGAATTAGTAATTCACTACTAATGATAATTAGTAGTACCTAATATTAATAATTATAATACTAATTGATATAATTACAAATAATGTAAGTCCTAATTCATATTACTATATAGTAATAATTGAAATGTTACTTCAATTTGAAATGTTAGTTATGTATAAATGTTTGTTATATGTAAATGTTAGTTATATTTGAATGTTAATTATATTTGAATGTTAATTACATTTAAATGTTTAGGGTGCACTCAGAAATTGAGTACTAGTTATTAATTTTGTTACATCTTCTTCCCCCAACTATTAGGACCCACATATGACGCTTAATTGTCGCTTCTCTAAGAAATCGTGAAGTACGATCCTAGGTTCGAGGCATACCTTGCCCCCATAGGTCTAGGTCAGTTGCGTGACTGCTTGGATTTTACCCCTGATTCTGAGCTGATCACCGCATTGGTCGAGAGATGGCGTCCCGAGACGAGCACTTTTCACTTGTACCACGGTGAGGCAACCATAACACTCGAGGACATGTACTTTCTCACTGGTCTGAGCATCGATGGTGTGCTTGTGGAGTCTACGAGGCGCATTCCGACTGTGGATTCTGATCTGCAGATTTACGTTGAGCAGCTTCTGGGGAAGAAACCATCTACCGCTGCCTGTCTGCTGGCAGAGTGAAGATGTCGGGGTTGCGAACCACTTTGCACCATCAGGGATGACGCCGACCAGGAGACTATCGAGCAGCACTGTCGCGCATACATTCTGGACTTCTTCGCAGCTGCATCTTTGCTGATCGGTCAGGATCACACCCTCACTCTTCTTCCTTCCACTGCTCGAGGACATGAGCCAGATAGGCGAGTACGCTTGGGGGCTGCCGCACTTTCATGGCTATATAGGGAGCTTGGCCGGTGTGCTTTCCGCATAGAGAGCAACCCGTCCCGCGACCACGTAGGTGACATTGGAGGTTGGAGGGACACTGGTTCAGGCGTGGGCCCTGAGAGATTTACGTCCATATGCGCGTCGAGTCCACAAGAGTCGACAGATTGCACCGACGCACTCCCCCATTCCACGTATGACTAGGTTCGGGCTACGACTTCTTCTTCCATTTTCATGGTTTATTCCATCTTATCAAGTTGTATGAATGACGTGGTTCATTCCGCAATTTTGTAGCTGGAAAGAATGGTATCACGCGAAGACCAGATACATCCTTGTTGGGGGTACCGCCAGCTGTTTGACGATGGGACTCCATTCGTGGTATTGTATTCTAACAATAAGATCGTGTTTTTTTCCCTTACAGTTTAGGTTTCATAGTTGTCTAACTTTTCACTTTGTTTCATATAGTGGTGTCCCTACTCGGCGGACCGTGAGCATTACAGTCCAGGGACTTTCCCCATCCATCGCGTCGTCGCACCTCTTATCTGCTTCTTCAGCGCTATGTGGCATAGGCCTGATAGAGTGCTGCGTCAGTTTGGGATGGACCAGCCTGTCCCTACATGGGATCAGCCAGTAGGTGAGGTCATCAGTAACCTGGAGCTGACACAGCGTGGATGGCATCGTACTGATGTGGTAGCTAGATTTGCTGGATATCGAGACCTGTGGTCCACTCGTGCTGACCACATCGCCTCAGGCCCGTGGCTGCGGAGCGAGGAGGGGGAGTCCTATCACTTCCACGACGAGATCAACCAGTGGTATCATGGCATCACTAGACGTACAGTTTCTCGCCGAGGAGCCGTGGACCATTCTTTGGTACGTAGGTTCTGTCATAATTATTACAACTACTTCTAGTTACATGTTTAACCATTCTAATTATGTGTTGTAGCTTGATGGCATGGAGAGGCTATACGTGACTACTGGCCAGTCACATATCACGCCTCAGGAGCAGCAGGAGATGCATGCTACATTGAGGTCAATGATGCATGCTTCAGGCGGGATCCATAGGACGTCTGAGTCTAGGAGGGCACCCCGGCAGGCCACCCATCCACGACATGCTGACTACCCAGTGCCTGACCCGCCAGCCGCCAGGATTCCTTCTACACGTAGAGTCCGACAGCATGTAGATGTCCCCCCTGTCCCGCGATTGTGGGAGCCGACATTGCCTCAGTGGGATCCACATCACCAGCAGACCCGATACTCTGAGCACTATCCATTCGACACTACAGGCGACGCGACTTTCGATTATATGGGGAGTCAGGACTACACCCAGCCGGAGGACTACACACAGCATCAGGATTACACACAGCATCCGGACCCGACCCAGCCATACCCCACTCCTACAGTCCCCACTGGAGGCTATACATCTTACGCCCCTCCATCCGGGTCTCAGTGGGGTCCTTCCTCATCGTACGTCGGTCCATCCAGGTCTCAGTATGTCACACCACCCGTAGTGACATATGAGGCATCTTTCGATGATGATGATACTCCACCCTCCGACGGGCAACATCGATATGGACTGAGGCGAGAGCCTACGCAGAGGATGTGCGCTACTGGAGGCCATGAGCTGGGGGCACATTGGATGGGACAGGGTCGGCGTAGGGGTCGAGAGGGTAGGGGTCGAGAGGGTGGGGGTCGGGAGGGGAGGGGTCGTGATGGGAGGGGTTGTGAGTAGTTATATCCGGCCCATACGTGTTTGGGCAGTCAGAACAACATCAGTCCGACCCAGCTGGACGTTGATGTCATAGCCGATGCAGTCACGCCCTTTGTCCAGGCACGCCCCCATATTCGTATCAAACTTCTTCAGACAGAGATACATACTATGTACGGACGACAAATTTCGTACAAGAAGGCATGGAACGGCAAACAGCGCGCCATGGAGCGGATATATGGTAATTGGGAGGAATCATACAACGAGTTACCTACCCTAATGAAGGCAATACAAGATCGGAACTATGAGACGGAAGTTGAATTCGTCACGAAAGAATGGACAACGGTTGATGGAGATACAATCATCCAATTCGACCGTGTGTTTTGGAGTTTTGCCCCATCTATTGAAGGTTTCAAACATTGTCCTCCTGTGCTCATCGTCGACAGTACCTTCATGACCGGAAAATACAAGCACACACTACTCATGGCTAGTTCGTTCGATGGTAATAAGAACATCTTCATTGTGGCTTTCGCAATCGTGGATGTTGAGAGCAAGGAGACTTGGGAATGGTTCTTTGATTGCATACAACGACGAGTGACACAGAGACGCGGAGTATGTGTCATATCCGACCGACATGTGGGCATCGTGAGTGCAATGGAGAAAATCCAATTTGGATGGCATTGGCGATGGTGCGCCAGACACTATGTAAGCAATTACAACAAAGCCGCCAAGAACCCAAAAATGAAAAACCGCCTTATGAATTTAGGTCAGTATCATGACACTCCACCAAGTACTTAACAATTTCAGCGTATATCATTTGTAATCCATTCTTTTTTACCTGCAGCTAAACGCCGGTCCTTCAGAAAGTTCACAAAGGGGGCAACAAGATTCGCAAGGGACGACCCCGTAAATAAAAAATGGGTGCTTGAAGATCAATTATATTGGTCAAGAGCCGTAGACGCTCAACACGACGGGGCACGATGGAACCAATTGACATCAAACATGGCGGAGAGCGTGAATGGGGCATTCAAGTCAATCCGGGCTCTCCCTGTTGCAGCTTTGGTGGAATCCACTTTCTACAGGCTGCAAACGTAATTTGAAGATCGACGAAAGAGGGTTCGAGAAGAACAGGCGGCCGGTGAAATCTGGACGAAGAAGTGTCTTAAGCGCATGCAGAAAAGAGTGAATAAGGCCACTTTCCACACAGTGAGGCAATTCGATTACGATGCTGGGATATTCGAAATACAGACGGCGATAAATCGCAGCAACGGGAAGGGAAACAATAGGCAAGAAGTTCGCTTGGACTACGAGGAGGGGGACGGTCATTGCTCCTGCGGCAAGTTCCAACAGTGGAAGATGCCTTGTTCACATGCTGTGGCCGCATGTAGCGCCGCCAATCAAGATCCCTTATACTACGCCAACGACCATTACAGGCTGGAAATAGTAAAACAAATATACGGACGGAGTTTCGTCCCTATCGGCTCGAAAGACGACTGGGTGCCTCATGGAGGGCCTAAGTTGATGCCTGACCCAGGAAGGGTCAGGGAGATGGGGCGACCACGACATTCTCGCATACGCAACGAGATGGATTGGGTTGAAGATATTGAGCCTCACTGCAGTTACTGCCATCAAGAAGGGCACAATAGGAGGACGTGCCGACGTGCGAGGCGAAGCAGCAGAAATCCAAACCCTACAAGGAACGGTTAATTGCACTATGAAATGTTTTAGTATTATGGGTTTGGTAGTTTGTGTTTGGTAATCTGTATTTCAAATGTGTGGTTGTCAATTTCATGTTTCAGTTTCAATGTAACCTAATGTTTTGTAGTTGTACTATGAAGTTACTTTTATTAGTCAATCCTTCAACTGAGAAAGACTGCAACTATGTCATAACAACAAATGAAATTTGACAACACAATGAAGAAAGGCTGTAACTACAAACCAGTCATTTTATTAACTTTTATAATGACGCGAACAACGACAACAACAACAACGACGACAACAACAACAACAACAACAGCAACAACAACAACAGAAATAACAAACACACTAGGCCCAACATGGATGTCAATTGTAAGGACAAGGTCCGGGTGGTGGTGGGGGAGGCCCTTCCCTGAGCAACCTATTGATTGAAACGTGCAACCATGAAATTTCTTCCCTCAGTTCTCGAATAATGTTGTCCTTCTCCTCAACGATGTCATCCTTCTCCTATTCGCTCGAACAAGTAGTTCGTCCTTCGCCCGAATGATTTGGTCCTTCTCCTTAATAGCAGCATCCACGGCCTCCCGCACCTCCAGTTTTTCATAATAACCACACCCCTTCTCCTACAGATCAGAAATCAAACGTAGAGGGTTTTGATAACTAGGAAAATGAATAAAATTAAATTCGAACCCTTTTTTTTACCTCTCTCTCACGAGGGCAGCCAAAATAGCGTTCCAGATCACTCGGTCGAACGGATCTAGTCGCCCTTAAGTCACACCAGCAGTTAACCACACTGGCCTCATAAACGAACAAGTCCTCCTCCACCGGCTTCTTCAACTTGTGCATTACCCTCTCAGTATCTGTCACTACAGAACAACAGTACACAAGATTAATTCGTTAAACGCAAAAATGAGATAAGTACAAAGCACCCAAACGAATTTCACTTACGCTTACTCTTCCGAGACCTAGAGCCAGAGTTGAAGAACGACATATTCTAAGCTTGGTGACGGCTGCCTACTTCAAATTCTAAGTTTAGGGCAAGGGAGGTGAGTGGTCCAAAACTGCATCATAGAGGGGGTATTTATACTGAAAATTGAGGCCTTAGGGTTTCTTCAGTCCCAGGCAGCGCTGCGCCACCTAGCCAGCGCATTGCTGGCTGGGTTTGAGGAAACCCTAACGAAGATTTGACGGTATCTAATCTGATTAGGCAGCCAGCGCTGCGCCTGCTGGGTAGCGATGCGCTGGCTGGGTGGCGCAGCGCTATCTGGCTGGCGCAGCGCTGGCTGCCAGTCAGATTGTGCTATTTCTGGACATTTTTACGCATTTGGCTACTGACGGTACATATTTTTTTATATTGTGCTACAAAATTCCAATTCCCGTGCTTTACTTCCTGATCAACCCGTCTCATTCTTGTCAACGTAAGAAGCGACATCAACATGCATGCAGTATAATCCATGATCACCGAATCACACAATGCAATCTCATGACATGTCTTGTAGTGTCTTTAATTCTGATTCTGTCGTCCTTTCAGTAGTGGGAGTCGACAAATGAACTCTTAGCTAGCAGATTTAACCTTCAACAGCCTAAGAACGACAACTCATTTGTTAAGCAAGTGTACATGTTTGAGGACCAAGAAAGAAAGAAAGAAAGAAGCTTTTGGAATTGTGCGGTGGCATAAACTAGTAGCTAGTGTTGGTTTTAGCATATCCAATTTGGGTGCGAATAACACTAGCTCTTTTCAAAAGGGCTTGACATTCAAACTATAGCTGGACTGTATATAAAGAGCTTGAGTGTGTGTGTTAGTTTGTAAGCTTGTGGAGGCTTGGAGCATGTGGTTGAGGAATAACAGGGCAGTCCTCCTTTGGCAAAATGATGTGAACCCCGACTATCGACAAAAATGAGAAAACGGTCTTTCTTCGTGCTTTGCCAAAGGAGAATTGCCCTGCCATTTCACTCCCACCAAAACCTGACCCTCACATTGGTTGATCAACTGTCAAACTATGGCATTCGAACTCGAGAGGAAGGTTGATCGTCGCAGATCATGCATGTGATCAATGAGGTAGGTTTTGTTTGAATCATGTACGACGTATCTAAATTAAATATTCATTTAGGTTATGATCACTGGTCAAGAACTAAGTGTTTAGACCTATATACAGTGGCAGAGACAACGGTGGCAGGACACCCTATTTTATTCCTTTATAAATTTTGTTTATCCACATATTCGGCCTAATGTATTATATATATCTAGTCAGGGTTCACTAACATCATGGCATCGCCAATGCCTAGATAAGTACCCAAGAAGCAGATGTGATGAGGCCTAAGATCAAGAGGTTCACCCACACAAAAAGAACTTCGAAGTAGAGGATCCTGAGTAGCACTGGCAAACACGACCTAATGGTTCGAGGAGGAACCCTAGTAGTTAGAGACATGTAACAAAATCTCGTCGAACTGCATCAGGCGATCCGGGGGGGGGGGGGTGTGGTAGTTAATTAGCATGTCCCTTGAACTGACGGACAAATGAATAATACATAGACTATGTCTCATTTCCAAATTTGCCTAAACACTACAACATAACATAGCTACGGAGGCAGATTCATGGAGGCACATAGAATATTTGCCTCTAAATATACTTTTAAAGAACAAATACTATATGTGCCTCTATAGATGAATATATTTGCCTCTAATTGTATTTTATTTATTTATTTTAATATTAATAAATAATTTTCATAGTTTTAGAGGCAGATAATTTATAATTGTCTCTATAAGTCATATGATTACATCTTTTAGAGGCAGATAATTTATAACTGCCTCTATAAGTTATATGAAAGCTCTTTTAGAGGCAGATAATTTGTAACTGCCTCTATAAGTTTTTTGTCTTACACAAAAAAACTCTTTTTGAGGCAGATAATTTATAACTGCCTCTATAGGTTGTATGATTAAAATTTTTAAGCCAGATAATTTACAATTGCCTCTATAGGTTGTATGATTAGCTTAGAGACAAATAATTGATCTATCTCTGTATGATGAATGATTAAAATTTGTAAAGGTAGATAACTTGTAAACTTTGTACTATTTTGATCGATAAATGTTAGATAATATATAATTAATTATATATATTAATAAACGCTAACGATTTTATTTTCTAATAATGAGTAAGAAAAAAATTCATTTTTTCAATTTTGATTTCTTTTTCTTGGCATAGTTTCTCCATATCATGAGTTTTATAATTTATATTTAAAAACTGCGCAAAAAGTATCAGTAAGTACTCCTGAGCCAAGTGGTAAGAACTAAGAACTTAACGCATTTCCTTGAACCACTCGAGTTCAAATCCCATAGATAGCAAAATAATAGAGAGTAATATATGTAAATAGTGGAAGAGGCCAATAAAGGAAAATGCCCTGGTAGGAGTAAATTCTTTTTAAAAGCATATATATATGCCTCTAAAAAAATATATCAGCAACAAAAATAAGTGTCTCTAAAAGGTGGCTAAGATGACAGATAAGTGTTGTTTAAAGATGCAATTGCCAACAATTATATCTGCCACTAATTCTTCCATTTAGTGGTAGATAATATGTGCCACCGTATTTGCCTCTAAAGACTTTTAGCCGCAGCAGCGTTAGTGGCACTTAACTATCTGCCTCTAAAACTCTATAGAGGCAAAAAAAAAATGCTTTTTAGAGGCAAATAGTGTGTGCCTCCGTAGCCAGGTTTTGTTGTAGTGAAAGATTAAAAAACCATGGTACGTTTTTACATGTAACAGTAGAAAACTGTTAGCATTTCGGGTTGAATCCTTTTGGAGACAAATATAAATATTTGCCTCTAAATCACCAATCAAAGACTAACTTATTTGTTGCTAATTACTATTTGAAATGACTCTTTTTTGTCTTCTAAGCTATTTGTTATGACACAAATATTTGTCTCTAGTACCTACTTTAGAGACAAATAAATATGTTTTTCATTAAAGGTTATAGAGACATATATTAGCCCCTAATAATAGGATGTTGAAGCAAATTCTTTTGTTTCAATAACTAATATTATATTAGAAATATTTTTATCTCGTTATTTTTTTAAAGCACATATAATTAATATTTTTATTTATTTAATTTTTTTTATTGTAAGCTTTAGAGGTAGACTAAGCAAGCCCATATAAAGTATAAAAGTAGTACTTTAGAGAAAATAAGATACTTGGATTATATTGAATAATACACTATAAAATACAATAAATAGATTAATATAAACACTACAAGAAAAATGACTTTTAGTGACCAAAATTTTGGAAAACAATAACTAACATGATGGTGACTATTCTATTTAGTGACTTCATATTAGTGACTATTTACAGTAAACAGTCACTAAAACATTTAGTAAACGGTCACTAAAATGACAAAAACTGTCACTAAAAATCTTTAGCCACCATAAAGTTAGTGACCATTTTTCAAATTACGGTCACTAAAAGTGATTTTTCTTGTAGTGAAAATATGTAAGAAATGAAATACAATAAAATCAAATCAAATGTTCTATTCTGAACTAATCTTGTCGTAAGTAGCTCTGATTCCGAACTCTTCAACTTGATGACACGACTGATAGTGGAAATCACGATTAAAGGTGGATTAAGCTATAATCATCTCATAAATCTTCCAAGTTATAATGTTGCTTCTCCACATAAAAATGTATGAGCTCAAACTTTTTATTTGATACACCCACCTAAATATAGATAACGTCAAAAAATAAAAATAAAAGAGTTAGAGTCTTCATCGAGCATGATGTCTTACATTTTGAAATCTCAAAATGTCAGTTGTACTTACAATAAACCAATTGTGTAGATTAAAACCATGACCTTTGATCATGTCCTTTAAATGTGTGAACATGAGAGAAATCCTACAAGACAAATTTCCGATTGTCAACTTCGATCAAGCAAATGAATAAGAAGAAATTCAATAGAACATTTGATTGTTGAGCATACCTTTGACATCCAGTTGGTTTGTATTGGAGAGTGTTAATCGTACCTTGGTTTGTATTTGAAACTGTGAAAAATCAGTTGCATTAAGAGGGATATGCATCATTACGTGGAAACTGAACTGATGAAGCAGCTTACCAGTACCCAATTGCAAAGCTTGGAATGATTAATCCAATCCCATGCATTTCAGAAAGACAAAAATAGAATACAAAGGATGGAGAAATCTTGATTGAATGGGATGAGCTAACTGTGGCGACCAAAATAAGCTGCATAACCACAAGAGTTTTTATCTTCTTCAGCATGGCGGGAATGGGATTTGATAAAGCAGAACCAGAGTACACGACAAATTATTGAAATTTCACCAGATGAAAACAATTTTTGTTAATTTTAAATGACTAATATGCTAATTGTCTCCAAGTATTTGTTGCTATAACCATGTTTTCTTGTAGTGAGTGCTCAGTTACTTTATCCTTTAATATATACACAACTTCATCAAAAAAAAAAAGTTATACACTACAAGAAACTGCTGAATTAGCAACCGTAGCTACGGTCACTAAAACAAAGAAAATGGTAGCTAATGAGATTTTTTGGTCGCTCCATAGGTCACTAATGTTTCGATCTGATAAGAAGGAACATGCAAACTTTGAGGCCATGAACTTAAAATACGTCGTTCTTATTTTAATTATCTGGCAAAGCGTCATTGTACGTAAAGTGACATGCTGAAGTACGTAATGTCTGTGTTTAATATATCTGAATTAGTCAATGCTAATCTATTTAATCCACTAGCGTACGTGTAGTCATTACACTCATGTGCATGTCCAACTTCAGAGAAAAACTAGCTATATAATAAATAAATGGTTTAGTGTTACGAGCCATTTAATTCTATAATTATAGAATAACATATACATTGCGCAAGACTTATCCAAGTTGTACAAACTACAGACTATTTATTCATAAACTTTCCTTTGAGTTGGAGGTGTCTTGAAATATATACGCTCAATCTACTTTTATGATGAGACACTAACTCCCCATTTATAACACCTTGAGCAAAATGTCAAGTGCATGTCCTCCTCATAGCATTAGCTTTTATCCCAAAGAGATCGATTTCCCCCCCCCCCCCCATATAGAGTTATTCAGAAAACCAATTCCCAAAATAGGGTTATTCATCGGTCAAGTCTCAATCTAGGGTAAAATATGTTGAATGTGTACTGAGATCGTTGAACTGACAGACGAGAAAGCAATGCCACTCTTAATTTTCGCAATTGACCATATCAAAATTTGTTCATCTTTGTCTTTTTTCTGACCATGGACGGAGTCACTAGGGTTTAAAGGTTTTTAAAATTACCCGTGTCTTGACCATAGGCCGGTAAAATTTAAAATTTTTGCATTTCTGTGCGGCTTTCATTTTTCTTCGGCATTTGGGGATTTTTTGAGTATCTTGCCCTAGGAACTCTTTTTTCCTAGGTTTTTCCCGCCCGCCGGGTAAGATTGCCAAGAAGCTCGAGGTTGGTCTTTAAAAAAACCTTGTTGATTCATCATCCTCTTAGTCGAGCAAAAGGCGATTCGAGTCTGGGCAAGCCCTTAGTCAATTCTGAAGCTCCTTTTGTTTGCCTGCTTATTGGGGTTTAATTTGCATTTCAGTTTTAGTTCATTCACCACCATTTTCCAAACCAAACTTTTAAAAAACCCAATGCTTTTTCCACATATTAGAAATAAAAAAGAAAGCCCCCTTGGGGAATAACGATCTCTTTGGACAACATTGAGAAAAAATTGTGTGCATTAATTTGCGCATAAAATTTTTGGCGCCGTTGCCGGGACCTTTTTTTTTCTAAAAAAGGATTGTGCGTGAGCTTTTTTTTTACTCTCTTTTCATTTCTTATCTCCCACTTTTTTTATTGCTTGTATTTCTTTTTTGGCGTTCGGCGTTGCAGTAGGGAAAAAAAGGGGGGTAGTAAGCGCATAGCTGAAAAGGGTAGATCTTCTAAAAATCATTTCGGCACTACCCCGGGTCCCCCCCCTCCCCCCAAACCGGGGAAAACCCCAAAGCAAGGGAAGAACCTCTTCACATCTACATCTACATCCCGCCACCCCCCCCCCCCTTCCCCCTTTCCCCCCCTTGCACTATTGATCCCTCAAAAAATCCCCCCCTTTTCCACCAATAAATTAGGGGGGGGAAAGGCTTTTAAGGATTATGACCAAACCATAATGGGCATTTTTGAGCTTCCCCGTTTCCCAAAAAAGGGGAAATCGGAATCTGCACTTTTCCATCTCATTGATCAATATGATTAAAAACGAACGGAACATTTCCGGGAGGTGTTAATGGGGACCCAAGCTCGTGAGGAATTTTTTTAGGCTGGTCATACATTTTTTCCAAAAATAAAAAGCGATCAAAAATGCAGTAAAACTTAACTTTTTCCCTCACTCTAAAGGGGGCAAGCAAATTGGGGTTTTATATCATCCCGAATCCTCACTACGTGGGGGGGGGAAAAACTTTTCTGAAACCTCCCAAAACCTTTTCTGACAAAATTTTTCCCTTTTTGGGCCCCACCCCCAGGGGTTTTTTTTTCTGGGGTTGGGGGGATTAAAACCCTGACCTCCCCCTCTCAAGATCAAACCCCCAAAACCACAAACCCCAAACCTCATGTCATTATGGGTAAATTATTCCACAATCCCAAATCCCCCCCCCCTGCTTGTCGAGTGGGATTTGCCTAGGATGTCACATACACCCCCCCCGGGGGCCAACGCCTCGTTGGGGTTTGCCCACCATCTTCAAGAGGGGGGGACCAGGCTCTGATACCACTTGTAAAAAAACCCCCAACCTTTTTCCGAAAAGATATTCCGTTTGGGGCCCCTCCCCCCTCACGGATTTGCTTTTGGGTGTTGGTGGGATTCGAACCCAGACCTCCCCTCCAATAACCCCCCCACCACTAACCACAAAACCTCATGTCTTATGGTTGAATTATTCCACATACCCATAGACTCCCCCTTTTTTGTCGAGGGGGGTTTTGGGCCTAGGAGGAGTAACCCGTGGTTGAACCGTCCCGGTACTACCGATAAAAAAAAGGGGAAAAATCGAGGGTTGATTTGGGTCGGGTTAAAACATTCCTAGAAAGTTTTTTTTCTCCCCCCCTTTGAACAATGCACTCAGACACAAATTGCAGGATTTAGATGGATCGGAGGGGGAAATTTTTAGGGTTGGCAGAGTACTTTTGGGCTTCTCGGGCTTTTCCTCAACATGGGGGGGATGACTAAAACAAGTTCCTACTTTTTTTCCCTGGCCGGGCCCCTGGGAAGAAAAAGGGGTTCTCTCTACAGCTGACATGGATTTGAACACGGACCGCAAACCGCGGGGCCGGGGGCTTGCAAAGTTTTGCCCCCCAAAATCAAATCTCTCATGCCGTTTTAAACCCAAAAATGGACACAAAAATTTAAGAAAAATAGGTTTTCTATTGATTCTCATAAAACCCGTCCCACAGTTCCTGCACCAGTGGATATTGTTAAATCATTGGAGTTGGATAAAAACGACTCTGGAATGGAATACAGACGAACATGATTGGGAAGAGCTCAAATAGCTCCCGCACGGTGTTCCTACAGCTCCACCGCCAGTTCAGATGCTTTCTAGAACCAACCTTCCTCTTCTTCCCAAAGGCGGCGACGTAGGGAGCGTCACCGCCCCGTGGTCAAAAGGGGGTGGCCAGATCATACCAGAGAGTTGTAATTGAAGATTGAGGTACCCAACCAACAACAAAGAGGTTGATTATGTTGGGGAACAAACCAGAGAATTACCAGAACCAAACAACAATTTCAAATTTTCCCAAAGTTACCAAAACAAACTCCCCCAAAGGCAAGCAGGGAACTGAACAACAACCAAAATCAAACAGTTTCAGGAGGAAATCAAGGGGGTTTTCCCCCAAAAAATATAATGGAATCAAAATCAAATTCCCAAAGGCAAACAAGGGGCGGAAACAATCCCAAAACAGAACCAACCAAACCAAACCAAACCAGAAAACCCGAAACCAACAAACCAAACCAGAACCAGAATAGGCAACCACGGTGGTTCGAGCTCTCTGCGCCTAAACTTTTTCCGAGAACAGGGTTTGGGAAAAAATTTTGGGTAGTACCCATCAAACAGAGGGACACTCACCCACGACTCTTCTCCCCCCAGATGCTTGCGAATCAATGGCCCGGAATCACAAATATGCTTAAGGAAAGGGTATTGGATCTCTACCTACCACCACTCCCCCTTTTTTTCCGAACCAAATGAACATGTGGGTTGTGGAAACAAGGACCCGGGAAAAAAGCTCACAGATATCCCAGGAAGCAGGTGCCAACTCTAATTCCCCCCTCCTCATCTCCACGAAGAAGAAGACGGGAGGAAGGGGAACAAATTCACACCCATTAAGGAAGAGATACCGTTTTTTCCCCCACTCCTATACCGGTTACAACCCTCACAACCTAAGGCACCTTATCCTGCCAGTTTTAAAAGGATCTCTACGTGCTCAATACCAGCTATTCCTTAAAAATGCTGAACAGGGTTCACGTTGACATGTCGATGAAGGAATGATTGTGACGATGCCGAAATTTGCCAGTACATATTTGCTAGCCCCCCAACAAGCTGAATTTGGGCAAGAACCTTAGCTCTCACGGAGGAAGAACAAGCGAATTTCCCCAGAGCTTTCAAACTGGAGCTAAGAAGGAGGTATCTACCATTGTGCTAAAAAGCTTCCTATTAAGCGCCGCGACCCAAAGGTTCTTTCACCAAACCCTTGCCCGCATTGGTTTTTTTCCCGTGTTGGACCGTGGTTTGCGATCTAGGAGCTAGCATCAATGTCATGTCATATAGCTTGCTTCTGATATGGAATCTTGATTTTAAAACCAACTCCGCATGAACGTAAAAGCTATAAATCTTCTGCTGTGCCTGGGGTATTTTAAAAGATGTAATTCTTGAAGTTGGTCCTTTTAAATGTCCACTGATTTTTGTCGTGATTGTGCTCAGGCTGATATGCCGTTGATGTCTTGTCGTAGCCATTCTTGTATTCAGCCGGTTCCTCATAGATGGCTAGGAGTACTATAACTCTTAGGGTAGGAAAAACATGCTACATTTCGTTTAGATAATAGCATTCATTTCCTCACCACTACGATGACTTGTGTGCTGTTGAAGAAACTGTTACTGTGCTTTCTACCTCGGTGTTTACTAACCTAGTGAGTGAAGACGTCGCTAGAGAAGTGTATTGGTTCTGGTCAGTTGTGATGCAGAGCAATTCGGGATGAACAGTAGCATCTATAGAGCATGTATGAAGAAGGGAATATGTTGACTCAGGTTTCCGCAAACTGCTTTTACACCCGCCACCGGAGCGTCGACTTTGACTTCATAATGAAGAAGCCCGAACTTGAGTTGAAGGATCTGCCTGCCTAAACTTAGAGTATGCATATCTGGGAAGGACTCTAAGCTTCCGGTCATAATTTAATTCGACCCTCACTCAACCGCAGAAGGATGAGCTCATACGGTTGCTTAGGAGGCATGTGCGTGCTATTGCTTGGAGGGTGACAGATATTAAGGAATCATCCTTCCCACGTATGCATCACAGCTTCCTCGAGAGAACCAGAGACCTGTTAGACAACCTAACAACGACGTCTTAATCCAAACATGATGGAGGTGTAAAGAAGAGGTGATCAAGCTTCTGGATGCTGGGATATTATCCCATTTCTGATAGTAATTGGGTGAGCCCGGTTCATTGTGTGCCTAAGAAGGAGGCATCACCGTGGTACCTAATGCAGCGGGGAGCTCATCCCTACGAGGACAGTTACGGATGAGAGTCTGTATTGATACAGACGATTAAATGATGCTACAAGAAAAGACCATTTTCCCCTTCCTTTCATTGATCAGATGTTGGAGCGCTTGGCGGTCCATGAGTACTACTGCTCCTGGATGGGATGTCCGGGTATTTTCAGATTCCCTCATCGCACCGAAGGATCAAGAAAGACCACTTTCACATGCCCGTTTGGTACTTTTGCCTACCCGCAGAATTCCCTTCGGACTCTGTAACGCCCACTAGATCAGAGATGCATGATGGGTATCTTTGATGAGCTCATTGAGATGCTGTGGAGGTATTTATGGAACGATTTCTCGTTTTATGGACATTCTTTTGAACATGGCTTGAAAAACCTGAGAGAGTCCTTAAGAGATGGAAGCCACAAATTTAGCTCTTAGCTGGAGAAGAGCTTTTCATGGTGACGGAGGGCATTGTGCTTGGGCACAAAGTTCGAAGAAGGTATTGAGGTTGATCCGGCGAAGATCGACACCATTGCCAACTACCGCCTCCCTCTTCCGTCAAAGCAGTAAGAAGCTTTCTGGGTCATGCAGGGTTTTATAGGCGGTTTATCAAGGATATTTCTAAAATACCACCTTGCCTATGACCTATTACTAGAGAAAGAGGTTCCTTTCCTCTTTGACGAAAAGTGCAATGACAGCTTTCGAGACTTTGAGGAATAAGCTTGTTTCAGCACCTGTAGTTTGTAGCTCCGAATTGGAAACTGCCCTTCGAGCTTATGGTGATGCGAGCAATTACGCCGTTGGAGCGGTCTTGGGGCAGCGGATTGAGAAGCGGTTCAGGCCATCTACTTTGCCACAAGACAATGAATGAAGCTCAACGGAATTACACAACTACCGAAAGGAGATGTTAGCGGTAGTCTTTGCCTTTGATAAGTTCCGCTCCTATCTTCTTTTGCTAAAATTATTGTCTTCCACCAGATCACGCACTATCTGATATCTTATGAGCAAGGCGGATGCTAAGCCAAGGTTAATCCGCTGGATTCTCCTCTTGCAAGAGTTTGATTTTGAGATCCAAACAGAAGGGGTCGGAGAATGTGGCTGGGGATCAGTTGTCACGATTGGAGGACATGAGCAGAGTTCTGGTGATAAATCTACCGATCCGGGAAACTTTCCCGGAAGAACACCTATTTGCTATAATGATAAAGGAGGCAGAGGGTCCTTGGTTTTGCAGACCGCGCTAAGTATCTGGCCCGGGTGAAGTAAGGACGGACTTCTCCCGTCAAGAAAGGAGGAAGTTCTTTACAGAGGTTAAGAAGTACTTCTGGGATGATCCTTATTTGTTCCGGATTGGCTCGGGATGACATCATCCGGAGGTGCGTAACTCTAGCGGAGGATGGAGATATAAGGAACACTGCCATTCGGGAAACCTGTCGGTGGCCACCATGGAGCAAACCGAACTGCTCGAAAGATCTTGGCTTCTGGATTTTTCTGGCCTACTATCTTCAAGGATTGCAAGATTTCATCAAGGCATCGATGCGGTCCAACGAGCAGGTAAGATTTCTAAACGAGATGAAATGCCTCAACAAATTTTTTGTGGTTGTTGAAATTTTTGATGTGTGGGGGATCGTTTTTTATGGGTCCTTTCACTCCTTTCCCTTTTGGTAACAAGTACATACTCGTGGCTGTGGATTATGTATCGAAGTGGGTGAAGCGCAAGCTCTCCCCACTAACGATGCCCGAGTTGTTGGAAAGTTCCTCAAGAAGCTGTTTTCCCCCCCTCGTTTTGGTGCACCTAGGACAATCATTAGCGACCGTGGAACTCATTTTCAGGGTCAATTTGATAAAGTGTGCCAGAATTTTGGGTTTTAAACTCATCGTTTGTCCACGGCGTACCACCCTCAAACGAGTGGTCAAGTCGAGGTGTCAAACCGGGAATTGAAACGGATTCTTGAGAAAACCGTCGATCAATCCTCTAAGGATTGGTCCACCAAGCTTGATGATGCGCTTTGGGCATATAGGACGGCGTTTAAAAGGGCCTATAGGAACCGCCCCATATTTTCTGGTATATGGGAAAGCGTGTCATCTCCCAAAGTAGAGCTCGAGCAAGAGCCTACTGGGCCCTTAAGCTACTGAACTTGGATGCTAGTCTTTTGCGGGTGAAGAGAGGAAAATTGCAGGTTCTAGAGCTTGAGGAATGGAGGATCCGAGCTTATGAGAGCTCGAAGATTTACAAGGAGCGTCCCAAAGAAGCTCCACGATTCACGCTTGAAGGGAAGCAATGAGTTTAAAGAAGGGGATCAAGTGCTCCTTTACAATTATCACACGGCTGCATCCTTCCCGGGCAAGCTTAAGGTCTCGTTGGATGGGTCCGTTCACGGTCTCTAACGTCCTCTCTCATGGCCTGTGGAAATTTTCAAGGCCGGAGAAGAGCCCTTTAAGGTGAATGGACAGCGTCTGAAGCTTTATGTACGGGAGCGTTCATGGTGTGACGGAGAAGGCTAGTCTCGAGGCACCGTAAAACCAGGTATCGTCTAGCTCAAAGACGTTAAACAAGAGCGCTTTCTCGGGAGGCAACCCGAGCTAGTCCTTTTATTTTATTTATTTTTATTTTTATTTTTTTTTCTTTTGAGTCGAGTCTGTGGAGAGTCGTGCATCAGTCTTGGTGTTTTGTGGGAATTTTCTGTGTCTCCGTCGTCAAATTTGAGATCCTGGTCTTTAAAACGAATTCTGGATTTTAAAGAAAAATTTTGTCTCGTAGCAAGGGCAAAATGTGCGCCTTTTTACCTAAAAAAGTGCGCTGGCGCACTTTTTACATGCCGCCGGGCGCACTTTATTTTTTTCCCGTCCTGGAAATTTTGGACGTTTTTTCAAGATGTGCGCCTTTTACACCCAAAAGTGCGCTGGCGCACTTTATACAGTGCCGCCGGGCGCACTTTATTTTCAGTCCCCTGGAATTTTTTGCCATCTTCGAAAAGTGCGCCTTTTCTGAACAAAAGTGCGCTGGCGCACTTTATAAATTCCAGGCGCACTTTTTGTGCGCACAAACACCAATCCCTTCTTTCCCTCAGCCTTTTTTCGGATCAAACTCAATTTGTTCTTCTTCTTCTTCATTCAACCGAACTAATAGAGGAGGCTTAGTTTTTCAAATCTTGACCAAATCAGAGAAAATTGGTTGAGGACGGGCGGAAATCAGTAGGAGCTCGATTTGGTGAAAGGGTAAGTGTGGACCGGTGAAATTCGAGCTATGAACCCTAATTTCTGAAGTTTGTGATTTAGTCAAATTGAGCTTGGATTATTGCAATTGACCTTCTAGTATAGTTCCATTTTGAATCGTGGGTTGTTTGGACTTCATTTGCTTGGTGAATTGCATGATATAGGTTACTTCCTTTACCGATTTTCTGCAAATTGGGGGGTTTTTGATTGTGAACGGGTCCTAATGATTTAAGATGTTTTGCATGATGTTAGAATGTATTTGGCATAATAGAGAGATTGATTTGGATTGATTTTAGCTTGAGGACGCTAGATTGAGAATTTTACCTCTCTTGTGCATTTGTGCCGGTTCGTTGTGTTTGATGCTCCATGCTTGATATCGTGGCTATTTGTCTAAACCGTTGTAAGCATGAATAGATTCCAATGATTGGGTGGACTATGGCTATGATTGAATTGTGGGTTGAATATTTCAGTATGTTTGCTTTGTCTTCGCCCCATCGCCCTTACTTCAAGCTTTTAAGTGTGGGGTGGGGCTTTCACAGTGGCTAACTGAGTTGTTGCTAAGTTGCAGATTATGGACAGGGAAAGACAGCGATGCAATCACTTATGAGGAAGGGGATTCGTCCCTTCTGCACCCCCACACACTGACACTCAGCCAGCTGCTAATGAGCGAGATGCCGATAGGGAGGAAGCTATGCCTATACAACCATTTATTCATGCTGCTGGCGGCAGACCGGATAACCTTCACCGGTTCATTCTCCAGCTTTCTGAGGAGCATTGGACCGCGCTTTCAGAAGATTCACCATCTTTCCCCCCACTGTTGGAGACCCTCATCGACTTTCAAGGAATTCAGGAAGCTTTCCAGAGTTTTACAACAGGTTAATTTACAGGTTGCGACGGGGATGCCTACTCGTTATTGCCCAGGTTACAGATGCTGCACCTCGTCTTCTTCCACTTCAAGATTTTTGGTCTACTTTCAGTTGGGACGCTAGGATCGTAAATCTCACTAAGCAGCATATTCTTTTTCTCGTTGGGGGGCAGTGGTTTACCGAGTCGTACGATTCATTTGGACATCTTCTCGGGTTTCCCCCTCAGAGCAATGTGGGACTAGCGGGACTTCAGAGTCACCAGAGTACAGATTGGAATCCTCTGCTAAAATGTGGTTTGAGTTAACTGGGATTGAAGGTGGGGTTGACTACCAGTTCGTCTACCTATCGCTCCATTGGGTGCCCGTGTGGAAGTTCTTGCATATGGTGCTCCGCGAACATTGTTGTCACAGGAGTACGGGGGGCACCATTTTATAATGAAGAGCTGCAATTATTCAGATCTATGAGCACTGGCATGGGACTCCATCCAGGTTACGTGATCGCTTCTTTCTTGTGGAAACGAGTTGGGAGAGCTACCATTCCACGCTCTCTTCCTGGTGGGTGGTATGTTTCGAGGATCGTTGCATCAGCGGATTAGCTGATCCCCTGGCCAGCTGAGGTTTTTATAGATGCCGTTCCACCCAGGGATTTCCGGCACTCACTACTTGATCTCACATGGTTTAGTTCCGAGACCAATGATCCCCAGGAGAGCTAGACATGCCGTCCGGTTGGATGGAGCTTTGCCCGGCCCCCAGGCCACCGAGCCACCCTCACTCGCCAGCTCCCGATCCACCTCAGACTCCTGTCTTTGCGATTCTCGCAAGCCTTTTGACTTGCAGAGATCTGTCTTGCGGTAGAGCAGTGGCAGGCCACATTCAACGGGGAGGGCACCCATGGCAGCAACGCATCGATGACAGGTTGGCGAGCTGGGACGCGTGGCGTGCAGATTTTGGTCAGGGATCCCTTGCTTGGCAGCAGGAGGTCATCCGCAATCAGGATGAGCAGCGTACCTGGCACACTAGGGAGACTGCGTGGAGAGCGCAGCAGGATGCTCGTCATAACTTGTACCAGGAGCAGCACGAGGAGCAGATGGCGTTACTACAGCAGCTCCTGGATCGCCAGCCACCCCTTACGGCTCGACAGGGGACTCAGCGGAGCACGCGGACGACGGGGCTAGGGATCCGGACTCGACTTCAGGATTTCTTTATTTTCCACTTTCAGACTTGTATTTCTTTCACTTGTTTTCGGATTTGAGTGGGTTTGTGTTTGAGTCTTTGTTCAACTGTTATGTAGGTCGAGTCAGTTAAACCCTTGTATTCTGAATGATCTAATCGTGTTATGTTCTTCTCTTTCCCTGATTCCTCAGGTTTATTGTTCCACTTCTTGTGACCCCGGCTCTGATCAAGACATGCGCTCTGGTTGTTCATTCATGCCATCTCTTGCACCCTCATGGTCTGTTTCCCGGTACCCCTTTACACTTTTCTTCACTGTTGTGCAGTCCATTGAGGACAATGTCCAAATTTAAGTGTGGGGTGGGGTTTTTGTTTGCATGTTTTGCCAAGTAATGGGCGGTGATTGTGTCTTGTTTTGTCACTCTTTCACAGCTTCCCATTCTCGGTAGCAAGTAATTTTCCACATTGCTTAATAACTTCTTGAATTGCCTACTGTCTTCCATATGGTGAGATTGATGTGGTGCTTCGGCTTTAACCAAATGTGTGTGTGAGAACCTGAATTATGACCATCTCCCATTCTTCTTGCTCTTAGTAGTCTAGGAGCTTGCCCTTATCGTGTTAGTGAACAGTTGACTTGTTAATGTGTAAGACTTGGTCTGTCTGATGCTCGAATTCTCTAGTTCAATGCCTGGATCGAGTCTAGATAAGGGATCTTTTAATTTCGTGCTTTAAGTTTTTTTGATTTTCCCAATCAAAGAAAATCTGAAAAAAAAGAATGGTTTGGTATTGAAGTTGTGGGTCGATTCACGAGCTGGCATACGTGCCTGCCCATTGCTGTAGTCCCCAAAGGGAAGTCTCAATGTGGCATTCTTCTTCCCAACCTACTCCCCGATGTGGCTGGGGTCTAGGATAACGCGAATTCCAAAGGTTTCCGGGTGCTCCGTACCCGGTAGTATCCACACTGTACCGCCCATTCGAAAAAAAAAAAACAAAAAAAAGAAAAAAAAAAAAAAAGATGAAGAGAAAAAAGAAATTCTCTTTAATTTTGTTCTAGTCGTGTTCCCTTATCTAGCAAGTGTCCGTTGCGTCCTACAGTAAGTGTAGCGGAAGTAAGCGTTGTCTTGCCTTTACCAAGTCAGGTTTTTTCACTAGTTCGTTAAAGTCTTGTTCCTCTTTCACTCTGGCAAAAGTTTGGTTCCTAATTGTGTGTTAGTTGGGTAATCCTCTTGTTTGGTTGAAGCACCGTATACATCTTTCTAGGAACCAAGAGGTTTTCGGTTTGCTCATTCAAGTTGGTGCATTGTTGTGGTAAAATTCTTGTTTGAGGACAAACAAACGTTTAAGTGTGGGGTGATTTGATGACGTTAGATTACCGCGTTTATATCGCCACATTTGAACGACATTCCTCTTATTTGACTCCGAATTGTGATGAACTTGAATGACTTTTATGAAAAATATGTTTATTCTCCCGTTGGCCCTCTTTTGGGCAATTTGATGTTGTTTCGAGTTGTTTTGTTGAGATTTCAGGTTACCAACGTTGTGGATGACTTTTCTACGAGCTCGCACTTCAAATGGGGATCAATTTGGAGTTCAAACGGAGCGGGAATCATCAAAAGAGCTGAAGGTCATTTCCAGGGGCAAAAGTGCGCCTAAATCCATGAAAAGTGCGCCGGCGCACTTTTCTGGTGCTGCCAGGCGCACTTTATTTTTAGTCTCCTGTAAATTTTCCATCGGCCACGAAAAGTGCGCCATTTTCATGGAAAAGTGCGCCGGCGCACTTTTTAAGTGCCGTCGGGCGCACTTTTTCCCAGGACGGATTTCGGGGAGTAAAACAGGGTTTTCGAGGGAGAGACGGACAGACTTCATTCTTCATTCTGATTTCGACGAACCAGACACTCTCGGAGGAGGATTTTGAAGCTTTGAAGGACGATTAAGCGAGGAGAAGCGAGGATTAACTCAGGTTCTGAAGATTCATCAGGATTAGCGCATCAGCCCCAAAGAGTTGGGAAATTTCACTTACACGTCAGTCTCCAGCACCTCACGTTAGCCCTAAATCGCCTAAGACTTAGGCGATATGGCATGAAGGTGGTAGGAATAAATCGCCTATGGCTTAGGGCTTTAGGCGATATCGTGTTGACATAATTGGTGATTCACACAATAAATAATTTCCTACTGTTGTAAGCACTATATCGCCTAAACCATAAGCGATTTACACAAAAAAAATGTAAGTAGTGGTGATTCAATTATGGTCATGCCACGAATCCAAAAGTACCGTGATAAGCTTAGAACTGTTGAAGCATTTGACCCATCAATGTATGTATAGACACACACACTGATGTGATTAGTTATGTAGCGTCTCGAGACACTAACTCTAAACAACAACATATCAAATGATTCGATCTCCCAGCATAAATGTAGGTGAATCTTTAAAGAAGGTAGAATCAAAATGGAAAGTTCACCATATAGAGAGATCATAAAGGGGACCAATTCTTCATCACCATGAAACTCAGAATTAGCTGAAGGGGGAATGATATATTCTTCAGCATATGCCAAAGCTTCCATAAGAATATCCATGGACATGTGCGAATAATGGCACTTATAAATATGGAAAGTTCATAGCTTCAGAAGGTCAGTCATCTCGTAGTGAAGAATAACAGTGCAATACTCCATTGGCAGGAATTACTGTTATGAAGAAGCTTAGCTTTAGCTAGCTATAACATGTATTGTTTCTGCCAAAGGAGAATTGCCCTGCCATTCTTTCATCTACACACTACTAGCTAGTACTATGTTATCGTTGCGAATCTTCACTGATCAGCATTTAGTATTGTCGATCGATCGATCACTCTGGTATGTATTATGATCTCCTCTTTTCGTTATTCTTTTCTATCATTAATTCGAATTTTTTTACAAGAAAAACCACTCATTCTCATTAATATATGATCATGAAGCATGGCGGGCCTCCAGGGCCATCCTATCAGCTAAACAGTTAAAGCGCGACGAAGGACATGTACAACAACGTCTTGCACTTCTGAAAGAAGGTTAGCAATACTAGCATGCATGTATCCTAGGCATTCCCAGGGTCATCGGTCCGGAGGGCCCTTCAAAGCATTGATCAGGACTTGGCAGTCAAAAAGGATGAAGAAGCGAAGGGGCGAACTAACATCAATTGGAGAAGAGCAGTAAAAGAGATCGGCCCTCCCATCAGAACTGCCATGAGTATCAATTTGTTCTATAACCCAACAGGAAAAATTTGCAGCAGTCATAAGGTTACGGATTACAGAGCATATCATCTAGGCTCACTGATTCGATTTTGGATGAAACGTGTATTTAAGAAAAACCCTTAGTTTTGTGTACGATAGAGTTCTAGTTTGGGGCATTCGAGGGTAAACATTCTCAAGGAAGATCAGTTGCTTTATGTTTTCGATTTCGATGTTTGTTGAGCGTGTTGTTCTTATAGAATTTTTTTTAATAGTGAAATTTCACTCATTTATATAAAAAAACATTTAAAGATTCATCGATCCTTTGTTTATCACCTTGTTTATAAATTGCAATGCTATTTTCATGCCATTAGTTGGGTTCATCCAACTTATGCCCTTAACAATCATTTTAAAATTTTGAGTCCACTTTTGTTTCGCACAGTTAAACGGATGATTCAATAACTAGTTTGACGAGAGGTTAATTGAGTGAATCGTTGACTACTTTCTTGACGCATTGAAATTCTCCTTGTCAGGCCATGTAAGAGCAAAGAGTAGTAAGTGTTTCGTGATTTAAGGGGGAAACAACATGTGCAGGTGTAAAAGCAAAGAGTAGTAAGCGTCTTGTGACTTAAGGGGAAAGAGCGTGTGTACAGAGATGAGAGGTTGAGACGAAGTGTCGGGGCATGCCCGTAGACGTGTAGTGTGTAGCCTTGAGCGTATAGATGATAAGTGTATAAACCTTAGGCTAATAAGTTGACAAGTGTTGTACACTTTACAAATATGGCGATAAATCTTCTTGTTTCATTAAGATACATAATATATGGTTCCACTACACAAAATTTGACTCGCAACAAAATCGTCTCAGAAAGTTTAAAATTGGTCGCAGAACACCTTTCGCAACGAGGAACTTCAGCTACAATGTTTTTCGCATGATGTACTTTGCGACATACATAGGATTGGTTCCATCGAAAAATGTTTCCTTTCTGCGATGAAAATACTGGATTGGGCATGTTCAACTGTTTTTATATTCCAGGAAATATGTGAATGTAGAAAAAACTAGTAACAAAACTTGCAGAGCCAGAAGCAGAAGAAAAAGTTACATTGTTCGTTAAATCAGTTTACAACGAATCTTGCTTTTCACTTTGGGACTTGTCCTAACATTGTCGAGGTCTCTTCTCGACGATTATAGCTGCATTTCTCAATCCTTTCAGACAGAGATAAATACATACAATGTACTCATCGATCATCGATGAGAAGATGTGAACCTTTCTGAACAATTGTTTATAATTCTTGAATAAAATATCTTCAATATCCTATCATCATAAAAATACATAAGTTTTCATGCAATAATATTGGATGATACTAATAATTAAATGACATTATTGATAATTAAGCAACATTGGTAATAATTACCTGGCATGACGAACTGAATTAACCATGCATATAATTAATTAATTAATTAGCTAGCTGCAGAAGAATCGCCGGGCAAATCTCCTTTGGCAGACGGTGCACTTAGACAAATTACAAAACGGTACCGTCTAAGTGGCTGCCTGCCAATAGAGTTACTTGCCTGTAATATCTCAACTGCAACACTTACTCGATCTTAGCTTACTTAGCTCTTAATTCTAGCTAGGACTTCTCTGATTCTTGTATATATATTGGAGCTGAGATGAAGCATATCCCATGGTACAATCCAATCTTCCATTTTCTGATGTCTGTTTTCCACTTCCTTCCCTTTATTCCCATTTTGCTTTTCAACCCACTTTCTTGTTTTAGATACTTCATTCGATCCCGGGATAACTGTGACATGTTAGGCAAATCCTACCTCGGTAAAGCACGGGAGCGATCTTTGAGCTATAAGTAATAATTCAACTGTAAATGATGATAAGACGTGTTTTGGGGTGTAATAGAGGAGTTTTTGTAAGAACTACAAAGTTAAACGTGCTTAGATTGCAATAGTTATAAGATGGGTGACTTTTCGGGAAGTCTCCATCATGTATCCCAAAAGGAAATCAGTGAGGGACTAGGGCCAAAGGGGAAATCAAAATAATTGATGACGTTTATGATCTCTCTATTGATCGCCTGTTATAATAATAAGGTTCGGTCTTTCTCGAAGTGAGTTGGCTGTGCGCTTGTCCAGAATGTGGTATTTCTCACGAGGCAATGATGAGGTATGCTAGTGAGTACAAGGGGTGACGTAACTGATAATGAAATAGTAAATGGATGTTGCTTTTATGTCATGAGGAAATAGTTTCCTATCAATGTCAGTTTGTCTCTCTGTGGACTAGCTAGTGTCGTCTTTATATATAGTCTAAGATTTGCCCTTGTTAGCCACCTCCCATTGGCTAAGGTGTACTAGGTGACTTATATTGTTGATCGTTCTGAGATGAGCCGTTTGGATCCTACCACGTAGGTTTTCAAGCTTCAGCAAGCAAAACCCTAACCAATTAGAATTTTGCATGGGTTTATCTTGGTGAAGCCAACAGGCTTCTTTCCAGTGTTCGCCCATGCGTGGGCTTGTCTGAGACGTCTCGTGGATCCTTGCCCAGCCAGGCGATTCGCCTTACCTAGGCCTGAACTCCGGAGCTATTGCCCTTGAAGACCCATCAACTTGTGTAACAATCAAACACCGGTCAAACAAAGATAGTTTGATTTTTTTTTTTCTAGTGATCAAGGGTCGTTGTGGAATGAGATTCAAATGGTGGTTGGTGCTACCTAGAGGGCAAAGAGAATCTCCAACATTAATATACCATTTCGCTAGAATGAGGTAATAAAGATCATCAAGAGAGAATAAGCTATGAAATATACCATCTTTCTCGATCCGTACGGTCGATCGAGGCCAATGCCCTATTGGCTCTTACCTTTCCATGGCTCTCAAAAGCCAATCATTATATTTAAAGAATCTTTGACCAACCTTTGACCATCTTAGTTTGAATTAACCGGTAACGATACCCTAATGGCTAGTTACGTAGTTATTCTTGGCTGCATGCATGTACGTACATCCTTGATTAGCACGTACGCAATAAGCGTATTATTTTTAGTTACCGTTGCGTAATACAGTTACTAAAGTTTAGAGAACAATTTAATGTTTTAGTGACGGGATAACCTTTTTGTTGTATATTGTTAATGGGTCAAATACATCCTGAAAATTTTGGTTGAGTTATTAAGATATCCTAAGAAATTAAAATGTAGTTCCGGGACTTTGGATCGTGTTAGCTAGGATCCAATGTTATAGTCGTTGGCGACATTTTCCGGTCAATTTGTCATGTCATTCACTAACACTTCATAATAATAATAAAAAATTAACTTAAATCAATTGAAAAACTCTAAACTGTCTATCTCGCTAAATTTTGATTGGAGTGATTTTGTTCGAGTTAGGTTGGCCCAAATAAAACCATCAATACATTTTTTTTTATATTTTTTATGATGTGTCAGTTGTGACGTGGAAAATAGCCAATAATGTTACCATTGGTGACTGCAGTACTGAATTGTAACACGATTTAAAGTATTGAGACCAATTCACAAGATTTTGAAGTTTTCGGACCAATTTGTAGCTCTGCCCAAATTTCAGGATGTACTAAGTATTTGACTCATTGTTATGTAAAAAAATCATTATAGTCTAAGCCGATCGAGTTTGAAGGTCCAAACGCAATACTCACGAGCCACTAATCAAGGCTTTATTGAGCCATTCACGAGTCATATATATAAATGAGCTAGCTCAACGAGCTTTTGCGAGCTGAACTAGCTCGATTGTGAACTTGTTGATTCGTGCCATGATTGGCTCAACTCGTTTACTACTAAACCGAGCGAACCTTTTTTAACAGTTTTACGTGTCGAACCTCAAATAATTGTGCCCTAGGTCTCATAGCCACGAAAAATACTCTAAAAACAAGTCTACACAATATATATTCATAATGGAGGCTCACTTTTTTGTGATTGGATTGAGCATGGATTCGAACATGTAATTTCTACTATTCACTATAATATCACCAATTATGATTACTAAAAAAATTAACTGTGTTGACTAATTTAATGAGTCATTCATCTTTCACCCCCTAAAAAATCTTTCATTATAAAATAATATGAAAGCTCTCCTAATTTCAATCCTCTAGATCAACATCATCCCTGGAAGCAAAAAAAAAAAAAACACAAGGAAAATTACTAACCATGAATCACTAATATAATGTAGGAACGGTGCAGAATCACCTCGTCACCCACCTCCCTTAATTAACACATATTTGTGTTAATTAGGTCTGCTAACTCATGCATGTTTTGGCGACAACATGCATGAATAAACATTTGCTTACTTTTAGATAATGTTGAATAATGTGCCATTACGATATATTGTTATATAATCTTTGTCTCTAAAATTTTAAATAATTACTAACACGAACAAGATGAACAAGACACAAACACAAATTAATACCTAGATAAAAAAATGTCTGCCCCCGGTGCAAAATTGGTGCAGAAGAATTGCTGGCAAATCTCCTTTGGCAGAAAGTAATTAGTACACACACCACCATATAATTAAGCAGCTGCATTACTACTAATTAAGGCTGCCTGCCAATGGAGAAGTCGCCCTGTAATTACAACTACTGCACCTTAATTCAGTTTCTTCATAGCTAAGCTCTTGCATATGAATGTTGAATAAGTGTCATTTATATACTATCTGCTACTTACAAGCATATCCCTTTCAGAAATGCTGGTTCCTTGCCCTAGCTAGCTGCTTCTTTACTTTTACCTACTTTTTTTTCTTTTTTATCAAATCTGAAAATCTTTTTTCTCATTATTTGATTCTCGTATCATCTTGTAAACCATGTGACAAATGTACGTGTGTACATACATTGGTTGGATTATGCTTTGAATCTGCTTGTCCAGTGTCAAAAATGGTTTAAACTAAGAGACCTCTCGCATTCGAAGTGAGGATTGCATTACTAGACCAAATGCCCTTCATATCATATGTCTATAATGTGAGTACAAGTCACTACTTATTTCCTTCGACATACCTAGAATAAATACAAATTAAAAAAAAAATCACTATCACAATTGCCTGTGGGGCATTTCGAGAATTGAACTTGAGACCTCTCGCACCCAAAGCAAGAATCATACCACTAGACCAAATGCCCATCATATTGGCATATATACATACACGACATGAATTTATTCCATTGTAATGTCTAGAGAAAACATAAATTTTAAAAAAAAAAAATTATCATCGTGATTGTCTAGTTTCATAAAGATAGCTAGCTAGAAATGGAGAATTTTGAGAATTAAACTCAAGATCTCTTGCATCCAAAGTGAGAATTATATATATCACTTGACCAAATAACCATCATATCATATTTCTACGACGAGAGAATAGGTGACTCCACACCTATGTCATGGATAAAAAATAATAAATTAAAAACATTTATCATAACTACCCAATTTCATAAAAAAATGACGATTTTCGAGAATCAAACTCAAAACCTCTCGCATCCATGTGAGAATTGCATCACTAAACCAAATTTCTTCCATATCATGGGTTTTGCAGTTTTGGGGAACTACGTACCTATAAAAATATGATTTTGCTTCATTGTCATGCCTATAAAAATAGGTATTTTCCAAATAAATATCATAATTAACTATATAATTTTGTTAAGAAAACGGGCCTTCCAAGAATCAAACTCAACACATAAGTACGTAACATACGAAAGGAAAAAACATACAACTAGATCAAGTGCCCTTCATACCTACACGAATCGGTCAAATTCCCTTCAAAATTCGTATTATTATTATGAATTTATAAAAAATTAAAGTATAACTGGATCTACTATATGATCAGTTGTTCACCAAAAGAAAGAGAAGGAATATATATAAAAGCAGAGGGGAATAAAGGGGATTAAATTGTGTCACATAGCTAGTACATGCGAGGGAATGTACCCTTTTTTCAAGGATGCTAATTAAGGCAAAATTCATGCAGAAATATGCAGAAACTCGACGAGGATTGTCGAACCCTAGCTTGAATTAAAATTTCAAATGATTTAGACAATTTATTCTCCCACCCTTTGAGAATTTGTTCCTTTCTGAAAGTGGTTAGGTCAAATATGATCAATGCTATTGATGTACGGTATATCCAGTAGCATCTATGTTACTAGCCCTGTGGTTCAATATGTTGTTATGCTATATGCTTTCGGTTCGTAAGAAATTTGATATCATATAATGAACCGTTGTATTTCAGTAACTCGAGTTGTCGAGAGAGGTTTGTACGTAATTAGTTTATATACCATTTCTTAACAGTTCGCATGTGGGTTTCTCTTGTTGCTCCATGTATTTGTAGCTAAGTGGGAGCTTTTTACAAGTAATGACATAAATTTGAGTAGAATATATACAAGATATCATTCAGTGGCGGATCCAGGATGAATCAAGGCACTGGGCCGTAATTGTAAAGAAACTTTGATAATAAAGATAAAAATATAATATAACTATAGATTTTATTAAACTATCAATTGTACACGACCGTCTTTTACTTTAGTAAACTCATTAGTCATCAATAATAGAGTCTTCATCTATATCATTAACATGCTCTCTCTCACAGAAAATAGTCAAACAATCATAAAAAAATTCATTGATATTTTATTGCGTAACCGGTCTTCACATATTTCATTGCTGAAAAAGTTCTCTCAGTGGTAGCCGTTGAAACGAGCAAAGTCAACATTAGACGAATAAACCTGGTTATCATTCTATAATTTGCGTCCATCCCTATTTTCACCAGCTTTTCTAATAATTTAGGAAGAGAAGGAACCTCATGTTCCTGACTCCGAACAACATAAACACCATAAAACGTAACTCATTCATCAAAGCAACCATATCATAGCCTTCAAAATCATGAGGATAAAACTCTTCTCCAAACTTGTAAATATCATCCTCGTTAAAAGACTGAAAATAATTGTTGGATTTAGTGTTCCGCTCAACTGAAGCAATCCAATTGAAGACTAACACTAGTATAGAAGACTAAGAGTTTTTTGGGATTTACAATTTAAGTTACTAATCAACTTTAAAAAAATGCACTGGGCCGAATTTAGATTAACACTAAGTCAAACACTTAGAATGGTTGCTCTAAATCCGAAAGAGGGCTGGGCCGGGGCCCGGGGAGGCCCCCCCTGAATCCGCCACTAATATCATTGAACTTTAATTTTGTTACACTCGTCACTAAATTATTTCTTTCATTGAATGTCATCAAACTTATATTTTTGTTTCACTGTTTATCACGTTGTCCTAGTTTGGACATGATGACCTGGAATGAGCAAAAATAGTCTAATCACCATATAATCACGAAATACACAAAATATTTGGCCATAATAATAATAATGGATTAGTGGGCCTTAATTTTTTTTTAAACGAATGACCTTAAAATATGAGTAATTTATGCTTATCCAAATCGATTTTTACCCCGAAACACGTAATTGAAATGCAGTTGGCCACAAGATGCACCAATACCTTGAATTTTATTGTAAGTTTATATCCATATTTGACTTCAACACAATATATGTGAACAAACTCGATTTCACACTCTCTACATCAAACAAAGTTGACTTCAACACATATTGTACGATCTCCAGTACCCTTTTTCACAAGCTATTAGAAGACATGTCACATGCTCACAACTGCCCTTAACTTTGCATAGGTTATCGAACACAAGCCAAGACAGTCGCTTTAGGCTGTCAAAACACACTCGCCGCTATTCTAAATCAAGGCCCGGCCTTACAACTGCTTGACCCTTCTCCGTATTAATTGACAAATTCGAGTTTAAATTTGGTCAATAAGTATTTTTAAAAAATCTATGGGGGTACTATGCTAGTTCAAATCAGTTCATAAAATGAATTTGTCAACCAACTACAAAATTTCAATATTCAGCTTTAGCCAATTTCTCTATATAGTCCCTTAATATTCATAAAAAAAATCCCTTAATAGGCCCGGGTAGCTATCCCACGGCTGGTCTTATAAACCAAATCAATTGATTCGGTCATTTCTCCCCAGGTGAGGCTACTTGAGCATAGTTCTTACCGGACCTAGTTGATTAGAGAGAGCAGGAGGAGTTGATGGACGGAGAAGGCCGGTTTGCACTTCAGACTCAGTACGTATATCTTTCAATCCCAATTTCTATAACAATATATTGGAGACGCATAATTACATATATCTTAACTTCTCATTCAAATCGAATCGTTCGTCTAACGGATTCTTTACATAAATCAAAGAAGCCAATCAAGTATGAACCAAATTCCAACACAATTCGGGATATGCCACGTCATCAGCAATAGCTGCCTCATGTTGGTTGTGCAAAATGCCTGCAAAGTACTGTAGCTGGACAAAACTCACAATCAAAGGATCTTACTGTATATTAAGTATCAACTATAACATCGATATAGAGCTGACCTCGAGTCGGTGTCGCATTTGTTGTTGTCATGTTCGTTTTCTTCTTGGATTTGGATCACCTTTAGTTCCAAACTTGCGATTTGGGGTCCGGCACACTCAGATGTGTCGAATTTATTCGAGAGTGGCAGGTTAGGAACTCCAGGTTTCAAAGTTTTAAAGTTGGGTTGATGCACGCTTTGTTTTGGTGCATTTGGGGGAGAGGAATGATCGTATTTTTAGAGATAGGGTGAGAACGAGAGAGCAATTAGTTTGGAAAATTGCTGTTACGATATGCAGGTGGCTTCGAGTGGCTAATATCATTACTCGGGACGAGATGAAGGATTGGCTGGAGCTGTGGCGGTTACATTTTGATCCAGGTTAATGTTCTGTCTCTTTGTAGTCTAAGGGGGATGACTTTGTTGTGGCTGTTTGTATTTGATTTTGTGGTGGTGGCACGTGTTGCGGGTGGCTGTGGTGGAGGTTTGTTGAGAGTTGTGTTTTGGTGGGGGAGTGTTTGGTGGGATAGTCTTTTGGGTGGGTATAGGGCCTTGTTACTCCTGGGTTTTTGTTGCAGGAGGTGAAATGTACAGGGGGCATCTTTTTCTACTAGGGCATAGACAGGGAGGGTTGTGAGGTTAAAGGTTGAATTTGGCTCTTTGTGTATTAACTGGTTGGTTTTTATCAGCTTAATATTATACAACTACCATTCATAAAAAAACTATAACATCGATATAACTCCCAAAACACAATTGGTTAATTATTGTACGGTTAACTTAATTGCCAACTGGCTGGGCCATGCATGCAAGCTAGATATACAAATCACAAAAAGACAAAAATGATAGTACGTGATCACTTATTTGATAAGGACAAATGATTAGTAGAAATGATTGCAGGACAAATCTCTTGGCACGACACCTCGCAACTTTTAATCAACACGTGATCACTATACGCCGAGTCCGCGTGCCAAAGTCGATTCGGCCGTGTAATCTAAAAGCCCACCATGACTCTTCTTCATGCATCATACTGTAGAAATCGTCATCAGCCTTATTTATAACTATATTATGGCATCGTTTAAACGAATATGCCGAAAAATGCTCAGTGTATCCTCAGGAACTATGCCTTTCTTTTCATTCCCCATTTCCACAAAATGTAGACCCAAGCATCTGAACTAAGGCTGAAGCTCACTTGTTCAAGCCCAAACTGGATAAGTAAACGGGCTGGCCTGCTACGGCTCAAGTGTTGGATGGGCCGATAGCCTCTTTTTATAATTTCTTTCAAGGCCCAACAAACATTCAGGCCCAATATCTAGACTGATTTAGCTTTACCTCCAAATCTGAAACATTTGAGCTCAATGACGATTAGTGACGAAGAATTGATGGAATGTTATTTTAGTGTGAAAAAAATTATAAGTTGTTACATGTTAGCATCAAGTCAGCCAAATATTCACTAGACTTGGCGACTTAGCGATTTGGACTCGCCTGAAAGTTCAGGGTTGAGTTTGTTATTTTGGTATTTAACTCAAAAGTTTAGTGTTAGGGTTAATTTTCAAATATACCGACCTGTGACCCGAATGACCTAACTCTTGAAATAACCCGCAACACATAGTGACCTACCAATTTACTGGGTCTACCACAGTTCAACCCTTGAATACACTCGAAATCTAATAAGTCGTTTGGATGAGTGCACTGGAGTGAAAGTTAACTAAATTAGTAAGTGCATTGAAATGATAGGTGCATCATGTGTAAAAGAAGTGTAGTTACGAATTTACTTGTTTGAATCGGTGATTTGAAGGTGAATTGGAGTGGAATAAATATTAATTAAAAAATTAATTACCATATCAAGTTCGATTCACCCGTGAATTTTTAATTCACTCACCATCAATGGTGAATCTCTCTCCTCTATATTTTGCACCCAGTCTCATAGGATAAAATTGAATTCACCCCAATACATTCATCCCATTTTTCATTTCCAAACGATGTAATTACACACTTTTCACTCCAGAGAGTGTAATAACCCCAATTCGTTGTCGATTCATCTCGTGCATGGCCCCTGTTCGTTGTTGATTCATCTCGTGAATGCACCCATTTAGGTGAATTGTAAATATTGATAAAAAGGTTTACCCCAATAAATGACAGTCGAGTAACAAAATGGCAAAGCAAAAGACATGCTTTTTGTTTTTATCATTGTTGGCATCAATCAATCAAATACATGCATATGAATGTCTGAATCCATAGGCTCCTCGTGAGGATGAAATGAAAAGGCTAATCGACAAATAATCTTTTGCTGTAGAGAGACTCATTTCTTTCTCCCCAAACGAGAGGGAGATGTCAATAACAAAGTGACAAAATTTAACACGGTAACAAAGAGCTAGGGATTATCACAATCAAAGTTTTCAGAACCAGACCGGGGTCGAGCCGGCAAGGTCAAGAATTCAAAGGTTTAATGGGAAAATCAGAGTTGAACCGAGCTCACACTAAGATTAAACCAAAATTTATCAGTACCGAAGAACTGACTAGTTCATAATAAGACCGGTTCAACCGAGAACAGGATACGGCATTGAAAACATTGATCACAATGTGACAATATGAGGAGACAATCAATATTTATCAATAATTTTTTTACAAATTTTAAAAAATGCCATATTTTCAAAAATAGTCATTCCTAATAGTGAAGTGAAAAGGTACGTAGCCATGTTTGCTGAAAAGCATAAGGCTGCAAATGCTAAATTCCAATTTGCAGTACATTCTCCCCCATTACACTATTAGTCTATTATTACTAACCTTCAAACGATAGGGAATGGGCATGTCTTGTCATATAGCACTACCCATTTGGCTTATTCTTAGCCCTATCTGATCCCAACCTTAACCACCTTTAACCGAATCGTGACTCGAAAATAAGCAAAGTCTTAAAGGACCGACCTGTGAGATAGTTCTTGTAGTGTCATATTGTCATTGATGTTTTTCGAGTATGGGTCGAATTCGCATTGTTTGGATACGAGTTTATTGGTGTAGTATGTGGATGGAGGCTAGATACTGCCATATAAATGACGATCAAATGAAAAAAAAAATGTTGAATGATCGACTTGGAAGATGGATCTAGTATTATAATGTTGGTCTTCGAAATTATGGCTCAAATTGGCGCATCATCGTGGTTAAACATTAGATATTGAGTAAACCATCATCACAATGGGGGGATAGAGAGTACAACTATACAAGTGCGAGGATGGACTCACCAATAGCGAAATCAGAGCTCAAGTAGACTTTGGACCCGATACATAAAATACAATGAGCCAAATATATCACTACAAAAAAATTGATCTTTAGCTACTGCAAAATTGCAACGACATGAAAATGCAGTAGCAAATAGTTAGTATTTGCTACGGCAATCACTATTTCATGTAGTAATTTGCAGTGGCAAATACTATTTGCCACACCACTATTTGCTACGGGATACTGGGTGTAGCAAATAGTGGTGTGGCAAATAGTATTTGCTACTGCAAATTACTACATGAAATAGTGATTGCCGTAGCAAATACTAACTATTTGCTACTGCATTTTCATGCCGTTGTAATTTTGCAGTAGCTAAAAGTCAATTTTTTTGTAGTGTATAATTACACTAAATTTATCAAGAAAATACACATATTTTAGCTATTTGAGTCCAAGGGACCCTGAGTTCGGGTGGTATGCCACTGGACTCAGCCCAACAACTGCACCCAACCAAGTCCTATCCCTTTTATATCATTAACAAAATCAATGTTAACGATGTCTCACATTACGAGACTCATCATTCAGGTTAACGCTTCAACATTCTAATCTTTCGATAGTTACAATTTAGATTACTTTCACATCATACGATCAATTTGGGTGAAGCTACAAACATGTGAGAATGAAGCCCTAGCTAGAGTTCTATTGTTGTAACAAGTATTCACACAAGCATGCACAACAATATTCTTTCATAGAGTAGCCTAAGCAAAAAAGAAGAAGAAGTTGAGGGCCAAGTGATGTGTGTCTTTTGAATTGGGATAAAGAGAAATTAAATGGTCATTGATTGGGCAAAAGGGAAGAAGGTAAGTTTCTGATCAATGGCCAGAAAGAAGAGAGAGCTCAGAATCTGGGAGAGAGAGAGAACGATAAAGAATAAAACACAGAGCCACAAAGCATAAAACGACAGCAGTTAGTAGTAACCTGTAATTATCCTTCTCTCTCTCTATATACAGATAGTGTGTCAGAACATGTGACCTACGGCCACTAGCAAATAGAAACATACAATACATTACATATGTGTATATGTGTGTGTCGGATAGACCAACCCCAAGTGATTCTCGTGACACCAAAATATTGTGGAGAAAATTGCATTTTGCTACCTCTATTTTGCTAACTTTACAGTAACCCTCTGCAATGGATTATAAATTGTTGTTTTTACCCTTTTCTACTTCAGTCACTTTGTCTTTTGGATCCTTTCATGTTATTGACGTTAATTAATGTGCATTCAGCACGTCACATCAACTCCAATGAGCATGTTTTAGTCGGCTTAGATTTTTTTAATTGGGAACATAAGCATATAACTGGATAAGATAAAACGTGAATTTAAAACTCTTTGTACCTTGTTTTTTTTTATTCTGAAACAAAAAAGGTGTTAATTAATCAAAGTTTCAACTAATCATCATCCTAAACTCTAAACCCAGCCAAAACTGTATTCCACGAATAGGAGCACAAACGACTTCATTCTCTCTTTCGTGTTCTAACCAGGTCAAGTGAACGAAGAATGCTTTGATTTACAATCCTAATATTTCTAAAAGCATTGATGAGTAGTGCTCTTCGATTTTCTGTTGTCTTATACTTAGAAGGATTCCTCTAGTTAGGGGCAGAAATGCAACCCAAACCCAAAGTTAGTTGGTTCTCTCCGAAATACGTTGAAGCACATCAGTTGACAAGACATCTAAGAGTAAAACACTGTTTTGGTGTTGGTCGCGAGAGCAGTACCAAATCAAGACAAACTCTAAACTCTACATTGATGTAACTATCTCCTCATGGACTTCGCTTTATCGAGGTGACTCAACATTTTAAAGACATGATCTAACAGTGTTAGTTAAGTCAAGGCAAGAAGCGAGTTTCACTTGTACTCTTCGCGATACCATCCTCAAATTCACCTCCTTCAATGCTTTACTCACTCAACCGTGAAAGCAATTGCTGATTTGGTGTGCAGATTTGTCCATATTTCAAGTCAAGAAGATGGGAAAATGGGACGAAATGACCCAAAAGGTAGAGTAACTAAAATATGCAAAAGTAAAATAGCAATTTATAGTATAGCATGGACTATCTGCCAAGTTGGTAAACTAGGAGGAGGAAAGTGATATTTTCCCTATATTGTGTCCCTATGACATTGCCTGCAGCAGCTGGCTGCCACTCTCTTGTCCTGCAAACCTGACTGCAGCATTCTGTCTTGCCCCACTAACATCCATTCCCATGCAACTGTTAAACTGTACTGATCTGTGTTTCTGAATTACTTACTTACTGTTTTAATTTGTATAAAAGTTTTTTCTGGTTGTAATTTATAAGCATGAAGTTGGATACTTTGATTCATCCAATGCATAAACATCTCTCATTCCCTTGACTTGTAATTGGTACAAATGTCTCCCTCCCTGACCATGACATGACCTCACCCCATTTCCCACAATCATATCAATCACTTGAAAAATTCCAACCTCTTTCTTCTTTGGCTTCATCTACCCATTTAGAATCTTTTCTCTTGGCTTAATCAACTTGATTTGCTTCCATGATTTGGTAATTCAGTGTGCATATAGTGGAGTTGTTGATTTGGAGTACACAAGTTCATACCAGTACATCGAATCGAATTTCCTGATTCACTATGAAGACCATCTCTGATGTCCAATTCATGCAGCTTCACCGTCGTATTTCTAGTTAGAAAGCTCAACTTGTACTACATATGATTATTCCGTTTATCATATACCCTTTTGACTTACAGACTTGTAGTCTAAATCCTAGTAATCCAATGTTAACAATTGATCACATAGACCTATGAAATTTCAAGACAATTAAAGTTATTAAGATGGGGTGTTTCTTTACACAGTTATGAAACTCAAAACCTTAAAACATAA
This sequence comes from Linum lewisii, assembly GCA_034768395.1. NCBI lineage: Eukaryota > Viridiplantae > Streptophyta > Magnoliopsida > Malpighiales > Linaceae > Linum > Linum lewisii. Next base: position 2,068,508 of record CM068299.1, read on the forward strand.
TCAATCAGGAACCGTGAACACCTTAAGTTGACAATCACCATTAACTTATACAGAACAAAACAAATAACTTGGTCAACGTTAAATGAACAGAGTATCGACCAGAGTGACGAAACCCGAGTCGGTCAAGCATCAGTAGTTGGAGTAAGTGAGGCACCATGCCCCTATAAAGTTGGGCGAACAAGGCTATCAATCATATTACTATTCAAACCCCAATTCTTCACATGAAGCAACAATAGTGCATAATAATACACTGTAGCTTCCCAACATCCCTAGATCCCAATATAAATCCCACTCACTTATCTAAAACCCACCATTTCTTTACTTAGAAAAACAGAGGAAAACAGAGGGAACAATGGTGTGCAGGATGCAGAGGAGGCTTGCATTGCGCAGACAGCTTCACATTCTCAGAATGATCACTCATTCCCAATCTGTATGAACACTCTTCAGAACTTCTTTATCTACATTGATTGCTTCTGGGTTTTGAGCTAAAGAGTTGAGAGTGATTTGTAGGTGCAGAAGAGCTCAGCTATAATGGATGCTTATGTGTACATTTACCAGCTAAAGCTTAAGCTTGAGGCAATGAAGAAAGAGATGGAGGATGTTGCAGCAATCAGAAACCAATACTTGCAGACAATGAAACAGCAGCAGCAGCAGCAGCTCCAGTTTCCTAAGGTGACACAATCAAATCTTTGTAGATAATAGCTGCTTCCTAATGACTCGAGTTGTTAGGAAGAGTACAAATTAGTTTTTTATATTAGTCGTTGTTTACACGATACTTTGAACAGAAACTCTTAGAAGAGTTGAGGTTTGCGCAACTTCTGTATGTCACGTGCACGACTTGGAAGCTATACCGGAATTTGAAACGTAGACTTCTCATTCATTAGATAAAAGTTCTGGTATCATGTCAAGAATTGCTACATCCCAATAACTCTGAGTTGTTGGGGAAGAGTTCAAATTGGTTTTTATATTAGTCATTAACACACTTCCTCAAGCGAAAGCTCTCAGAAAATCCAAGGTTTGCACAGTTTCGATAATTCATGTTGCACGACTTGGGGGCTACCAGAATTTGAAAACGTAGAGTACTTCTCAGTCATTAAAACTTTGATACCATGTCAAGAACTGGGGTACTGTTACATCCCAATAACTCTGAGTTGTTGGGAGAGAGTTCATATTGGTTTTTATATTAGTCATTAACACTCTCTCTTTACTCCCTAGTCCATCTCGTAAGTGGCAGAATCAGAATGGTCGGAGTCCCTATCATGTCTAAAACTTCGATTTCGATTTCTTAGATTTCGATTTCGATTTGCAGAGTGAAGTGAAGGTGGAGAAGGGTGAAAAGGGGTTTGAGGTGAAAGTGAGATGTGGGAAGGGTAAAGATAAGCTGGTATCAGTGCTGGAAGTGTTTGAAGAGATGAAGCTCAGTGTTTTGCATGGTAAAGTGTCATGTAGCCCTTACTTCTCCATGGAAGCCATTGTTGTTGAAACTGTGGTTCAAGAAGAAGAAGTAAAGGCTGACGTGGAAAGTGTTACTCAAGCTCTTGTGAGGGCGATCAACAGAGGAGGCTGCTAATTGAGAAGGATCGTTTCTTAGTCTTGACTTATGATCTCATGATCAAGCTTTCATGTTAGAAACAAAGTAACTAACATCATGAATTGATCATAAGTGGCCATTGTTTTTTGTGTACTTCTCTCTAATGTATCGATTCAATCAAATGCAGAGGCTAGTGTTCTTCTTTGTATTTTCTGCATCACTAGTTTATTTCGTTGGTGTTAATGGTCATCCAAGATATTTACAGAAAGGTGTATCGCTGGAGCAACGGACACCGAATTGGGTGGTTCTGGGTTGAGGGAAGAATTGTTGTGGGGTAACATCCCAAGTACCACACATCGGCAAATCAAGACAAATTTGCTCTAGTTTAAAAAGACTCCACCAACTACACTAGTGACTAGTAAGCGGCCTTTGGAAACGACCAAAACAATTTTGGCCAAAGTGACAAAATACTAATGTTGGACTGTTGGTGCGGGCGGAATTAATGGAAATAATTTGAAAATATATAAATGAAATAAATTGATATTTTGTATGTAAATTTTTGCAAAAGGTACATTTTTATCAATAAAATGAACACAATGGCTATTAATAATTAAATTTGAGTTATCTATGAACAATAGGTTTATACTCTTAATTTTTTTATCTATTGGGCCCGTGAGAAAGAAGGGTCATTTGGGCCTTGTGTCGGAAAGGCCCCAAGTCCTTTGGTTAGGCACTCACAAAAAATAAATAAGAACAAAAGAAGAAATGTGAAATTGTTGAATCAGGACTGAATAATTAAAGTTGAGCATGTCTATCTAGACGGAAATAAAGTCATCGACTACTTAACTTGCTCTATTTTTTTTTTATTAGGTACAAACCCCAGCAGAGCAAAATATTTTGTTCTTTCTTGCAGATGCCCCTTGATCTACGTGACCTTCATTATGGAAAATGAAGCGGAGCTTGGCTGTACTTATAGAGGCAGAGAAGCATCAGTCTTCTTCGTCTTTGTGAGAACGAAAAGCAGTAGCCACAATCATACGAGGAGTTGATTGAGTTGATTCTAAAGTAAGGAATTAGCAGGGAGCTGATAGAACAACTACGAGGAGTAGTTCAGTTCACTTTTGTAATCGATGTTGTTTTGAGTGTTCAATAAAATTGACTATCTCAAAGGGAAACCTCCGAGCATGGATTTACATCAGAGCATAAAATGGTTGGTGGAGCCACGTAAAAAAACTCTGTGTCGATTTCCTTTGTTCTCCATTCTCGGAGAACTGAACTCTCTGAGTTCTGTTCTTAGTTCTCTGTCGGAGAATAAGTGAAGAAGTTCGGCTTTCTATTCCTTGGAGCCCAACTGACTGCCATCCGCTTCTTACTTAAGCCCACTTAAAATTTAGGTTTCCTTCTACAACTTCATTTTTTTTCCTTCCGAAATTATGATAAAATTATCTCTGCTTGTTCAAATCACCCTATCTATTATTTAACGACATGTAGATTCTTATTTTCGAAAAAAAAATAAGATATTAAGCATGTTTACATATTGAATGATGATATTCATGAGGTAGAAAATGGTTTCTAAAACATGTCAAGCAAATGTTTAATTAGGTGGAATCAGTATGTGCCCAGGAATTCCAATTCCAGATCCAAGGCTGTAAGTGTAACAACAGATTAAATCCCAATTATAATTATTATTTATTCTAATTAAGCATATTCTCTTATTGGTACGTAGACGTCAGAAATGTATAGATTTCTATTTTTTTTTTCAATTAGATTAAACAAATGAAGTATAGAAGAGCTTTGAATGATTCCACATTAATTTGAATTAGGAATATATTAATTAATTATATGATCATATAAATCCCTGGTAATAAGGATGGTTGCTACGTTGCTTTCATTATCTCATCAACTCCCTAATTTAAATTAATGGGGAGCAAGTTGACAAAATGAGGTATAGAGAGAAAGGAACTGCTACTAAGGGTACCAATTTGGCTATTGCCTTTGAGAATATTGCATCCAGTAACTCGAATTACGAGAGAGTTTTGAATGGATTTTATATTATTTACACCTTTGAGAGGTTTTTATCTCAGTTATTTGATGGGTGCATGGACGGATCTGGGGGTGGGGTTTCCCAGGCCGCGGCCCACCCCACTCATAGGTCTAGAGTTACGAAATTATGTATATTTCCGTCTGTGTAAATAGACTGACCCAGTGATTTTGTAGATTGAGCCAAACACATATGAAATGGCCCAGTGTCTTGATCCACTCTGGATCGGCCATTGAATGGGTGACAAGGGCCAAAAACTAAACAATGGGTCATGCGAGATTTGATAATTCCAGTGAAATTGAATTACATGGAGGATTAATCATTTAACCGAAAATCAGTTCCTTGTTTTCTCGTCTAAATGACATTATGGAATTGAAAAATTCGTACAATCACAATCAACTCGATTTTTAACGGATAACGATTAAAAAATTATATAAAGTATTAAAATTTTAAAAATATCTTAAAAAAAGAAGGGTATAAAGATGTACGAGAGTGGAAATTTTTTATTAATTCCTCCCAAATCCCATCCGCTTCAATGGGATTTCTAATTTCCCTTTCGAATGTGACTTGGGATCTGGGCAGGAATTTAATTCCGTTGGATTTGGTTCACCATTTACGTATAGGGAACATGAAATTCAGAATATCTCCGGATTTGGCCAAATTCACCCCAGAAGATGAAAACTAGAAATGGAAGAATCCAAACGACAAAGTGGTCGAAGTATGAGAGGTAAAATAAGTAATTTATAATGTAAGAGCTATCTGTTAAATTGACAAAGTAAAAACGGCCAAAATGCTATTTTTCCTAAATTCAACTGTACACCATTTTTTTTCACCAATTTAACCAGTAATTTTTTAATTCATATATATCACTGCGATTTATGAATTTTGCTTTCGTACATTAATATCGTGGGAGATAATATCTGCCATCCCGTGGCATGCATGTATAGTCATCCGATTGAATCCCCATATAGAGCGGATCGGCATCATGCCAAATTTAAAGCACACGTGATATTCATTCCATTGGCTGCTATAGTGCTCTGCTATCTAAGCTAAGAGATCATCTCAATATCCACTTCTCTTATTATTCCTTTAAATGCACCCATCATGTACACTCGTAAAGCTGTCCAAACTGAAAATAAAGGGTTTAGTAAAAGTGTATAGATTCATCTTTTCACGTAAATCCTTCCTCCCTAACCCCGCTTTTTATTTTATTTATTTAGTTAGGTTTTATCTTTTTTCTTTTAGTTAGGATGGTTACGATCTATGGTCCTCCATCTTTGGAGACACCACGACCAAAAAAAAAATATTGTATGAAATATTAATGTTGTTGGTTTACATGAGTAAATAGTCAAACGTGTGATTACACGTATTATTATTTTAAATTATATTCACTAAATATGGTATATATACATATTTAGCTATAAGTGACTCATTATCTACCTCTCGTATAGTATACAACCTACTTTGTACACATAGTTTATCGTCACTCTCAATCCACAGCCAATCTTTGAACCTCCGGTCTGACATGACACAGACTGAATTTTTGACAAATGAGGCTAATTGTCAAAATTATATCGGTCAAAATAAGAAAGGGTGAGTAAGTGTGCACTAATGTTCTGTCATTTTAATTCACTGCATTCGTTTTAAAATAGAAAGATTTGTTTGTTAACTTAATAAAACTAGATTACTCGCGGCCTGTTGGCCGACTTCAACATAAGATAAATATTTAAAACATTAAATATTTAGTACGTCTGGACACAGCCCCTTCGAGTTGGTCGGCTTCCTATCCTCTCCAAACTCACTCGAGTGTCTTCGTACCTCCTAAATTTTAAATTCTTTACAAAGTGAACTCATTACTTTAATACGGGTTCGGAGCAGTCCTACTAACGTCAGCGGTGTATTTTTTTGGAAATTTTACCACGTCATTGTTGACATGTAATAGAAAATATAATTTGAAATTTAAAAAACTAAAGATATTAAAAAAAAATTAAAGGTAAAACTGCCAAAGAATTAAAAAATAACTGTAGACAGCCCATTGGCCGATTTTTTGTGTTCATATTTTACTGAATAATATTTATTTTGTTTTTTTATTTAGATTACTTAGAAGTGTGGTTGAATTTTTTATACTTTTTAATATATAATAATTTAATTCATATATTGGTAAAAAATTATAAATTTGTTATCAATTGTTGGAATATAATAAATAAAAGCATTATAATTATGCTTTCTTGTTGTTACGTTGAAAACACTGCAACTTTTCTTTGATTAAATAGTAAACTACTCCAATCATTAGGTGTGGCATTGTTGGTTGTTCACTTTGTCTCTTAAACATGAGGTTGAGAGTTCGATCCTTGTTCGTGAGAAAAGAATCAAAAAATTTTGTTTGCCAAAATCAATTTTTATCCAAAATACCCTCATTCCTAGAATGAAGGAGAAGCTCTAAAATCCCCAAAACGCTGACGTGTCAACTGAAAAAAATGGTATTTGCTTTAATGTATTAGTAGATAGAGATATTCAAATTTTCATTATTCCTTTACATTAATTGGGAACAAATAAGTATTATATGTAAATCCATTTATGAATGAGAGGGTATGTTACTATGTTATGCTACTATGTCACGTCTCTGTTTTGGAGTTAAATATTTAACACAATAATTATTGAAGAGGGTAGGTGCATGAAAGTCAACTCATGTCTGATGACCAACGAATCAACATTAAAGGGAGTCAATCACTCAATCTTGTGGATAAGTTCATCAAATTCAAGTTGGAACAAGTCCAAATTAGGTTTCATGATTCAAATGTCACTATATAAGTATGTACTTGCAAGTGGTTTTGATTAACAAGTTACCTTGTTGCATGTTTTTATGACAACAACATTGCTTCTAGCTAGGTTCATGCATGTACTCCAACTTTTTTGAATATCTTAAAGTAGTCTATATATTAGTGGATTGCGTTAGTAAATACGGAATGTGAGGGCATAATAGTTAATTTATGTTAAAATACGGATTGAATTAGTAAAACACGGATCACAAATAGCAGCACCTCGGGTAGCCATGTACACTAATCATATCAAGTTTTGTTCATAGATGATAGAGAAAAATCTTTTTTCAATTGTGGTCTGTGTACAAAGAAAACAATGTAGAGAAGGCTCGTTATACACTTGAAAAGACAAGTGTAATAAAAAGTCCATGAGAGGTCACCTAACTTGAATTCTGATTTTATTGATGTTGTGTACATAGTGAGCTCAAAGCGGGTGATGTAAGCGATAAATGTATAGTAAATAAAAGGGGTTTTGCAAGTACATATAGGAAAATATTTTCTGTCTTATGTCGATCAGTATGTCATTTGTAATGTGATTGGTGTTGTATTTATAGCACGAGGGTTGTGGCGATATCGGCAGGTGAGCTGCCTAGGTTTTGCCACATGTCCTTGTAGTCTTGTAGGTCTGTCAGGCGAAACTCTGGCCATTTATAGTTTCATATGAGCCCCTTTTAGCTCAGGCGGTTGGGCTAAGCTCGGGCCGAGGATTCTTGTTGATGAACTTCGGGAGCTAGAGATTTCAGTCGGTTCAGGTGATCCACCTAACCCGAATTCGAATTTTTTTGCCATAACGTGCCATAAATAACTTAATTAATGAAACCAGGTTGATTATGGAGAAAAATGGAAACAAAGCTAGAGATGAATGAATCTGTTGATAAAAAAAAATTGTGAAGAGTCATGAAATTCCTTTTATTTAAAGACTGAATTATTGTAATATATTATCAAATCTCAGTTTCATGCCGTCCTTCCTTGTACATTATTATACAATATACATATCTTACACCACTAATTTACAAATTAATTAATTTTATTATGTAATAATATGCATATATCATCCATGATATCATCGATATGAAAAATTGATAATGTTCAATATGTAAATAATGTATATATATACTTAACTATGGTCACGAATATTCTAAGAAAATGTGGTCACTTCTATGAAGAGGCTAATTTAATTCGGTCGTTGCTGGTGGAGTGATTAGACATGTCGAGGAAAATTTTTGTGGTTTATGCGATAAATCTTAGTGCGTGTTTGAATGAAATGATTGAGATCTTTGACGTTGTTGAGGGGTTACACATTGTCTTGGAAAAGGGTATTGAAACTCTTCATTTGAGGGACTATGTGGCTTATGACACATGCCCTATTGCTATTACTCCACCATATAGACAACTGCCCCGTGATGTGTACTAGTGTCGCGCTATGGATGAAGAAATTTGAGCATGGTGTGTGAATTTTGGTGACGCATGTATTGCCTAGAGGTTCAAGAAACAAGATCAAGTAGCATTTTTGTCAACTTAGGTCAAATGCAGGTCTGTGTATGTTGTGTGGCTCTCTCGACTGTTATCGGAGTCTGGATGTTATGTTTCTCTCCTAGCTCAGCTCTAAGCAGATTATACATGTGCTAAACAAATCGCTTATAACTCTGGCCCCTGCCTTACATGACCGCACATAGAGACCCACATGCATCATATATATGTTATCTAATTTGAGATAGTGAAATTAGTGTGCAATATCTCACTACCAAATATCAAAATGTTGATATCTCCTTACTAAAGTTCTTTCAACCAGAAGCAAACTGGTGTGTAGAGACCATCACCAGTTTGGAGAAAATTGATCAATAAGCATTGTCTCCTATTATGCTCGTAGACTTATCTATAGTGAATCACGTAAATCTTCGTCTCGAATTTCGTTATCCTCAACAATTTTACATGTAACTAGAACTAAAAGAATGAATACCAACAATTAAAAGATACCATCCAAATCTAAACTAAATCTTTCTTAAACATGATGATTAAAAGTTAGAATGCAAATTAAACCGATAAGTCTGCCGTGTCCTTTTTTATGGTGGGGCCTACAATATAATCGTGTTCTTATTCAAACATCATTTTGCACAAAAGTTCAAAGTTTCATAGCTTCGATTTATTTGATTGTTTATTTCTAATATTAAAACATAAGGGTGATGTATGTGTGAACAGAGACTCTGCCAAATTATTCAATAAACAAACACTAAGCCCCGGCCATAGGCTTTACTTATCCTAAAGGCTGGTGATATTTACATAGTATTAAAAAAAACTATCAGTATAAGAACTCCAAAGTTAGACGGCTCAGGATTCGAGCAGCGCAGAGATGAGTCGTAATCTCATGAGAAGTCACAATGATGCACTCAAAAGTAAATTCGTAAATGCTTAAACCCAAAGCGGACAATATATTGTCAGAAAAGGTTGAGGTGTTACATAAAATAACTTATAACTAACTATAAAGGTTAAATCACTAAGGGTGTAATTAAGTGGTGCATTTTTTAAAATGAACATGTAAAATTAGGGTTGATTGTTGAGGAGAGGCGGAAGGCAACAGATTAACTGTGCAACATCAATCCCAACATTTTCTAACAAGATACTGTTCGCTTTGAGTCTAAATCCTCACAGATTTGTTTTTTTTTTTTTTTTTTGTGTTGGTGTGATTCGAACCCATGACCTCATCTTCTCAAGATCAAACCCCCACAATTACACTCAAAACGCGTCATGTTAATTAAAGTTGAACTATTACATATAGCTCATGGATCTCTCACGTGCTTTGTCGATGTGGAATTTGCTTAGATGTCACTAAGTAATAAACTTTGAAGAACTTAAAAAAAAAAAAAACAGAGAGGCAACATGGAAATATGACTAAATAAACATAAACATAGTTATAATGTGGGTCTATAGTTGTCACCTTACAAATTGCAAAACATTCAATTATTAGCTACTAATTAATACAAAAGGAAACCAAGTAATTAATGACAAACATGAATTTGCACGTCCCTAATAAACAAAGCATCCAAGGCTCATCTGTCAATATGGCCGCCATTTCTTTATCATTAAACTCCCCTAAATTATTTAATTAATTATACTAATTAAATAAAAATTAATTATTAAAAACCCTTCCTCTTTCTCCACCTTCTCCTTCATCATCTTCATTTCTCTCTTTCCTCTCTCTGTATATCATCTCATCTCCTTTCCTCAAAATCTCCAAAAGTTTCCAATCATCAAACCTTAATCCTAAGTTGTTCTTCTCCTCACTTCACTCCACAATCATGGAACGAAAGCACAAACGAAATTCGTCGCTAATGATCATTAGCGACGAACAAGAGGAGAGTAACAACGACCACCACTCGACAGAGAGTGGTAGTCCCGACTCTCCTCCTTATAGCGACACGAAGGTGGCCTCCACTTCCACCACTACTTCTTCTCCCAAACGAAGGTATACTTTAATTTTTTTTTTCCAGAGTCTGAGATATCACATACCAAACGACCCCTTTTGGATATGTTAAGAAGATTCGAGTTTTGGATATGCAGTGGGAAGCGTGGTGCGCATAAGAGGGTGGTGTCGATCCCGATCAAAGACGTGGAAGGATTCCGGCTTAAGGGAGAGAATGCTCCTCCGCCAGCGGATTCTTGGGCCTGGAGAAAGTACGGGCAAAAACCCATCAAGGGATCTCCATACCCTCGGTACGTACGATAAGATTTAGATTTTGTTTGTGTCATTAAAGTTGCCAACTTTGGCTGAATGATTGCGAGGTACAATTTTGAGTTGTACTCCAAAAATGTCGACTTCGAATTACTTCTTGGTTTTTCATCAATATAGGAATCATCGATCCATCGTGTCTTGTGGCAAGCATAATCATGGATAAGAACGAATGAAAACGTCCGATCTTGAAAGACAAAATACCATAGGTTTTTTTTTTTTAATTATTCACCAATTTTTAAAATAGCAAGGTTTTGATTAGTTTGTTGGTTCAATCAGTTTAGCATGAATCATCCATTAAATCGATTTATTATGAAAAATATTATAATAAATTTAGGAGATGGTATATATTTTTGTATAATGTAAGTGTTCTCTAGTCATGTACCGATTGGTTCGTATAAAATTTTAGTACAATTATAACACGATCAGCAGTTGCAATAATCGATTATTATCTTTAAATTTTGATTGATTAGCTTTCTCAATTGATTCGTAGAGCATTAGAAAAAAAAAAATCAAACGACGATTAGAACAAATCCATTTCCTCCTATTGTGATTGAAGTTACTATCCGTAATTGTCCAATATAGTGTTCATCGATAGTAAAATGAATGTCATATTTCTATTTTCGGATATTATTCGTAACAATTTAATTTTTTTAGTTAAAATATGGTTAACTTGAGTTTAACTAACCGAAAGACTCAAAACTTGTGAACCAAGAGTCATTATATTCAAATATTAAGTTTGCAAGTCACTAATCAGCATGGGTTAAATAACTCATTATCCTAAACTTAAAATCCTTAAAATTTAACATAGTTTAAAGAAAATTAACTAATAATCAATTCAAGTAATCACGAATGCATCCAAAATTTTCGGTTTTACCTATGCGAACCAAAAGGATTCGATCTACTCAAACGGTTAAACCAGAAAGCCATCTAACCATGTGCTAATATTTTTTTAATACAGAGGATACTACAGATGTAGCAGTTCAAAGGGATGCCCAGCTAGGAAACAAGTGGAGAGAAGCCGCGTGGACCCCACCATGCTAGTTATCACCTACTCCTGCGACCACAACCACCCTTGGCCGCCGCCGTCCAGAATCCACCACCACCATTCCAAACCCGCCGCCTCTTCCTCCTCCGCCGCAACTCCGGATACTCCGCCCGCACACCCTGACACCCCCGAACCCGAACCGGAAAGGTTTACGGACTTCGGGGACGAGCCCATCTTGCCGGCGGACGAGTTCGCCTGGTTCGGTGAGATGCAAACGACGTCGTCGACGATCATGGACTGCCCGATTTTCTCTGGTAAGGGGACGGATGTGGGGATGTCCGACGTGTTTTTGCCGATGAGGGAAGAGGACGAGTTGTTGTTTGCTGATCTGGGGGAGTTGCCGGAGTGCACGGCGGTGTTTAGGCACCACCGCCTTGGGTTGGGGACGGAGGTCGAGATCTGCTGACGTGGCTTTTTTTGTTTTAATTAAGTTTATTATTTGTTGGATTTCTTCGTTGTCGTTACGCGCGGAAAAGGCGGGAGGATATATTAAAGAAAATTCGAAGGTGCAAGGAAAAGAAAAATAAACTATTATTTTTTTGTTTTCTTGGGGAGGGGAGAAAGGGGAGTAGTTATTATTAGTTTTTTTTTTAATTTTGTAATTGTATTTTTGTAATTTCTTATTTTTAATTATTTTCCGTGGAAAATGGAATATATATTTCGAATTTTGCGTTGGTTTCGTGTAGTAAATGAATAAAAAAAAAGAAGAAAAAATGCACCAATTGATAGGATGATGAATGTAGAGATCCAGATCAGTAGTAATTAAGAGCTTTAGATTTTGCAGGATTCTCGCATCAGATTTTGATTTTCCCCTTTGCTTCATGCATGGTTTCATTCTTTAGCCTTTATTGTATAAATCTACGAGTCCTTCACTGGACCGCTGGGGTTCGAGAGATAATGAGAGCCGAGTCACGAGCATTGTTAGAAGTAGTTAATCGGAGGAGGAAAATGTCTGAGTTGTGGATCCTTGCTCTGGAAGAATGGATCACAATCAATTGCGATAGTTATGTGATCCAACCTCATAATTGTGCAGCGACGTGAGGAATCATCCGTAACAGCGCGCCAGAAGTTGCACAATCATGAGAGCGGAAGCCATTGGCCTTGAAATGGCTTGGGAGTTGGGGGCGAGGAAGGTTATTAACTTACAAGTCGAGTCTCTGGCTTCTGTTATTGCTATTACTGGAAATCAACATGAGGACACACGACATAATTATATCCTTCTGGCCTATTTTGGGCACAATCTTAGTTTAGGATCTCATTTTAATTATGTATGCTCTCCAGTCTCCAGAGATTGAGAGAGCGATCGCTAGCAACATTATTGGGGTTTGTTTCCCCGTATGATTCGTTTGAATGACTAAGGATCATAGAGAAAATTGATCTATTGCTCCGTTGTGATCAGACTATACGAAATGAAAAAGGCAACTCGATAGGTGATTCGTGACTGAATTTTCTTACCTTATATAAATACTTTATTTGTGAATATTTTTCTGAGGCCTATATTTTTCGGCTTTTGTTGAGAATAAAAATGAAGTTATTTTCCTCATATTTTTTGAATTAAGTAAATCAATCCATTCAAATAAAACAATCGAAATTATGGATCGGTGGGTAATTGACTTCAATTCAAATAATTGGACTCAAGCTTCTCTAAGTTTACCAAGCAAAGGAAAAGTCAAAATGAACAACCTAAAAGGTTTGACTTTTTGGCTAAATGTGGATTTGTGAACATCCCATCATGGAATAAGAAGATGTGATATTAATGACCCTCAACTTGCACCGTTGGCATATTTCATGTCATTATTAATATTGCTCACGATGCTTAAACAAGATCAAAACACTAATGCTACATTTAATTACTTCTCGACAAAACAACAAGTTATTAGGACTACCAAAACGAGTCCAACTGAACTAAACTCGAAATAATTAATTGAAATTTTGAGCAACTCGCCTCAGAGTCAATATATTTCAATAACCCAGTTTGATTTGACGGGTTTGAACCGAGATTCAATCTATTTTCCTCTCAAATCTTTTGTAAATCTATCTCATTTGCACACTTTTGGGTAATTTTTTAGATAGACTATCTGCAAATTGTTCTATTATCCTAAGTAAATGTCTTAGAAGCAATTGGATAAGGATTCTGTACAACATATCATTACTCAATAGATCTAGGGCCGTTTGGTTGATGGAATTGGGTCCGAGAATTGAGACCCAATTCCCGGTCCATTGGGAATTGACTCAAATAATTGCACTACAATTCTCATTGGTCTGGGAATTGATTTCATCAACCAAACCACCCCTAGTTCATAAAATCAATTGTTTTAGATTCCTAAAACGTGGGTTACACTAATCAATAATTTTAAAGCATCTTTAGTATCCGCCAAATTTCATTAAAACGTAAAGTCGTCTTTGTTTTTAGGGCAGAGTAGCTTTTGTAATGGTCATGTCCTTTTAATATCATTCATATTAAAATTTATTTATGTTCTCAAACTCGTTTTCGCACTACTAAAAAATTTGTGTTTAGCTACTGCAAAATTATAACCGCATGAAAATGTAGTAGCAAATAGTTGATGTTAGCAACACCAATCACTATTTTCTACGGTAATTTTCTATAGCAAATACTATTTGCAACACCAGTGCAAACTTTTCGTAAAATTTCTGATTGTTGCCTTGTTGGATGTCGCTCATAATTTTTTATTTACTTTTTTTTTGGGCATATATAGATAGCTCCGATAGAGACATCGAGATAGTAAATACAAGTAGGAAGGAAAATCAAGTCTCAACCCAGACAGTCATGTCTACCTCCATGACCCATGGAAGTTAGCTAGAGCCATACCTGCCACGTAATGAGCGACCCTGTTACCTGAACGGTGAACCGTTTGGAAACGCCAAGAAGGAGCACCAATTTTTTATTTACTTACTTGTATGGAGAGATCTATATGTGTCTATTGTTGAATGGTGCGTTTAGTTTTCCTTCATATTTTAACCGATCTAAAACGTGCATGGCACAACGTCACACGTAAAGTCACGATAACGTCATTTGAACTTAATATATAATAAACAATTAATCCATTTTTCCGCATTATTGATTGAAATTAATTAATACGTTAATTTATATTATTATAATCGTTCCTTATCCACTATCACACCGTGGAAAGAGAAGACAGAAGAGATCGATGCTGTAGCAGTGAAGCAAACCCATGTTGTGTTAGCTGTTAGCTAATTGTATTAATCAATCATTTATACATTAATTTCCTTAATAAGAGTGAGATGAAACCACTATTAATTATAATCTTCATGTGCGATTGCGATTATTGAGGAATCTTTTGATTTCATTGGCCACCATCGATCCCCCCTCCTCTCCTTCGTTAACTCGAAACATACTAATTGTTGTAGTTCGTAACTTCGTATTGGGTTTATGAATATTCTTTAATCTAATATGTTTCTGATATACGAATGAATTCCTTCTTCAGTAAGTAAAAAATAAAATATTCCTTTCTCTCGGTGTTCATCGCTGATTTTTGGCAGGAATGGACGAAAAATTTAACGGAAATGTTTAATTTTGGTTGAAAATAGTAAGGGGTATCTTTGTTAACTTTGCATAGTAAAAGGACAAAATGTATATTAACCCTTTTATTTATTTAGTAATATTAAGAAAAACATTACCACCATTTTAAATTTTAAATTATATAAAAAATTAAAAACAACGGACATAAAGAACCTAAAATAATAAAACTGAAAACAAAATTCAATTATCATAACACAAAATTTATAAATTTTATCATAAAATAAAGGTTGAAACAAAATTGGGCTGTGACGATGGATCTGCTATAGGGCCCATTATAGAAGTAGGCCTTTAGTTATAAAGCCCACTGACAAATTACATAAACACAATTTAAGTTAAGTGCTGATGATGAATTCATCACTTACCTTTCCATATTAACGAAATGGTAAACTAAGTCGGCACTATCTACCAATACAGTCATCATACAACAGAGGTTTCCAATGAAGACCATAGACGATGAAATATTACAGATCACAATGTTAGTAAAAATGTATCGTTCCAGCCATACGAGAAAGATCGAGCTGTACTTGAAATTTACAACCTCAGCAAACTTCAGATTGATTAACAACAGTGGGAATGAAATGAAGAAGGACATATATAATATATCTCAGTTCCTAATGAAAGATGAAGATGCTCTTTGGTCAATGTCAGCTACAAACAAACAGTCAAAATGTCTCAAAGAATCACAATAAGTGGTGTACATTACGACATATGATGATCTATATATCTCCTTAGACATCTAAGAATCTCAGCTCTTCCCCAGAAAACAAGACCTTAAAAAACCCCTTTTGTCTAACTTGAGCAGCACCCTGCTTTCTTCACTGCAGAAACATCTTTACTCACATCAATCTTCTCACCCTTCGAGGGAACGTTCGAACCAGATCCGTCCTCTCCAGCCTCCATGGACTTCTTGCTGACTACGCTGTGTATCTGAGTGAGCACCTCAGCGAAAGCGTTCTCCACGTTGACAGCTTCGAGTGCTGAGGTTTCCATGAAGTAGAGAGACTCCCTCTCTGCAAAGGACTTGCCATCCTCGGTCGAGACAGCCACGAGGTGTCTTAGGTCTGACTTGTTACCGACCAGCATCACCACGATGTTGGGGTCCGTGTGATCCCTCAGCTCCTTCAGCCACCTTTCGGTGTTTTCGAATGTGGCATGTCGGGTGACATCGTAGACGAGTAGAGCTCCCACTGCTCCTCGGTAATAAGCACTGGTTATGGCGCGGTACCTGTAAATGGAATGATGCAGCTCAGTTAAAATGAAGAACAGCAATATATGGCAGCAACTTATAAAACCAAACACTCCATCTTCGGCACCAAAACAACGCAATGACAGTTCACGGAAGAATGGAGGGTCTCATCTCTCCATTCCCGGCATAATTAATATCAATGAAAAGCGAGCAAGATTCGTAATACACACAAGAACAAACCGCTGAACTAACTCATACAGAAACTTTATTCGCGATCAATTGTTAAGAGAGGTGTGTAAATCACGAGTCTGGTGTTATGTTTTACTACAGGTAATCAACTTTACTCGCAACAAAAGATAGTTCAGCTTTCATCATTCAGTACTTACGAGATTTGTAACGTAGCAATAAGAAACAATAGGTTTGAGATCCAAACTATGAGATATATAGATGCTGCTGAAAGATAATTTCTAATTTTTTTTGATAATTTCTAATTTCTAATCAAGGCTCAAAACGTGGACACAGACATGGTCGAATGTATTAGACGAGTTTGAACCAAGTCCTTTTCCATACACTAAGAGGAACTGGGAACCTCTTCTAACTAAAACATGCAAATCAACATAATCTGATGAGAACAACACGGGATGTTAAGATGCATGCGCTTCCTGGAGATCCCTTTTCTATATTCTTGCCTGTTCAGAATCAGAGTAAAGCTAGAAGCTAAGGTGCTAACTCCTATCAGAACAAGGACATCGATTCAGAGACAGCAAGTTTGCTACTTCTACCCTGAACAAGGTGAAAGGACATATGACGAATCTGGTAATCAAATTCATAAAGATAGTCACTATATATTCGATTCCAGGCCTATAAACTCCCCAATATCATAACAATTTACCACGCATTACAAGTTCAACCAATAATGTAAAATTCCAGCATTGATTTTCCTAAAACAAAGTCAAGAAAGCTTAAATTGACAGCTAGCTAGCACCTAATCAGCTAAACTATGTTGTATCCATCATACAAAAAACCCCAGGCTACTAAATCCTGACAACCATAGCATATCTAGAATCTAATATGCATTCCTCTAAGTTCATAAAAAATGTCCCATAGTCTTACAGATTGCAGGCAAATGCTGCAGAATGCGGGATCTAGCAGGCATGTACAGTAAACCTACATCCTTAACTGTCCACATCTACGATTGCAGCATCGAATTCAAATACAGAGCTCCAAGATTCAACCAAAAATATCCCAAAAATCCTTTGTAGCACAGACAAACAAGAGCTCATAATCTCAGTTACCCAGATCGAAAGCTCACAACTTTTCCCAACCACAGCAAAACCAGATCAAGAAACATCCCAGATCATAAACATTCCCCCTCCAATTAAGAACAAAAGCAAAAAAAGGAAAGAACCTTTCTTGGCCAGCGGTGTCCCAAATCTGGGCCTTGATGACCTTAGAATCAACAGTCAAGCTACGGGTTGCGAACTCAACGCCAATGGTGGACTTGGATTCGAGGCTGAACTCGTTGCGGGTGAATCTGGAGAGGAGATTGGACTTGCCCACACCTGAATCGCCTATAAGGACTACTTTGAAGAGGTAGTCGTAGTCATCTTCAGCTCTGTAACCAGCCATTTCAGCCTCTTCTTCTTCTTCTGCTTCTGCTTCTTCTTCTTCTTCTTGAATCTAGCCTTTTTGTAATGTGAGCGAGAGAATTGGCTGGTTTATTGGGTTTGCCTTTGAGTAAGATCTCCTTTTAGCTCCAGCTGGGGGATTGAATGCTAATAAAGAGAGAGGATTTAGGGGCCTTTTCTTTTTCAAATTGAGTTGAAAATTAAAGTGATTCGGTAAAAAAAGAAAGGATTGAAATTTTGAGTTGGGAAATACCAAAGACTGAAAGAGACTCATGTCTGTGTGCGCGCCTGTGAAAGCTCTTGCTGGGTTTGTTCGTTATTCGGGTTAATAACATTTTTAGTCACTCAAGTTTCGAGTTTCGAGATCGTTTGTAAAAAAGTGAAAAATCGGAATTTAGAAGAAAGAAGTCATGGATCAAAATTGAGAAATAAATTTTCATGGAACCCCGACTAGCAATTACTAACTATTTTATTTAACTAATAAAAAATCTCTTTGTATTCATCTTTATCGGTGGGAAAGAAGAATTCGGTTACAAATTAAGGATAATAAAGATGAGCATTCCTAATTCAATCTTTCGGCAAAGAGCCAGTACATTTCGCCTTTGCTACTCGGTCAGCCAAAACATTCATCTGACGGGGATAAAAGAAACACGAATCTGAGGGTTGACATGTAACATATATTGATCATAAATTTGTCACTCATGTATTTATAATCGATAAAAATGACTATTTTTTACCGCGTTCACACGAAGTGGTAAACAGATAGCTACGAAATTAACTCTACCTCTTATAGGGCTTAAAGTCCACACATGCCAACTTATATTTTATCCATTGAGATGGCCCAAAAGCAACACAGTGTTAGGCCCATTAGATTGCCGAGAGTGAAAGCCTCAATGATTGGCCCATTATGGTATGCTACTTATGGGCTTATAACCTCCATTTCTCGTCGGCCCAAATCTTTCTTATAATTATTGAAAAAGAAGTGGTGATTAGCATTAAGAGTCTAGTTCATTTGGAATTTGACAAAACCGTCCCATTCGTATGAAAATAAACCGATCAGTCTCATACGTTAAATAATCGTACAAAATTATCCCATTCAACACTTTTTCGGTCGAATCGTCTTGTCAACATGCCGAGTCAGCAAAAAAAGTACACGTGGAAAGTCCAACTCAGTTTTACTAACCAAACCGGTCATGTATTGACCCTTACCCAAACATAATCGACTATTAGTATGGTTTTTTGGGAGTTTGGGTAGGTTTTGGTAGGTTGAATACATGACCGATTAGGTTAATAGAGCTGAGTTGGACCTTCGACATGTACTTTTTTTTACTGACTCGACATGGTAACAAGTAAATTTGGCCGAAAAAATGGTTGATAAGATGATTTTGTACGATTCTTAAACATATGGGATTGATTGGTTTTTTTTTCATACAAATAGGATGACTTTGTATAATACCCAAACGAATGGGACTCACAATTAAGACTGTTTACCAACCAAGCTACTCGTGATCGGCTCGGCGTTCGACTCGAGAAAAACTCACTCGTGACTCGGCTCGAATTTAAACGAAACAAGCCTGAGTCGGGGCATGTTCATCTCGATAGGCTTGTGAGTTGGCTCGAGCTCGAGCTCGAGAGCCAACTTCAATACTAGCTCCAATATATGACTTATTATAAACTCAATAATAGAACATGTGGTTTGTCATGTATAGTGCAAAATTGTAAATTTTGGGATAACTTGTTTTCTAGCTTTACACGTTGATGTTTTTTGTCGCACAAACTTCAAATTGGGCTAAAATTGGACGCATCAAGTGGTTTTAATAACCTAAGTTGGACTTGAAATCTAGTTTGACTCGTCAAGTGTAGTTAACGAGCCAAGCTCGCTCCTCACGAGCTTAAAAATTCTAGCTCGAGCTAGTCTAAAAAGCAATGAGCCAAACTTGAGCACCGTGAAGTTCGGCTGGGCTGGGCTGGTCAACACCCCCTACTAACAATGCTAATTATCTGCAGGAATCACTAGGAAGGAAGGTATTTGGCAATTCCACTCCTCCACTCTCGTCGCCGCCGCCACGTCATGGAGCAGCCATTGAAGCTCGTATCAACTCTTCTTCTTCTCCTCCTCTGCCTCATCTCCTTCCCAACCCTACCGTGTGCGGCGGCCGGTGACTCCTCCGGCCAGATAATCTCTCGATTCCAGCAATTCCTCCAGATAAACACCGCCCAGCCCACGCCGGACTACTACCAAGCCGCCGAGTTCCTGACCTCTCAGGCCGATTCACTCTCCCTCCATGCCCGATCTCTCGAATTCGTCCCGGGGAAACCCTTGGTTCTCATCCACTGGCCCGGCTCCGACCCTTCCCTCCCTTCCATCCTCCTCTACTCCCACACCGACGTCGTTCCATCTGAACAAGACAAGTGGCAACACCCTCCATTCTCCGCCCACATCGACTCCGATGGCCGCATCTTCGCAAGAGGCTCCCAGGACATGAAGTGCGTCGGTATGCAGTACCTCGAGGCCATTCGCCGCCTCAAGGACTCCGGCTACCAGCCCCTCCGATCCGTCTACCTCGCCTTCGCACCCGATGAGGAAATCGGCGGCCACGATGGTGCTGAGTTGTTCGCCCAGTCTGACGCCTTCACCTCCTTGAATGTTGGCGTCGTCCTCGATGAAGGTAATTTTTGCCCAAACCACATGTCTGCAAAGTTGGGGTTTGCTCAATTTTGTACTTACTGTTGTGTGATTAAAGTGCCTCTGTGGTTTATAATGCAGGACTGGCATCCCCAGCTGATAATTACAGAGTGTTCTATGCTGAAAGGAGCCCATGGTGGCTGGTGATTAAGGCCACAGGACCTCCTGGACATGGAGCAAAGCTCTATGACAACAGTGCTGTGGAGAATCTGTTCAAGAGCATTGAGGCAGTTAGCAGGTTTAGGGCATCTCAGTTTGACATGCTTAAGGCAGGCTTGAAGGGTGAAGGAGAGGTCATTTCTGTTAACATGGTCTTCCTCAAGGCTGGCACTCCTTCTCCCACTGTGAGTTGACCATAGCTTCTACAACCCATTAGTCTTTTGATCTGGATTGTAGTGACATTGCTCCTTTTAATTCATTAGTATGGTCTCCTTGATCCGCTCTGCACAACTACATTCGTGTATTGTTCACCAACTTCTATTCATTGTTTTCTTTTCCCCAGGGATTTGTCATGAATTTGCAACCATCTGAAGCAGAAGCCGGGTTTGATATTCGCATCCCACCAACGGCTGATCCCGAAGCATTGGAGAGAAGGATCGCTGAAGAGTGGGCACCTTCTTCACGCAACATGACTTTCCAGGTGCTGTTTCTCGCAGTTTAAAACCGTGTCTGTTACTGCTGTGAATGATAATTTGACATGATAAGGATTACATTATATCCCAGCAGTAATGCAGTATGGTTTCTTCTTGCTTGCTCGTGTATGTGTGTTGATTATACTATTTCTTAACTTTATTTTTAGCTTGGACAGTTCAAGCAAAAAGCTACCTTATATGACAAGGCTGGGAAGCCAAAGCTGACAAAGACGGGGAGTTCTAACCCGTGGTGGATCCTATTCGAGGAAGCCGTAGGAAAAGCTAATGGAAAACTCGCTAAGCCAGAAATATTTCCCGCAGCAACAGACTCTCGCTACTTCCGGGAACGAGGTCTACCTGCAATTGGCTTCTCGCCTATGTCCAACACACCTGTTCTTTTGCATGATCACAATGAGGTAAATGTCTATCTGACTCTTGTAATTAATTTCCATATTTGAAATGCAACTTCAATGCATCTAGCAGTAGGATACAACTATATTAACTAGAATGAGATGATTTGTCTTGGTTACTTTAGGACCTCATATCTCATCACAGACTGCTGCTGATGTTTCCCAGAATTTGGCAAAAAATGTAATGACATATTTATAACAGAAACGTTCTTCTTACCTTTGCTACAGTTCTTGAGCCAAGCTGAGTATCTCAAAGGCATTGAGGTGTACGAATCAATAATTAAAACGTTTGCCTCTTCTTCTGAGCATACCAGCACAGAAGACCGCAGAGATGAGCTGTAGGAATGATGCATTGATCTTCTTTCTGCAACTTTGATGTAGCACAGAGCAACAACATTCATTGACCTTGTTTAAGGATATTTTATCAAATAAGCTTGATGAGAATTGAGTATTTGGTATAAATGAAGAAGCTAAACTTTCCTGATTTCTTTTGTTTAGAATGTGTTGTTGCAGAGTTCATAGTACAGACAATTAGCAGTTGGAGTTCCATTCGTTTGGGTGTTGTATAAAGTCGTCTTATTTGTATGAAAAAAAAACCCGATCAGTTTCATATGTTTAAGAATCGTACAAAATCATCTTATCAACCACTTTTTCGGCCAAATTGACTTGTTAGCATGTCGAGTCAGCAAAAAAAGTACACGTGGAAGGTCCAACTCAGCTCTACTAACCTAATATTGTTTACTAACACTAACGAGTCCAACTATTATTTGAGTTGGCTCTCGGGCTAATGCTCGAGCCTACTGAGCATACCCTGTTTGGCTCATTTAAAATCAACCCAAATCACAAACACACTTTTTTCGAATCAACCACCGAGCAGCCTCACTCACAACAACACTACACTAATCATAGCTCAAAATTTGAACCAACCGAATCATAATAATTTCTGATAATTCCCATCATATAATTAGCTTTCTGCATATTGTACTCTTACTTCAAATTACTGCAACACATTTAAGTGCTTATGAACACAGTAACAGAGCAATGAATGATAGCGTTGGATGATCACTTTCGGCTATAAAAACTGACTCAAAAGTTGTAACAACTGTGTTCTTCCTGTTTAGACAAATGTAGGGTTTCTGTTCATCCTAATCATGGAATAAGGAATTCCCCAGAACGTGATCAGATGTATCCTTTTTTCATGTTACATTGCAAAAAAGTCAACTTCCATTTGTCTAATCTGGTAACTGTTTCTTCTTCCTGCTGTTCAAACATCAGATTCATGTTTATTAGAAAACTAGACACTTGTCTTCATGTGATTGGTTGTCTCAGGCTTCTTGCATTGATTAGTAGTACGGATGAACTCGAACCAGTTTTACACTTATACTATATTTTGCTCTTTGGTTCAGTTTCGGTGTTGATGGTTGATTTGTTTGTCGACGGATGGATTTACTCGATTTCGATACCAATGGTATTGAAATAAATATGTATGCTTATTGAATGTTCGATACTTTGTATCTGATTGAATTAAGAACCAATCAATATCTAATATTTTGTTTCGATATCAATCTCAGTCTCTTCAATTTTTTCTATAAAAAATAAGATAAAACTTAAAAGGTCCAATGGAATAAGTTAGGAAGAAAAACCAACAACCCCATGACGAGGGCACAATGAAAAAAGTTTTCTTTGTCACAAAGTCGGTAACTCTATTATAAGAACAATGGGCGTATCTGAAGAGTGTGGAAAATGGGTGCAGAGAGAAAGAATAACGTTTTAAAAAATGGCTTTGAGTGAGAAATGAGAAGAATTCCTTTGACGAAGCTTCAATTATGACACGACTAAACCCAAATGACTGCTTTTCGAAAACCCAGAAGTTCCAATGTTGTGTCATTTGATTGGCCTTGGAAGACCTCTTGTTCTAGCATCCAAAACCTTTTCGTCAAAGACGCTGACCACCACCACCCACTTGCCTTGAACCTGTCCTTGCGTCAACATTGATTTTCACCCAACCCAGAGAGAAGTTAGACCAATTCTGAAGATTGACAGCATCGTAAGTGAACACTGTCACCAATACTCGACCTCGATCTTGATCTCGACTCGATCTCTTCAAGTAGTAACACTCATAGAAAACAAAAAATTAAAGCCACACACCAATAAAACATGTGAATCCCAAATCAACCACCCAACCCATCATTAAAACCAACCTTTATGTGAACCAAATCTGCCACCAACCCAAAATGCATTTCATAGAGATCTTAGCTTTCAAAGGGCCCCCCTTTTTCCTCTGGGAATCAAAATTAAACACTCTTTTTCAATGCCAAAATTGAAAAAGACAATGGATCATCTGGGCACTAAATGAAAGGCCAATCAAAACTCTCCCCACCATTATTGCATCCATCCATCAATACCCATTTCCCCATTTCCCCATTTTCCCAATTCTTTTGTTTATAATCTTCCAATTGGCACACTAAAGTTCGATTCTTTACACCTTAAACCTTCCAAATGTCTGCTTCATGTTCCACTTCTTCATCTTCACCTTCCTCTGCCTCTTCAGCCACTTCAGATTCATCCCCTGCTGCTACCAAGTTCCAGCTGGTGTCCAAGTCGGTCTCCGACAGGCTCCTCAACAAGTTCTTCGATGCAAGCGAGTTCGATTTCGAGTACGAGAAGAGCGGGCTGTGGTCGCCTCCCGTGAAGAGGACTGTGTTCATGAGCTCTAATGGGAACAGGATGTTTACTGAGGAGGAGATGCTTCAGAAGCTTAGGAGAGTCGTGGATGGTGGTGCTCGCCGCTCGAGAAGACGACACAAGGTTCGTTCTTTTGATTGACTTATTGATGATGGATTTGTGTAATTGTGTGTATCAATTTGATTGATTTTGGGGAGTTTGATTGACAGGTTGTTTGCTGCATTTGAATGACGGTTGTAGAGATCAGAGACAGACATTGAATCATGGGTTTCATTTGGATTTATGTTTCTCTAAGGAAAGCTCCGATTTTTTCGGCACTTGTTTCGTTGTGTTTCGATCAAGTTGTCTTCTTGGATGCACTGATAATGTAACTGACATTGCTCCCCTGTATAGAATGTACACAATTGGATTTGTTATACAGAAATCCAACGAAACTATTCGGTACAATTTCGTACCACCAGATTGTTCGTAACTATTGCATTGTTCGAGATGTCGAGTAGTTAGGTCGTTATTCGTGATGTCTGCTTTCTCGTTTTACAGTAGCAGCAACTTAGGAGTAAGAAGTGTCATTAACCATTACGTTACGTTCCAATAACTCAAATTGTTCAGCCGTCGCCATCCAAAATGCAGGAAAAAGGTATTTGATCCCATGTTCCTCGAATCCCAATTTACACTAAAAAATCAATCTTTTTTCTCTCCACTTTCCTCCCATCAACAATCACACAGCATGTGCTCCGTCACGTGCTGGTCCAGACCAGAAAGAAAGAACAGCCTCAAAAGTCACGTGCCCACCACATGTACGGTCTTGAGTCTTCCCAGCTTAACCATATCCTTACAAGATAACAACAATACACGACCTTCTGAATCAAAGAAACCAGTGGCATTGATTTCCGTATCGCACACAGATCCCATCTGAATCTGATCCATGGATTTTCTAGTCTATACAACAGCATAGCATACAAAATTCTGTACAGAAGTGCACGTTTCTGGGAACTTATTTAACACATGATGAACAAACACTAGTACTATACAGGTACAGGGCTTCTGTCCAGCAGTTCCTTCCCGGTGATGCCGTCCTTCAAGCTCTTGAAGTACACTTCGTAATCCTTCTCCGGTGGCGGGTTCTCAGGGTCCACCGTAAACGGTTCGCTAAATGGGATCACACTTTTGACCTGAATCAGAAAACAAGGTACAAACTTGCAGATCATGCTACTCCATTTTGCTTTAAACGAAAGTTAACTTTGATGGGTAGGCACCTCGAATGTTTTGTCACATGCATATGGGCTCTCTAAAGCAGCGATGCATATCCTGGCCACCTCTTCCCTCGATATCTTACCCTGTGGATGATGATAATAGACATTAAAAAAGCTGGGCCGGCTCTTATTAAACAAGAGCTGGAAAAGATGAAGCTTTTTTACTGTTATGTTGTCTCCTTGCTCGAATATTAGATCTGCTCCAGCTGGCTCCTCTGTTAAAGCACACGGTCTTACGATTGCATATGGCACACCACTCTCGCGTATCACATCTTCTCCCTGTTACATATCACAGTTTCATTTCTTCCAAAGTTCAGATCTTAAGGGTTCAAGTGTTCATGATTGTTAAGCTATTATTTTCCCCAGATTCCTAAATCTGAAATCCCTTGTATGTTAGTAATGTGATGATAAAGAGCATTTGACGAACCTTCAGCTTGAATGTGAGGATGAAATCCAATTCTTTGTTCAAGCGAACAGCAGGAGGTTGTTTCGTGAGATCAAGACCAGGTCTGTCTGGTCTAGTAACTCCGGCAGAGCCGACATGGACGAACCTAATAGGAGTCATCAATCACATAATAATCCATTTTATCCAAAGAGCACAGCTTCAATTCAATTGTGAAGTAAGGAAGTGAAGTATGAGGAAAACAGTTCAAACCTGGGAGTAATAGGCTCTTTAAGGAACGTCTTAACACTTGATAGAGGAAGCTGAAATGGACCCTCCGCAAAGGTTGGGTTCAGTTTTCCATCAGACTCAAACTTGCTGAACATGAGCTGAAATAATTTTGTGAGTCATTAACCAGAAGAACATGTCTAGCCAAGCAAGTAAAATACATAGTGAAGACAGCATGCCTGAAATGAGATTATATTGCTTGGATCAAATGGAGGTGCGTCTGGTACAGTCCGAGCTCGAAATATAGGCTTCAATGAAGAAAATGGCAGTCTTATCTGCAAAAATAATTGCTCCATATGAAATCTGGCACCATGTAGTATCACCGTATATCAAGGGGACCATGACATCACTTACTGTTTGCCATTGACCTTCTGTTGTGTCAAAGCCTACTGTATAACCAACGGTGTCCCAGTCACTGCTAGTACGAACAATCAGCTTATAACGACGGCCATCACCCTTAAGGCGCAATTCAAGACCATCATATGCAGATACATCCTCTGGTACTGAAAAATTCTGCTCAGAACCAAATTTGTTACATTCTGTCTCTTGAGTTTTCTACTAAAAACAATGCACATTTTCATCAAAATTAAGCAAGACACCAATCAGTAATCCCATTCAGCATGCTTACCACAGCAGATAATCATTACTTCATATCTTCAACAAATAGTAAAAACCAACATAGTTGCTATGTAATAAAGACATGTATAGGGATTGTTTGAAGGAGAAGAAAGAATCACATCGATGGAAAGGAAGAAGAAAGGAATGAAAATGAAATGATAAAAAGAAAAGAGGGTGGAAAGACACACAGACTCACCTTTGTTCTGACACTGGTGAAACCACCATTGTTTGCCGTCGACACAACACCTGATCAGGCAAGATACGCAGCAAAATCAGCATATGAAACATTATACCTACAAGAGAAAACCAAGGAAAGCTTGCGTTTTAGGAGACTATGCCTTTAAAAACCCCAGTTGGCCCGCCGTCTTCCCCACCAGTTGTGTCAATCTGAAATGTACTTTCACTTACTCCTCCCATCACTACATCATCCAAAGAGCCCCAAGGGAGATCTTTGAATTCACTACCTGCAAACGGGGAATCATGGAGTTTGCATCATACTGCATTCATGCAAGACTCTAAGGTAAAAAAATAAGAATATCAAACATCCGCTAATTGAAATATTTGGCATTGTAAGCAAAGATATTATTGTAACACATAATGAAGAGAAAGTTCTTCCACTCCAGGGGTAATATGAACAAATAACAATCATGCAACAATGGCTATGACTTATATCCTAAAAAAGAAAATATGAGCGATCAAGAATGCTGCACACCTTCACATCCAAACAGTAGTTTCCCAGAGCGGAGGCCAACTGTACCCTTTACAGCGCTGATCAAATTCTTCATCCCATTGTACTCCACCATTTCTGGTGAATCACCCTTAATCTGCAAACATAAGTTAACAATCTCACCATTCAATTGATGCTTTTTAAAAACAATAAGTTCAACCATTCCAAAGGTATGATAACACACCTCTGGTTCGAAGAACTTAATCCCCTGTAATTCCACAGTTAACAGTCAGAACAAGAACATCTACACATTTTAAAAACAAACCATAAATGGAACAGAAACTGAACAGGGTGTGACAAGCATACTTGGCTGTATTTCGCCCTTTCCGGAGTATCACCTTCCTTTGGACCAACTATAACTGAAGCAGCATTAATAACTTTCCTAACTCCCTTGAACAACTCAGGGTCCAAAGTGCTCACTTTAGTAATATCTCCAACAATCTGACAAAGTCGGACAAGATAACTTAACCATAGAACAAGTATAATCCACATTCAAAATTACCTTTTGAATTAACAAGGCTTACCAGGTCCACATCTGGTCCTAACAATCTCTTTGCCTTCTCTTCATTTCTGACCTAAACACACAATTATACACAACAACAATCATTTCGAAGCTCAAACTAAAAGGAATAGATTATACAAGAACTAAGGCAAGAGCTATAAAGAAGAACGAAGATAATAATAATACCAAAGCTCGAACTGGGATTCCTTTCTTTTGTAAGATGTCAACAACTCTTTTACCAACACCACCAGTAGCTCCAACCACCAGAACCACCTCAGAGGTCTCCATTCTCTTGTCTGATTCAGAAGGCGAAGGACTGGATACTCTCTCAATTAAAGATTGAATGAACTACAGCAATCCACGAGATCAAATAAAAACACTCCATCAATCAAAACAATCGCTGAAACATCTCTATCAATCATACAGAATGCTCCTAACCTTAGCTGGAGAAGGAGGCGAATTGAAGAAGTAGAACGTTTTCACGAACCTCCCAAAATCCCAACCCTGATTCTTAGCTTCCGCCAATACTATCCCTCTCCGAACAGTACCCGAACCAAAACGAACTGAATTCCTCCTGTGATCGAGCTGAACGAACGGTTTGTAAAGCGAAGGGATTCTAGACGAAGTTCTTCCGATAGCTGATCTAAACCCCTGCAATTACGTTCCATAATTAACTTAATTAAAGCAGGATTACAATAATAAACACTGTTGAACAAACCGAGACCTACCTGATGGCTTGAGAGTGGAGAAGCCTTGAGCGATGAGCAACAAGACTCCATTAATCGGCGGGAGATAGGGTGAAACAGTACAGACGGTTCGCCGACGAGAGCTTCTGGAGAAATGGTGAAGTAGTTGAGTTTTTGAACTTCGTCTGCGCGGCTTCATACTGGCCATACACGTGTCACGTATCTCCTTCAGTCAGTACCGTTAAAATGCGCGGCTATAATAAATTTCGCTCGCTTTTCTTGATGGGCTTAGGCCTTCTTTCCTTTGGAAGGAATTGGGCTGCATGTGGCCCATAACAGATTTACGGGTTTAGCCCGTCAAGGTAGAATCGTTTTCAGCTTAATTTGGTCCATGTCGGAATTCGCATTCAAGACGGAATTGGCTAGAATTGGTAATTTTGCCTATAGTTAGAGAATGGAATGGTTGCAATTACTTGTGAACTACAATACTGGTGGAATTAGATTCAGAATTTTTTAGTTCCGAAAATGCATCTAACGATATTTTTTGTCTGAAATTAGGTCAAATTTCGCCTACAATTCATGCCTTATAATTAGCGCGGTATAATTTGAAATGAGTAATGTTAGATGGTTGCAAACTTATGAATAATGTATCATTTGATAATAAGATGTTAGGATCATAAGGTTATCATTCAAACTGACTCAATCCACAATATAGAAACTAATGTGTATACAAGACGTACATCTAGTACACTCATCTACATCATTCATGTACGTGAGTCATGTTTCACAATGATTTTCATCATCATACTCAAAATCAACAGGTCGTTTTCCGTCACATAATTCAAATCTCTCTAAAATTCTCAATTTCACCGGAATTCAATTGTGGGGTAATATACAATCTCACAAGATTTCAATTCCATGTTTTCCATAGTAAAGGACACACAAGAATTGAATTTAACTCTAAACAAAAAGACTATTGTGCCCTTAATTTAATTCAGAAACTACAATCTGTCATCATCTTCTTCCTCGGGTCTCTACTGCGCCAACTATTCAGCAACCTCCATCAAAGGCAGTCCCTTCTCTTCTCTATTCTTTATCGTCGTCGTAATGAATTAGCTCTCAAGGAAAGTAGAGATTGGAAGCCAAATCGAGCTTCAGTCAGCGGCGAGTCGAAAGGAGAGATTTGCGACTGAGGAGACCGAATTGGGAGGAGCCTGGTCATGACCTTGCTAGTGCTGATGAATAGATCCTTCCCTGGCGAGTCGGGTGAAGCTGCTGGTGGCTCTGGTGAAGCTGTGAGGTCGAAGATGAAGAAGAAGTTGGATTCGTCGTCGTAGGTTTGAACGGCTGAAGAACCCCAGACTTTATTCCTACTATTGTCGATAGTTGACTTGTTCAGGACCATGGCCATGGACGGCGGCGGTGGCGGTCAGAGCATGGAGGAAGTTCGGCGACTCGGAGTCCGAGAAGGAGGGAAACCAGATTTGCAGATCTGGATTAGGAGTAGATGATGATGACGAGAGAGAAAGAAAGAAAGCTCTGATTGACAAGAAGAAGAAGAAGAAGAATGATTAAGTAGAAAGAAATCATGGAAGGAAAATCTCTTATATGAATGGTGAGCTTGGCAGCCGACAAGGAGGAAACTAGTGAACTCAGGAAAAAAAAAGGAAGGATAAAATTGACAAGTGCATATAAATGTAAAGGAATCACTCATTCCCACATTTTTGTAAGGTAATTAAAATCTGGGATTTTAGAGGAATTAGATCTCCTCCGAATTTCAATGCCGCCGGAATTAGACGTACCATTTGTCACTGGAAAACAAGGAATTCGTCAATGCCGCCGGAATTGATCAATTCTTGCACCCAAATCCGCGACGGAAAACGATACCCAAGAGATCTGGTTTCCAATCCTCTAATAACAATAACTTGTAGTCAATGAATTCTTGAGACCACATTGGGTTCATGGACAAAATCATGGAAGTTGGGGCCTTCCTCGGTACCGAGCACTGCTGATAAAATTTAAAGTATTTGTAGTTCAGTTTCGTGGTATTTAAAGTTCGGCTATCCCTACTTCTTTATTTCAGTCAAGTAATCTCTTCAACTATTAACAAGCAATATTCATAAAATTTGATACAAAATCCAAAATTTAGAAAAATGAATCACTAGTAATACATTCAAATTTAAATAGACCAAGAAAAGAACACGACATCTCTAACACATAACATATCACGACGCTTCTAACACCGACACCCAACTTGAGCCGTTGACCTACACTGAAAATGATGCTTCTGAATCCTGATACGTCTCACGTCGAGGTAACGGCAATAGTCTAAACACGTAACTTAGTTAGCTTTTAGTTAAGTTCGGTTCAGTTCCAACCATAAAGGCTAAATTGTTCGGTTGGGATCAAAGTGAATCATGTGAACGGCTTTCGTTCCAAACTTGTGATCTATGGTTATATATGTTGGTCGGTACGTAGGTATGTGGATTGTGTTGCAAGTTGTAAGTGATCCCCGACATAGATATGGACATGTAACCTAACTCACTCCAATGATTTTTCAATATTTGACTGCACGTACCGCCGTTTCCTTGCCTTTTTACACGACTCATCTTGTCATCAAATGCCGATTGATCCATCTGTTTAGTCAATTAAGTAGAGAGCAAACATCAATTCTATAAAGGCTTGAAACTAACACCACGAATGTTAAGTCATTATAGTCTGTCGACCCATGCATATTTTCGCTTCTATTTAGCGATCGTTTGGTTGATGGAATTGGGTCCCAATTCCGTTCCAATGAGAATTGGCCAAAAAAATTGTATTACGATTCTCATTGGGCAGGAATTGAAATGCAATTCTTATTCCCAATTCCATCAACCTTGTAAAAGCTAGTAGTTGATCATGTTAGCTTAGCGGCACTCACATAGCAGTCATCCAAGTAAAATATATAATAGAATTATTTGATTGTATCTTTGAAGTGATGAACTAGACTAGCAAATCGTGTATATCTTACTTTCAATTATGCTCATAAACAAAAATCACAAGTTAATCACATATAACCCATAATATTTAATCATCTTCAAAACTCGATTGTAAATGGTCGTCAAACCCAAGTCAACCATATATATACTCAAATAATTCATCGATAATTAAGCTGGCGAGTTGGCTCCACTTATGAGATTGTAGAGTCTAACTCACGAGGCAGCTCATTTATAGCTTCATAACGAACTGAAAAGTGACTCGCTAATCAAGTCATTAAGAGTACGGTTCAACCCGACTCATAACCAGCCTACTACAAACATCAAAAGATGCAGCAGGAAGCCACGTGATTTGTCGATCAGTGAAGAATAGAATGATGTTTCCCAAACAAACATAACCATACGTTTTCCAAAACCGAGTTTCTTATTCTATGCTTATTATAATATGGCCTACCGTCAATTATATTTATATACACCAATTTGCGCCAACACTATGCATCTACTCTGTTTCCATTTGTCAACCATTAGGGTTTCCCTTTTCCGCTTTCAAAATATATATATAATCTTTTCAAAAAAATAATATAATACATATATATATATATATATATATAATTAATAATTGTTTTACGTTTTTTTTTTCTTTGTTTCAAAATATCTTATCTTTGCTTCCGCTCTTTGTGTACATCAAATAAACAATGGTGGATGCTTGATTTTTTATGTGACCATCACCATCTATATATATATAATATATAATATTATATTAATATGAGGATTCGATATTTTAATGATTTTATTTTGATACTGTATTTTCTGGTCAGATTTGGAGGTTCGATAGATCTATTCAAGTTCACTATTACCAAAATTAGTCAATTAAGTTTTAACCACGCCGGCCCGCGCAAACGATAGCACCTCGAATCTGAACATCTTCCTAAAATCTATTTCATTTTGCTCATTGGTTTCTTCTAGAGCGTTGTTCTATTGTTTTTTTTTTCACGACTTTTCAGGTTCATTTTTACATGATTTTATGATTCATTGTGTCTGGAAGTTCGATCTTATATTTAAAATCTTCAGGCCATCCCGAAATAAAATGTTAGCAAAAGGTCCGGATTGAGACTTGTTCATTTGACTTGCTTTCTACACCTTACAAGTAGCTATTTAATTGCTAACCATTGCGGATTCTTATTGCAACTAACAACCGGGCCCCTTTGTTGGGGAGCTCAAGGAAGCAATTACTCAATAATTATTTAGATATTTTTGTAGCAATATCTTGATTTGGTGAGTAATGGTGGTGATGGGCTACCTCGGGCGATGGTTTTAGATTCGGGTTAGGAGGTTTGACCTAAATTGGATGTGGTTGACAAGCTCGCTCGAAGTTTGTTAAAAGAATTTCAAGGTTCAACGTCAGCCCAACGGCCTCGGCTAAGGAAGGGCACACGAAACTTTAATCGGTTAGGATTTCACTCGACTGAAGTATATGGCTATGTGGTCTAGTCTGGGTAGCCCCCTTTAAAGTTGGTGATATTCACCCAGATCACTACAACTCTTAGAATATAAATACGGCACTAGTGTCACCACATTTACCAATAATTCACGCAAACAACTTCCACGTTACGATGAGGAGATACATTGACTTTTCTTGTTAGGGCCAACTCCTTACGTTGACTCCCTCACAACTTCGAGGAAGCTACGAGGGGCAGGACTAATGTTCACTCCAAATTCCCAAGCAACAATCTAAAATTATTATTATGTTGACAATTGGCATAACCTAATCGAAACCCTATTATGACGATATGTAGTTCTAATCCAAACGCTAAATAATAATTGAAAAATATTAACTTACAAAACCATTTGTTTCGATAATTGTCAAATTTTCTGTGCCGGCAATCTCACACCCTAAAAGTCCCTATGAAATTCGAAATACTTTTTTTTTTCATTTTCATTTTGATCAATTTGATAATTAGCCTCCTTGTTAAAAATTCAGTTAACTTTTCGTCAACTTTTAACAGAGGGGCACACCATGTCAGACTATGTTAGAATTATGTACTGCGGAAGGTTTAAAGTTTATTTGTAGACTGAGAGTGATGATAAATTGGGTGTACATAGTAGGATGTATAGTATATGGAGTAGATATTGGATAAATTTTGGGTTATATATGCCACATTTAGTCAATATAATTTATAATAATAATTTGAGTAATCATACATGTTACTATTGTTGGTGTGGTGACATGACATGCTCCTCCGTCAGATTTTACAACAAGTGGACTGAGTTTTTAACAAAATAGGCTTATCGTCGAGTTGGAGAAAAAAATAAAAACATTTTATAGAACAAAGACTTATTTGTTAAATTGATAAAATAGAGGGAGGCAAATAGACATTATCCCATTAAAATAGCTATACTTTATAATCTACGACAATAATTAGTTATTATACGTATACTTAGGGACGCGATCTGCGTCCAACCAAATGAAGGTTGGACCGATCCAACCCTTTAACCGAAGGGCAATTTCGTCCTTTCAACAAAAAATCCCTTTCTTTCCCGTCTCCTTCTCACCTGCCCCTCCCAACTTCGTAACTCCGGCTGCTACAGCCGCCGGCTTCAAGCCACTGGCCGCCGCCGGCTTCAAGCCACTCGCCTCCACCATCGCCGACGCTCTTCATCATCGGACGGCCGGAAAATAGACGGCAAAACTCATGGTGTGTGAATTTCAAACCGTCGGGAAACGGACGGCGGTCATAGGCCCAGATTCAGATCTAGAAGGGAAGACTCGACCATCGGCGACACTACAGGAGGTGGAGCCTCGTCGGAAGAGCCATTCCGAGCAACGTCGGAGCATTGGTGGTGTCGGCAACGACGGAGCGGCGTCGTCCGATTCCAAGGTTGAAGATGATGATTAATTTAGCAATTATGGCAAATTACAATTTAGTCACTCTATTTTAAATTACAGATATTTTGATTGTTTAGTATTAATAATTACATTTCAGTCACTAAATTTTATGTTGTTGACAATGTTAGAATAATCTTTGGACTATATAATTGATTAGTTAACTAGTTAACTCGATTAAATAACTAGTTAACTCGATTGTTAACTATTTAACTCGGTTGTTAACTAGTTAACTTGATTGGTAACTAGTTAACTCGATTGTTAACTAGTTAACAACTTGATAACTAGTTAACTCGATTGGTTAACTAGTTAACTCGATTGGTTAACTAGTTAACTCGATTAGATAACTAGTTAACTCGATAAGTTAACTAGTTAACTCAATTGGTTAACTAGTTAACAAGTTATCAACTAAATATCTTATTAACTAGTTATAAGATAATAACCTGTGAGCTAGTTCAGATAACTAGTTATCAACAGAAAAATTTGTTAACTAATTAACAGCAAAAACAGGTGTTAAATAGTTATTAATAGAAAAAGATGTTATCTAGTTAACAACAAAAAAATGTGTTAACTAGTTAATTAATTTTGATAACTAGTAATCACTAAATTTTTTGTTAACTAGTTATCCAAATCATGATGTTAACTAGTTATCAAACAAAAAACGTTATTAACTAGTTATCAGATAAAAATCATGTTAACTAGTTATCAGATAAAAATCATGTTAACTAGTTATCATTAAAAAAACACTGTTAACAGACAAAAAAAATGTTAACTAATTTAAAAAAAATTAAATTAAAAAAATTCGTCGGAGTCTCGCCGGAAAAGTCGCCGGCGACGGCGGCCGGTCGCCGGAAAAGTCACCGGCGATGGCGGCCGGTCGCCGGAAAAGTCGCCGGCGACGGTGGCCGGCCGCCGGAGTGCCAACGGCAGCCCTGGGAATTAAATATTTATTTTAAATATAATAATTAAATTTTATGTGTAAAGTCCTAAATACCCCTAATAATTTAGACCATTGGATTGGTCAAAGGGTGATCTAATGGTTGAGATGAAGGTTGGAAGTTTCCAACCCTTGGAAAAGGTTGGATGGTGATCAGCTGCCGTATACTTACGGGGAATCCGTTGGGCTAATTAACGACCAAAAGTTGGTCCGCTAAAACCAAACCGAATCTTTTATTATTGTCGGCTTCAACAAGATACGGCTTCACGGCTCAGCCGCCTGCCGGCCGGAGGTTGCCGTCTCAGCAGGGTTCTCTTAGCTTGGCGCCGTCAAGATCAAGAAACATGAAAGAAGGAAGATTCAACACAACACTCAAATTTCACAATCAAAGAAGAGACTTGCAAAGTCTTGAACTTGATGCTTAATTACCCTAACCTCCATGCGCCTACCTTGGTTGAATTTGGACCGGCTTAAGGCTCGATGGTCCTAACCATATTGATTGATTTCTTGTTAATCACTTATTATTTGATCTCGCCAATTCAATGTAGCGAAATGTTGTAACGATTTTTGGAGTAGAAAATATAAGTTAACGAAATTGGATGGTATGATATCAAAGGCAATTGATAGTCTTAATAGTATTGATTAATTCGCAAACAAGTTATTGTGGCTGGATTAAACTTAGCTAGGTCTTTGTTAAGGAAGGTTATGTAAATAAATTATGAAGCTTTCTCCAAAGAACTAGGGTTGTTCGAATGTAACAACCTAATCAATGTACATGGTAGGTATAGTATAATCTTCTTACGACATAGTTTAACTAGAAGATTTTGTTATCAAATCTTGTTAGTCTTCCAATATAATAATTTACTTGTACACTTATTTTAACATTTTAAAAGTGATTTCCAAATTATAAAATAAAATATATTCAGCCATTGACCAAAAACCAATCATTTGTCCGAAAACGTGAACTAATTAAATGTCCAAATAAGTGGTTTAAATGTCAATCAATGAATTAAATGTCTATACCCATTATATATTAAATTTTCAACCTCATGATTTAAATGTACAAAATCATATAATATTGTCCAAAATTGTCTAAAATAGCTTGAATTTAGTTAATTGGGTTGACCGAATTAAATTCATAATGATCACAATCGGATTTTTACCCAAACTAGGGTCATTGTAATTTGCAATTCTCAAAATAGGGTCCTCCTAAAATCAATTCTCAATCTAAGGTCACTTTTGCTTACTAGACATATTTTATAGCATCATCGCCAATACCAATGGCGATTTCACTATTTCTGTTGTCGGACCAACTTTCCCACTTGCTATTTTCTTTCTTTGTTTTATTAATGTTTTGTTTCTTTTTCTTTTCTCTTGTTCATTTACTTGTGTGTAATGAATATAATTATTTGATTTCAGTTATGGAATTCAAGATGGGTCGACTCGAAATCTTAATAACTCGATATTTAATCAAGATTGAATCAAGTTCGAGCTCGATCTCGAGAGTCGGCCCATCTCGATTTACGAGCTCGAATTCGATCTTGGTTAAAGATCAATTTATTAAACTTTCCGGTCGAGCTTCAGAGTTAGTCCATCTCGAATCGAGCTCGAGCTCAGTTTGTTTAGGGAAAATTATGAGCTCGAGCTCGAGCTTGATTCAATCTTGATTTAAAATCGATTTATTAAGCTTTCGAGTCGAGCTTGAGAATCGGCCATCTCGAATCGAGCTCGAGCTCTGTTTGTTTCGAGAAAATTATGAGCTCGAGCTCAAACTTGATTCAATCTAGATTAAATATCGATTTATTAAGATTTCGAGTCGACGCATCTTGATTTCCATAAGTGAAATCAAATAATTATATACATTATAAACAAATAAATAAATGAAAAGAAAAAGAAACAAAACATTAATAAACACAAAGAAATAAAACAGCAAATGGAAAAGTTGGTCTGACAATAGAAATGGTGAAATCGCCATTAATATTGGCGATGATGCTATAAAATATATCTTTTTTTTTGGTCGGAAGCGACGCTAAAGCGTCAGCTTAACTGCTCAAAACAGAATGAGATTCAGAGATCCCGAGAGAACTATAAAATATATCCAGTCAGCAATAGTGACCCTAGATTGAGAATTGAATTTTAGGAGGACCCTATTTTGAGAATTGAAAATTATAGTGACCCTAGTTTGGGAAAAAATCCATCACAATCTGACCAAATTGAATTCGACCTTCACCACATTCAATAATTTTCAGTCTACTTTTATTTCAGTGACCAACCAAATAGTACAATCCAATTTGACCAAAACCAACCAATTTCCACAGATGACCCTAAAAACTACTTTCTTAACCCGTCAAGTACTCACACACCAGAAATTAATATAAATGCAAGGAAACAATAAGTCAACAAATACTCAAAAGCCGCCATTTAGAAAAAAGAAAATCAGAGAAAACGACGGCGCCGATCGAGCGGAGCCGACAGAGACGGCGGCTCTGAGAGACGGCCAAATGGCAATTAAAGATAGGAAATATTGACGGTGGATCCGTGCCGGCTGGAAAGGCATCTCATCTCATCACATCCCACTAATCACCAAACCTTAATTACCATCCATAATTTTGTTATTTTACGATTACATCCATTTAGTATTTTTCATTTTTATCTAATCATTAAAAACTGATATCATAATTCATAAATGTACGGAATTATTTTGATAAATAGTTCATAATTGTAGTTTTACGTGTAAATATAATGTTTTATATATTAAATACGAATATAATATATACCAATTAATATTCAACGTCTTGTACGTACAAAAACTAATAATCATGGTTAAGAGAAGAATGAAATGACTAGTAATTTTTACCATTTTTGTTTAGTGTATATGAATTATGAAGGTTGATATTTTTCTCAAGTAAATTTTGTCTATCCAATCTCCTTTCAATTTTACGATTCTCTCTCACGATCTAGAATTAGTAACCATTCATGGTCATAGAAGTAGTCGTCATTGGTAATGTCTGGGCTAACTCAAAACGCAAAACCTAGTTCTCTTTTTTTTTAATTGCTTTCCAAGCCTGTCTGAGTGATTGAAGGTTGGACTTGGTGTTAAATGTCCGAGTTTAATTTTTTTTTTTTTTCATATCGAGTCATACACATTGAACTCACGCTTATACTTTATATATGCTAAAACATGGCAGCTGATCGGCAGCTAACCTTTTCTAAGGGTTGGATTTTGTTCCAACCCTTTCCTAGTCATTGGATCATTCTTTGATCAATCTAATGGTCTAAATTTGATAGGGTTATTTAGGACATCTCACACTTGATTTAATTTTTGTTTTCTTTTAAATTTTTAATATATTTCAATGACCGGCCGACTACTCTCCGGCGACCGGCCGTCGTGCTCCGGCAACTTTTCCGGTGACCGGTGACTTTTCCGGCAACCGGTCGCCGTTCCGGTGACTTTTCCGGTGAGATTTCGGCGACCGACCAAACTCCGGTGACTTTTCCGACGAAGTACATGTTAACTAGTTAACACTTTTTAAAAAATTTCTAAATTTTTAACACCTGTTCTAACTGTTAACTAGTTAACAGATTTTTTGCTGATAACAAGATATTTAACTAGTTAACAGTTATCTGCACTAGTTCACAAGATATTTAACTAGTTAACAATATATTTAACTAGTTAACTCGATTAGATAACTAGTTAACACGTGATAACTAGTTAACTCGATTTGTCAAGTAGTTAACTCGTTAACTAAGTTTAACTAGTTAATTGGTTAACTAGTTAACTTGTTATATTTAAGTAGTTAACTCGATTAGATAACTAGTTAACAACGTGATAACTAGTTAACTCGATTGGTTAACTAGTTAACTCGTTAACTAAATTTAACTAGTTAGTTAACAAATCGAGTTAATTAGTTATCAATGTCAACATAAAAAAAAATAGTGACTAAAATTGTAAAATTTAATACTAAACAATCAAATTATCTATAAATAAAAATAGAGTGACTAAATTGTAATTGGGTGTATAGGAAGGGGAAGGGAGAAGAGAGGCTTGGGCTGATCCGCGTTGCAGGGGATAATTGCGTGCATATCGCGTCCCCTAAAACATGACAAGTTTTTTAAAACAATTTGTTAGCAGTCCAATCTAGTTAAGATCATTGAACCTTGAAACCCCTCGATTTGGTATTCAATCCAATTTTGACAACATTAATAATTAACCTTCAATAACAATTCAACCAAAATTCATAACATTTTAAATACGATTAAATCACATACCATTACACTCCGTTAGTTAGATATCCAAAAGATTTACAAATCATACACTTACCAAATTAAACCATACTAATCACAATTTAATCAGTCTTTCTTTCCATTCAATCTCAATCAAAAACTTTGACTTTGTCTTCTTTCTCCACAATCGTCAACGATGCAGGCAGCTCATCAAGAACTTTCCTTCTCTCTCAAATCACCATCTCTATATTACCCACCAAACTTCCCCACCTTCAATTTCAATATCACAGCTCCTCTGCTTCCCTCTGCAAAAACCTCCCCTGTTTTTCAATCCTCTGTTTTCGCCACAGATCATACATAAATCACACATACTATGGCTCGCGCTTCCGTCATCGTCTTGATTCTACTTATCGCATCAATTTCCTTCTTCTCCGCCGCCGAATCCAGAAAGCTACTGTCCAACGGCGACAAAGAAGAAGCTCGAGTTTCGTCTCTGTTTCAGAGCTTGCTACTGAGCGCTCTTCCTAAAGGTACCGTACCGGCTTCTTCTCCGAGCAAGAAGGGTCATTCGTCGGTGGATAATGTGGAGCGTTTCCAGAGACATCTGGCTAGTATTGATCGGATTCTGCGATCTGTTCCTAGTCCTGGAATGGGTCATTAGCTTAGTTTCTCTCTGTTTTTTCTTCTTTTGTTTCAGCCGGAAACAGAGTAATTTTTTTTTGGTTTAACGATTTTTTTGTTGATTCAGAAATGTTTTAGAATCATAGATAGATAGAATATGATTCCGTTTTTCTGATTTCCCCAGATACTAATGAGAAATAGAAATATATACTACACAAATAGTTAAGAATCCTAAATATATACTTTGTGCTGCATCTGATCGTGTTCATAATTGATGAGATTACGTTGATTCAATGTTAAGTTCCTTTTCTGCGATTCTGCCTCTCGTGAGATATTGTGGTAATAGAGCAGTTCATTATGTGGAACGGTTGGCTCTCGATTTTCTCACGAGGAACTTGATGATAGTGTTGTCTCTGCGGGTAGAACTTTAATTAGTCTTCATAGTTTATACATCATCTGATTTTCAAGCAGTGGCAGATCCAGGATGGATCATATCACTGGACAATTTCATCAAATTATAATACGTATTGGGATAAATATGAAAAATCACTAGGCCAATTCATTTATATACATGAAAAATACATGTAATTTAGTAACTTTAAACACAAAAATGGGACAGACCACGGCCTGGGGAACCCCATCCCCAGATCCGCCACTGTTTCCAAGTCTTTATACATGAAAAAGATCGTACATACTTCCAAAACTCAACAAACTTTAGACTAAACAAACTTAATTAAACCAGAACACATAATAAAAAGTGATTGTATACCAAACAATCTATAAGTTAATGTTCACATAATTAAATTTAAATAAACGTTGTTTTCATGTATCTTTTTATAAAGTTAATTATGTGACCAATGTGAGCATGAGTTAGTTAGTTGTGGAATGTAAAGCATTTAGGTACGTGTCGAATTAGGGTTTGACTGATTGGAAATCCAAAAGGGCCGGCAGGATGTGAACTCAGCTTCTTCATCTTCTTCTTCTTTAGTTTATGCTAAAGAACCAAGTTCTCCACGTCTCCGCACTGCAACTATAATATAGGATAGTTGGTTAGTTAACCCTTTAGTGGTTCCTACTATATAGGAGGTAGTTGTATTATACTTTTTATATAAACTCCTTGTAACGTAGTAATAAGACACTCATTCAATTCTCTTTTAGTTATATGGTATCAAGAGCCCTAGGGTTTTCTTTTTTCTTTTCTCTTCTACAATGGACGGCGCCGACCTCCTTACTATGGCCAAGTCTTCTTCTTCGTCTCTTACTTTTAACATTCCACCTCTCACGGTCAAGCTTGATCGTGATAATTTCTCTTTGTGGCGGACCACGATTGTATCTGCTCTCGAAACATTCCATTTAGAGAGTTTTGTTTTCTCTCCCTCACCGCCGCAGGAGACTCGTCTCATTCCTGGAGAAGACGGCACCGTCACTACCGAGCCAAACCCGGCTTATGTTGATTGGAAGCAGAAGGACAGATATGTCTTGCTGTGGTTGAAGTCCACCATGACAGAAAAGGCCTTGGCGATCGTGGCAAGGGCTGCTACGTCCCATGCCGCGTGGCTCGCTCTTGATCGGACCTTCCAATCTCAAACGACTGCTCGACGCATGACCTTGAAGGTTCAGCTCCAGACTTTGGTAAAAGGATCGTTGCCGATGTTTGATTACGTCGAAAAGAAGAGGGCGATTGCTGACACCCTTGCTGAAAATCTCACTCCAGTATCCGATGAAGACCTTATCGGCTACATTCTTGGCGGTTTGGATTCTTCCTACGGGCCTTTCCTCACTGCATTCATGATGAGATCGGAGGCAGCCACTGTTGATGATCTTGTTGGCTTACTACTCAGAGAAGAGGTCAAGTTAGAGAGAGACCACCAGCTTCTCTCTAATCAAATGTTGCAGCCGCCTCCCAATCCCACAATGCAGCTGCCTACCAATCCCACAATGCAGGCCCCGCTTCTTCCTACTCCTTCCGTGTATGCCGCGAATCGGTCTCCTAGCCAAGGCCGTTCCTTCCACTCTCCACAAAGGGCTGGCCCAACTCGGCGTTTCACGGGCCACTCGTCTAGTCTCGGCCACCGTGGTTCCTCCTCATCGAGGTATTCGTCTACCTCACGCTCCTCCTTTGCTGATCGGCCATCTGCTATTATTTGTCAGCTCTGCGGCCGTGCCAATCACAGTGCCATCGACTGCTGGCAGAGGAGTAATCAAGCTGACTACCCGTCCCGTCGTCAGCCGCCTAAGGATTATGGTCGTCAAGCGAATCTCGCTCAACATAGCTCGTCCTCATCGGTGGTCGATCCGAGTTGGTACTTTGATAGTGGAGCGACGGACCATGTATCCCCGGATCTCAACAAATTAACTCTGTCTGACGACTACACTGGTTTCGACAAATTGCAAGTAGGCGATGGTACTCATCTATCTATTTCTCATATTGGCTCCACATCTTTACACGATTTGCGTTTACCAAGTGTGTTTATTGTACCCCGCCTAACCAAAAATTTACTCAGTGTTTCGAAACTTACTCGTGATAATTCTGTCTATCTTGAATTTTGGCCCACTCATTGTTGTGTTAAGACCTTACATAATGGACTCTACCGCTTACCCATGTCACCATCACCCTCACGTTCGGCTATGGCGCTTTCTGGTGTACGCACGACGCTGGATGGTTGGCATCGACGACTAGGGCATCCCCACGAGTCTCTTCTACGACGTCTTGTGTCGAACTTTCAACTACCGGTTTCCACAAATAAATTTCATACGCCTTGTGAGTCTTGTCAACTAAGTAAAAGTCATAGATTTCATCTTCCGATTTCTCATATTCCTTCGTCGAATCCTTTTGAACTGATTTACTCGGATGTTTGGGGTCCCTCTCCGATTTTTTTCGCTTAATGGAAGTCGTTATTTTGTGTTATTTGTGGATGATTGCACTCGTTTTGTTTGGATATATTTTATGTCTGCTAAATCCGAGGTTTACAACATTTTTCGTAATTTTCACTCCATGGTCAAGACTCAATTTTCTGCTACCATAAAATCTCTTCAAACTGATTGGGGTGGTGAATTTAGAAATGTTTCTACTTTTTTGCAAACTCAAGGTATTCACCATCGAATTTCTTGTCCTTATACTCAAGAACAAAACGGTGCGGTTGAACGTTTAAATCGTGTTATAGTTGAAAAGGGACTTGCTCTTTTGGCTCAATCCCACTTGCCGCAACTTTTTTGGGAACATGCTTTTAAAACTGCGTCTTACCTTCATAATCGTACCATAACAAAAAATCTGAATTTTCACTCACCATATCAAAGGTTGTATCAGAAAATCCGGATTATGCTTTTTTAAAGGCTTTCGGTTGCCTCTGCTACCCATTTTTACGTCCATATAATACAAACAAAATGGATTTTCGCTCTCTCCCGTGTATTTTATTGGGTATAGCCCAACACACAAAGGATATTTGTGTTTAAATCAAACCACGTCGCGTATATACATTTCTCGTCATGTTGTTTTCGATGAAACAAAGTTCCCTTACTCGACGTCATTAGTAGCTCCACGGGATGTTCCTACTCGGCAACTACCAGTCTCCTCGTCTCTACTTCAGCAAGCTGTCTGTGCCTCTTGTCTCCCAACACTCACCAATCCAATCATATGTTCCATCCACACCTACCTCATCACCTGACCCTCAATCATCACATAACTCTACCATGTCTACGCCACCACACCAAATGACACCAGCCACCTCATCAAACCAAAATACAACACACCACTCTTCACAAAACTCGCATCCACGAACTCCGAACTATCTCCAACCAACCCGAAGTTCCCAAGCAAAATCAACCCAACCGAATACATCTCACTACCGACCAGCAAACCAGAAAACTCATACCATGATAACTAGAGCAGCTACTAACTCTCTAAAGCCAAGAGTCTTTACCACCTCTACAGCTACACACCCTGACGAACCACGCACCTTTAGTCAAGCCAATAAACACACTTGTTGGCGCAAAGCGATGAACGATGAATATAATGCCCTTATGAGAAA